>JAZDUA010000088.1:2447500-3047500 GCA_038098605.1 Gryllus longicercus
GCCCCGCTAATTTCCGCCCCTCCCCCTCCCCGTCGCCCGAGCTGTGGGCGGCCGCGCCCTGCCGCGCTCTTTTTCCCCACTGTCCTCCGTTGCGGTGCGGGAAAAGCCTTCTGTTTGGAAAGGTGAAGGATCGCCCTTGTGTGCGGGACTAAAGAGAGGGTAAATAATTCGTATGTTGATTCAGAAGTTGTATCCTGTTGGATCGCATGTACTTTTGAGCTCTGTAAAGAAAGAAAAATTAAAGAAAGTTTTGTAGAATATATATTGATTCTGAAACAACGATACTCTACTTAATAACATGAAAAATACTGTTGCAACTTGTACCCAATCAGCATGCATTATGAAAAGATCAAGATATGAGAAATTCCGAAGAAAAATCGTAGAAACTCTTCTCTGTAGCAAGTATGTATGTATAATGTATCAAGTCATTTTATACCTCTCCACCTACTTTTTTCGGAAATCTTTGAAACCAAAATGTATTTAGCACATACATTTCTTTGTTTTTGTCACCATTTTTTAAGTGAAAAGTATCCAGGGGTTATAGGACCACATCGTTCTGTGTAAGTCGAAGTTCACATGTCACACAATCCGGGAATGTGTATCATTTTGGAATAACTATACAAATCATATGTATTACGTGTATGTGTGAAAAAATAAATCTAAAATGTGTATTCATGTAAATACCAAATGTCCATCTATATGCACACGCGAAGAAAGATGTTACATGTGCGAAGCATTTTTACGCAAAATCCAGGACACGCCGTGTGAGATAGCTATCTAATACATGACTGCTGTAAATAAATGCCCCAGCAATGCCGACTTGGTTCATCTAGTGTATTTATAAACATTTTTATGAGTATTCCCTTATGTGTGTAGAAGTATACACAATGCAGTTGATGCCAGAATATTGTAGTAGTATATTTCATGAAATACTACATATATGTCATATACATTTCAAAGACATTTTTGTATTATAGAATAAAATATTTATTATGCTATTTAGGGTTGCAAATTATGGCCAGTGGTTGCACTTTCCACAAAGTTACGAAATATTCACAAAAAGAAAAAAAAAATATTATAATAACATATCTACTTAACCATGAAATCTGAAAAATTTGTTAACATATTTCTATTTATAATTTTTAGGCATTATGGCACCCGAAAACGCACACGCAAAATGTAGAGTAGAGTCGTTGAACCTACGAAAAACAATGGGACAAGAAAAATAAAACGGTGACCGCAGTAAGGCGTAGGATCGAAGCGGCAGCAGGTCTCCAGCGGTAGAAGGGGAGGCTCTTCCCGCTAATTGGGCGGCGGCAGCGGCAGAGGGCAGCCGCGCAGTCCGCTTCATTACGCGCGGTAAACACGCCCACCCCCGCACCCGCCCCGCCCCGCCCCGCCCCGCTCCGCCCCGCTCCGCCATCACTTTCACTGCGGAGGAGCCCCGCCCAACCCTCCCCGCTCCACCCCGCACTCGCCCCCACCGCCGAGTGACCGCTCCCGCTCGAACTCGGGCCCCGCCCCACCTCCCCCCGCCCCGCCCCAACCCCTGCCTCCATCCTGGCCGCTTCCCCGCCACGACACCACCCTAACACCCTCCCGCCTCCTTCCTGACAGCGGTGACACCGCCCCGACGAGTGACCGCTCCCGCCTCACTCGATCCCCGTTCCCTCTCGAACCCGCGCACTGCCACGCGTCGTCTCGCCCTCGCCCCGGCCCTGCCTCGTGCCCCGCCCCCGCCTCCGCCCACGCCGTGGGGCGCCCGCCCGCCTATCGACCGCAGGGCGGGGTTCCCGCACGCGCCGCGCCCTCGCCCTGCGCCCTTCGACCTTTTGCCCCGCGCTCCCCGCACCCCCCCTCCCCCTTTACACTCTCGGCCTCACGCACCGCCCGCGCTGCGGCTGCGGCAAGAACACGAGCCTCCCCATCGCACTTCACTCCGCCGGAAGCTTCGGCGAACGAACGGTTCGGATTGCGAATATGTCGGAAGGATATTGTGTACAGACAGCAAGTACCTCACAGAACACATTCTATCATAACTCATTAATGTTACTAATTTTTGTGGAAGATTCATGGATGTCTCTAGCAACTATAAATTTGCAGGGGGGGGGGGGGGTATCAAAGGGAGTGATTTCAATGCTCATACCTCCGCGGACTTTTAGTTTAATCATTTTCTGCTAATTTGTTATAAACATTATGTGCACACGTTAGGTAAAGAAAGGAATTCAATAATATTTTCCAGTAAGATACATACAAAACTATTCAACACAAAAATACCGAGACACATGCACTGCTGTGTATATGAACATAGACAATACTAAATTTTCTTAACCTCTATCACATGCTACCGAAATACCTCTTTTGGAGCAAAAATTGCCCTGCGACGGTTATTGGCTGCAGCAACATTATCTGCTACGTTTACTTATTCGATTTCAGATCGAGAAATCTAGAAACAGAGGGTGCATGGTTTTAAGAAGGTAGTGACTCACATTTAAGGCTACCCTTGGAATACGTAAACAATTTGAACTGACAGGTGATTATGAAGCTATAATACGATTGGTGGTGGAGCAGTGGTGAAAGAAGAAAGAGGGAAACAGGAGGACCACTAGAAAACCTTACGCAAAACAGTTTTCTCCCCTTCAAATTCGAAATGGATCGACCGAGATGTGTCCCTCGGTTTCAGTGCAGCAAAACGAGCGAACAGACCGCTCCCTCACGCATCGCCTCGCGCAGTATGGTTCACCTTTCAGGCATTCAAAGAGATGAGCAAAGTGCCCTCAAATTGAGCGCAGACCGTGTTAGGTTAATGTTCGGACATTCACCTTTGAAGGAACCACAGAATATTCCCTCTCAGAGCAGCCGGCCGCTAGAATTCTCTTTCAGAAAGAGTCTGAGCTCTTTCGGCCGTGTCGACACTCCTGCCACCGTCGGGTCTCGATCCCTACGACCCCTGTGTGCGGTGATATCTGTTGATGCCCTGAGCCACGTCAGCCGGTTTGCCACATTGGTTTCGGCGAATGCAAAGAGGATAGTCGGAAGAAAGAGCAGGCCGTCCTTTTGTTTCCGAGAGGAGACTGACCGCGGCGCGGCGCGGCGCGGCGCGGCGCGGCGCGGCGCGGCGCGGCGCGGCGCGTGAGAAGCGAATCTGCCCTCCCTCGCGGAGCAAAAAGACGCTTCGAGGTGGAGGAGCGGCGCCTAGCGACAGAGATCATCGCGGTCGCCTCGTCCGGGCACGCGAGGCGTTTTTCCAGGCGGCTCTCGCCCCCTGACCGGGAGATCTTGGATTCGAGTCCCGGCGGTGGGGGCAGGACTTTCGACACCCGCCAGACAGTTCGGGCGATTTCAGCCGGAGTTGTTCGGAGGGGAATTTTAGCGGCCCGCTGCTTTGATCGTGGTTTCTCCGATCAACACCAGGCGAATGTCGGAGCAATACTCTAACAAACGGGCCACACAACGTGCGCGATCTTTCCTTCGCCTTCCTTGTCCTATCCACACCCCTTACTTACACTTCCACCTTCACACGCACACACACACACACACACATACGCACTCACGTGCGCTACACTATTACACTCCGCCAACCTAGAGTAGTCCAGTCCAAACCAAGACCAGTCTTGAACTTCGAGCTTGTACCTTCTGTAGTGGCTATGCTGGAGTGATAATGGCAGCGGCGGAGGTGATGATGGTGGTTAACGATGAGGGATCAGTCCACGAATGCATGGTGTCGAATGCGTGGTGGACAATGTATTGAAATCGTGGAGAAAATACTTCATATTTCCGAAAAATACGCATCATTTATCGTTTACTGCTAAAATTGACGATGTCATTTATGTTCGCGTGTAAACTAAGCATTTTCAAAATAATGTACCATATTTCAATATTTATAGATATCAATTGAGAAGCTTCATTCTTTGTTTCACATTTAATTTAGAAAAAAACTCCGTCCATTTAAATGACTAGTGTGTGGTAATGCAAATTATAAGAAATATCACTACAGGTAAATAAAAACCCTTTACCAAATGCTAAAATATATGCCACGTAATCATATCTTTTATCGCTTTCAATTTTTTTGATTTGACGACTAATAATATTCGGAAATACAGAATGGTAGTTGCGTAATACTTGATCAAGAGTTGACCTGAAAATGATTGGTAGTCATTATTTTCATACTGAGTCATGTTATGTCATACATGTTAAGTTTGACCATTTTTATTTTCGAGAAAGTGAGAAAGTTTTAGTTCGACGACCTTGTCAACTAATTACTTAATTTGAAAATAAAAACATTTGTTCGCAAAGGTAACCAGTAACAGATAATTATCTTTCTGGGAATTTCAAAATTATGCTACCCGAAGTTCATACTTTTCAAGTGCGTGTTTGGAGCGAAATATACATAAATCAGATTGTTTTGTATTCGTCGCAAAGTTAGGCCTCTGGAAATCTGCCCCGCCCTTTCACAACGTAATTTAACATTACGGAAAAGAACAGTGTAAACACCCCGCTTTGCGCAAGGATTCTACGGATTAACGAAAGAAATTATCATCTCTGGAATTACCTCTGTAGCTACGGATTTTAAAATCTGCAAGAGTAAAGCCCAAGAAAGTTACATGTTACTTATTGTTTTTTAAGCGATTATTAAGCATGTCTTTAGGGCGGCTTTCGAGGGTTACGAACCTCATTAATGTCTTACTTAGCCTTTTGAAGGACTGCTGTTGTTTCAGGACTTTCTCTCGTTTTTGTTACTGGATTGGTGATAATTCACCTCATTTTTTTTCTGTAACCGATTGTGCAGTTCAGAAGCCATTAATTCATGGTGTTGTTTGAGTAATACTGAAATAGAAAATATAACAAATTTAACATTTGTGCACATAAAACTGCAATGTAACATTTAATTGTCTTTTTTAATAACTTTAATAAATTCAGGTTAATGGGTGGATTTGGATTATTATGGACGATGTGGTATGAATATTTTTAAAGTTCGTTTCCATTTAATACGAACATCTAATTTAACGTCGATGTATGTATTGCTGAAATTATTTACATGTAATGGGACTTTAAGTACAATGCCGGCTGGAGCACTGGCCGGTCCGGGTCCGACACGCCACTCAACCACGGACTGATTCCTCATTTTGTTCAACACTGGCATAGGCATTTCTATTATAACATTTGAAAGTTGTTTCTGCCCGGGAATTTGTTCATAACTAGAAGGCTGCGTGGTCGGTTGTGCGCGTACCGTAGGTCATGGATGGCGCTGGTTGCGAAGTGCCTAGAGCGGAACGGGTCGTTCGCGCGGCCGCCGCGAGAGGTCGCCCGTGCCGCCTGTGGTGGCCGCAGCGTCGCCTCCCTCGTGGGCGGAGGCGCCCGATCCATCTCTGATCTCACCCGTTCCCCTACGCCCCGACCGGCGCCCACTCGCCCCCGCCGCAGCCACCACCCGCCACCACTGCCCCCGCCCGCCCCGGCCGCCCCTGCTGCCTCCTCCTTCCGCAGTCGCCCGGCTTCAGGGGCACTTTTTGTACCGACCACTTCGCTCGGCTCCTCCTCAGAAAGCATATGGAAAATTTAAAGTCACGCGTAAAGTTACTACTTAATAGTTTTGGACAATAATTGTTTGGTTATTCTAATGTCTGAAATATTGTACCCACTGATTGTGAAGTTGGTTACTACGTTGAATTCCGAAAAAAATCGAAGCATAATATGACCTGTTTGTTTTATTACCTTTTTCGAATTATGCCTAGTATAAAATGGTTTGGAAATAAACAATCCTCAACGCGCGTTCTTCGTGAAAATGTGCTTCATAGACCATTCATTTTCATATTTTTTATTCATTCATTCAATTTAGTAATATTCATCCAGACATACATTCTTCATTTTCACGGACGAAATGCAAGAGTCTTTGATTATTTTTTTCTCCAGACTGCATCTTTTTATGCATTTCTGTCCAGTCGTTGCCCTTTGTTCACTACACCATCGCCTATTAAAATAAACCCAGGCAAGTAGTTGAGGCCCCGTGTTAGGGAAGAATACCCGATACTAGTTTGTCAGAGAGGCGGAGTTCAGCCGCTGTCTGGAGAAAAATTCTCGCGGCCAGTTGCTCTGATCGGCATATTTCTGTGGTTTCTCCGTTAAACACCAGACGAATGCCGGAGCAGTACCCTAGCAAACGGGCCATGGACAGGGCGCGAACTTTCCTTCGTCTTCCATGTCCTATCATCACCACTTACTTACACATTCATGCACTACACTATCACACATGTCTGGAGTTTAAATTTAGTCCGAAGAGGGTCGATGCCCTATTGGAAGGAGATACCTGGATGGGGAAACTTCGCAAGCCTATGTGTTGGTCGGCCTCGGATCACACCTTCCAGCAACGAAGAACACTTGTAGCTCCCGTGATAAATGAAACCTTGCACTTCACTTAATGACTCCAGCAGTGAATGCACCCGCAAACCCCAAGTAATCTCCCCATTGAAAATGTGTACTTGCGGCGGCGCACGGCCCTTGCGAAGGCGTTGGCGTGGCCGTCCCTCGAGGAAACGAGGCTGCGGAGAGGGCGCGCGGGCGGCGCGGCCGGGCGCAGTGGGCGAGAGCGCGGCCCGGGTGGGCGATTCGCGCACGCGCCGGCGTGGGCGGGGACGGCGCGTGGCCGCTGCCGCCTCGCTCGCGGAGGCGACGCTCGCGCTGCTAGGTGGCGATGTGGACAATGATGTTATTAGGGGAAAAAAGTGGTCATACAGCATGAGCCTGCCTAGACATTCGTAAATATGTGTTTATAGGTGTGAACAGTGGACCTGGATGAGGAAGCAATGATCACGCGCTGTCCGTAGCTAGTTTGTTAAGGTTCTTTGCTCTGGCGTTCAGCTGGTTTTGATATGATAATCTTTAGGAATCTATTATTATTACAATCAACATTGTCTAAAAATGTTCATACACGTCCAGGATGCGATAGTGTGGAGACAAACTAGATTGGCCGGGTTTTGCTCGTCCTCTGCTGGCATTTGTGTGGGTGGAACTACGTCGCGCAAACACACAGGATACGGTATATGGAGCACCTATCCTGAAAACAATTAGAAACTGACGTATTTTGTTTGTGGTTTAGTCGGTCGCGTTGTGGCTACAGACGGGTGTATGTTGGCCATACACCAGTCAGATAAAATGTTGCATGTGGCAACAGTACATAAAAGTGTAAATTTGTGGAATTAGAAAATTTAATTTACGATAATAAATTTTGGAGGCTGTTACATGAAATGTCTCCAATAATATAGGGATCAAATATGCGTATGTTTGCCGTTGATTGCTGAAACAGGGACCTGGAATTTATTACTAAAATTACATTATAAATGTAATACTGTGTAATTGTGTTTCTAGAAATAATTGTGGATGTCTGTCGCATTTACCAGAAAATGTATTATCTGTAGCTTCGCTTACAGATGTTCTGATTTAGCTTATGATTGACATTTGCTGCTTTGTCAAATTTAATACTCACGAATTTCAATTATCCCCTTGGAGCCCTTCGATATTACCAGTCTTGGTGGAAACTATACGACTGAGTTACAGAAGGTCAAACATATATTGAAAACACCTACACGCACATTTCTTGTATGTGTCGGGTATTTTGTCCTTCCTCTTTGAAATACGTGAGTGATCTCATACTGCTTAAATGCTTCAAGAAGTTTTACCGGTTCTGGCGCTCGTAAAAGGTTACGTCGGTATTATATAGGTATTTTCAATGAATGTCGCCTTTGCCTTATTTGCAGCGAGATAAAGTGGGAGATCAACGTTTAAAATTAGTAATGCCTGGAGAAGGCACAATTATGAAGTACAGTTTGCAAAAACTTCAGTTATTGGTTTTCCAGCAATAAGAAAAATCGTTCAAGTAACTACATGACTCACTTTGTCGAAAATGCGATGTCCCACATTCTTCTCCGGGGCCCAGTTAACAGAATAATTAATATGAAAACAGTGGTGGCCCTATTGTAAGAACTACATTTCAAAAGCGTTTAATCGTATTAAAATATCTCGAAAGACGTTATACATGTTATCTTTCGAAAACAAACATAGGCCCTCCAAGTTCTTTCAAATTTCTTTCATCATGACATCATTAACTAGATGTGAGGAAGGAAAACTGAATCAGCTTGATCATGTGATACGTACCAGTTTGAGATACGCAAAGAAACAAAACAGGACGATTATACTGTACTCGCCATCTCGCATCATAGAAAAGTTACAATCGTGAACTAAGACCGTGGCTTTAGATAGAATAGGGAAGGAAAGATTGTGCGAGAGATGTGACCGGCTTTTTAAGGTACTGCACCAACATACGCTTGGAATTGGTTGGAGTCCCCCACGGAATCGATCAATCAGACCATCCAGCCTCTTAAGTACTTATCGAAGCGACAGCAAGGTATGTCTTTTTACCTCTCTCCAGTCTTTACTCCGTGCCAACGACCGCATATGCTCCTTCAACATGAGTTCGCGCAAAGTGATTGCTACTTGTCTGCAGAATAGAGGATAGAACGGGCAACGCGAGAGTGAGTAACGGGGAAACCTAAAAAAACGGCCTTGGAGCCGCCCAAATGTGTTGTCTCAAGAGTAGTGAGAAAGAATCGCAGCGGATGAACCGAAGGCCTGGCGATGAAAGAAGTGGCAAGTGCATGGCTAGGTGCAGTTGCCGTCGCCGCTGCATTGTGCGCGTGCCTCTCGTCCTCGAAGCGCCGCCTCCGCTGCGCGCCTTATGGGAAAGCAGAGGCGCGGGCTCCGGGAAGCGACGGGGCGCCTGAGCAGAGCTGCGCAGTTCACTAGTCCAGTCACACAAAGCGCAGACAGCTCTGTACTAAACATCGCGTGGAGCTCTTTGCTATACTTCACATGCTCTGTAGGAGGCCTTGCCTCTGCGAGACCGTCCCTTTTAGGTAGAGCGGCAGAAAGTAGCAGTATTCACTCCGATCTATCACCTGAAAGAGCTATCGAAGAATTCGAGTTAAGATATGCATTTTGTCAACTTTAAAATTGTATTTGAAAGACATTCGATAAATCATGTAGTTTGGAGATATAAGCGGAAAACTGAAAAAATGCGAAATCATTTGGACTTTTGGCAATTTTCTTTGTGAAGCCGACGTTTCTCAGTATGGCAAACCTCAAATTCCAATTCAGCACTCCATCAATCATATATAACCGCTGAGGAAAAATATTCTGATATTTTTCTTGAACCTCATAGGTAGCGACAATTCGGCATCTAGGATACCTAATACAGGCAAGGCTGCGTGAAGACTATCTGGTCTCGCGGAGGCATGGCCTTATTGAGCGTGCGGTGTATAGTAAAGAGCTCTTCGCGCTGCTCCATTAGGACTACTTTTTCAAAATTTCAAACTCTGTTGTAAATGAGCATTTTCAGCGCTCACGCATGGAAACTAGCCCTCACATTATTATTACTATTATTATTATTATTATTATTATTATTATTATTATTATTATTATTATTATTATTATTATTATTATTTGATAATGTTACTTTGCGATAATGTCCAAGACATTTTGCCGTGAGCATGCCGCAAATAAGTTATGTCCATATAAAACGACTGGGACGAGCAAAGTAAACAAAACACTGGGGCGATCTAAATCAATATTGCTGCTGCCTGGAATATTAAGAATCATGTAATCAGTAAGAGGGATACTCAACTCTGGTGTAGGTGGCTTCGTAGAAGTTTGTACAAAAAACGTCGGTAGCTCAACGGCAAAACTGATCTTAAGTAATATCTCGCGGTGATTAAAGAACAATATCTCGGCCAAAAACGGCGCTCGTACCTGACTAACTCCGTCTTCACTTTAGTATATGTAAGTAGGAGTAGGCGGTGTTGACTTCACGTAGGAGCTTGGTGGCCATTGGGCAAAACTGCCTTGAAAGGATCTCCCACTGACCGTACGATGTGGCTGAAACTGTGTCCGATTAGCTACCGACGCTTTCTAACACCTTCCCTCCACCGAAGAGGAGTCCCTCTACAGATTTTGGGGTGAGAATGATCTCAAGAGCACTAGCTACGAAAGAGTGGCGTCACTGCCGCCATAACAGCCCCGTGTTACAAACTTCACCTCGGACATACCACAAGCGCTTGCTTTTGCTTTCGTAACTCGGATCCCGGAGCTGTACACGAACGTGTTCTGTTTTTGTTTTTAATAATTTTATTTTGTATTCACCTTGCAACCCGCAAAAGTTGCGATTTGCACGACAATCTGGTATAAGCATTTGTATAAACGAGTAATCTTGAGAATGAAAAACAAGTAATAAATATCTGTGATATATGTATACTACTTGCGCCGTTATGGATGTTGGTTGTGCAAGAAAGCAATTATAGCCTGGTGTAAGGCAGATAAAAAATCCATCGTAGAGTTCTGCTTTTTTTTCTTCTTGAGGGAACTTGCTTGTCCATGTGAAAGCCTTTGAGTTAGCTGAATATCAGATAAAGAATTTCTGGTACTTGAGTGCGTAAGGACTTATGAAGGATTCACGATCGGACTATTTGGAATGTTCCATAGCGCTTGAGGATTTATCTCTTATAGTAGTTTTAAAGTTATGTAATTTTATGATTATGTTGCTGCTTTCGGGAGAGAAAATATGTGTGTGATCATCAACATTACCATGGCGTATAAATGGATTGCTGTGACCTGTTTAGGTGAGAATAGTCGGAGAATTGAATAGAGCTGTAAAAACCTAGTGATATGATAACTGAGGGCAGGGACCTGATGCCCAAAATGTTTAAATTGACGTAAAATACGACGAGGACGATGACGACGGCGAAGAAGAAGAAGATGATGAATATGATGAATGTGATTAGTTTATAAATAGAGCTCCTGCTAAGTGCTAGAAAATGAGCGATTTTCTAATTTAAAATCTTACACATCAGGCCCATTCAGTTATCGTTTCAATTGAAAGGTGGATTTTAAAGTTGTTGGTAAAAACAATATCTGGATTCAAATCGTTTAATCAAGAATTTGATCAATATTCGTTTCTATACCCTCAATTGCAACTAAAGTAACTTTGTTTCAAGTCGTGGGCCATGCAAAATGAAATGAAAATGTCTAGTGAATGAATAAATTTGGCCAATGCACGTGAGAGCCTCTCGCTATTCGAGTGTTCCGGAAGCTCCGAAGATTGGTTGGCCGATTTCACTGGGTAGGCGCTAAGCCAAACGCCAGGGCTCATAAATTGTTGATTTGGTAGCTCACCGATTAAGGAAGTTATTAATTCGGTCGTAATTTGTTCCTAGAATTCTGAGTCATTATTGGAAATCGATTATTCACTGGAGTTTGCTTCGTGCTTTAATCTTCAGAGAAAGATATTTTGTGACAAAAATAATAGAAGATCATTTCATTAAAAGGTTATTTTTGGCGTTACCTTCTTTCATTCTGTGGATGTGGCGACTTTTTGTCTAATAGATATTTTGGAAGTAGATCTTTTTTTTTTCGTCTCAGAAAAGGGATTTAGGCATGGATTTGTTTCTAGTAAATTTTACTACACGATACCCTACACCCTACGAGGACTGACATATCTCCGTTTAATTGTTGGGTTATTTCTAGGAGGAGTTTACGCATTGATCTCTACAAAAAATATGGATTGGGCCTAGCGCGCACTTTAGTGAATCCTATTCGAACTCATTTGGAAGAGTGTTCGTGAGGTCTGAATTTAAACACAATTTCATGTTGCGCCTATAGTAGCTACTAATTGCTACAGAACGGTAGACGCTCTTCAAGCAGTGGCGGATGTGTTCAAAGTTGAACATTCCCGTGCTGCCGTTCAAACAGGCGTATGCTAGGTCACCACCCTATCTTTATGTATAGACCAGACGCTTTACATTCCTTGATTAGAGTTCCATGACCTTATAAATATCTTAAAGTGACTTTAACCTTTAATTATCATTTTGGATTGATTAATTAGCGATTTTAGGCGCGTCAACTGCTATCATTCAGTCCGTAAGTGGAGTACATGTTTCTCGCGGGAGGTAGCTGTGATCTTTCCTGGTGGTTGGTGAAATTGGCGCCGGCCTACCTATCGGCTAGTAGGTTTTCTCCAGCCAGGTATTTCTCACCTGCGAGGAACTCCTCCTGCCGAGACAACCTCTAAGCTCCCGACATGTGATGTTGAGTAGTACATGTAAGTGGAAGTGTCTAAAGGGGTGGGGAAGGAAAGATCGTGCGCGATCCGTGGCCCGTTTGTTAGAGAACTACTCCAACATTGTGATGGGATTTGATGGGAGAAACCACGAAAAACCACCAATCACAGTAGCCGGCATCATGAATTCTTTATCCGGCGACTGAATTCGTCCTGCCCGCCTAGCTAGTGTCTGAAATCCCGCCGCCGTCGGGCCTCCGGAGGACCTCCCATCTCAGGCACTGCAGTGACAACCATCGTGGCGGCCTTGGCTCCGTCGAGGGACCAGGTGGCTGTTTGGCCGCCATCGCTCCCGGGTCATCAGCCGTGGACGTCGGAGGCTGCCGCGGGCAGCGCCTGATGGAGACTTATGGCCTCCTCGCGACGAGGCAGCCGCCCGCCCTCCGCCTCTCACGCGCGCGCGCGCACGCACTGGCGCTGGAGCCGCTGGCCGCGCGGCGCGGCGTGCGGGGGCCGGAAATCGACAACTATCTCGTTCGGATGACTTCATCGCCGCGGCCGCCGGGATTGCGTCCCACAGGCTGCAGCTGCGCCGGAGCGCGTGGCCCACGCGGAGCGGGCGGCGGCAAGCGGGCGGCGGGCAGGGGGAGGCGGGTGGTGAGCGGTGGGGCGACGGTCCGCAGCAGTGGGGTTGAGTGGCGGCTAAGGGGTGAGTGGGGCGGAGCAGGGGGTGGCAAGGTGTGTTAGGGGAGAGCAGCGTAGCAGGGAGGAGAAGTGGAGTGAGGCGGGCTGTAGCAGACTGGAGTTGAGCGGGGGCGGAGTAGAACGGGCGGAGCGGACGGCGGGGGAGGGGCTGAGCTGCAGGCGGCGCCGGGAGGCGGGGAAGTGGGCAGTGGGGACACAGTCCGCAGGGGTGGAGATGTGTGACCGATAAAGGGGAGGGAGAGGAACAGGGAGTGGCAACGTGGCGTGAAGTGAGGTAGAGCGGGACGGGGTGGACCGAGTGGACTGGGACTGGATGGAACGGGTTGGCTGGAAGCGGTGCGGAGTGGAAAGGGGCGGGTGGAGCGGGGCGGGATGGGACATGATGCAGGCGGGAGGAGTGGAGTGCGAAAAAGGCGGGGAAGGACGGTGAAGAGCGGGGCCAAGTGGAACGGGTGGAGTAGAGCGGAGCGGAGTGGTAGGATGCCGCGGGGCTGAACGATGCTGGGACGAGTGGGGGGGTAGAAATAACAAGGTAGATGGGAGCGAAGAGAGGTGGAGCGTGGCGGGGAGGGCGGAGGATTCAAGGCGAGAAAGTCCGGGTTGGAGGAGCGGACGGGGAAATGAGAAGTGAGGAGAATGGAGGAGGCGGCGGGCAGCGAAATGAATCGGGTGGAGAGGACGGGACGGCGCTGTGGAGTGGAGGGAGGGGCGGAGGGTGGGCGGCTGCTGTTGACAGCGAAAGGGACTACGGTGCAGAGGTCGGAGCCACGATCCAATGAGGGGATTGTATGGCGCATCTCGGGGAGACCCGTTGCGCAGCGGCTCGCAGTCGCTTTCCACTGCGACACGCGGCTCCGCTCTCCTGTGCGATTTGTGGTGGGCGAAGCGGTCTCGCGCGCGTTCAAGTCGTCCTTAGTGCATAACAAAGTATGGGAATAATTAAAATGCATGTACCATTATGAAATGCATTGCTTCATAATAAATGAGCTATAAAGCAACATAAAATTTAGGTTAAAATAGATTATCTTGCGGAGATATGTGCAATGAAGATGATTACTTCATGTTGTCCATTTACTTCGTGGCGCAACAACATATCGCTACTTTCCGTGTTATTAGGGAGTTAGTGAACTAAAGCACTTTCGATCTTCTGCGCAAGCGCAGTTTCGCGTCACTTCTGTGCATCTGCGCATGCCCAGAAAATCAATAGTGCTGTCTACTCCGACGTGCACAAACTCCCAATTTTCCTTTCTTTCTCGATTTAAATGAATCGTAGTGGTCAAAAACGTATTCGTATTTTTGAACGTCTCTTTCCTACACATTCGCTATATGTTAGTTGCTGTGACGTTCCATATCCGTTGGAATATTCTAACTTGTTTATTCGCTTCCTGCATTTTTATTTCATTTCCTTTTCTATTATCTTAAGCAAGAAACAGTCAGGCCTCAGGACATCGGTAAGAGAGCACATTTTCCTCTCTACATTGTTGGTTTTACTTTTTGTACAGTCAACGGAAATGAATTTCAATTTTATGAAAAAAAAAAACAATGTGTGTGGACCTTCGTATTTACCAACTCTGTTACAGTGAATTCGGCACGGCCTGGTACGTTTACACGCGCGTAATATGTTGTGTGTGTGCGTGTGTGTGTGTGTGTGTGTGCGCGAGCGCGCGTACGAATGTATAGTACTTTCTGTCAGTTGATTTTACGTGTTTGATTTAGTTATGATGCAGGACAGTCAGGGAAATCGTGCCGAAAACCAAATTAATTTTTGGATAATTGGCATCCGTTCAAATGTATACTCTCCTGTGATACACTATTTGTCTTCAATATTTTCTCAAGCTTCTTATTCGTGTTAAAAAAGGATTGAACATCGAACTGATTTGTTGCCCGATGCATTTTCCATTATCCATAACACGATTTGAGAGCGCCGCGTTGGCTCCATTAACTTGATTTGTTGAACATGATATTTTCCTCCATTTTCCATGATTTGTTGAACACTACATTCAAATATCTCTTTCCTCTGGGCTACAAGATTAACTCTCACGAGTTCCATAAGTTAAAGTTAATATATTGATCCCAAAGAAAAATACTATTTCGGCAGTATTAATCGTGTTTTACACTAGAGGATATTAACTGCTTACACGCCTTGAAATATTGTAATGTTCCTTTAGTGCTGAATGGTGTTGCATTGATATTGCAGCCCTAACAAATATGTAGCAAAGACTGTCGAGTCTCTAATGTGCGAATATAATGGAATAATGTGAGAGTGTGTTTCCGTGATGTAATGCGAATCATTTCTACAATCAAATGTTACCATGTTACCAAATGTAAAAATGTCACCATAATTAACCAGATCTTTTAATGCAGTGTTATTTATAAGCTGATCATGAAAATTATTTAAAATACATTTGTGTACTAATTAAATTAAATACATTAAATTATAAATATTTTTCTTATTAATATCTTGTACTTCAGTGGTTTGTAACAATTCTAATTGTTTACAATTCAAGCAATGCGGAAGTAGGCTGGTTGTCGCCATTGTTACGTGGTGCAAATATCCATGCTTTCTGAACGAACGTTCTATTATAGAAGCTTTAGTAGAACAATTACTGTGTACTTTCTACTACTTAGTACCATTAAAATGTTGATGCGTGCTGGCACCTAACTTTGCGGTGCCAGGGCAAGGGTTGTTTGTCGTCTGTTCGTTCCTTCAGCTATAGAAGCCTTACGTTAAGAAAATACCACTTTGACATGTCGGGGAACAAATAAACGTTATGAAGGGCGATGACATTTGAAGAGATTGTGATGAAGCCATTTACAAATGAGCTAACTGTAAACAAACGCACCGACAAAACGAATACATGGGCATATCTTGCAGTTATATTGTAAGTAGAAGCCAAGCAGAAGCTGTAAAACTGGTCCCTTCTTATAGTAATTTCTCTATGGAAGCTGACCTGAAGGGGACGTGAAACTATATTCTAATCTCTGCGTCTGCGCGCCTGGGAAATGGCAGAATTGTTTGGCGCGTAGAAATAGAGGGGCGCTTCCACGAGTCTGCGAACGGGGAGGGCGAAGGGAGGGGAGCGACTGCCAGCGGTAGAGAACAGAAGGCACTCGCTCGAACTGCGTTCAGGAGAAAAGGAAGACGCGAAGGGGCAGACATCTGCCGCTCCGCTACTCACCGCCACGCCACGCGACGTTCAAACTCAAATGTTTGCTCCTGTCACCACGCATAACACCAGCTCACCTGCTTGGGCCCTACTCCCCTAACTCGAGCACTGTTTTGCTCCTCTCGTCTCCGTCTAACTCCCATTTAGCTTCTTTGTTCCTGTCCGCCTCGCCCAACCCAAATCACCGTATTTTCTCCTCTCCGCCCCGTTCAACAGCAACTCACCCATTTGGCTCCTCTCTGCCTCGCACCCCCAACTCACCTGCTTTGATCCTCCTTCGTCCAGTCCAACCCAACTCAGTTGCTTTGTTCCTCTCTTCCCCTCCCCCAAGTCACCCACTTGGGGCCCAACTCGAAACCACCTACATGGCTCTCTCGGCACCTTCCCGCTCCAATTCGCAGCGCTCTGCTCAACCAAACTCGTGCCTCTTTCCACCGTACCTCTTTCTCTTGCGTCTCATCCCATTTAGTTCCGTCCTCCCCCCCCGCCTCTCTCTATCCCACCCGCCTCGCCGTTATTACCATCGCATCCCCCTCCGCGCCTCCCCAATCTCCCCGAACCACCCACCCCATTCTCCCCTTCCACTCTCATAGCCACTCGCCTCGCCCCGTTCCGCATCCTCCACCCCCCTCGGTCTCACCCCACATCACTAACCCTGCGCTTTCCACTCTTGTCGCCCCCACACTCCGCAATTATTCTCCTTCCCTTCTCGCTCTCCTTCTCCGACGCCCGCTCCAATCGAGACCCGCTCCCGAGTGAGTTCCCCACAGGCGACGCTACACAACTCGCATCCCCGTGCCCACCGCCCCCCCCCCCCGTGCGAGCCGGAGGCGGAAAGGTGCGGGGAGAGCGAAGCGAGTGGGTGGGGATGGGCGGGCAGGGCTGGAGAGGAACAAAACATGGGGGTGGGTTCCTCGGGGTGGAAGGGAGAGAAGCGAGAAAGATGGTTACGGTTGGGAGGGGAGGAAAGGAGCAAAGCAGGTTGGGGTTTGGCGGGGAGGAGAGGAAGGGGAAAGCAGGGGAGTTGGCTTTGGGCGGAGAGGACAGGAGCAAAGCAGGTGGGTTGGGGTTGGGTCGGGACGAGAGGAACAAAACATGTGCGTTGGTTGGGCAGGGAGGAGAGGATCCAAAGCAGATGGGTTGGAGTTGGGAGGGCAGGGTGGGAGAGGAGCAAAGCAGGTGAATATAAGCATCGCTTGGCATTACGGTGAGTGCGCGACTTTGCTCCTTCGCTCCGCAGCCTCAGACTCCCCCTGTCCATGCTCCAGCCTGTCTCAGTACCTTTCCCCACGACCGCCTCCGCCTCCGCCTCCGCCTCCGGCTGTACGCCCGCCCCGGCGCGCGCTCCACCAGGCCGCCGCTGGAGGAACTTCTTAATCTGCTTTCGTGTAAGACGGAGTATCTTCGGAACTCTGCCGAACGGAATATTTCACTTCAAAGACAGCGGCGCGGAGCTGCACGTCGAGGCGCGGGGAAGGGGGAGAGAATAAAGGAGCGGGAAAGGGACGGGAGGAGGGCGGTGGGTGATGGAGGCGGCAGTAAACGCGTACGGACTGCGCCCTAATTCCTGGCCCGGACACCTGCTAGGGCGCGCGCCGTCCATCAGCCCTTGGCCCGGCCCCTTATCTGGGCGCGCGCGCCGCTGCCGCCCGTGCCTTGGCGCGCCCTTAACTAACTCCGCTCCCTCGGCCGAGAACCCAGCTCTTCTGTCTTCTTGGGTTTTTCCCCCTGCTACGCGCCTCCTTGCCTTCTCCCCGCCGAATCTTCTACTTGAACGCATTTTTATTCCACTTGTTTTTAATCTACTTATCTCTCCTTCTGTGTGGATTTTTATTTCGCAACTGCTTGTGTAATTTTCTTTTCTTCTTTCAGTTTCTTTTCCGTTGTGCTCGTCATAAATTATCTGTTTTGCATCACATTCCATCTCCTTATTCTTATGTTTCGTTCAAGTGCATACCCGTATACCCCATCGCTTCATGTTGATTAAGTTTCATCCCTGAAACTTTTCTTTTCTTTGCAAACTTGTTTCTACCATCTTGCTGTTGTCTCATGCTACCATTTGCAATCTCTCCGTCCTCCTCTGGCCGCTTCTTATTCTCCTTGTTTTCTAATTCTGTGGCATATCTTTCTGCCTCCGTGTCCTTCCCGCTCCCGTGTCGACGAGCCGTCGCCTCCCACCTCGGCGGCAGTAGCGGCGCGGCGCGGCGCGGCGCGGCGCCTTGGCGGTCGCCTGCCAGGCAGCCAGCGTCTTGGAGCGTTCGCGCCTCGCCGCCGTCTAATTCCAGCAGGAGATTATGCAGATTGGCCCTACGGCGGCCGCCCCGCCCCCGCCCCCACCCCCGCCTCCGTTCACCCCTCCCCTCCCCTCGCGTCGTTCAGCTCCGCTCCGTGCCTGCCACGTTCCGCCTCGCCTCGCCCCATTTTATTCCGTCCCGCGTAGCCTCAACCATGTTTTTCCCGGCTTATTCACCCCCCCCCAGGTCTCTGTCCCGACCCGCTTCGTTCCGCCTCGTCCCATATCCTCCCTTCCATTTCTTCCCCGCCCAGTCCTTCCTTGACTCTCCCAGGCCCTCCTTGTTCCGACCACTTTCTCCTTCTCCCGCCCATTCGCCCCACATCCGCCTACTTCCTTCTTATTTCGTCCACACCCTCGTTGTACCGTTCATTGTCTTTGCCCCATCCGAATCGTCCTTGTCCCATCCACTCCTTCTCTGCCCCGCCCAGTTCCTTCTTGCCTTCGCCGGCTGGCTGTGACGCGGTCGGTCCATCCTTGTCCTACCCCGTCTCTCCTCGTACCGCTCCTCCTTTTCCGCCTAGTCTCGTCCTTTATCGTTCTCTGCTTCGTCCATCGCGTTATGCGTCACCCCTCTCTTTCGCACCCCGCCTCGCCCCCCACGCCTCCGTCCCTCCTCGCTCCTCCCCGCCCAGCCACGTCTCGACGCGCCCTTTCCTTAACCACTCTGTGCCGACCGCCCTACCATCCCCTCCCCGCATTGCTCCTCGCTTCTCCCCGCCCTGCCTCAACCGCCCCGCCTCGCCCCGCCCCGCTCTGCTCCCCACCCCGCACCGCCACACCCTCCCCCGCTCCCATCGCACTTGCCGAGACGCCGGGACCTCCTGCAGACTTAATTAAAAGGCGCGCGCGGAAGGCCCTCCGAAACGCGACCAATTTTGCGTCGCCGGGCGCTGATCGCGGCGGATTAGACGGTGCCCGGCGGCGGCGACGACGCTGGCGGCTAGCTCTCTCCGGACCCTGCGCCCGGAGCAAGCACCAGGCCGGAAGAAGGCGCGCTGACGTGCGCTAGGGGGGTCGCAGATAATTGACGCTTGGGGCGGTGAAGAACGAGCCTTACGATGTGCGATGTCCCCGACTCCTCATTTAGCCCACTTTGTTATAAATGAGAGCTATTTGAAGGGTGAGATGATCACGGTTTAGTCGACGTTTTGTGTTATAATTAATATTCATAGAACAAGGTAATGTAATTACTCATTTAAGGGTGTTCACTCTCACAAGTTACTCTTCAAGATGCAACCTTCTTCACCTTTTATATTTAGCTTCTCTTTTTGCCTAATAATATCGATTTTCCCCCAAAATATGTGGGTTGAGAATCATAATTACCCAACTTCCGTCAATCTGGTACATTACTTGGGCTCTAGTGTACTTGTAATTTGCGAAAAGTAGGTGTTGATTATATTCTACACAAAAGGTAATTTTGACGTTATTACAGTGTTACTCGCTTACCAATGCTATATTTTAACCCTTTTTTATTTGACATTTTCGTTGTTATGTAGGTTTTTTAAATTTCATCACCATTATTTTCATTTATAGTTTTAATTTATGGTTTTCATGAAAATGTTAAAATGTTTTATATCCCTTTTTAATTAAATTATATTTCTAGACTCCGAAGACTAGGCAATAAGTTGACCTCACATTGATTCATCTACTTGTGGCATTGCCACACTAAAAACAACTTTAATCATATATGTATAATATTCAGTTAATGTATTTCTTTGTAAAGACTTCAATAACTTGGCCGGTAAACCTTACACCTTTTCCTTTTTCTGTTGCAGGTAAGTCCTTACTCCCCACGGCGATATTCCTGGATCCGAGAAGAGAAAGGTAGTACATTGAACCAAAAACATTTTCTAATAAAATCGCCAGCGTTGCACGGTGAGCCTGGCTGAGAAAGACATGAGAGCCAGCGAGTTAGCGTATTCCATTGCCGAGGCATTTGCCCGCACGTGTGCTCGCCGGCGCTGGAGGAAGGGCAGAGGGCGAATGTGAATCCATTTAGGGCGGCTTCCGCGAGGCGGCTGGTTGCGGGGGCGTTTGGCATTACGCGCCTTCTCATTGTAAACAGATTTGCTTCGTGTTCCATATGGCGGAGGGAGCCCCCCACCCCCCATCCCCGCCGCGCGCCGACGCCCCACCAGGTTCACCGCTGCGTGCGACTCGGGCCCTCTGCCTCAGGATCTAACATGCGTTTTTGGTCTTGAGTCCGGTCTCGTGTTCCGATTCCGCTCCTTCTGTTCCTCTCCGCCTGCTCTCCCCCTCTCATTCTCTTCCTCCTCCCCTTCCCTTCCTTGTCCCCTTCTCTTCCTCCGACTCTTTCTCTTCTTCTCCTCAGGCTCCTCCATTCTCCCCTTTCTTCTTCTCTGAAATCTTTTATCTCTTCCCTTCATCCTTTTTTCCTCCTCCCATTCCTGCACTTCCTCCACGTCCGTCTTCTTTCTCCTCTTTCATCTCCTCATCCACCTTCACCTGCTCTTCGCGCAATTCCACTTCTTCCATTTCCTCCTCCTCCTCCTCCTGTTCCTCTTTCTCTTCGTACTCGTCTTCCTCTGCCTCCTTCTCCCTTTCTTCTCCATCTCCTCCACCTCCTCTGCTCCCCTCTGGTATTCCTGCTCCAAGTTCACTTTTCTTCCTTTGCGTCATTCACCTCTTCCCGCTTCACCCATCGCTCCGTTTCTCTCCTTTCAGCTCTCCGACCCAGCCTCAGAGAAATGAATATAATTAAATTGACAAGTTGCGTTGGACTGCGATGTCTTCGTCTGTTTTCGCGTTGTCAGTCCTTATCCTTCCTTGACTCCGCCGTTTCTTGTGTATACGAGTGAGTGTAATGTTCGTCTTTATCGGAGAGATCATAGTGTGGTTGAAATAGTCCCCACCTACTGAACCATCACGACCGTCTCTTCGTAACTGGTTGGGACTTCGTTTAAATGCTGTTAGATTCCCAAGATCATGAATGGTATGATACTTAAGATACCCCCTCACTGTAGTTAATGTGGAGACATCGCGAAACGCGGTTTTCCAGACCAGTTATATCTACCTGCCGTTGACTATTTACAACTGTAATAAGACAAAGTGAACTGTCTACGTCTCTTTCTGCATAATCAACAATTCAAAATACAGACAACAAACGAAATTTCTCAAGGAAGTTAGGGGCTTATTCTCCTCACTGCGTGTCCGAATGTGTGCATCGACACAAACGATGAGAAAGTATTCCAAAACCGCATTTACATTTAGGTGGGACCTCTGTATATTTCATGTACTCAACCTCTGAAGCATATCAAGGCCGTTGGTAAGAAAAGGTTACGGCCTGGGAACTGAAATTTTCGTCATTATGTTAGAGAATGGATCTTAACGACCATACAAGTGGTTAACTGTTCTCGACAAACTTCACATTCTGTCAGTAGGGTCCTCTATGATACTTCCTTCTCATTTAGTTGGTCAAAATCTCTTTTCAGAATAAACTATAATCCACAATTTTTTGATTATTGCTCGAGACTGAGGTTATTTAGTAATCAAAGAGAGCGTCACCTTTTATGTTATTCAGAGAAAATTTTCTTTCCACGGTTAAAATATTCTTTCCTCAGCCTAGTTTCCTTAAAATGTTTCCTTCGCACAGATTATTTCCTATTAGTGTTCTTTCGTCTGACTGAAAGAGAAGCTAGTAGAGATCTAGAGAACTGACTGCAAGGCAACACAGAGTAGACAGCATGACGCCCATGCTTCAGATTGCACGCGCGCCTTTCAACTTTCGGCATGCAATTTTACGCCGAAAAGACGCATCGGGTGACCGTAGTCTTAGTAGTTCACAGTATCTCCCGTGTGGCGTGCCGCTTGCTTCTCCCGTGTCGAGTGCTCCAATGTCACAGCACGCGTCGCGCGCGTGTCCCCCCCCCTCTCTCTATTTCTACCTCTCTCTTCATCTCTCTTTATCTCTATCTCTACCTCTCTCTCCATCTCTCTTTATCTCTATCTTTATCTCTCTTTATCTATCTCTATCTATCTCTCTGTCACTTTCTCTCCTTTTTTCACAAAAACCTAAAGCTAAAGGATAAATGGAACATACGTGGAATACGCCTTAAAGTATTTCGCGGTGATTCAAAAAATGAGACAAGATCAGATATCATTCTAAGAAAACTCGGCTAGGTCGGCGCCGGATCTCGCCATCCAGCGAGGGAGGATCACCACCACCTCCTCCCTTGAAAAAAAACATGCACTCCACCTTCGGAACTAATTACCTTAGCAGTTGACACGCCTGGAACCAGTAATCAATGAGTATTTTGTCGCGTGCTTTAGCTGTTCGTCGCCCAAGAGCTGGCGCGGCGCGCGGCCTCAAGGGGGGGGGGGCGGAGGGGGGAAGGCCGCTCGCGGATGGCGGAGGTGGGCCCTGCCGCCTCCGAGCGCCGCCGTTTAAAGGCAGGTATGCGACACCGCCGCCGCCGCCGCCGGTTGGTCGCGCGCCAGCCCGGGCAGCCCGGGCCGCTGCGGGCTGGGGCCGGCCTGGTTCAAGGCTCCGCGCGACGCGACGGGAGGACCTTGCTCTCTGCCTCCTCGTGGAGACGATTCGTAAATCATCGCTAGCGCAAACTTGCATGACTCGAATTTCGCCGAATCACGAACAAAATTTGATACCCGGCAAGGAAACATAGAAATATCGATAATTTCAACAATCATTTAATACTAAAAATCTGCTTCTTCTATGTCGAGACAATGCAGTAAACTCGGTACCACGCACTATATTAACCCGAATTGCGCCGTAACACGAACAAAATTTGGGTCCCGGCAAGAAAACATAATTTTGAAGAATATAATAATCGCATAATACGAATGTTCAGAACACCAATTACTTCCGGCTCTTGTAATTCGTATTAACGAGGGTTTACTTTAGAAATGTTGGTTCCATTTCTATATATTTTTAGATATATTGAGGTATCTTTACTTGAGATTAGGTGGCATCAAGGTATCGGCACTTCGTTCTGTTGTCCGTGTCGTTACTAGATGTCGTGCCGAATGAAGTATTGCTACATCCTCAGCCCTAAAAGATACAGCAAAAAAAGTTCATAACCCCAATAATGGAGGAAATATCTTGCAAAAACAATTTTAAATACTCAGATTTGTTTCAATTGCTTCTCATCATCAAATGGCTACAAACAAGTTTTTCCAAACTCATTTCTGGTTTATTGCATTTTTAATTTCATATGAGTATCGTGTTTAATTATTTTTGAGTAATTTTTGGAAGTCATAAATTAAACAGTCGTACGTGGTAATTTGAACATTTCACATAAAATCACAATTTTTCAAAAGTTACTTTTCGCGGTATGCGTGTCAGCTGAGTAAAGTATTTTCTCAGCTGAGTTGAGCTCTATTGAAAGTCTTGGGCGGATATTCGGACAATCTCACCATAGAAAGTCCACTATTTTGGCTGTAGATTGTTTTTCCTTTCCACCAAGCATTTTTAATCAAAATGCAAATGAAATGTATTTTCCAAAAGCTAAGCTCACGTTCACTTCAAAAATCCGTGCACCGATGATATGAGATTTTTAATGAGGAAATACATTGGTATCTGTGCGCACCGCACTGGTCTGGCTTTGCGTTAATTCAGCTGGATTTTCAGAAAGCTTCAGTCGTCAATGTAACTGTATTGCGGAAACGCCGAAAATGCTGTTCACTGCCAATCTTAAAGTTAAAATTAATATAAGTTGCTGCAACCCTAAGTGATAAACTTTCTAAGGGACACAAAAAAATGTTAAGCATAGAAACATTATTAACCTCTTTTCTTATTTGTGTTTTTCAAATTGTTTCAAAAGTTAAACTATTAAAATGGCATGTCAACTTACGTTATGTTAACATTATAAAGGTTGTTAATTTGAAAAATTATGTTGCAATATTTTCGCAATAGCGTAAGTGCAAAGATGTTTTTTTAATTCTTAACAATAATGAAACACATCAGTAGAACTTTATTTTATCGTTGTGTATTGTGAAGGGACGGATTATCATTTTAATGGACATAGGCATTTGATTCCAATAGTAATAATAATAATAATAATAATAATAATAATAATAATAATAATAATAATAATAATTAATAATAATAATAATAATAATAATAATAATAATAATAATAATTTAAAATAAAATTAAGTTCAAAAATAACATTTTCGATTTTAAATTAAAATAATTAATACAATACGTACATTTCAAGTGTTGTTTAAAATAATTATTGCCTTTATATATTTTGCCGCATGTTCAAAAAAATATTGTACATGCTTAGTCCGTATACGAATTATTCCGCCCCTGGCACTTTCAACACAAATGTATCTGGTATGTGGTGTACCTTCTCTAAACCTTGAACAACGCGCCGAACAACGACACTGCTGTATTTCACTTTCCACTGGGAAGTATTTTTAAGGAACGTGATTTATTGATGGCCGTGCCTAGCTCACTTCCTTCATGTATTCCTGGAGGGCATGAAACGTTTGTTGTCGCGAAGTGAGTAAAGAGAGAGGTGAAACACGAACTCGGTGAACTACGGAGCCTGGGAAAGCACGCAGCCATGCATGTGAACCAGGAAGGCATGTACTGATATATACAGACCTTGAAAAAGCAGGAATGTGAGGAAACTAACAAAAGCTAAATAATGAGATATGGCAAGGAACCTTACGAGAGTCTGTTCAAATCTTAGTGAGCTGCGTACGGTACAGTTCGTATTAAGGTTTTTAAAAAAGATATATTGTTTTATTTAGGACGAAACTCTGGTGAAATTTTAGCCATAACGTTGGATTCAACTTCACCATGAAAACACTCGGTGTACGAGCATGAAAGGTCACGAGGCCAGCACATTTTAGTTTCAACTGAAGGGAAAGATTCAGTTGCGTATTGAAATTTAGGACCCCCTTTGAAAACGAACACGGGGCTCGACGACGTCTCGAGAGGCCGTGGGGACGATGTCGTCCCGGTGAACCGGCGACCCCTCGAGTCGCCCGCCTGCCCGCGCGCCTGGCTCCACTGCCGTCCTCACGGAGCGCTCTCCGCGCCCTCCTTCGCCAGCGAGGACGCGCGACACCACATGGCTGCGTCTGGGTTTACAGAAGCGCATTTCCTTTGTTGAGGAGTCGTAGGTAGAGTCCGGGAAAATGGGTACTATGAAACGGCAAAATATGTGAAAGGTGAAAGGTTTCTTACAAGAACCAAACTACTGCAAAGTCGAGATTTTTCAGAAGGCACCAAAACCTTCATACCGTAGAGTGGCGTAGTTATGCATTTGTGATTTTTCCCCGCCTTATATCTTTCAATGTGTTTGGCACTTGCCGATAGGAAATGTTCTAGCTGATAACGCCAGTTAAAGGGAATAATTTGGTGACATATCTCAAAATATGGAATTTTGCACTTGTTTGCTGATTGATTGATTGATAGATAAAGGAATCCGGGCGCGCCATCTGTTAAGGTCATTATTCCCCTAGGTGTAGTGTACTATGTTTTTTTATTGCGGGAGGTGGTGGTGATCTACCCACGCTGGACGGGCACTTTCTACCACGGCGTGCGGGCATTTTCTACAACCAGGTACCTCCCACAAGCGCGGCACCGCCCCAGCCGGGAGAAGCTCTTCCGACAAGCACGGTAGTGTAGTGCGCGTGAGTGTGTGAGTAAGGGGTGAGGCTAGGACAAGGAAGAAGGGAAGATCGCGCGCGGCCCGTAGCCCGTTTGGTAAGGTACGTGTGGTGTTGATCGGAGAAACCACGGAAAAGTATCGTTCAGATTAGCCGACCGCTAGAATTCTCCTCCAGATAGAGAACTCCGCCTAGCTGATAGGCTAGTGTCAAAAGTCCTGAGATGGAAAGCCTAGGACCTCCCGGTCAGTGTCTTCGGTTGAGCCGCCTTGGGCGGTGCGTGCCTGGGGTCGAACGGCGGATGCCCCGCGCAGGCGCAGCGGAGTGGAGCAGCGCAGTGGGCGTTTCCGGCGCCGCGCGTTCCCACGCCGCGCCGCTGACCGACTTCCTGCGATGGGCGCGAGGGCGCGGCTTTCTCGGGCGCGTGGCCTTCTCAAGGTGAAGGCCCGCCTCCGCTCCCCACTCCTTCCCTCGCCCTTCCCTTCCCACTCCTCCCACCACCCTTCGCTCCCCTCCCACTCCTCTTCTTCCCCTTCCCTCCTTTCCCACTCCTCCCACCACCCTTCCCTTCTATTCCCTCCCACTCTTCACCCTTCAATCCCATCCCACTCCTCAAACAACCCTTCTTTCACCTACCACTACTTTACCCCCTCACCTTTCCCTCCCCTCCGCACCTACTCCCCCTCTCCTTTCTCTCAATAACCTGAGTTGAGATACTAACTACAGAAAGCTTCGAGTATGTTAATATTACGTTTTAATAGATTAGTGGTTATTAATAACGCTGATTGAAATTCCCTGGCAATTGGATAAAAATGATTGAATTAGGCAGAGCAGAGAAATTGGGTATTCTCTGTACCTTACGACGGAGCCCTTCCTGCTTCCCACACCTGTGCCCCGGGTTCGATACGCGTCCCATCCAAGTGGAATTAATGATGGGCAAAGCGAGTTCTCGGTAGGTATTCATGGGTTGATTAATTGATGTACCCTGCTTGTCAACTAGCTTGTTGTAAGTCCCACTGGCCACTTGGTCACATTCTATTGAATAGTTTACTTCGCGATTCCTTCCCCGCTGAATGGTGACATCCGGCGCCTACGTACATGTCGACTTGCAGGGACTTTCTCATTCTGAAATTGCCCCAGCGGAGCCCGGCTCTTGCCGGAACAAGCTCCCGACGTGTACTGTATGTGATAGTGTAGTGCATGTGTGTAAGGGAAGAAGGGAAGAACAAGGAAAAAGAAGAAGAAGAAAAGATCGCGCGGGGTAAGGTACTGTCCCGGCATTCGACAGGTTTTGATCGAAGAAATCTCAAAGAACTGCCGTTAGGGCAGCGGTTGAAAACGACCCATCTATATAGCTAATGTCGATAATTCACTACCATCAGTAGCGGAACCGTAGGACCACCCGGTCTGAGTGGTCGCAGAACAGTAGCAGTGGTATCTCTGGGCTACATTGAGCCGGTGGTTTTCTTGAGTCTCTCATTCCACCATTTCTCCATCATTATCGCTTAACGAGTAATTAACTCGTGTGACTCCTCAATGACTTCAGCCGTTACTGAACCCCAATGCATGAATGCATAAATAAATAAATAAATAAATAAATAAATAAATAAATAAATAAATAAATAAATAAATAAATAAATAAATAAATAAATAAATAAATAAATAAATAAATAAATAAATAAATAAATAAATAAATAAATAAATAAATAAATAAATAAATAAATAAATAAATAAATAAATAAATAAATAAATAAATAAATAAATAAATAAATAAATAAATAAATAAATAAATAAATAAATAAATAAATAAATAAATAAATAAATAAATAAGTAAATAAGTAAATAAATAAATATTAAACAAATATAACATGTTCTTCAGTAATCATGTAAATGTATAGATTAGATTGTAGATCTAATATATTCAATGATTCATGACCCGTTGGACCCGCCATATAGTAGCTTTAATAATATTGGACAAAGAACATCTTTGCCGGGCTCCACTGAATTGCAGGTTGGGAAACTAAAGAGTGAGAGGCAATTTGGAAAGTCCTGCAACATGGCTCCTGGCGTGGGCAGTAGGTCACCCACCGCTGACTGGAACCACTGCCCATCTTCTGCCGCACCTCCCCTCGCTGGGCGCCCCTCTGTCCCGGCCATGACCGCACCCCATCCCTTCGACTCCCTCCCCACCCTGTCCCCGACATCAATTCTACAAATACATTCTAATCGGTGTCTCTTCACTGCAGATCATTTTAACGGTTCCGTGTATTGAAACCGAACGTGTGATTCCGTGTATTGCAATACATCCACAAACACGTGATTCTACGCGTGGGTATTGTACCGATTACACGATTCGACTCCTGGTTATTGTTGCAACCGAAGACGTGATTCTGCGCATGGTCAATTTTGCAACAGATGTCGTAATTCTGCGCATAGTGATTTCTGCAACGGATGACGCGATTCTGCGCATGTGTATTGTTGTGACCGCTGACACCATTCGGCTGATGGTTATTATTGCAACGGATGACGCGATTCTGCGCATGGCTATTGTTGCAACCGATGACATGTTCGGCGCATGAACGTTGCGCACTGACGGCTGCCGCTCGCAGCGTGTAGCCGGCCCCGTTAGCCTGCCCCCACTCCGTCCCCGCCCCCGCCGTACCGGTTCCCATCTGAGGCGGCGGCGGCGGCGGCTCGGGTGGGCGTGACTGCCCTCTCCGCCCCGGTGCTGCGCGAGCATGCGTGCGGTGCGGCTGCGGAGCCCCTTCTGCGCGTGCACCTGGCTCGGCTTCTGCGCGGGTAACATTTCTGTGCTATTCAAGATTGATTTACGGAAATCACGCATAGTTAAAACACTGCTAGTCGATTTCCTATATAAAAAAAAAGTCACCGGCTTGTCCCTGCTGCGGTGTTGCCCCGCCAGTGGGAAATATCTAGAGCGAGGGATTCCTCGCAAGCCGAGGCGACGTGTTGATCGACAACAGATATCAAAATTCAGAAGGGAAGAACTCTGCCACTTTCCTGTTAAAAATGCACTACACGTACGGGACCACTGACCTATCACCGCCCGAAAACACACAATAATCAACCGATCACTTTAGGTTCTTGACCGGACTGTGGTAAACGTTAACAGCTAGGTCGCGAGGTCAATTGGACGCTCAGGGGATGGAAGCCAACCATTGCCTTGGGGAAAATGTGACAAGCTGGCTTTTCTGATCGGCGGTGTCAGTTGTTTCCTCCAATTAATTCTTAGCAGTGTAGTGCCTTAAACAACGGGTCATGGACCGCGCGAACTAGGCCTTCATATTTTTCTACTCAGCGTATTCAGTTGTCTTGTATTCAAAGATTTCAAATGTAGGAACATTTAAAACTAAAACGTCCTTATTAGTATGCTAGTATTTCTGTTGAACACAGATCATTTAAAATAAACACAAGTTTTACATTCGGAGCATAACGTTATTGTTTTTGAAGGTAGTATGTTGGATTGTTGGATCAGCTGCATTCATGTATTAAGGTGTTCCAAAACAATGTTTAAAAACATATTTGGCGTATTATACGTGTTCGGTTAACAGATGTTTTAGAATCGTTAGTTTTCGTCGGTGTTTATTTTGCGTTGCGAGGCGTGGAGATGTGCCACATTTGGCTTGACCGTAGCCATATGATCCTGAACTACAAACTTAACCTCGATCGGGAAGAGAGGTTACCATTCCTTAGAAAAGGGGCAACATGGAAGAGGTTATAAGGTTCGAATCACACTGGTACGCTATAGTTCAAAATCGCCGTAACGTTTTCATTTTAAATTTAGAAAAATATATTTTTAATTCTTTTAGAATACCCAATGGCCAATAATCTGCGAGTGAAAATACAAATTCAGTTTGATAACAGAAAATAAATCACTTGTAAGATTTTTATTAATATTACAATAGTGTTGCCTGTCAAGAGAAGGATTTCCAAATTCTTTAAGAAATTAATATTGATTGTCTGTATTTTCAAAAACATATGACCCTATTAAAATGAAGAATGCTGTTTTGCAAACGCGTAAGTCTCAAGTGTTTAACCTTGGCATGCTTCGTCGTGTACCACTTTCTGTGGCATTACGCGACTTCCTGTTAGCTCCTTGTGAAAACAAATCCGTTCGTTACTCGACAACCGTACGTGTTGATCAACACACTTACTGCATTCTTTATTGCCGAGTTACTTCGTTTGCCTTCTGCAAATAAACCACATCCCAGATCAGCACTTCATGGACAACAAAAGGGGTTGACTTTCTTTAGTGAACAAATAAATCTCTATCGTCCTTTTTTTTTTAATTTATTTCTTCTCGTTCGACCTGAAGGTCTTTCGAGGGTTTTCGGTTATTACATACTGACATTTTGGGATTTGGGCATTCCTGACAAATTGAGATTAGATTTCTCTGGCTCGTTTAATTCCTTGTTTGCTTCTAGGAGCTGCTGGGATTTATTTATTAATTTTTTTTGGTGGGGAGGGGGAGGGGGAAGCTGTTATGGATAGCCCTAGCGGGCAATAGGAAGGGAACGTGCTAGGTTATATTTAGATGCGGGATGATATTATTTGTTTAGGGGGGGTTTAGCATGTCTTTGGGAAATTTGGATTTGATTCGGCTTGGTATATTTGCTGTTCGACCTAGTTGGAATATCAGAGTGGCATGAGATGAGGGAAGGGAAGAATAGAAGTTATTTGCTAATTTTTTAATGTGTTCGAGCACAGTTTCCATTTGGAGTTCTCTATGAATTTGGTGGTTAGGTATAAACCATGGAGCTTTAATTGACTTTCTGAGGACTTTATTTTGGACAATTTGCATTTTTTGTATGGTGGTGGAAGCAGCGTTTCCCCAAACCGGGCATGCGTAAGTTAGCGTGGGTAGGATAATAGATTTATATAATAGAATCTGGCATTTGGTATTGAGTGTTGAATGTTTATTTATGAGAGGGTATAGTTTTAAAATTTTGGCATTGGATTTGTTGATAGCTGCGTGAATATGAGGTTTCCAGGTGAGTTTCTTATCTAGCAATACTCCTAGGTATTTTATTGGTTCGCTTTTCCAGGGTATTTCGTTGTCATCTATTTTCAGATTGGGAGGGATTTGAGGTCTCGTAAGGGTAAATATCTTAGTCTGACATTTTTGACAATTGATTGCTATTCTCCATTTTTTTGTCCATTGTATTAGGGTGTTAAGGTTATTCTGAACTCTATTAAATGCTAGGTTAATATCTGAGCTTGCTGAAAACAGTGCCGTATCGTCGGCAAAAAGAGCAGTTTCCACGTTGGAATACTTAGGTATGTCACTCATGAAAATATTAAATAAAACAGGTGAGAGAACTGAGCCCTGTGGAACTCCGGCTGTGATATTACGTAGAGTAGAAAAGGAGTGATTAATTTTGACCTTAAATTTTCTATCAGAGATAAAATCTTTAATAATATTCTGTATGTACTCAGGGACTCCAAGTTGTCTTATTTTAAATAACAGACCGGTATGCCAGACTCTGTCATACGCTTGAGCTATATCTCAAAATGCAGCCAGAGTATGTTTTTTCTCTTGGAAGCTCTGTGCAATGTATTCGGTGAGCCTTAGTAGCTGGTGAGTGCAGGAGTGGTTTGCTCTGAAACCAAATTGAATATTTGGTATTGCATCCGTGACTTTCAGGTAATTGTTAAGTCTCTTTAGTAGAAGTCTTTCAAAAATCTTGGAAATTGAGGGAAGGAGGCTTATTGGTCTGTAGTGTTCAGGGCGTCGAGGGTCTTTTCCTGGCTTGCGAAAGGGTAGAACAATTGCAGTCTTCCAGGCAGTTGGGAAATAATTAAAGCGTAAGATAGCATTAAATATTGCAGTTAGTCCTGCTACAGAGTTTTTATTAAGATTTTTGAGCATTTTATTACTGATACCATCTATACCGGGTGTTTTTCGTTGTTTTAGATGTTTAATGATGTTAGCTGTTTCAGACGGTGAAATAAACTTTATTTTGGTTTCAGCTGTAGTTAGTGGTTGTTTCATAAAATTTTCAATTTCATTGTTTTGTTGTATCATTGTTGGCGGGTGTGGTCTAAATACATTTTGTAAATGATCTGCAATCGCTTTGACCTTTTCGTCATCTGAAAGCAGTAGCTTATTGTTTACTTTTAATTCGGATATTTCGTTTTTATCTCTGGTGATTCTTTTTGTTGTTGTCCAAAGATGAGCTGAATTTGGATCTATCTGGTTTATAAACCGACGGAATGAAGTGTAGCGGTGGTTATCTAATCTATTTTTGACTACTCTTGATAGTTTATTTAGTTTTGTTTTAATATCTGGCCTTCGAGTTATTTGCCAGAGTCTTCTTAAGTTATGTTTTGATTTAATTAAATTAATAATTTTCCATGGAATTTGGGAGGAAAATGGTTTATTTTTTGTATTATACGTATGGGGGGATATCTTTGTTGTTGTTGAATGATCAAGAGAATTAAGAATAGCTGCATTAAACTTTTCTAGTTCGGAGTCGATATTTGCAATCGACCTAATAGGGAGTGGATATTTATAGTTATTTTTCATTAGGTAAGCGAATTTAGTCCAATTAATATGTTTTCCTAATGGGTTATTTCCTGATGTAATTTCTTTAAAATTTCCTTTGTGTGATATTAGGATCGGATTATGATCTGAATCTAGTTCTGCTACAACTTTTTGAAGCAGTGGGAAGTTAATATTTTTGGTTATGACTATGTCGAGAATGTCTGGGATTATATTACAATTATAGGGAACGTGTGTAGGTTCTGTTGGTGCATGAATATTAAGGTTATTATTATTTGCAAATTCCAGTAATTTTTTGCCTTGTAAAGTTATTGAGTTGCAGCCCCAAGCTCTGTGTTTACTGTTTAAATCTCCTAGGAGAATTATACGATTATATGTGTTAAATATTTTTCTATAAGCCTTTTCAGGGAAGCTTTTATTGGGAGGTTTATAGGCTGCAATAATTATTACTTGTTTGTCATTGTTAGGGTTATTATTAATATTATTACTATTAGTATTACCGTCACTATTTTCACCACTATCAATGTCCGTTCTAGCATTAGCAACAATACCAACGTTATCATCAGCTGTAGTAGCAATAGCTGCTGCTGAGGTACCTATAGTGTTAGTGATATTATTACTGATAATACTACTCTTCACTGCTATTCCTATAGACTCGAGGTTTGGGGATGAGGGCGTAGTTATTTGGCCGCACTCGACGTTTTTCGTTACTATTATTGCTACGCCACCTGACGCTTTATTGGCGATTCTGTCCTCTCTAAAAATTTTATACCCTGGAATGTGGAATTGTTCACCCGGAATTAAATGGGTTTCGGTTACGCAAGCTATTTCAATTTCATTTTTCTTTAGAAAATATCTGAATTCATTTTCCTGGCGTTTTAATCCGTTGGCGTTCCAGTTTAAAAGTTTAATATTGGCTATTTTATTTGTCATAATTTAAATTTGTCAGAACAGATTTAACTGTGTTTTCAATTAAGGGAGTGAGCGCTATCATGACTTGTTGAACGATGTTTGAGATTAAATTTGATTGTTCCTGTTTAAATAATGAAGAATATGACCTCGATTGGTTATTAAGGTATGGATTAGGATGTGGTGGTGACTGTCTAGTAGTAACAAGGTTAGGATGACTAGTGGTTAGGTGGGGCATGTTAGAAGGTGGGTGCATGTTTTTCGAGTTTTTCATTGACTCTACTGCCTTTTTGTAAATGCTGCAGCCTTTATAATTAGCTGTGTGGTCGAGACCACAGTTAATGCACTTAGGGGGGGTAGATTTAATTTTGGTACACTCCGAGTAGTGATGTTGGCCAGTACGTTTGACGCAGCGAGGCTGCAGGCCGCAATTTGCCTGGGAATGCCCAAATCTCTGACAACGTTTACATTGGATTACATGAGACTTGAATCTTTTTTGAATTCTAATTACACTGTACAAAAATCGGTTTAGTTTAAATATTTCTTTGCTTTGATATGTGTTTTCTAGGTCTATTGCACAAACAGGTATGGGGCATTTATCTTTATTATATAGTCTTGCGGCTTTAATTGCTGGGAATTTGAGCCTTTTCAGTTCCTGCAGTATTTCACTTTCCGTGTAGGAAGTTGGAATGTCCTTCATAACTATAGCTAAAGTTTTTACAGTTGGGTCTTTGAAAGAATGGAATTCAATTTTTTCAGATTCACAGAATTTTCTAAATAATCTTCAATAATCACTTATTGAAGTGAATGAAATTTTAATAGCGTCTTTATCTTGTTTAGTTGTGAAGTCGTCCTTAACGTTCTTTTTAATATCTTCTAGCAAAAGTTGAAAATTGCTTGCATTGTGCACTATGATTGGGGGGATTTTAATAATTGGATCGATTTCGGTTTCTTCATTAGTTTCTAATGATCCAAGAAGCTTATACCTATTAGAAACAGGAATATTGTACCTGGATATAACCTCTTCTGGCGAGCGTGACCTCTTACGTTTAAGTTCATTGCCATGTTCCTGCGTGCCTTGCAGCTGCGGTTGCTGTGAATGTGATTGCTGTGGCAGAGGCGGTTGTGTCTGCACGTGATAATGATTTTGAAGCTGGGAAAGTTGCAGTTCTATCATTTGTTGCTGATGTTGGAGATGTTGCAGTTGTTGTTGAAGAATTTCTTGATGTTGAAGTATTGTTTGGTCGGGGGGAGGGGGCTGAACAGGTTCACTGGTATGCAGGTTTTCACCATCACTTTCACTAAAAGTGGCGTCCATTGCGCGTCGAATTAGTTGCCCCGTAACGGAGCAACTGCTTGTGGCCATTCACTGGTTTTAAAGATTTGTTGGCTTTAACTAAACTAAAATAACACTTTTCTAAGCGAGTCACTGTTCGCACCGTTCACACGAAAGACACTGGCACTGAGTGTTATCGCACTGATCGCTGCGGTTGACCACTACCAGAGAGCGATAAGGCAGAGCTACCTCGGGCACTAGCGTTCGCCGCGGCGGCTCGGAACAGACCTCTATCGTCCTGAATTTCTGATATCTTTCTTTCTCATAGTGTTAGAATTATCTTGAATTATGCAAGTATTGGTTGATTGTGTTAATGACGTGCTTTGAAACAATTAAATTATAATTCCAGATGTATGCAACTATCTTCACATCATGCATTTTGTAACAATTGAATTACACACAAATTCCATTTAGGAGGTTGATAAATGTATTGTAATTCAGCAATACTTCAACAAGAATGCGTAATTGACAGACCATAGCACTCGGCTGTTGGGAAATGATAATAATAATAGTAATAATAATAATAATAATAATAATAATAATAATAATAATAATAATAATAATAATTTTGTTTCCAGCACTTTCATTATGTCAGTGCACAAAGCAATCTCTAAAAAAAATGGAATGCATATACCTGGCATGGGAAATAAACAATGGGAGCGGTATTCTTTTATTCTACTAATCATTTATTGTACCAATACCATATTCACTCTATATTCTACCAGTCATTACGAACATTAGCGGTCTCAAAGAAAAACACGTCGTCGGAAATCTTCAGGAAACTGATATACCTCCTAGACATTGCAATACACTTGAAGGAGAAGTTACTTATTCTAAATATTTGCAACATATTTCGAAATTTAGCCAATCAGATAATGAATAGCAAGCAACATACTTGCTACATACAACAGACGAAAAGTCAGCTCTTATTTGAGTACCTGGTTCGTGTGTGATTCAGAAATGATCAATAGAAATAATAATTGTAATTTGTAGTAGTAAGTATTGTTATTATTATTTGTATGAATTATGTGAGATCTAGCCACATAGAGATAAAGAATCCACAAATTGTACAAATTACATAGTTTATAACTTTACAGGTGAGCCAATTAAATGCCAACAATTATTTTTCTATAAATGAAATGATCACTGAACATATTTCTTTGTATAAAAAAATTATCTATTTTGTAGCACTGATGAAGGCCGAATAAATGACCGAAACGTCGGCAATATAAGGTGTTGGTTTCCTTTCATTGACTAAGATCACCAAACTTATAATTCCAACGTGTTAAGAATCATTGAATATAAAAATATATTCAATGATTCTTGACCCCTTAAATATTATTATAACAATAATAATAATATATCAAATATAATTGTTATTATTATTGTTGTTACTTGCATCACGAGCTTGGGTAAATTTCCCCCTCCCACGCTGAGAACTCGAGGACTTTCTACCAAACGCATCCAGAATCGCATTCCCAATCGCCGCTTCCCTGTGCCGAGAGTCCTTGTGGAGTGCGGGTGGCGGGGGGGGGGGGGGGTAGGAACAGCTGATCGCGGGCGCGCGCATGAGCTCGAGTGGTGTGACGTCATGGGCGCAGCGGGCAGCCGCCGAGGCTGCGGGTGGGCGCGCTTGGACGGCGGGGGGCGGGGGGAGGGGCCGGCGGCAGGTTCTGGGCACCGCGCCGCCGCGGACGGCTGGCGTGGGCGCGGCGAGGTGGGCGGGCGAGCGGGCGCTTGCGGATCTTTCCAGGTTTCAGTTGTGGAGACTTTCTCTTTCGGTTTTGGCAGTGTTGGTTTCCTTAATAGTAATGATAATAATAATAATGATGATATAATAATAATGATAATGATAATGATAATAATAATGATAATAATAATGATAATAATAATAATAATAATAATAATAATAATAATAATAATAATAATACGCTTAGCCAGATCTTTTCTCTGAGGGGGGAGTCTAGAGTGTCTAGCCAACTTAATAATTCCAATGTTTGAATTTTTTAAAATATTGATTTGTTTTCTGTTCAATTGATTTACAATTTTTCAGGGAGTTGTTTCCAGGGAATATAAATGCACATTTAAATTTTCTGAAGAAAAAAACTATCAGGTATGTGGTTGAGAAATATACGTCATGGCAACTTTGAAATACGTGAAAAAATCTATAGTTTGCATTCATCATTTTAAACTCAAGTTCGTGGTTAGGTTTACAATTTCATCGCGCTTACTCTTAAATCATAAACTATCGCGATTCAAAGGTAAAATATATTTTTCATAATTTCAAATGGTGGCTTCAATAGTTGTACATATAATTGACCGTAGTTTTATATTATTGTGTGATATATGATGTTGTTTGTCTTTATAGTGCTGCAGCTCTCGAGATCTTACCTGGCACATTCACTAAACGAATGAATACCTTGCACGAAAATGATATCTGCAATTTTAAAACCCATTCAACAACTACGTATTTGGACAATCTTAAAAACGATTTGCAATTTGCATGTAATTAGATGACTGGCAGAATTTAAAAACATTTCAGAAAAATGACAGGCCACAGTAATGAAATGATTAATAAGTGTGGAGTTGTAATACTAGTCGATGTATTACTAGGAAACATTGAGAATGGCGTGGGGACATTTCGTACAATTGTGTGATGTAAACTTCCTGAAATCCCTGGACGTTTCGTGTGCTCGTGTGCTTTACGCAGCTTCTTGGAACAGCTGTTCCGTTCGTCCAACTAACCATTCGAACTAACATGACAAAAACGGTTTCGTCTCGAAAGCTCTTCTCCACTCTGCAAACATGACCTGAAGAAATTCCTCAGAGAAAATTCGTGGAGAGATCCCGCTAAGAAATTATTAAACAGAGCAGTGAAGCATCTTCACTGCATTAACTGAAAGACTCACGCAGGTATTCGAAATGTGTTTTGGACAAAGCTAAGTTAGGGAAGTGGGAAACTTTTTGTCAAAATGAAGTTCGGTTTCCTGCAAAATTTCCAAGTCGAAGTTCACAAACGAATCTCGTTAGAGGTGGATTCTGAAAGGGAAACATTATTAGCAGTGCAAATGAAGCAAATTACTCGTAAAATAAACCTCTTTCATTTTATTGATATGTGTTATTTAATGCAGAATAATTAATATTACCTTCATTCCAATTATTCGTTTACTTACTGATCAGAAAACGACCCAATTACGGGCAAATCGCATCGCCCTGCGGGGAGGGAGAATTTCCCCTCCCAAGATGCAAATCCCCCTCCGCCGCGGCGGGCATTGTGGTCAACGAGAAAATCTCTTTCGGGGCTTCCGGCCCCATTTGGCAGTTAAGAGCGCAACGACATAATGGGTGCGAAATGTCGCCTCCGCGGGCGCCGCCGCCGTCCATTTGCATGTTTGGCGGATTCCGCCGCGAGCGCTGGTGCGTGGGCGGAAGGCGGCGCGCGCTCAGCGGCCACTTGGGGCGAAGGCCGCCACAATTAAGCCTTCGTCCCGGAATGCCGCCCGCCCGCTCGCGCCGCCGCCTCCGAACACTTGGAGCCCGAGGGCGCTCTAAATACAAATGAGCTGCCCTGGCGTTAGGGTCGAGAGCACGGGGCGGGTTGTTGGACTGTGTGGGGCTATATGGGGCGGAGCCATGTGTGGGTTCTTGTGCGATGTATGGTTACTTGATCGACGTATGACTTATTGTGCGATGTGTGGCTACTTGTGGAGTGTATGGCTAGTGGGAGATGCATGTCTACTTGAGCGATACATTGCTTGTGCGATGTTTAGCTACTTGTTTGTTTTATGGCTGCTTGTAAGATGTACGATGCATGGCTACTTGTGCTATGTATGACTACTTGATGACGTATGACTTCTTGTGCGATGTATGGCTACTTGAGTGCTACATTGCTCGTGCTACGTGTTGCTACTTGTGTGTTTTACGGCTACTTGTGTAATTCTATTGAATGGCTTCTTGGGACATGTGTTGCAACGACTTGAGTGAAGTCTCGGGACAACTAGTGATGTGAGGCGACGAGGGGCGATGTGAGGCAACGGGCGGGTGATATGAAGCGAGAGGGCTATGTGAGGCGAAGGAGAGGCGATGTGTGGCGGCGAGGGGGCGCTATGAGGCGCCGGGGCTATGTAGGACGATTTGCGGGCAATTCGCTCCTCGTTCCCCGAAGGGTTTGCTACGAGTAGATATGGTTAATTGCAATCATAGGCTATGGCATGCACGTATGGTATAATTTGGGTATTTTATTCAACTGCCCTGCCAACGGTAAGAGGCAAGAAAATTTAATTAAAATATTCTCTATATTTTTGTGCTGTATTTATTTATTTTCATTCTCTCTTTAAAAATACACGAGAGATGCCTGTTTTCAGTAAAAGAGCATGCAATTTTTACGTCATTTTAGATTCTTATAATTAGTTTCGTAAACATGGAAATTTTGAAGCCTAATGTTAACAGAGGTCACTAGTCTAGTTTAAAAATCTATGAATGACAGACGAAATATTCTGTCCCTTTGTCAGCTGGCTACGATGTACGATGTCAACGACATCATGTAGCAACTTCTGTATTCGGGGTAAACGGATTGTGGCACCTTTTTCTTATGTGTAATCTACGATTAGCATATTTGCATACCCAAGTGTGAAGTTAAAGTGGCGCGGTGTTTTTGAGAACATGTTAAGTAGTTGTAAGTGCTCAGGTACACAGAGCATGGAATGTGCTCATCAATCGAAATCGAGCCTGAGGAAAGCATTTCTTTATCTCTCTCTCAGCCTAACACAGTTATTGATTATTTCGTGTTTTAACTTGAAATTTACTGCTTTTACTGCAGTTTTCGTTTCGTAATGTTTTTCGCTTTCCCGGTTTTGGGAAGTAACTAAATCATTCTGTCCGCATTCTAAAAGGATATGAAGAATTTCAGTTCACCAAATAATAGGTCATGGGATAGAGCCAACTTTGGTTTAATTGTTTCAGCTGACATTACCTTGTTTCGAAACCTTTCTGAACATACTCCGTACTTTACTACATGCCTCAAAGACTTGCTCATGATTTCAGAGTCTGGAACGGAAGGATGTCACATGCCATGAACCTCACTGATACGTAATAATTTTCCAGCTATATGCACCAAGTTCTTCAAACCCTGTGAAAGATCTATTCGTGCACTTGTAAACAACCTTCCGAGGTGAGCATGTAAAGCTGCTAATGAAGTTTGCTACACCACTGTGCATCTCGCGTACATTGTTCTAAAATATCCTTTAGTTTTTATTTACATATTAAATAATTTTATTTTAGGTTAAATTTTACTGTTTCCCTTTTTTCTCATAATAACAGTCGTACAATCATGTACTAAACGCCTTTGTGAATACGCATAATGTGTACATGTATGTATGTATGTATATGTATGTATACATACATATTGGTATGTCGTTCTAAGACGAGAGTGTAAGTTTTTCATTAAAGTTGTGGGTGCGTTAACGTACGGCGTATGTCTAAGGGGGAAGTACGCAACTAAAGCAACAGACAGCTGAGCTGGGTGAGTTCGTAGATCTTTGAAGAGTCGCAAGATAGAACTGTCAGAATGAAAAATCTAGATGCCAACTGTATTCATCAGTCCCCTCCATACTTTCCTTTCGGACGCATTCTGGAGTAGCAATGTTCCTATCTTCTAACAACGGGTTACGGATGTTTCCTTTTTCACATTTCCCTCCCTTAAAGCCTGGCGATTAATCCTTCATCCCTCGTTAAGAAAAGTTCTGAAAGTCAAGTGAGTTCGCGGCTTTCAGACAAGAGGTCGACCTAGATGCAGCGCCATCGAAGAGGTATCATTCCACCTAAGTTTAAATGCAATGGGCGTGCCACCTTGCCCACACAGATTCTCTGATCTCGTGCTGGGGGCCCGACGTCTGCTCCGGCGGCGATTTCTAAACGTTTGGGATGAGACTCATTGAACATTGAAGTTAATTTTTAGTATTTTATTTCTCTTGGGGAAGGATATCGGGTGTGTTTTCGACACCAGCTGATTAGCGAGGTTGGACGATGCTACTATTTGGGTGAGAATTCAAGAGGTCGATATTTCTGATCGATCATGTTCGTTCTTCAATCAACTCCTGGCGAGCAGTACTGTGCATGACGGGGTTGAAGCCTCACGCATCGTCCTTCCCCCATCATATTTCTCACTCTCAACCTTTGGGGTGGGTGATGCACTGATCCTCCCTCCCCACATGACCCGTTCTTCAAGAGTGATGCGGGAATTACTACGAGTCCCTAGACGTCAGGCCAGACCGTGCCCTAGTCTGTACTTATTAAGTTATTGCAGTTTAAAGGTCCTTCAGCTACTAAGATAATCGACGCCTATTAGTGATGAATATGAGTTTATAAGTAGTTGATGATAAGGTGAATGTTGTGAGAAATGAAAGGAATGAGAAGAAGGGGATACAGGAGAACCCGGAGAAAACCTGCTGACAGGTCGCTATGTCCACCAGAAACGGCCAGGGAACGAAATAGGGCTTCATTGGTTGAAGATACATACGCTAGCCATTACGCCAGCAGCGCCCCCTCCCATCGCCCCTCCATTCTGACCCCTCTCCCCCATCCACCCTCAGGCTGTAGCGCCGTCACGCCTTCATACAGGAGGAGTTGCGTTCCCTATATTATCTTCTGACGCGAAAGACGAAGATTTCGCCATCCCAAAGCGGATGATTCGCGGTGTAATTAGCGCTTGCGGAGGCCAAGGCGGCGGAGGCTGGTGGAGGGCGGAATAGGTCGCGTGACAATCGCGCGCAGCTCCCGCGCAAATGACAGGCTGCGCGCCGACGCCGCTCCCCGGGTGACGGCAGCCCGGCGTCACCGCCGCCTTCGCGGGTGATGTGATGCGGCCGCGGGAGCAGCCCCTGTGGCACGCCGGCGCGCCCTCACTTCATTGACGGAGGGACCGGCCGCGGTGACCTGGAACAGTAGGCGCCCGGTACTCATGGTTGCAACAATTGCGGCTTCGGTGCTGTAATGGTTAGCGTATCGGACTGTCGTTCCCAAGTTCCGTGTTGAGACCCATCAACGTCGTGCATTTTAAGGGCAAGAAAATCGTTTGTGCGCCTTTCTTCGGAGGGGAAGTAGAGCTGACTGTACCATGATGTAGTCTTACCGCATGTAAAAGATCCACATGACTAAAAGAAGCCTGTGACCTAAATTCAAATCCCCTAGTTTCGCAGTCCTAGCTTCTTTACTTGCCGCCTCGACTCACAACATTACATTCACAAATCGTGTAAGAAAACACAACAGAAACCCAATGGAACAAATTATTGAATTGTAAAATAAGGCATCATTGATTGAACTAGGTTTGGTGGTCTGACTAAAAAGTGTTTGCATTCATGTCGTAGTAGTCGATATCACGCAGTTTTGCCGAGTATCTATTTACCACCCCGCTCGTTCCTTCCGAGCTGGCTAATTCATTTATGAACTTCGTTTTATTTTAGATCGTTTCATTGTACTGTCTGTCCGGGCAACGCCGGTTTTTTTCGCCACTAATGGGTTAAAAAGTCATTAAAAGCCACGCACTACACTACCACACATGCCGGGAGACCGGTCGGGAGATCAGAGCTCGCTGGGGCGGTGCCCCGCTGGTTGGAGATACCTTGTTGCGGAAAACCCTTCTAGCCGACGATAGGTCGGCTCGAGATCTCGCCATCCAGGCGGGTAGGAGCACCACCACCAGGCGGAATAAAGCATTCCCAACGCTAACGGGACTAATGACCATTGCACTTGTCAAGCTCGGAAACACAACTCCCTAACCCATCGTGCGTGGGAGCGCCGCAGTCGTCGCAAGCGCCGTGTAGTTGAGCGCGAGCTTTGCCCCGGCGGCGCAGCGGCTCTCGCGCAGCTGCGTCCGGCGGCGCGCGCAGAGGCGGCGGCCGTGCGCAGGCGGGCGCGTGCTGCGAGCCCTCCGCGGCACGCGCGCTGCGTGCGCAGAGGCAGCCTGTCCCCCGCTCCCCCCCCTCCCCCCAATCGCGATTGCCTCGCACCGGCCGCGAACGATCGCTTTCAGCATGCGTCCAGGAAACTAGAAACTTAACTGTTTGTTGTTGGAGAAGAGTTAAGGTCCGTTCGCAATGCAAACACAAACATAAACATAAAAGTTAGGACTGCGTCGTTAATTAGATCACTGGTGAGATAGATACCTTCTAATAATTAAATGCAATAAATAAGATGTTGTGCGGTATCAAAATATATTATGCTAAAGATCATTTCTATCCTTGGTGCTTGCAGCGTCCGCCCAGACTACTTTGTTTTCGGCTCAGACGCTGCAAGCTCTGGTGATGATCGCTTCACGATCGAAAAGATCTTTAGCGTAATATATTTTGATACCGGACAACATCTTTTATTTACCGTATTTGGGATTACGTCCATAAGCCGACTAATTCACAATGTGTTCGCATAAGCATAAGACGTAAGACGTTAAATTAAAAGCTTGCAAGCTTCGAGCTATTGTGCGTATGTTTAAGACATAAGAAAAGAACCAATTGTACGTTAACTCAAAATCTAGTATCGAAATAAGATCAAAGTCGATAGACGAAATAACGCTATCTTCACTAGATGGCTTTGGACGAACAAAAGACCAAAGATAACTACAGAAGTGTACTTGTAGATTCACAAAACTCACACATAGTCGTATTGGCGCCTGCCACTAGTTTAAATCGAACCCACGGGCCATGGACATAGTCGAGATCTTGAAATCAATTCTCACATCCAACTAATAGTAAACTAGAATGTCTCACAGACAATATAAATTCTTATTTTACTTACATTTTTGTTAGATATTGTGAATACTTCAGTCTGTCACTTACGTTAATGTTAACGCCTATGTATTATGCTTAGGTTTATGTGTGCATTGTGAATATTCGGTTACTTTGCGGCTCGCGTTCGGCAAAGTACTACCGCGACAACATTGTCGTGAAGACGTAAGGGGAGGGAGAATGCAGCGGAGGACAGATGGACACTGGGTTGTTCGCTAAAAGCAGTTTATTCTGTGCCCTTGTTGAAAGTACAAGATTACATCCTTGCAGCGGCTGCGCAGCCCAGCCCTCAGTCGGTCGTCGCATTGAGGAGGATGGGGGGTGCGGCAGGCAGCGGGGGCGGCGAAGGCAGAGGGTCTGGCGGCGGGTCGCTCGCGGGTCCGCAAAGCGCCCATTCCCGCCTTGGTCAACGCGTGCGCAACTGTAGAGTGGGACGCTGGACCACCACCTCGCTCACGAACAGTGGAAAACGGGCGACCATTTCTACGGTGTTTATATACCGGGCCGGGCCAGTCCATCCCTGAGTCAGCGGGGGTGGCGTTGCCCTAGTTTGGTGGCGCACACACGGGTGCAGGGGGGTGGCGAGCGGCCAGCCTGGCCATCTGGAAACAATACCAGCGCGGCCCGGGCGGGGGGCGAGCAGGCGAGGGGTGCAAGGCGGGTAGGCTTCACCTCGTCAGGTCAATTTAAAACAACCGAGAACTGCGTCGTAAACAAAACACTGAGGCGACATGAATCTATATGGCTGCTGCCTCGTATATTGAGAATGTTCCGTGAGCTCCTATTTTTAAGTTTCCATGGATTTGAACAAAAAACAACAACGTACGCCACTCATACAAAAGTGTTTTTGGCGTACTCATTTCTGTATGTCAAAATTTAATTCGTACGCTAAATACTCATGTTCATTGCTAGTTTCATACATAACTATTTACTGTCGATAGTTTTCTTTCAAGTATCAATACGCATGCTGTCAGCTGCGTTAGAATCAGCAATCCCTGACACGTCGTTGACTGGGAGGTTCTTGGGTTCGCGTTTTGCATGTGACGGTTTCTTTGATAGCTTTCATAACCAGCTGCATAACTGTGTCGAACTGCCGCTGCCCGGAGGATAATTCTACCGACCGATTGCGCTGATCGGTAGTTTTCCGTGGTTTCTCCGATCAAGGGAAGACCGTTAACACACGAACCTCGGACCTTGCACAATTTTTCCTTCCTCGTTCTTGCCCATTAAATGAATTGCAATCTCGATTTATTGTTGTTGAATAAATTGCCATCGTTAAATAGAGTAGTTTAAATAGAGAATTATCATAGCTGTCTTTATTCACCTTGACCGAATTTGAAATACTCGCCAACTGAATAAAAAGCTGCATAATATAAGGTTATTGTTTTATGTGCTGTACTAAGGACAAGGTTTATTGTCTTCTTGTAATCGAGAATTCCATCGCCAATAAGCGCAGGAGCATGTATAATTATAATACTGAACGATACAGACGCACTGTCGTAATGCAATAGCTTTCACGACATACCCACGAACATTGTAAGTATATGAACAAAAAACATCTTATAAGTCGACATGAACATTACGATTATTGCCAAGTGTTCTTGCATGTACGACAATTTTTAATTAAGCTGATTCGCTTGCGAATTGTCTACAAAAACAATTCGGTTTTCAGCTATAATACGGAACATCGAAATCGTTTTGAGTATTACACGAGGTTTTTTCATAGCAATGAAGTTTCATTGAATAGACGTTTCCTCCTATGCAACATCTTTTCTCAATAGAATCGTAAATATTTGTTTATTTGAATTTTTTAATACGAAAAAAATTAGAAAATCACATTATAGGATACTTTAAAGAAAATAAAATTAGGGAGTGTTCTTGACCGACATAACTGAATTTCATATGCTTCAACTTTACTTGGTAAATAGCATAGCTATAGAGAGATGCATATCTGTCTATCATGTTCGTAGCGGTGTTCGATAATTATACTGTCAATAAAATGTTTATCATCTTGTCATGCGCTCAAACGAAGTTGGTATTTAGATTTACATTTTCAAGCGTAGTTTGATTTCTTAAGCAAGATCTTAGCAGATTCATGTATAATTCAAGAGTATGTGATATACGTAATAGCCAGCACCTGCTACACGTCCGTACGCACGTGAAGTTTATGAATCTCGCGAGGGAAATGTACTCTCTTATCGTGTAATAAACTTGGCTTGCGGCTTTCGTTGTAACGCTCATGTTTTCCTTTATTTTCAGATGAATATTATGCGCAATAAAAATGATCCATCGAGTTGTAGGTTTATATCCAATTAAAAAAAAAATCCTATTGGCGACGTTCATGGAACAAAATGAACTGTGAAAAATAATGTGTTTCCGCATATTAATCTAAAACTTAAAAGTATTCTAAAATGTAATTGTATAAAAAATATTATGGTTAATCAGATTTTTTAGTAACGTACTGTTGTGCGCAGTTGTGCTTCAGTTTAACTCAAATACGGCGATGCAGGCTGTTCATTTGTCGTGCAATACTTATCCAATAGCTAGAAGAAACAGTAGGGTGATGTTCTTCCAGAGTGTGATTCTCGTAGAAACAATTGTGTGCATGTAATAGACGATTGATTATTTCGAAAGTTCTTGAAATCATTTGAAAACAAATTTTAGGTGTAGGACTACCGTTTAGGGAAAAGGTTAAATTCTTTTTCATGCAAGCGTTTATGATCATTAAAAATGCTCATCTTAAGGCTTCTAAATTTTATTTATTTCGCTCTTTTTCTTCATTTGTAATTCTTTCTCTTTCTTCTGTGGAGTTGAGCATGAAACGACTCTCTAACCCTGTATAGGAAAAGGTGACGATTGGTCGGGCGTTCCTAATTTGGGACTGACTGTCGCTGTCTCTACAGCGGCTCTGAATGGGAGGTTCTAGGGTTCGAATGCCGACGGCGGACATTAGCTACTCAAGTGGGTCGAATTCAGCCGTTGCCTGCAGGAGAAATCTGGACACTGACTGGTCTGATCGACAGATTTCCGTGATTTCTCCTATCAATACTAGGTGAATGCTGGAGCAGTACCCTAATAAACGGGCCATGGACCGCGCACCTTCTTGCCCTGTCCTCTCCCCTTACTTACACTCACATACGGCGGAAGACCACTCGGGAAAGTAGGGCGTAGGGTGTTGCGGTTGAGGTTGTGACACGCTGGGGGAGATACCTGAAGAGGGAAATCCCTCGCAAGCCGACGTGTAGGTCGACGCCGGGTCTCACCACCCTGCGGGGTAACACCGCCAACTTCCGCACTAAATATTTGCTGCAGAATATGTGCCAGAAAACATTAATCAATCAATCAAACAAAAGGTATATTCTGTCGCTCACTATTACAAGTTCTAACATAGAACGAATGCTCTTGCTCTGCAAACTATTAATATAGAAGCTCATGCCTCCATGATGATTGTGAAGTCCCTGCCCTATTTTATCTCGAATCTTCCTTTGCGGAACGTTGCAGCTCGTAACTCTGTGGACTCTGTGTGGGGGCGTCGCCTGAGTAGCGTTGAGCCCAGGGCCCGAGAGCTCGAGGGTCAGGACAGAGCCCGCGCACTTCCGAGATGCGCCCGACAGATAACCCTGGGAATTATGGCCGGGCCCTTGCTAACTGTACTTGTGTGTATGTTATTATCCTCCCAGTAGTCCGTGTCTTCCCCACCTAATTCTCTAAATTATATTTAATTGTGCGTGTTCCGGCGTAATGGATTACTTCTAAACTGGGATTACGCGCGCCGCAAGGGTCGCCGGTGCACGCAGGGCGGGGCGGGGAGGAGCGGGGTGTCTCGGTGGGAATTAGGGTCGGCACGGGACGGGGAGGGTGGAGTGGAGTACGGCTGGGCAGGGACGTGGCCGGGCGGGATGGAGAGAGATATTGGACGAGACGGGCGGAGCGGGATGATACGGGTAGAAATGATGGCGGGGCGGCTCGGTAGGAATCAGGGCCAGAGTGGCTGTGAGACGGTACTGGACGGGGACGGGGAGGGGGCGAAACTTGCTGTGCAGGGATGGGACGGGGTAGGCGGGGAGAGACGAGATGGAGCGGGACGGGACGGGGCGAGGGCGTATTGGACGGAAGAGGACGGTGCGGTGCTAAGCGGAATGACGCGGGAGGAGCGAGGTGCTCGGGGAGAATTGGGGGCGGAGGGGCAGCCCTGGACGGGGTGGGGCAAGGGAGGGACGAAGCGAGAGAGTCAGGGCAGGGGGATGTGTTGGACCGGAGAGGGGCGGGACGGAGTGGAACGTTACGGGGAGAAGCAGAGGTAGCACAGGGCCGGACGTGTGGCTCGTCTGGACGGGGCGGGGAAGCGGAACGGAGTGGGGGTGTGGCGGGGAGGTGCAGGGTGGCTCGGTGACAGGGGCGGCACGGGGCCGTCCGGGAGCGGAGTGGGGCGAAACGTGCGGAAGAGGGCAGCGCGGGGACTCGAGAGAAGGAGTGATGGAGCGAAGCAGGGCAAACGGGTGGATTGTAAGTCTTGGGAAGAGCGGGAGAGGTCGGTGACAATTTGGAGTGGAGGATCAGGGGGGCGGGGGGGCAGGGCTTGGCAGGAGAACGCGGGGAGGGACGTGGTGAAGGGATGCGGCAGGGAGAGTAGTACGGAGCCACACAAGACGTGGAAGGGTAGCAAGGCTGGGCAGGGGAAGCGGGGAGGGGAGGGAGGAGGGACGGGGCGAAGCGGGGAGGGGCGGGGCCACACAAGCGATGCCGCCCTAACTCGCGGGCATTCCCTAGCCAACTCGTCCTTGCCGGTTCGTCGTGTAGTTGTGTGTTCACCTTCATTACCGGTCTGTTATCGTATATCTCTAGTATTCGGATGACACGAACTTCACTTTGTATATTAAGACAGATGTTTTGGAAGCAGAAAATGTTAAAGAAATAATGACCGTAGCTGCTAATTTCCTGGATGCCTTTGATAATATCATGAAGCCTTTCTGAGGGCGAGTTAATATCTAGTCCTTATTACAGAGTATTCCACTCCAATGAGACTAATATTATTCCCTTCTTCCGGCTATCATTTTCTTGAAATTGGTTTGATAAAATTATGGAGATAACTCGAGTTTTTTATTGTTGATACTGACTACGAATCGATGAAATGATTGGTTACATGGTTGTACTTACGGTATTACATATCGCGAGGATGAAACTGAGGCTATGTAAGATCGCTTGGAGTGGCAGATTTTCCACCACCAATAGGGTTGCGTAGGACAACACCGCTACCTGGAAGAAAACAATTCAGTGTAAAAGACCGGCTGCACGACTGTCTGTCGGCCGTTTCTACGGTTTCCGCCGATCAATCTTAAGTACATGACTTAGCAGTACCTCACACAATGGGCCAGGGTTCAGTGGTCTCCTACCTCCTCCTTGCTGACCCGACGAGCATCATTAGTACTCGAAAGCTAATCCCCATTCCTCAGTATCTCGCAAGACTAGGCGCCGGCTGAGAGGCTCTGAGCAATAATTGTTGCCACTGTCTTTGACCCGGAGATCCTGGGGTGTTTGAAGTCGCGAAGATAGCGGAGTTTTGAACGTAGCGGTAGTCGCTGCGTAGCTAGATTCGACCTAGCTAGATAGCTAGGTCAAATGTAGCCGCTATCTGGAGAACTCTACCGACCGGCTGCTCTGATCGGTAGATTGCCGTCAACAATTTTCCAATAAGTACCAAGCGAATTTCGGAACAATAGCTTAACTAACGTGTCACGGACCCCGCGCGATCATTCTTTTCTTGTCCTTGGCCCCATGTCTCTCCTTACACATCTTTCCTTGCACATCCTTGTTCCCTCCCCTCTCCTCTCTCTCTCTCTCTCTCTCTCTCTCTCTCTCTCTCTCTCTCTCTCACACACACACACACACATACACACACACACATAGATGCACCTACACTTACATACTTAACCCCTTTCTCGGGAGCTCGTCCCGGACGGGGTGGTGCTCCGCTGGCAGAAAGACCTGGAGGAGGGAATCTCGCCGGTTCAAGAAAATGTCGGCGCCGGATCTCACGTACCAGCGGGAGAGGAAAACTACCATCCCTCGAGATACTATAACATGCACTACAATTACATGATCATAACAGTTCACGCGAAAGTTGACCCAAAGAATTCAATCTATCGTATGACTCGACAAACTACAAATTCGCAATCTCAGGGCAGAGCTTATAGTAATCGTGTAGCTTGCGTGAGTCGGTATGTCCGCTTGTACCTCAGATCTTGCGGTTCACCATTCGGGGTAATGAGGTGTCATTCAAAGCGTTTTTGGACTACTGACACCTACACAGCTGATCAATAACTTTGTTCTTCTCGGCAAGACAAATCGATTGTCACTATGTTTAGCCGAACCCTTTAGAATATTCTAGAATAATTCTAAAAACAAACTATTTTTGAGGACTTGAAAGCAAATTTTATTGCGCCATAACAGGAAATGGTAGTATCGATCAATAAGATCGGCAAAAATTAAACCTAATTTTGTAATAAAAAAATTATCGATACTTCTTAATGTACGTTACTATGCCCGAAGGTGAACGATCCATGCAACTGTATTATGCTTAATTTATTTTTGTTAGAAACTCTCAGAGCACAGACTTCTCACTAAACTAGTAACTTGAAAATGTTGTTTAGTTTCATCGGAGTTTTCCGGTCACGAAGGTGACAGGCACAAAGGGCGTTCTTAACGGCCGTGAAGGAGTGGCGGGGGTGAGAGCAGGGCGCGTCCCTGGGGAGAGGGCGCGGGTCGAGTCCCTGCGGTGCGCCCACGACAGCCTTTTCGGCCGAGCTGCGGCGGCGGCGGCGCAGAGTGGGCGTGGCTGCCGTAAATCAGGATCTCAGCAGCGGTGACGCCCCGGCGCCACGCCCCCACACCCTCCGCGCCCCGCCCCGGCCTCGCTCTCGCTGTAGCCTTCGCCCCGGTGTTAGCCCCACCCGTACACTCACTATCAATGGCTACTCTTTTTCTCCTTTCCCTTATTCCTTTCCCATCCGCGCCTACACACGCCTTCCTCCCGGTCCTAACCCCGCCCGTACACGCCCTACCAAAGCCGCCTTCGCCCCCGTAAACGCCACCTTCGCTCCCAACCACGCCCCCATTGCCGCCATTTACTTGACCTCGCCTCCGCTTTCGTTACAGTTCTAACCTCGTCCGTACTCTCCTTACCAACACCTTCCTCATAGTTCTGAACTCCTCTCTCTGTCACGCACCCGCTCGTCCCGTCTCTCCCTCTGCGCGCCATAGGCTCAGCCCGGCCCGGCCATCGCTCCCACTTTCGTTGCGCCCCGCCTGCATTATCGCCGCCTCCTTCTCGTATTCTGAATTTCGCTCACAGCCCCACTACGTTTTCCATTCCTGATTTCGCTTCACCCTGTGTGTCAGCCATCGCTTGTCCCGTCCCTGCCTTTCTCTCTCATTTCCTCTCCTATCCTCATCCTCGCAGTCACCGTTCTCGTGCCCACAGTTTCGCACCTCTCATTTCCGACCGTCGCTTTGTCACCCCATCTGTACGCAGGGACATCGGGTATAGAGAAGGTACTCTAAGAACGGACCAGTTTGACAGGTCGCGAAACAAATTAACGTCATGTCAGGCAGTAGCATTGCAAGAGGTTGGGTCGCATCCACCTGCAAGTGAGACAACTGCTAGCGAACAAATTGGCAAATTGAGCGCGTGGACATAATCTGCAGTTTTACTGCCTGGAGCAGCCACTCAGTAGCTGTAAAAGTGGTCCCTTCGTAAAATAATCTCTGTGTACGCGAGTAAGACTACTTGTTACATTGGATGTCTGCTCAGATCGGTTTGCTGGAACCAAGGAATTATCCACTCCTTTCTATCCTCCCTTTTTTTCCTGCAACATCTTCATGAAATTAGAAACACATTTTTCATATTTACTTTTAGAAACAGTGTCATTTATTATAAAGCTCTCGGTTTCGTTAGGTAGCATTATACGATATTTTGGTTTTTGAATTCTGCAGTGCTTCGGCAAGCGAGATCTTGGCTTATTAAACTTTCCCGGCGCTTTTCCTTGACTCCTGACGGGGGAAAAAAGCAACTGATTTATTGTAAAGATAATATATAAACATTATGGGATACTCTAACAAGGATGTCGTGAATCAACCAATCCTCCGTCCCCGGCAGCCTTCACCTTTAGTAAATTCCCTGCCCTCGCATTCACATCCGTTCTGGATGCTGCCGATTGCTGCTACCGCGAACGCGAGACAGAGCCGTCTGTGTGGTTGCCTCTGTGGCCGAGCTCTCCCTCGCGTGCTGTCCGCCGCAGCCCACATCCGCGCCCAGCATCGCAGCCTCGCCCGTCCCTTCGCTCACCGCCTCGGAGTGGGCGAAACACTCGCCCGGCGTCCACAATTGCCTCAGAATGAAGATTAAAAGAAAACAATCATACGTTACTTTTTTCCTGAAATGTATACCCAAGAATAACTCTGTAGAAAAGTTAAAATCCAGTCCGATTTCGGAAATTCTAATAATTCAAGAAACTGAGTACTGAGATGTCTGTTGTTACAGACCTTTCTTGAGAACCCGCCACTTGAGTGTAAACTTTGGGCGTTTGGCGCACTTCCCGTTTGTTTTACTAGCTCTAAAACCCTGTACCATGGTGATGACAATTTCCGAAATACAGTGAAACCTACTTCAACAACCATTTAGACGAAGTGATCATTTACCCTAACGGCGAATTTTTTTCGTGAAACAGATTGATTTTTCTAGAAGACACGTGGAAATATTCCTTCTTTTCAGCAGGTACCTGGCGCAGCGGGCTACTGCTGGGCTCATTTCGTAGATTGACTTTCATTAAGCAGTCACCTCAAGCGATTTTGAAGCTATAACAAAAAGCGGAATAGTGGTAGAGATTGCTGCTGATTTAACATTTTCCTACGAAGGAACGCACAGTCATATTAGGTCAAATAAAAACATCCAGAGTCGCTTATCTCACCGGGGATAACCCTCTTTTTCAGGTAACAACATATGACTTTAATATATTTCTCTTAATGAAACAAGGACATGCTCGTTTCTCCCATTTCTCGGCATTCTACGTTTGCTCGTGCTTCCCTTCTTTGGAAATCTCTTTAGGACTCGCGGATCACTCCAAATTGAGAAAATGTTAAAAAATGCACAGTAAGCGACAATAAATGGCCTCTGGAATGACGGTGGGGGCAAAACCTAACATATAGCAAGAAAACTGTCTAGTACAAGAAAGTCTGTGCCATTCTGTAGTTTCCTTCCCGTAGCCTGGCTACGAGCGTATTTCGACCCAGTGTGCTGCGCCGGCGGGGCTCGGGGGCGTGGCCCGTGGTCACGTGACGGCGGCGGCGGCCGTAATAACAGCGCTGGCGCGGGGGGCGGAGCGGAGCGAAGCGAAGCGGAGGGGGAGGAGAGGGCGCGTTGGGTTTTTGTGGGCTGGGATGGGCTGGGCAGGGCAGGCGGCCGCACCACACCGCGTCTCCACAGCAGGCGCTCGGCTGGAGCTGCAGGCGCCCCCTCCCCCACCCCCACCCTCGCGCAGGCCGCCACGTCCCCGCTTGGCTCCGTCTCGACAACAAAAACAAAGGCAACGATAACAATATAAATACATAGATAGAGTATTATTTCTGCAGCTACATTTAAACAACCTGGTGGCAGAACACTGCAATTTACGTATTACAATTAGGAGTATTAATATAATGTATTTTTAAATTATTTTAAGACCATACTAGTAGTAATAATAATATAACAATAAAGGCAATAATAACAATGATAGCATTAATTCTACATTTTATGGCAGTCCTGTACATACATTGTAATTAATACACTGCATTCCACTTCATTCCACTGCACTATTATGTTGTGATTAACCTCTGTTCAGCGGTCACTCCCGGTTTAATAGCATGGATCCATAGAGAGATTATTCTAAGAAGGGACCGCTTTAACAACTTGCCTATTTGTGGCAGCAAAACTGCTAATTATGTCCATGCCCTCAATTCGTCAATTTGTTCGCAGCAATTGTCTCACTGTAAATGGCTTCGACACCCACGCTTGCAATGTCACCGTCCGACATGACGATAATTTGTGTTGCGGCCTGTCAAACAGGTCCCTTCTTAGAGTGACTTCTGTATAACTAGGTTTTTTTCTAAATGTCAATAACTGCCACTGCCTCTCATTTCCCCGATGGTCTATCATTCATGTCGTGACGTCATAATCGGTATCTTCATGTCGGTATATTCATGTCGGACGTCATAATTTCGAGGATGGCTCCTTCCGAGTTTTCCGTTTCTCCTACATTATTGTTTGAAAAGTGAAAATAATTTGTTCCTGAACTGTCCGTAACGTCATATGCACCCGGTGCTAAACATTTCGCGTTATTCTGTTGGTAATCTACAAAATGCACATCATATTATTCCGATATTCTTGGACGTTTCACATCTTTAATACACACATAAGTCAAAAAGAAATCCAAGATATAAAGAAAAATTACTAATCATTGTGGCTAGAGTGCAGAAAGTTTCAAAAAATAAAACATCACATTATCACTTTTATTGCAAGCACTTCTTTAATTTCAAGCTCATTATCTGTGCACAATTTCCATTCATTTGTATGAAATTATTAAGCTGTGGGAATACAAGCGAAAAAGAAGAAATATGTTATCTAACGCAATAAAAAATCAAATTCCGATTAATTGATCACGTTCTACCATCTCGTTGTACCTAATTTAGTGGTATTTATAATATAATGAATGAAGATTATGTTTCTTGGGATGCTGCTTCATTCAGCACATACATAATGATGCAATTCTGAATGCTTTGCTAGGGAAATATATTTATTTCATTTTTCATTCTAATTGATTCAAATAATTTCTTCTCGGCTATTCTATTGGCCAGTGAAAGGAATTACAATCAAAAATTTGAGCTTGTGACAGACGCATAATATAACAGCTCTTAATTGCGTATGTGTCCGTTATTATCCTTTCTAACTCATCACGTGATACATCTTCCAAGTGTTCTAACCGTTCCTGCTGCCAGGGTCTGAATAATTACCTTTTACCTGTCTCCCCGGCACAGTAAGACCGAAACAGCCTCCAGCCGAGAGCGAAAGTTCCGCCGCAACCTTGATGCGGAAACAATGATTGTGAAGTGTCTTCTCCCCAAGTTGTTACACCTGTTCGCGGCGAGATCACGTGTTTCGAGGCGGCCGACGCCGCTGCTGGAACAACAATTCCCTGAGCGCGTAGCAGGTGCGGTGGCCGCGAGCAAGTGCCCTTGATTGTTGGTTCTTGCCTTCCGCGGTGCCCGCGGCCGCTATCGGGGCCACTAATAGCTCACACGTGAAAACACTGGAGCAGCTCGGTGCCGCGCGTGGCTTGGGAGCTGTGGGGCGAGAGGAATGTTTACAGTGGCCGCCGGCAGTCGGGAACCCAGAGTTCCTCTGTTCGTCGTCTCAGGAAGAGGGCAACGATTCTGTTTCTGGTTCTGCGAGCTCTACGCAGGGGTCGACAGTCTGCAGTTTGTGAGCACTCAAAATTACGCTTACTTCGGTGGGGTTCCCAGGTCTTCTCCATTTGTCATGCGAGGGAAGACGAAGGATGTAGCAGTTCATGAGGATCATCTTGGGAGAGGGATAACCTGTTCGACGGAAGGAGTGCGAACCGAGTTCGCTTGGTTCCAACAAACAGATAGATGTGCCATCATTTATTATTTCAAATTTATACAAAATTGTGATTAAGGATATGTTTTGTCCATGAACAAAAAATGGAAAACATTAAAACCACCATAAAACATCCGTTTTCAAAACTTACGGCTTCAAACATCGTTATTTTCAAAGCAACATCGATATTTTGATTTTGCTTCCCCTACACTGTCAGGATTTTCTGCATTACGTTAATGAAATGTACGTTGAAGTAATTGCCATGAACGCACATGCAATTTAATGTACGCAAGTACATTAGGATACAATAGTCAACACTTTTTGGTCGTGTCTGGAAGAAATGGATGATTGTTCTTCATGGACTGTTGATTATGAATATATCATATAAATGACGGTGGACATGGAAAACAGGAGAACTCTTACATTACATCTCCACTAATTTTTAACTTGTGCATTAAATTTAATGTACAAGCGTTTCTGACAGTGTACTTGTCCTAAAAAGAACTCCCGTGTCGGCCACGCGTGTCAGCGGCACCCCTGCGCGTGCGGCATGGCCGGGCCGGGCGCGAGCGCGTGAATGTTTGCCTGAGAACCAAATGCGAGTATCCGGCGGACGCGTGCGCGTAAACGCGTGGCTGTGTCCGCGCGGCGCGGCGACGGTGGCGGTCTTCGGGGTCGCTGACGTCGAAGGCTGGCTTTCTGGAAAGAAGCGGAAGGCGGAGGTCTCGGAATAAACTCCCTCATACACAAGGATTTGCATTCGTCCTGGAAACAACAATTCTTATTTATACACTGGTACTTATACTTCTGCAGATGTTTGCGTTTTTTGTACGTGTACGTTTAATTTATGCCTGTGAGCTCTTGTTTCAGGGTACGTACGTTTATGTTTGTTTGCGTACGTTTGTTTACTTACGTTTATGTTTCTTTACGTACGTTTCTGTATGTATACGTACGTTTCGGGGTTTCATACGCTTCTGAATGTGTAAGAAAATTTATGTACGTGTACGTATGTTTATGTAGGTGTTCATGTACGTTTATTTACGTGTACGGACTTTTATGTAGGTGTTCATGTACGTTTATATACGTGTACGGACTTTTATGTAGGTGTTCATGTACGTTTATATACGTGTATGGCCGTTTATGTACATTTTCTACTGAAAAATGGAAATCTTGGAAAACTGTTGTGGAACGAAGAATTATTCGAACGATGCCTCATTTCATTCCACAAAATAATTTTCAGACAGCGTTTCTTAGAAAAGAAGTAGAGCCTTTTCGAAGGCTGCATTCTGGAGACTCTTTTATTTTCGAGAGAAGAGCGTTCACGACTGATAGGGGGTGTTGTGTCTTTAAGAATTTCCTGCGGTGTGTAAGTGTGTGTGTGTGTGTTTGCGTATGTATGTATGTGTATGTGTGGGGGGAACGCGTCACAGTATGATGATAGTGTTATTAAATTGCATACATACATGTCCTAATATTTGTTTTTGTTGTTGACATTAGGATGCTTGAGAGGAAGGTGCAAACGAACCTTTGAGTTGGTGGAGAGATTGTTGGAGGAAACAGCGTCTCTATGTACGAACAGCGTCTCTTTTGTACGAATAGTCCTTATTTACAAAAATGTATCGATGTATGGAATGATTGGCACGGATAATATAAACGAATGTCTTGTTTCATCATTATATAATAAGCATAAAGGAGAATATACATAACAGATAGTTCCAATAAATTCAAGTGACCTTTGAAACAATCCTTTCTTCGTGTTTATCGCAATAAACGATTTTGGCCTTGCCCCCGAACGCGGGCTCCAAGCGACGCCCGTGGGCGCTGTGTCGAGCCGCGCTGAGGCGCTGGGGCGGCGGCGTCGACGGCAGCCCACGAGGAAGTGGCCCAGGCGCCTGCGGTGCAGGTTAATATCTCACTTTTGCCTGACAGCGGCGGCTCCCGCTCGCCAATTAACTGGCCGGCGACATTTTTCGGCGCCGTATTTTAACCGATCTGGAGGACACCCAACGGTTTTGTGCGAGTTTCGGAAGCCCGGGCGCCATAAAAATGATGGATATGGTTTTGGAAATATGGTTCGTGTCGAGTTTTCGACGTATCCTACACGCCGGAGTGCGTGCTTCCAAACGACATTAGCTCCGCGACGTTATAATTTTCTCCCATTTCTGAAGCCTTTAATGCGAGAAATTATGTGCAAAGCTCCCAGTAGCGTCAATTAATTGAGGACCAGGAGACAAAAAAAAAAAAAAAATACATGCCTGGTATGCAGAGAAGGGAAATATGTACGGAGTGATGCATTGAAATTCTTCTCACTTGTGAAACATCTTCCAGTAAAAAGTGGAATCAAATCAATTTATCAGCAGGACTTAATAACCCAGCCAACCACGTTGGATTTCATGAAACATACTCCATTGACTTCCATCCAAAATTATAGGCAAAATGTCAGACAAATGAATGTTTTACGAAGTATATTTTTTCACATAAATTTAAGCTGTACCGATTAAATAAGGCAACTCAACACCTTGGATTTTTCGGTTGATATTGGAATAACTGGATTTACGAGTAAAATTAGACGCGTTTCAAGATCAGTTTTCCTAGAAAAATAAAACAAGACATCACCCACTTTAAATTTTTATTGCTGTAAGGGTTGTTGATCTCTTATTGCATTTCCTGTACGCCCGCCCGACATATTCCGGTCCCATTGGAACACATGTTGTGCCGAAGGCTCTTCTGCACGCATCCTCATTGCAACCGGAGCGCAGGGCTGCGGCTGCGGCTAAAGTAGCCATACAAAAGCGGGCTTAGCTATCGTCAGTTGTAAATCTGCTGTATTGTTCACATAATTAAGCAAGTTGGGGAACAGTGTGATAACGGGGCCGGATTTATAATCGTCTCAAGGTATACTCGAAAGCCGCATTAGCTCTGGTTACCTTAAGCACGCTGAAGGGTCGCCACTTAAGGTAGCGATATTACTGTATATGAATTGATAATGATCTTTCGTGTGGCAAGGTACTATACAACGAAGTAGACGTGTTGTTATGACCGAACGCTATCTACGTTTTCAATTTTCGTGTATATCGATACAGGATTTTTAAAAGAAGAAAATAATTTACATTTTATTGGAAGGTATTGAAGTATTTTTAGATATATCCTTATTCAATATTTATAATAAAAAATCACTATTACTTTCCGAAAACACGAAATTTTTATTCGTTTAAATATTGTAATTATACGTATTGTGTAGTGTTTTCTTTGTGCCAATGGAATGCAGTACCCTATGTAGGACGAGAGCGGGAAGGAAGAACACGTTAGATATGTTAACATGCTTGCAACTCTTTGTTTTATTGTACGCTTGTAAACTTTTTTTTTAAATATCGTACTCAAGCTTTTATGTTGATATATCACTTATCGATTTCACAGTATCGATGATGAAAAGAATATAAGAAACAAAAATATACATCGACTACAGTAGTATAACAAGTAGATCCTAGTTATGAGTTCATCCTCTGTGACTAATTTTAGGGGAAGAACGCGTCTTTAAAAATCTCGTCAATATCTACGTAGTGCGTGAGGTTACTGTTGACACCGTTATTACTTCCGCGTGGAAGAATGAAGGATGAATCGGTATGCCATTTTAGCGAATCGTGCTTGCTCAGATCGTGGAACGCAACATCACTCCAACTCAGACCAACTCGAACTGGTTGATATTTCAGGGTTTGTAAGGTTGAGAATTTAGAAGAAGCTTCATGTGAAACGAATCCCAGCATCCTTGTGTTAATTTGCATTCTCATTCGCCATAGACGTACGCAGAGGGAGGAGCAGCGGGTCGTGTCCCCCACCCCCTCAAAATTTTCAAAAGGGTTCCGAAGCCTGACGTTTTAACACATTTTATTTAGGTAAATATGTTCAAGCCCTCATATTTTCCATTTTTCAACGGGACAATTTGCGAAATTGTCATTCGACATTTTCGAGAGGAAAAGGCTCGTCAGTTATCTGGCAAGTGAGTAAATGATTGTACATAAAATTAATTGTATTTAATAACTGTATCATTCAAGTTATAATTGCATTCTCATTGCATAATATTTTTCTCATTTACTAATAAAACATTAATTTGTAAAAACAAATGTTCGATGGAAAAGAGGGCCCAAAAACTAGTTGCCCTCCCCCTTGCACGCCTGGGTGATTCGCACCTCATCACCAGACCGTGCTTGTGACTATTCAGAAGAAGACCGGGGAGGCAAGTCCGAAGCAGGCGGAGGGCCCAAGTCACACCCGAAGTAAAAAGAAAAGTAATTCCAACGAAACTTGATCTTCTTTATTATGTCGTTTCACTGTTGCGTATATTGAACGAACTAATTTAATTTTACTGTACCCCTGTAAATAATTCCTAGGTTGTAATTAATTGCCTTGTAAATAACTTGAGATCAAGATCCTTTTTCATTTTGTAGAAGATAATGTCGAAAAATTACTTAGTGGGGCACTAAATACTGTACGTCAGTAATCTTGGATATTCGTTTACCGAATTTTTATTTGTCAGACTTTTCCACTTACTATTAGTTTATTACTAATTTTAATCCGGCGAATAGTATTTAAGAATAAGACGGAATAAACCAATCAGGGGCGCCTAAAATCGAATAGTTCACATGTGTTGCTTTCGATTTCGTCTTACTACAGATGACGTTCAAAAGTTTTGGAAAATAAATTCCTTCAGTGTCGGAAATTGCAGTGATCAATATAGCGTATGAAACAACCTACCGATAATATATTTTGCTATTTCTAACATTGTGTTCGTACTATTTAATCGATGTATGACTCTATTTGTGAAATGGTTCAGTGGAATTCCACTCGTGGTTTGGAACTCCTCGGATGAAGTCCGCTCGTCGCTAGATCAATTCCCCACCACTGGAAACGACTTGCGAGAGGGCCGCCCTCCGCGGCGATGGGTCGCCGCTCAACGCGCGCGGGCGCGAAGTAACGAGCCAATCGCGGGGCGCGGGCCGGTTAAACGGCTCGTCCAGCCGTGAAACTAATCGCCGCCGCCGACAGCGGGCGTTGCTCCTGCGGTACCTGCAGCGCCGACGCATCCGACACCGCCGCCCCGCCGCCCGTCCCCCGTAGACCGGGTGTAAACAAATCGACGGCCTGGCCGGGCCGTTTCTGGGTCGCCGCGGCTGTGCAGGGGCGCTCACGAAGACCCGGCTGCCGGCGAGGCGACGCCGCGGCGGCGGCGGCGGCGGCGGGCGTCGCGAAATCTGGCAACGGGGCGCCGGGAGCCGCCGACGGCGGCGGTGGCGGCGGCGGCGGCGGCGGCGAGTGGCCAGATGGCCATGACGTACGCCGAGTAGTGGAGGCGGCCGTGGACCCGCGGTGGCGGAGCGGAGGGGGGTGGGGCGAAGGCGGTTGGCTGGCTGGCTGCGGCGGAGCACAAGCAGCGACGACGGCGCATTGTCTCTCCAGCGCCCGGCCTCTCCGCTTCGCCTCCGCCCGGACAGCGCGTGCGCCCGGGGATTTAAACCGGCGACCGATACCTGGTCTGGTCCCGCCCAGCGGGTACGCGCGCGCGCGCGTGTACGAAAGTGCGTGCGTCGGAAGCAACCCCCCAGCGAGGATCGCCCAGAGTGGCACACCCGGCGCAATCACCGCAGAGGCTTCGCCTCCGAGGAGGAAGCGACACAGCTGTGCGGGTGGCGTGGCGTGGCGTGGCGTGGTGTAGAGCTTGCGCGCGCGTGCGATCGCGGCGATAGCGCACGCGAGGGCCCAGCGCGCCGCGTCGGCGCCAACGCGGAAGCGACGAGGCGGGCGTCCGCGTCCGGAGGGGGGCCGTGGGTCGACCCCCCGTGCACGAACCGCCCCGGGGAGCGAGCGGGCGAGCCGAGCCAGCCGTGCGCAGCACACTTCCCCCGTTGCGCCGGTGACGCCCTCGGCTGCGGGCGCCCCACATAAGGGCGCGGCGGAGGGGGAGCTGGAGCTGCGCTCTCGCCGCAGACGCCTGCGCGCGCAGTGGACGGGCTGCGGCCGCAGGGTGGCTCCCGGGCTCTGCGGTACGATTACACTTGTGGAGTGACTGGACTTCAAGAGAAAACAGTTGAGACAACCGGACTGTGCAGTGTTTAAAATTGTGTTGAATCTAATTCTGTGGATTAAGACTGTGTGCGTATGCGTGATGACAGGTACGTGCATTGTGCGGCGACCTTTTGTATTGTTTTAAAAACGTACTCTATGGAGTGACTGATGCCAAATAAATCTCTATGAAGAATCTGAACTGTTCGTGTTGTGGTGCCCAAAACTTAATCGTGCTGTTTGATTGGACGGCCCCTTCTGTGCGTGGTTGAACATGTGATACGTGTCTACTGTGAATAGAACTCATTGGTGTCTAGCTTTATCGCGACTCACTAGCACTTTCAAGACTTTTTATGCTCAGATGCGCGGATAGGACTGTCACAGTGGATATCATCAATACAACACGTAACGACACTGACTTTGCGTGCCAAAAACACGTAGCGTCGAATGCAGTATCCGTGCTACACCGAGTGTGTGATGGCGAAGTGCTAGCTTGTGCAGGGTGACACTGGGAACCGTCTGCGATCATGACGACGTGCTTCGGCCCTCCGCCGCTGCCGCCCAACAAACGCTCCCTGCTGGGGTCGGGCGCGGGCGACGGCGGGGGCGGGAGCGGGGGCGTGGCGGGGGCGACGGCGACGCTCCGCCCGCGCGCCGCGTCCAGCGCGGGCCGGCCGCGCGCCGCCGCGCTGCTGGAGCTGTCGCCGACGTACCTGAGCTTCAAGCAGCCCGACCCCATGGACGAGATCGTGGTGGTGGCGTCGGAGGACCTGGAGGTGGAGGCCATCACCGGGCGGCGCGGGCGCGTGGGCGGCTGGGGGCTGCACACCGGGTCGCTGACGCGGCGCGGCGCCCTGGGCGGGGCCCTGGGCGGGGCGGGCGGCGGCGGCGGGCGGGGCGCGGGCGAGCGCGCCGCCGTGCCGCTGTCGCTGCTCAGCCGCAGCCACTCCGACTCCAATCTGGCCGAGCGCGGCCGCCCCGCCCACGCCGCCCACGCCGCCGCCCGCGCCGCCGCCGCCGCCGGCGCCCTCAACCGATGCCTGCGCGCGCTCGGCAGCAGCTGGAAGAACCTGCTACACTGTGAGTGTGCATCGCGCCCGCCGCTCGACCGGTTTCGCTCTCGAGCACGCCTCTCCCTAGTTTTAAGTCGGCTTGATTAGTTTCTAAGTAAATCGTTGGTAGCAGTACGTTTGTAAACATGATACTACTTCAAATTGTCGTCCGTATCATCATCGTTGTCATAATCGTGCTTCACAGCAGGAAGGAGCTGAAACGAAAGCTTGCTTCGGCCTGTGTGCGTCATTCCCCGCTCGACAGGTTTCTCTCTCGAGCACGTCTCCCCTCAGTTTTAAGTCGACTCGCTTAATTTGTAAGAAAGTCGTTGTGAACAGTAAATTTGTAACCATGATACTACTTCGAATGGTCGACCCAATCATCATCTTTGTCATAATCGTGCTTCACAGCAGGAAGGGACTTACTGTGATGATAGCTTGCTCTGTCTTTTGCCCATTACTACGTCTCTGAAATGCGTGCTATCTTGAGCATGTCGTTGACTTCTTTCCTTAGTCGTAAAGGTGTTTCTTTCTTTTCCAAGTGTATCTTTATTAATACTTTAATAAATACAACAGCCCCTGCATTAAGGGCGGGGGAGTTTTCTTTGTGGTGGGTGCACAACCTGTCGCTGCTCAACCGGATTATCTCCTTTGATTTATGCTATATGTTCACAAGAATATTGTTAATACTTTTGTAAACACGATTCTACCAAATCATCTCCATCGTCATCATCACGGCCAGAAGGAACTGGGTGATGGACTTCCTTCGTCATAAGTGTACCTCCTTCCGCTGCTCCAATCGCTTAGATCTTGAGAGCACGCCCTTGGTCCCTTTCCCCGTATTTTTAGGTTCATTTCGTTCTTTTCGAGGTGTTTCGCTATATACCATAGGCATCCATGGGCGCAACTTAAAAGCAGAGTATTTCTGAGCAACTACATTTCTGGGCTCCTCTGGGCTACCTTGTCCAATAACTTTTTTTTTTAATTTACGAAAGAATTTATCTAACGAAGCCATTAAACCTCTCACATGGTCGGAGACTATTTTTTTAAAAAAAATTCTGCGTCCTTTGGAAATTAATAATATAGATTATGCGACGCTCACGTACACAATAGAAAATAATGATGATTATTTCGCAGAATATTTCGAGTCTTTTAGGCAGTACACCATTCGCACTATGAAACGTTACGTCAATTCATTGCAACTGTTCAATAAGGAGCTATTTCGGATGCTTACAAAACAAATTTGACTCTCTTCGTACGAAAAATATTATGTGTGTACTCTTCGTAGCCATTGAAACACGAAACAGCTGCTGCAAATGACACGAAGGCATGTTTCCGATCACGTATGCATTCGTGCCTCCTTCGTGAGCAACATCGATGAAATACGGACCATTTTGACCTACGTCTAAGACATGCAGATCGTTTCGCGTCATCGGCCATGAAATACGGGTCTTTCTTGATCTCTGTATAAGAAATACGGAACTGTTTGGATCTCCGAATATTTAATACAATCTTTTTGGATCTCCGACTATGAAATAGAATCTTATTGAATCTCCGTTTTTGAAATATGGAAATACGGATCTTTATGGATCTCCGTCTATAAAATGCGGACCATTTTGGATCTACAACTAGGAAATATGGATTATATAAAAATGTTTTTTGAGCAACCACTAGCTCAAATGTCGACTATAAATACGCCTCTAAGAAAACTAGGGCAGGCTTAGCGAAACGCCCCGCGCGTCGGCCCGGCCGCGGGCGGCCCGTATCCTCCCACGCTCCCCTCGCACCTGCCGGCCTTCCCTCGCATTTCATAAAATCGCCTCACAAAGCCCCCTGGCACAGGTAGAGGCGCTCGGAAGGCCCCAGGTTCCACAGGTGGGCGGGTGCAAGCGTGCCCATTGGCCTGTGAACGCCACTCCCATGCATCGATACCTGCAGCCTGAGGCCGCTGCTTTCGCCCAAGGTGCGTCTGAACGACTGCTTCTCTTCAACCTCCATCGCCAAAAGAAAAGAAAATACCATATTATCGTTCACTTTGGAAACAAAGAACTTGGCTGCTATAAAAATCGTCTTTTTTTACCTCGATGCGCGCAGTTTGATGGGGTTGATGATATAAAATGTTTTACAGCTCAAATACTGTACAAAGAGGGTTCTTTATAGCTCCTCTATTTCGCCGGCGAAAGAATAACGTTAAATACAGGAAGCTTCGTTTTTAATGCGTTCAAACATCTAATGGTTCTAAGGAATTATTACATGCTTTATAACGGAAATGGGTGGCTGTTTTTAATTAACTTTTTGTAGCCTATATTGTCCCAGCGTTAATATAGTTTTTTTTAGTTCATCCTCAACAAATACCCTTGATCGTTCAAGAAATTCACCTAGCCCACAGTGAAATACAAAACCCTCTTCCCTTTCCATAGTCGAGTAAAAAGCGTTAATTTGTATTGCATTCACTATTCATGGGAAACAAGACTTCTTCCGTTTTTAATAACCTCTCGAATAATTGTTGTGATCAACGAATATTAATTAATTCAATGTAGTTTATAATATGGGATGTTTTGCCTCGTATAACCATACACGTATTAAATGTAATTTAGTTAATAGATACGATGTTGTTCCGGTGGGAATGAGAAACGCATTCACGTTATTGTTATGAACCAACAAACCCCAAACTAAGTATCATCCCAGGAACATTACCTTAATCCCCTTGTTAGTACTAGGCTTCGCTGTTGTAAGATGCTGCTGGTGTTCTGTTCCAACGCAGAACAATTTAATGGCTTGTACCAATTAACCTCTTGCGTAGAATAGTGTATCCTCAGAAGTACAATGAAACAAACAGTACATTTTAATGTTTTGCTGCGATATTAAATTTGTTGCGGAAATATCTCCTTGTTCTTTCGTGAAGCTTCGCCATTAAAAATATTTTTAAATGCTGTAGGTCCATTAAAATTAATGAACACATTTCAAGTTTGTATTAACGAATATTTGCATGTACGCGTACATACAATTTTATGTACCAGGCACCGCAAACTGATTTTCGTCTACCAGTACATGGATGTTCTTGCGGAAACTTTTAATAGCGTTCTCTTTACATGGTCTATTAAAACACCACGTTTGTATTAGTTGAGCATATTCTAATATTTAACTTGTTTAACGGTGACTATGAGATGGACAAAATAATGTCTATTTGTAAGGCCAATAGTTTGTACACTGCGGTCATTATACGTAACCAATGTTACCATCGTGATTTCAATACTGGTCGGATACTACGATAACTTTGGTTGCAACCGTGACTATCGAGGTCTAATTCAATAACATGATTTTAATGATATATAGTCATTTTATGAACACACATTTTGTTTTAAATTTGTAGCAGTGAAAAAACATAGAATGCAACTTATTTTTACCTCCATAAACTCCTTCGTATTGGCACTGTAGTGTAGCAATTCATCACACATAGATTGCAATGAACTGCCTTCCTACACTTGTGTTGCAATTCTTGTGTATTGCTTTTTTCTGCATGTATTCTTTTAATAAGCTAAGAAAAGGTCACGATTTTGTACCACTCATTAGAAACAACCGACACAAAACCAAGTCAGTGCGCTACTTCTAGAGAGCGAATCACTCCTCCTGCATCAAACAGACTTAACAGTTAGATAATGTATGTTCGCAGATTATATTGGGCAGGCACGAATGCAACCCGCATCGCATATAACACGTTACGACCGTGCATAAATCGGAAACGATGCTTCCTAAGCCTTTAAAGTCAGCGTGCCGTTCCTCAGTTGGTTTCTTGTGCCGTGATCTACAAAAGGAGCCCTTTATTGACATGAACTTTCATTACATTTTTTGAGGGGGGGGTACCCCCAATTTGTAACACAGGTTGTCAGAAACATTGTTGCTTCCACTACGCAACTTTTTTTTACTTTCAAAGCAATGATTTGCGAAGTGCGTAATATTCACACGGGTCTACCTTGTGCGCTGCAATCATCAGTTCCCGTTATTCTTGTTAAGGGCGTGTTCCGATTTTTCGCGGCTTTAGTTGTGTGGGAACCCGCGCATGCCGGCGGGCAGTGAATGCAAGGGACATTTCGCCGCCATTAGCGCGATGGCGCCGTTGTGCCCCGCGAGGAGCCATAGAAAGGGGCGCGACAGAGGCAGCAGCGTGTTCAGTCGGATGCCGCAGCGGCAGCAGCCCTATTTGCACTGCCCGGTGCTGTGCGATCGGCTGAAAGCGACGAGTTGCTGTGCACTGCTGCGCCGATGCAGCCGTGGGCCACACAGTGGTGCCATGTTAAAAGGTGTCTGAAATTATTACACCCTCTATATTCAGTGTTTAGTGTGTTTCTGGTCGGGACGTCCTATAGTTCCAAGACCAGACAGTTGCGATTTTTCGATACCAGCTGGAAGCTGGTAGCTATACTGAATTCAGCCACTGTCTCTAGGACACTTATATCGGGGCGCAAACCAGCATAGTACCCGCACAAAAGAGCCCCGGTCTACGCAATATCTTTCGTTTTCCTTCCTTGCCTCTCCTCTCCCCTTACACACACACACACACTTCCCCTAACACGCAGTACCCAAGCACACATGCCGGGAGACTGATAGGAAGCTTAAAGCTTGTACCGGCTGGGGCGGTGTCCCGTTGATGGGAGATACCTGATTGGGGGAAACTCCCGCAAGCAAACGCGTGCGTCGGCGCCGGAACATTCACTACCTTTATGGGAATAATGATCTTAGCAGTTGGCACGCCCGAAAACGTGATATAATCAATCAATCGGGAGCTTAGAGTTTGTCCCGGCTGACGCGATGGCCTGCTAATGGGAGATACCTGAACGAGGAAAACCTTGTAAATTGACGCATAGGTCGGAGCCAGATCCCACCAAACCGCGCGTGGAAGAACACCGCCACATCCCGGCATACATTCGCTACACACACACACACACACACACACACACACACACACACACACACACGGGACTAATGACCTGAGTAGTTGACGCGCCCGGAATCAGTGGCACTCGCTGGCTTTCTACCCCGTCCCTGACAGCCGAGGCTCTCCCGGGCGAGCGGGGCGCGGGCGCGGCCCACTGTGGCTGATGCGATTGCGCGAGGGCGGAAGGGCGAAGGGCCTGGGAGGGGGAGGGGAGTGATTGATGCTCACGCGCATTACGCCGCCGACGCCGCCGCCCCCGTCTATCGCCCCGCGGGCGACGCTCCAGCGCCCGCACGCACGCCCGCTGCCCGCCGCCCAGCGCTTCAATGAGATTTTTGGTATCGGGGCCAGCGGCCGTGCAACGATATGCCCGAAGTATTGAATGATTGCGTATCGGTATTCACTCCGGCTGATTTAATCGATTCATGACTAAACATGCATAAAAATCAAAATTCGATTTTTTTTATTTCGTTGTTTAATACCTAACAAACAAAATTAGTGTTAACATGATTATAGACCTTTATAACCGTGTATCAATATGTAATATTACTGGTCAATGCCGTTTTTATTAAATAAACCATCTGTGCACGTTTTCTTGAGCCTCGACATCCGTACCCTCTCCTTTATGATACCTATCTAGTTGAATTATTAAACAGTGTAGAAGCAAGCGTTGTTATCCTTTGATAACGAAAAAGAATGTTCGCTCCGTTGGAAAAAAAAGATTTGCATTTGCAAATGTGATACAGATTTGATGAAACTGTTGACAAAATAAATATTTCTAGTATTTGTTCTTGTGTAGTGCATGTATGGGAAAGAAACGGAATGGGAATGGAAAATCGCGCGTGGTCTGTGTCCCATTTGTTACGTTACTGCTCTGACATTCACCTGGCGTTGAGCGGAGAAACCACAGAAAACTTCTTAACAGAGCAGCCGGCTGCTAGAATTCCTCTCCAGACAGTACTAGCATTCGACCTAGCTGTGTAACTAGTGTCGAATATCGCACAAACGTCGTGCCTCGACCTTTCGCTTAGAGGCTCCGCAGCGACTTCAATGGCTGCCCTACGCCACCACAACCGGTAATTCTGTTGGGCGCCTGTACGAAGAAGAGTTAGATCTACTATTCTGACAGCCGTGAACATTTTTCTTAGAAATCACCGCATTGGGATTCATTTGCACGCAGCCGTGTTCCCCCTCCGCTTGCGCCAAATTGGCCGCTTTGTTTGCGATCGAGTCATCACGCGGCCGTCGAGACGGCTCGCCGCGCGTCCTCTGGCGGGTGGGTGCGGGGCTCAGCGCAGCGAGGCTGCGGGCGGGAGCGCTGATCGCGAGGATTGCGCCGGATTAGCAAATCACAGATCCACGAGCTCATATCCAAGGGTAGCGTTGCGTGTTGTGGCGTTTCGCTCATCTAACTGGGATGGAAAGGGGTGATTATATTGCTGGCCGTATTGTAAGGTTCTTCTATTGTGAGTAGGGGGGATATGGGGTTTCTGGAACAGGAAGTGCTTATCTTATCAGCTTATCTTATCTACTTCCGGTCCACCGCCCCCACATCCGGTGTCAACAACCGGCGCCACCAATTATAATGGCAGGAAGTGCTTATCTTATCAGCTCTTATCAGCTTATCTTATCTACTTCCGCCCACCCCCTCCTCCTCCCCCCCGCCCCTCCCCCTCCCCCACCCCGCCCACTTCCGATGTCAACAGCCGGCGCCACCCATTATAATGCCCCGCCGAATGTCAACAACCCCCTCCCCCCTCCCCACTTGCGCCCACCCCCTCCCCCTCCCACCCACCCCTCCGATGTAAACAACCGGCGCCACCAATTATAATGCCCCCCCCCCTTCCCCCTCCCCCCGCCCACCCGATGTAAACAACCGGCCATTTATAATGCCCCCACCGACCGAGGTCAATGACCTCTCCCCTTGCGACCTCTGGTGGTGAAGTGTGGAAGTGTGTGCGCACTCTGGCGGCGAATTGTGGAAGCGTATGTGTCTGCGCTCTGGTGGTGAATTGTGGAAGCGTGTGTGTGTGTGTATGTGTTTCAAAAATGCTCCTGCCTGAAGCGGATTCGAACCACCCTCAATCCCATTTCCTGTGTGGGAGGCGACCAGCACTCTGGCTCTGAGCTACGGTGACATCTCGAGTCAAGCTGTCTGCTTTGGGCTACTGATAGTACACGCGGTCGGGAGGCTGGCGGCCGGGTGAATGATAAGGGGGGGCAGGGGCGGGCGGCTGAGGGTGCGCGCTGCGGAAGTAGATAAGATAGCGGCGGGCAGGGGCCGCTGAGGGCGCGCGCTGCGGAAGTAGATAAGATAGCGGCGGGCAGGGTCCGGCGCGGGTGGCAGAGGACGCGCGCTGCGCAGACTAATGAGTATAGAGATACGCGCGCTCTCTAGGAGCCGGAGAACGAGATGGAGTTGTGAGCGACGTCGGGGCGCGCATTTTGAATGCACTCTATATAAGATAGCCAGCCGCACGTCTCTCACTCTCTCTCGCTCGCTCCCCCGCTGAAAAGACTTTCATAATGAAAAAAGGGAAACCCTAAAAGGCGGTGACAGGAAAAACAAATGAAAAACAATACAAATTGAAAGAATGCTTCTTTTTTAACGAAATCAAATGAATAAAACTTAGTCATTAAATTTCATTCAAAGAATGTAAATAAGATAGAAGATAGCAAAAAATACAGATCAAAGACGCAAATGTTTAGAATGTACACACACAATCGTAGATCCTAACTGCATGCACTTGTATTTTCATATTGTTATACTACGCTTTATAACCCTCTGTACATAGGCTAGATTGTCAAAACGAGTACAACCTCGAGACTGTGCTGACGTATATGGGCGTCAATCTTCGTCGCTGTGGGCTGGAGGTTGGAGCCGTATTTTCGAACGGGCAACAAAGAGACTGAATGGTTTGACGAACGTGAGAGACGTGCTGTCGCAGTGCTTACCCGACCGGATCTTGATGGAGGTGGCCGAGAGCTTCGAGGACTGCTAACACTTCAGCGTGCACCGTGAGAATGAAGTCTTCCGGTTCAGGAGGTCTCCTTTTTGTTTACTTTTATGTTAAATTGCAATAACATTGAACATGCAGGAATAAGGAACATTTATTTTACTGTGTGAAGATTTTATTAATTTTATCAAAGAAAAGTTAAAACAGCTCGGCTACTTACCGCTGCTATTTAATCTAAAGTATCTGCAATGTTATATGTTTATGGATAGAAAAAAATGAAGGCTGCAACTTAATTTGTTCTTAAACAATTACTCTAATATATTAGAAAATTCTCCATTCACTTCCAATACTTTTTTGATGCAAATATTTTATGCGAGATTGTGAAGAGTTCCTTACCTTCTTCGGGCACGCTTGTGAGCTTGTTGGGGCAAGCCGAAGCGTAGGTTGGCGCCAGATCTTCCCCGCCACCACACGTATGGCGTTGACGTGTCGGACTAATAAATGAATCAATCGACTGAAGCGAGAACCTTTATAATTTTAAATCGAATTTTTAATATGTTAATTATATTTTTTAATGAAATATTTTTTTTTGTTTTGTTTATTTTCCATGTAAAATTTACGAATTGAATTATCTTTAGATACATAGTAGTATTGAATTATGAACAAAGGTAATTATTAAAAATAAGTATGAAAATTGATTATAGTTAATATTTAAAATAATGTGTAATCACCTTTGTGAATATTGATATTGCGAATACAAGAATGTTCATTATCAAATGTATTAATTTTTTTATATTTATGGGAAGATTTAGTGTAGTGTTAATAATGTAATCAAAATTATAAAAAATGTTTACTTTTATGTTAAATTGCAATAACAATGAACTAACATGCAGGAAGAAGGAACATTTATTTTACTGAGTGAAGATTTTATTAATTTTTATCAAAGAAAAGTTAAAACAGATCATCAAAGGAGAAGTACAGTGCATCTTGAATTCATAAATACAGCCGCTCATAAATTCATTCCGGTACCACCGGTACCTAGTGATACCACCGGTATACCACCGGTATTCTAGTGAAGGAATACAAGAAAGCGAATGTACAAGGGTTTCAAAATTACTTAAGAGAACGATATGGCGAGTTTCTTAGAATAGGAGGAGGAATCGATGAAATATGGGGAGAGTTTAAAAATATTTTAGTAAATGCTGAGCAGGCTTTTGTACCCAGTAAATTATTAAAAAGTAACAGCGACCCGGAATATTATAATGCAAAGATTAGGCGATTGAAAAGAAAAACCAGAGAAGCATTTAACAACAGACACCGTAGTGAAAATCATATGACTTTATTTCGAAATTATACAAAAGTATTAGGGAAGGAAAAGAAAATGGCAGAGGAACGTCATTTAAAACATATTCTTGATGCGGAGGGCAGTAATAATTGGTCGGCATTTTTTAAATACGTTCGTAGAAGGAAAGGAAGTGAAGACGAGATTCCAGTTGTTCGTGTTAATAATTCGCCAATAATGGATCACAGGGAAAAAGCGCAGGCTTTTAACGCATATTTCAGCTCGGTTTTCAAGCAGAAATCTAACAGTATTCAGATACCAACGCTGGTAGATAGATGTAGTTTTCATATTGATGTAAATACTTTGCGGCAAAGAATAAAATTAATGAAAAGAGGAAAATCACGAGGTCCTGATGGTATTTCCACGGACATCAATAAATTAGGCGGAGAGGCAATTCTACCTTATTTAATTAGATTATTTAATGTATCAATAAACAACGCTTGCGTACCGAAAGATTGGAAGCTGGCTCTCGTAGTACCTATTTTTAAAAGTGGCGACAAGACAATAATTAGTAACTATAGGCCGGTAAGCCTTACATCAGTCGTATGCAAACTAATGGAACATCTAATTTCAAGCTATATCAGGAAAGAATGCGAGGGCAGGGAGTGGCTTTATCAGGGTCAGCACGGTTTCAGAAATGGTTTCTCATGCGAAAGTCAGCTAGTCTCACTTCTACAGGACCTAGCCGACGTAGTTGATGAAGGGAAAAGGGTCGACGCGATAGTAATAGATTTTTCCAAAGCTTTTGATGTTGTTCCACACGATCGTCTTATAAAGAAATTAATAGATTCGGGTATAGACACTAGAGTGGTAGCGTGGATAAACGAACTACTCCGAGACGGGAAACAGAAAGTTCGAATCGGTAGTAACTTATCAACCTCGAGAAGCGTCACGTCAGGAATTCCACAAGGAAGTGTAATCGGACCACTCATGTTTCTGACCTTCGTGAATGAATTGCCGACTAATTTAGCTTCAAATGTACGACTCTTTGCAGATGACTGTGTAATCTATAGGATTATCAATTCGGAGAAAGACGAGGATATTTTGCAGCAAGACTTAGACAAATTACATATCTGGGCAGAAACAAACGGCATGGAAATAAACAGTTCAAAGAGTAAGTCCATCACGTTTGGAAGGGGTCGAAGTTACAATGAATCTGCGTACAAACTGAACAATAATGTTATACCTCGAGTCACGTCTTGCAAATACTTAGGAATACAGCTAGACAGTAAATTGAGCTGGGAAAATCAAGTCAATTTCGTTGTAGGGAAAGCCTGGAAATCTTTACATTTTGTTATGCGGATACTGAAAAAGAGTACAGTGAGAGCCAAAGAACTAGCGTATATGTCATTAGTGCGACCTACATTAGAATATGGCGCAGTATGTTGGGACCCATACAGAATTTTGCAACAAAGAAATCTAGAAAAGGTCCAGCGTAGAGCATCAAAATTTACTTTCAGGGGTACCAAGAATAAAAGGTTATGGGAGTCACTCGAAAGGAGAAGATTAAAGTCACGTCTCTATGCAATGTATAAAGCGTACACAGGCCTTCGAGCGTGGAAGGAAATTCAAAGTCGATTAGGGAAACCTACATATTTCGGCAGAGCGGATCACATGCACAAAATTCAGACAAGAATTCAGAAAACGGACGTTGGGAAATATTCATTCGCGAATCGCACTATTAGGGACTGGAACAGTTTGCCAGTGACAATCTTCGATCCCTTTCCTCAAAGCCTGAGCAAATTTAAAAATAAATTAGTTTCTTGAATGTGGATATGTTATAAATATATTTAATAAAATTCAGTGTAATTACCTATGTTTTCTTTGAAATTAAGTACTATTATTATTGTTGTTATTATTATTAATGTTATTATTATCCTTATTATTATTATTATTATTATTATTATTATGATTATGTGCAGTGCAGTGGCGTGAAGTGCAGTGACGTTGTGTAACTGAGAGAAGCGAGTGAGTAAGAAAGACATTACAGCTCGTATTGCAGTGCGGTGAAGTGTGGTGAAGTGAAGTTAGGTGAAGTGAAGTTAGGTGAAGTGGAGTTCAATGAAAGATTGCACGGTGAAATATTCATGTGATTTTGTAGCAAGTTAAAAATGTTTTCAAACTTGCTGGAATAGAGAAGAAAACTTAAGATATTTACCGTGACAACGCCAGAACAAGTGCCACTAATACTATCAATTAATATCATTAATTATCGCAATCATCTAGAACTTTCTTAATTGGTAACAAGTACAATGTTCACCTTCTCCGACTGAATTGTTTGCAAATCAATCTGAAAAAGTCTTAGATAATGAAGTAAAACTAATAGTACACTTACAAGGATCCCTCACCAATTCTAGCACATTTCTCAAAATAACAGACCCAATAATCAACAAATCCCAGTAAAAACCGAATGAAATGTAAACATAATTTAAGATGCTATTGGCAAATGATGACCAGACTTAAAAAGAAAATTAAACAAACTGACGAGTTAAACTAATCTAGTCCAGCATAGGCAAGCCTTCAGACTTTTCTAAAAGAAATTCACCCGTCATCTAGGCATACATACAATAAAAAGTCAAAAACAAGAATTTTCGTCAATAAAACTAGATTCACAAGTGGCAAATTCTGATTTTGAGAAAACAGCTCTTTATTTCTTACAAAGTTCTAAAAGAGCTAAATAACAATTCGATGGCAGACATAGCAACAATATTTAACGCAGCATGTAGAGTAGGTTACTGTCACAACGATTGGAAAATTCCTTACGAAAACCAGGAAAGAATCCAAAAGATCCAGCGAACCATGAACCTATAACCCTACTCCCGTCATTAACGAAACTATTAGAGAATCTGATATGAAAACGATTCATGAAATTCATGCACACATCCCAGACACGCAATTTGCATTTCGTCCTAACCACTCCACAACACATCATTACGGCTTACCGAATATATGGCGCAAGGATACCAAACAACACCGCAATATTCCTAGACATCACCAAAGCGTTTGACAAAATATGGCATCAAGACCTTCTCTACAAATGAAATAGGCACTCCAGACTACTTATTCCAACTGATGAAATGTTTTCTAAATCAAAGAAAGTTCCAAATCAAAATGAATCCTTACGCCAGAACTGAGCTGTCTCAAGGCCATTATCACCGGTATTATTCAATTTCCGATTAACCACACCTAATAGGTTCGCAAATAGCAAATAGCGCAAATAGCTTTTTAACGAGAAATAATACATAGATTAAACGTGGTTGAAGACTACCGGCCTGTCAATGCTAGCGGAGCGCGGAATTATTGCATATCCTTTAAGCGAAAAATATTGTCACCAACCAGAATGCCGTGTTATATGAAGTAAATGTTCCATTCAATAGTAAATATCCAAGGAATAAGTGATAGCAAGGAATTATAATTATGAATGTGTTCTATGCTGAATGATAGAAGGGAAGTGTATTCTCGAGGCACGGGTATTACGTATGAACCTAACGTATCAACTTTACCTTTCTAAGGACTTATCGCCAGTAGCTGCTTTTTAAATAAGGAACTAAACAAATACAAAAAACATTGCCATCGAAAGTGTCATAAAACGCATTTTTCAGATTGCAAAACTGTAAGAAACACCATTTCCAACACTTCTGCTGCTGGGTTGTATGCATAAAAATTAAAATGTCTAAACAACCATGTCTTGCAAAAAATACAAATATTTACAATGAGCAATCAGTATGAATACACACTACATTTCCGAAAAGTTGGGGTTTCATAAGAAAGTGTCTGCCACCAGAGAAATTTCAAATTCACTAGCATATAATATACTACCAAGAATGGTGTAATTTTGTACTGAACTATACACAATTGAATGACTTTATGGATTCATTTCTGATTTTTTCTCATTTTCAGTCAAAATTTAGGCCTATGGACACTTTGGAGTGGTGATTTAGGTATAATAATTTTATTTTTATAATAATAAAACGCAAAAATTGGAATTTTTATTTATGAGTGAAATCTCAAATATGCTACTTACCGCTGTTATTGAACCTAAAGGTTCTGCAATGTTTATGGCTAGAAAAAAAAATGAAGCTTGCAACTTTAGTTGTGCTTAAGCAATTACTCTAATATATTAGAAAATTTTCCATTCAATTCCAATACATTTTTTGCTGCAAATATTTTATGTTTAAAAACTTTCAAGCAATTATTCCTTTGATGCATAGGTCAGCTCAATCCAGTGCTGTTGTGTTTAAGATTCTACTGCAATTTTGAATCAAAGCAGAGTATTCATAGCGGGCTCCTGACAATCCAGTCACTCGATCAATTTTATGGAAATGACTCTTCTATTGAAATTGTAACTGAGCCAGTCACTCAGACCGTTTGAAATGTATGCAGGAATGTTAAAATCACATAAGTCGCAATGTTTAAAACCTGTTTTTAACGACATTTCTTGATTGAGAAAACGGAGTATTCCCCACCCCATGCCCGTCACTTGATCCAGAAACTTTTCATTATGCTAAGACATATTTACGAGACTCTTCGGTAAGGACATGTATTCAAATTTGTTTCAAAACGTTTTTCAGAAAAAGTGAGACAAGATCATAACTAACAGATGTCGCCATCTTACCTGCACAAGACATCGGTTCAAGGAAGAGATGTCTCTACGGTTACCCACCTCGAACATGGTTTCGTAGTTTCCCTTGTTTCTTGTAATTTTGGTATTTGATTCTCTCAACACAGAAAATTCTATATCCCTTTTCCCTGATTTGCCCCTTGCTTAGACTCGGTTGTAAAAAAAAAATTTCCTCTGCGACCCTCTTGCCATCGTAGAGAGAATCTTGATTTTCTTTCCTATTTTCTGTACTTCTCCCGCGCTTTCCGTAAGCTTTTCTGACTTTTGGTTTCAGTTTCCCTATCTTTTCATTTTAGTACTCGAGATCTGGGGTCCCCTCGCCCGCCCAGGGAGGAATATTTAAGTCTCCCCCGATTATCAACGTTTATTCTTATCGCTCTCCATACGCGTCACCTCACTTTGATTTCGACGCATCACATCTCGAATTCCCCATCTTTCCAGACCTCTTCTGCATGCAAACTAGCTTTAACACAATGAAACGTCCCACCCCCGCGTCCATCTCTGTCCCTCCTAAATATGCCATAATCATCGCGAAATATTTCTGCATTAGAAATGTCAGGTTTAAACCGTACCTATTACATCAGGGCAATACTGACCTATCAATTTCCAAAATTGTTTGTATTTATTTATTAAGATTCTACAATTTACCTGCAACACGAACTGTATTTGTATTCCAGGACCATATATTATGCGCTCACGATCAATTACAAAAGAACGTATTAACGTTTTTGATTGCAGACAGAAAAAATGGAGAATAAAAACTAGCGAATCAAAGTCACAAGCAAAGATTTTCATCTTCGAAACTCAAAATTTTTCTTTACTCATTCAAAACACATCCATACGATGACTACGATACACCACTTCCGTACCTAAAAATTACATTGGACGCAAAATTAACCTGGAAAGAACACTTCATCAGCACAGTAAAGAGACATTCACAAAAATCTAAAAGCCCTATCGCATACTAAAAATGAAACTTCACTTAGCATCGAATGTGTTAAAATCATTTAGAAATCATTCATTAGATCTTTACCATGCTCCGTGAGCTCCGTTTTAATACAGGTCGTCTACATCTACATAAATGAACAACAAATTCATCCAAAAATTCAACAATGTGTCATGGTTTAAAAGCAATCGACAACTACTCAGAGAAGTAATAATAAACCCTTCTAGACTACATTTCTAAAAAAATTTTAAAAACTTTCAGGCCCAGAAATACCTTCTGCTGAAACTTAAAATCCTAGTAAAACTTACCGACAACAACAAAGAATTTATCCTATGTCAATTTCAAGATCCCACTAAGTAAAAAGATGCACTTACTCACGTAGTCAAAACGCTATAGACGTAGAGAAGACTATTTTTAATATTTCCAGCACACCTGATTTTTAGAATTGGGGAACGCTTTTTAGGTTTTCTTTATGTAGCGTTTCTTTAGAATATAATTAGTTCATATGACTTTGTGTCATAATTTTGAATGACTGTCTCATGAATTTGTAACATAATTATGATTTATAGGTCAATACTCATGTGAATATTAAAGAAATCCAATTCAATCTGATACAACAAATGTATCATGGAGTCTCTTGAGCAGTTTGCTCATTCTATCTCCAAACTAACAATACTACGAGAGATTCCTCTTTTGAATGGAAAGAGATAAAGAATGATGAAGTGTATGCAAATCCTCAAGATGTCATTGCAGGTTAGTAATTGTTAAATTTTCACCGGCAAAAGGCTATTATGGAATCACATGTGGCAAGAGAAGAAATAAAGCTGAATGATGGACTTCTACGTTCAGTTCCAGAAACACGTAGAGCCTTATGATCCGTTTCAGTTTACAACAAAACCCTTACCTCCATACCAGAATAGATGAAACTGATCTTGCCGAAACCACTAGAAGACAAGCGTCCAAGATTTAATGACATACTTAAGCAAAGATCTCTGATGGTAAAGTTTGCGCAATACTTTTTCATTCAATTCATTTGCGAATTTCCTTATAAACATGCGTTCAGAATATTCTTACTGATATTTATCCCCTCTCACCAAGCATTCGTACTATGACACTCAGCATGCTGATCATATCGCGTGGACAGGTGAAGTGACCCTGCTTTTCAGTTTATCTTCTGACAATATTTCTTACAATTGATTCATAGTTATTGGAATACATAGTGATATAAAAATACATAGTGCCTGATATGAAAAAGAAACACTGAACTTTCAACTTTGTACTATTGTATTGTAGAAGAAAAACAAATGAACTTTAAAGTATCTGTAATGTCATGATCGCACGTCTTAAAATGTTGTATAACTGGAAAAAATCGATCAATGGAACTAATATAATACATTAGCTTCATGTGAAAATATTAAATACTGTCACCAGGAAATGACAACACAAAATTGCAAATTCATTCAAGTATCCCCCCCTCTCTCTTTCTCTCTTTCTCGCTCTTTTTCGCTCTGTCTCTTTCTTTCTCTCTCTTTCTTTCTCATTAACAATTTCTCTACGTGCCTTTGTCGCTGTCTCTTGCGCTCTCTCTTTCGACAGGAGGTACCAACTGTAGGTGTTTTGCCTTTCTTCTTGCATTTTCGTGCGACTTATGTTTCTTATAAAAAAAAACAATAACTTTTCACATTTATTATTATTTTTCTTTAGAATGCGAATTCCCAAGAGGCTATTATATTCTTCCAAGCTCCTGAAGTAATCAGTCTATCACACGAGTAACATAGTTCATTACACTAGGTGCTGCCTCTCCATTCTCAGACAATACATTCATGACATTCTTTACAAAAATTTATTTTGTTTTTGTTCCTTCTTTCTTTTTAATTTCTCAAAGTACAGTTCAACTTGTTCAATACTGATTCTCAATGAACTTGTATTTTTTTTTCAGCATTCAACACAGTAATACTGAAGAAATTGATTTGATTTCAAGATTACACATGTTGATTTTTTCAGTACTTTTTTATTTTAATAGAATAAAATATATTGTAAATAAACAGCAGCTCTTAGTATAAAATAGCTCAAAATGTAAGTCATAAGGGTATTTTATGGAGAAATTCATGCATGTTTGAATATTTGTTAAGGCGTACTGTATATTTACTCTTCTATCAAGTCTATGAAGAACTTGTTTAAATTTATAAATTGTTTAATTTGTCGCGAATCTTCGGACATTACGTTTTATTCAAACATTTTTTTCTATGTCTTTCTCGATGCTTCTCAAGAAGCAGTCTGAAAAGCCCTTTTCTTTCGATTATCAGAAGCATGGGGGGTCTTATCACCGCGGGCGGCGCGCTATCTACAGTCACCCTCGCTGGAGTGAGCGCCCACCCCCGCTGCGCCCGCGTGTTGGAGATGATAGAGGGCGGCGGCGGCGGCGGCGGTCGCCCCTAATGAATAAGAGATTATGGTTGGTGAATGCTTGGTGAGAGGGGATAAATATCAGTAAGAATATTCTGAACGCATGTTTATAAGGAAATTCGCAAATGAATTGAATGAAAAAGTATTGCGCAAACTTTACCATCAGAGATCTTTGCTTAAGTATGTCATTAAATCTTGGACGCTTGTCTTCTAGTGGTTTCGGCAAGATCAGTTTCATCTATTCTGGTATGGAGGTAAGGGTTTTGTTGTAAACTGAAACGGATCATAAGGCTCTACGTGTTTCTGGAACTGAACGCAGAAGTCCATCATTCAGCTTTATTTCTTCTCTTGCCACATGTGATTCCATAATAGCCTTTTGCCGGTGAAAATTTAACAATTACTAACCTGCAATGACATCTTGAGGATTTGCATACACTTCATCATTCTTTATCTCTTTCCATTCAAAAGAGGAATCTCTCGTAGTATTGTTAGTTTGGAGATAGAATGAGCAAACTGCTCAAGAGACTCCATGATACATTTGTTGTATCAGATTGAATTGGATTTCTTTAATATTCACATGAGTATTGACCTATAAATCATAATTATGTTACAAATTCATGAGACAGTCATTCAAAATTATGACACAAAGTCATATGAACTAATTATATTCTAAAGAAACGCTACATAAAGAAAACCTAAAAAGCGTTCCCCAATTCTAAAAATCAGGTGTGCTGGAAATATTAAAAATAGTCTTCTCTACGTCTATAGCGTTTTGACTACGTGAGTAAGTGCATCTTTTTACTTAGTGGGATCTTGAAATTGACATAGGATAAATTCTTTGTTGTTGTCGGTAAGTTTTACTAGGATTTTAAGTTTCAGCAGAAGGTATTTCTGGGCCTGAAAGTTTTTAAAATTTTTTTAGAAATGTAGTCTAGAAGGGTTTATTATTACTTCTCTGAGTAGTTGTCGATTGCTTTTAAACCATGACACATTGTTGAATTTTTGGATGAATTTGTTGTTCATTTATGTAGATGTAGACGACCTGTATTAAAACGGAGCTCACGGAGCATGGTAAAGATCTAATGAATGATTTCTAAATGATTTTAACACATTCGATGCTAAGTGAAGTTTCATTTTTAGTATGCGATAGGGCTTTTAGATTTTTGTGAATGTCTCTTTACTGTGCTGATGAAGTGTTCTTTCCAGGTTAATTTTGCGTCCAATGTAATTTTTAGGTACGGAAGTGGTGTATCGTAGTCATCGTATGGATGTGTTTTGAATGAGTAAAGAAAAATTTTGAGTTTCGAAGATGAAAATCTTTGCTTGTGACTTTGATTCGCTAGTTTTTATTCTCCATTTTTTCTGTCTGCAATCAAAAACGTTAATACGTTCTTTTGTAATTGATCGTGAGCGCATAATATATGGTCCTGGAATACAAATACAGTTCGTGTTGCAGGTAAATTGTAGAATCTTAATAAATAAATACAAACAATTTTGGAAATTGATAGGTCAGTATTGCCCTGATGTAATAGGTACGGTTTAAACCTGACATTTCTAATGCAGAAATATTTCGCGATGATTATGGCATATTTAGGAGGGACAGAGATGGACGCGGGGGTGGGACGTTTCATTGTGTTAAAGCTAGTTTGCATGCAGAAGAGGTCTGGAAAGATGGGGAATTCGAGATGTGATGCGTCGAAATCAAAGTGAGGTGACGCGTATGGAGAGCGATAAGAATAAACGTTGATAATCGGGGGAGACTTAAATATTCCTCCCTGGGCGGGCGAGGGGACCCCAGATCTCGAGTACTAAAATGAAAAGATAGGGAAACTGAAACCAAAAGTCAGAAAAGCTTACGGAAAGCGCGGGAGAAGTACAGAAAATAGGAAAGAAAATCAAGATTCTCTCTACGATGGCAAGAGGGTCGCAGAGGAAATTTTTTTTTTACAACCGAGTCTAAGCAAGGGGCAAATCAGGGAAAAGGGATATAGAATTTTCTGTGTTGAGAGAATCAAATACCAAAATTACAAGAAACAAGGGAAACTACGAAACCATGTTCGAGGTGGGTAACCGTAGAGACATCTCTTCCTTGAACCGATGTCTTGTGCAGGTAAGATGGCGACATCTGTTAGTTATGATCTTGTCTCACTTTTTCTGAAAAACGTTTTGAAACAAATTTGAATACATGTCCTTACCGAAGAGTCTCGTAAATATGTCTTAGCATAATGAAAAGTTTCTGGATCAAGTGACGGGCATGGGGTGGGGAATACTCCGTTTTCTCAATCAAGAAATGTCGTTAAAAACAGGTTTTAAACATTGCGACTTATGTGATTTTAACATTCCTGCATACATTTCAAACGGTCTGAGTGACTGGCTCAGTTACAATTTCAATAGAAGAGTCATTTCCATAAAATTGATCGAGTGACTGGATTGTCAGGAGCCCGCTATGAATACTCTGCTTTGATTCAAAATTGCAGTAGAATCTTAAACACAACAGCACTGGATTGAGCTGACCTATGCATCAAAGGAATAATTGCTTGAAAGTTTTTAAACATAAAATATTTGCAGCAAAAAATGTATTGGAATTGAATGGAAAATTTTCTAATATATTAGAGTAATTGCTTAAGCACAACTAAAGTTGCAAGCTTCATTTTTTTTTCTAGCCATAAACATTGCAGAACCTTTAGGTTCAATAACAGCGGTAAGTAGCATATTTGAGATTTCACTCATAAATAAAAATTCCAATTTTTGCGTTTTATTATTATAAAAATAAAATTATTATACCTAAATCACCACTCCAAAGTGTCCATAGGCCTAAATTTTGACTGAAAATGAGAAAAAATCAGAAATGAATCCATAAAGTCATTCAATTGTGTATAGTTCAGTACAAAATTACACCATTCTTGGTAGTATATTATATGCTAGTGAATTTGAAATTTCTCTGGTGGCAGACACTTTCTTATGAAACCCCAACTTTTCGGAAATGTAGTGTGTATTCATACTGATTGCTCATTGTAAATATTTGTATTTTTTGCAAGACATGGTTGTTTAGACATTTTAATTTTTATGCATACAACCCAGCAGCAGAAGTGTTGGAAATGGTGTTTCTTACAGTTTTGCAATCTGAAAAATGCGTTTTATGACACTTTCGATGGCAATGTTTTTTGTATTTGTTTAGTTCCTTATTTAAAAAGCAGCTACTGGCGATAAGTCCTTAGAAAGGTAAAGTTGATACGTTAGGTTCATACGTAATACCCGTGCCTCGAGAATACACTTCCCTTCTATCATTCAGCATAGAACACATTCATAATTATAATTCCTTGCTATCACTTATTCCTTGGATATTTACTATTGAATGGAACATTTACTTCATATAACACGGCATTCTGGTTGGTGACAATATTTTTCGCTTAAAGGATATGCAATAATTCCGCGCTCCGCTAGCATTGACAGGCCGGTAGTCTTCAACCACGTTTAATCTATGTATTATTTCTCGTTAAAAAGCTATTTGCGCTATTTGCTATTTGCGAACCTATTAGGTGTGGTTAATCGGAAATTGAATAATACCGGTGATAATGGCCTTGAGACAGCTCAGTTCTGGCGTAAGGATTCATTTTGATTTGGAACTTTCTTTGATTTAGAAAACATTTCATCAGTTGGAATAAGTAGTCTGGAGTGCCTATTTCATTTGTAGAGAAGGTCTTGATGCCATATTTTGTCAAACGCTTTGGTGATGTCTAGGAATATTGCGGTGTTGTTTGGTATCCTTGCGCCATATATTCGGTAAGCCGTAATGATGTGTTGTGGAGTGGTTAGGACGAAATGCAAATTGCGTGTCTGGGATGTGTGCATGAATTTCATGAATCGTTTTCATATCAGATTCTCTAATAGTTTCGTTAATGACGGGAGTAGGGTTATAGGTTCATGGTTCGCTGGATCTTTTGGATTCTTTCCTGGTTTTCGTAAGGAATTTTCCAATCGTTGTGACAGTAACCTACTCTACATGCTGCGTTAAATATTGTTGCTATGTCTGCCATCGAATTGTTATTTAGCTCTTTTAGAACTTTGTAAGAAATAAAGAGCTGTTTTCTCAAAATCAGAATTTGCCACTTGTGAATCTAGTTTTATTGACGAAAATTCTTGTTTTTGACTTTTTATTGTATGTATGCCTAGATGACGGGTGAATTTCTTTTAGAAAAGTCTGAAGGCTTGCCTATGCTGGACTAGATTAGTTTAACTCGTCAGTTTGTTTAATTTTCTTTTTAAGTCTGGTCATCATTTGCCAATAGCATCTTAAATTATGTTTACATTTCATTCGGTTTTTACTGGGATTTGTTGATTATTGGGTCTGTTATTTTGAGAAATGTGCTAGAATTGGTGAGGGATCCTTGTAAGTGTACTATTAGTTTTACTTCATTATCTAAGACTTTTTCAGATTGATTTGCAAACAATTCAGTCGGAGAAGGTGAACATTGTACTTGTTACCAATTAAGAAAGTTCTAGATGATTGCGATAATTAATGATATTAATTGATAGTATTAGTGGCACTTGTTCTGGCGTTGTCACGGTAAATATCTTAAGTTTTCTTCTCTATTCCAGCAAGTTTGAAAACATTTTTAACTTGCTACAAAATCACATGAATATTTCACCGTGCAATCTTTCATTGAACTCCACTTCACCTAACTTCACTTCACCTAACTTCACTTCACCACACTTCACCGCACTGCAATACGAGCTGTAATGTCTTTCTTACTCACTCGCTTCTCTCAGTTACACAACGTCACTGCACTTCACGCCACTGCACTGCACATAATCATAATAATAATAATAATAATAATAATAATAATAATAAGGATAATAATAACATTAATAATAATAACAACAATAATAATAGTACTTAATTTCAAAGAAAACATAGGTAATTACACTGAATTTTATTAAATATATTTATAACATATCCACATTCAAGAAACTAATTTATTTTTAAATTTGCTCAGGCTTTGAGGAAAGGGATCGAAGATTGTCACTGGCAAACTGTTCCAGTCCCTAATAGTGCGATTCGCGAATGAATATTTCCCAACGTCCGTTTTCTGAATTCTTGTCTGAATTTTGTGCATGTGATCCGCTCTGCCGAAATATGTAGGTTTCCCTAATCGACTTTGAATTTCCTTCCACGCTCGAAGGCCTGTGTACGCTTTATACATTGCATAGAGACGTGACTTTAATCTTCTCCTTTCGAGTGACTCCCATAACCTTTTATTCTTGGTACCCCTGAAAGTAAATTTTGATGCTCTACGCTGGACCTTTTCTAGATTTCTTTGTTGCAAAATTCTGTATGGGTCCCAACATACTGCGCCATATTCTAATGTAGGTCGCACTAATGACATATACGCTAGTTCTTTGGCTCTCACTGTACTCTTTTTCAGTATCCGCATAACAAAATGTAAAGATTTCCAGGCTTTCCCTACAACGAAATTGACTTGATTTTCCCAGCTCAATTTACTGTCTAGCTGTATTCCTAAGTATTTGCAAGACGTGACTCGAGGTATAACATTATTGTTCAGTTTGTACGCAGATTCATTGTAACTTCGACCCCTTCCAAACGTGATGGACTTACTCTTTGAACTGTTTATTTCCATGCCGTTTGTTTCTGCCCAGATATGTAATTTGTCTAAGTCTTGCTGCAAAATATCCTCGTCTTTCTCCGAATTGATAATCCTATAGATTACACAGTCATCTGCAAAGAGTCGTACATTTGAAGCTAAATTAGTCGGCAATTCATTCACGAAGGTCAGAAACATGAGTGGTCCGATTACACTTCCTTGTGGAATTCCTGACGTGACGCTTCTCGAGGTTGATAAGTTACTACCGATTCGAACTTTCTGTTTCCCGTCTCGGAGTAGTTCGTTTATCCACGCTACCACTCTAGTGTCTATACCCGAATCTATTAATTTCTTTATAAGACGATCGTGTGGAACAACATCAAAAGCTTTGGAAAAATCTATTACTATCGCGTCGACCCTTTTCCCTTCATCAACTACGTCGGCTAGGTCCTGTAGAAGTGAGACTAGCTGACTTTCGCATGAGAAACCATTTCTGAAACCGTGCTGACCCTGATAAAGCCACTCCCTGCCCTCGCATTCTTTCCTGATATAGCTTGAAATTAGATGTTCCATTAGTTTGCATACGACTGATGTAAGGCTTACCGGCCTATAGTTACTAATTATTGTCTTGTCGCCACTTTTAAAAATAGGTACTACGAGAGCCAGCTTCCAATCTTTCGGTACGCAAGCGTTGTTTATTGATACATTAAATAATCTAATTAAATAAGGTAGAATTGCCTCTCCGCCTAATTTATTGATGTCCGTGGAAATACCATCAGGACCTCGTGATTTTCCTCTTTTCATTAATTTTATTCTTTGCCGCAAAGTATTTACATCAATATGAAAACTACATCTATCTACCAGCGTTGGTATCTGAATACTGTTAGATTTCTGCTTGAAAACCGAGCTGAAATATGCGTTAAAAGCCTGCGCTTTTTCCCTGTGATCCATTATTGGCGAATTATTAACACGAACAACTGGAATCTCGTCTTCACTTCCTTTCCTTCTACGAACGTATTTAAAAAATGCCGACCAATTATTACTGCCCTCCGCATCAAGAATATGTTTTAAATGACGTTCCTCTGCCATTTTCTTTTCCTTCCCTAATACTTTTGTATAATTTCGAAATAAAGTCATATGATTTTCACTACGGTGTCTGTTGTTAAATGCTTCTCTGGTTTTTCTTTTCAATCGCCTAATCTTTGCATTATAATATTCCGGGTCGCTGTTACTTTTTAATAATTTACTGGGTACAAAAGCCTGCTCAGCATTTACTAAAATATTTTTAAACTCTCCCCATATTTCATCGATTCCTCCTCCTATTCTAAGAAACTCGCCATATCGTTCTCTTAAGTAATTTTGAAACCCTTGTACATTCGCTTTCTTGTATTCCTTCACTAGAATACCGGTGGTATACCGGTGGTATCACTAGGTACCGGTGGTACCGGAATGAATTTATGAGCGGCTGTATTTATGAATTCAAGATGCACTGTACTTCTCCTTTGATGATCTGTTTTAACTTTTCTTTGATAAAAATTAATAAAATCTTCACTCAGTAAAATAAATGTTCCTTCTTCCTGCATGTTAGTTCATTGTTATTGCAATTTAACATAAAAGTAAACATTTTTTATAATTTTGATTACATTATTAACACTACACTAAATCTTCCCATAAATATAAAAAAATTAATACATTTGATAATGAACATTCTTGTATTCGCAATATCAATATTCACAAAGGTGATTACACATTATTTTAAATATTAACTATAATCAATTTTCATACTTATTTTTAATAATTACCTTTGTTCATAATTCAATACTACTATGTATCTAAAGATAATTCAATTCGTAAATTTTACATGGAAAATAAACAAAACAAAAAAAAATATTTCATTAAAAAATATAATTAACATATTAAAAATTCGATTTAAAATTATAAAGCGCTTCAGTCGATTGATTCATTTATTAGTCCGACACGTCAACGCCATACGTGTGGTGGCGGGGAAGATCTGGCGCCAACCTACGCTTCGGCTTGCCCCAACAAGCTCACAAGCGTGCCCGAAGAAGGTAAGGAACTCTTCACAATCTCGCATAAAATATTTGCATCAAAAAAGTATTGGAAGTGAATGGAGAATTTTCTAATATATTAGAGTAATTGTTTAAGAACAAATTAAGTTGCAGCCTTCATTTTTTTCTATCCATAAACATATAACATTGCAGATACTTTAGATTAAATAGCAGCGGTAAGTAGCCGAGCTGTTTTAACTTTTCTTTGATAAAATTAATAAAATCTTCACACAGTAAAATAAATGTTCCTTATTCCTGCATGTTCAATGTTATTGCAATTTAACATAAAAGTAAACAAAAAGGAGACCTCCTGAACCGGAAGACTTCATTCTCACGGTGCACGCTGAAGTGTTAGCAGTCCTCGAAGCTCTCGGCCACCTCCATCAAGATCCGGTCGGGTAAGCACTGCGACAGCACGTCTCTCACGTTCGTCAAACCATTCAGTCTCTTTGTTGCCCGTTCGAAAATACGGCTCCAACCTCCAGCCCACAGCGACGAAGATTGACGCCCATATACGTCAGCACAGTCTCGAGGTTGTACTCGTTTTGACAATCTAGCCTATGTACAGAGGGTTATAAAGCGTAGTATAACAATATGAAAATACAAGTGCATGCAGTTAGGATCTACGATTGTGTGTGTACATTCTAAACATTTGCGTCTTTGATCTGTATTTTTTGCTATCTTCTATCTTATTTACATTCTTTGAATGAAATTTAATGACTAAGTTTTATTCATTTGATTTCGTTAAAAAAGAAGCATTCTTTCAATTTGTATTGTTTTTCATTTGTTTTTCCTGTCACCGCCTTTTAGGGTTTCCCTTTTTTCATTATGAAAGTCTTTTCAGCGGGGGAGCGAGCGAGAGAGAGTGAGAGACGTGCGGCTGGCTATCTTATATAGAGTGCATTCAAAATGCGCGCCCCGACGTCGCTCACAACTCCATCTCGTTCTCCGGCTCCTAGAGAGCGCGCGTATCTCTATACTCATTAGTCTGCGCAGCGCGCGTCCTCTGCCACCCGCGCCGGACCCTGCCCGCCGCTATCTTATCTACTTCCGCAGCGCGCGCCCTCAGCGGCCCCTGCCCGCCGCTATCTTATCTACTTCCGCAGCGCGCACCCTCAGCCGCCCGCCCCTGCCCCCCCTTATCATTCACCCGGCCGCCAGCCTCCCGACCGCGTGTACTATCAGTAGCCCAAAGCAGACAGCTTGACTCGAGATGTCACCGTAGCTCAGAGCCAGAGTGCTGGTCGCCTCCCACACAGGAAATGGGATTGAGGGTGGTTCGAATCCGCTTCAGGCAGGAGCATTTTTGAAACACATACACACACACACACGCTTCCACAATTCACCACCAGAGCGCAGACACATACGCTTCCACAATTCGCCGCCAGAGTGCGCACACACTTCCACACTTCACCACCAGAGGTCGCAAGGGGAGAGGTCATTGACCTCGGTCGGTGGGGGCATTATAAATGGCCGGTTGTTTACATCGGGTGGGCGGGGGGAGGGGGAAGGGGGGGGGCATTATAATTGGTGGCGCCGGTTGTTTACATCGGAGGGGTGGGTGGGAGGGGGAGGGGGTGGGCGCAAGTGGGGAGGGGGAGGGGGTTGTTGACATTCGGCGGGGCATTATAATGGGTGGCGCCGGCTGTTGACATCGGAAGTGGGCGGGGTGGGGGAGGGGGAGGGGCGGGGGGGAGGAGGAGGGGGTGGGCGGAAGTAGATAAGATAAGCTGATAAGAGCTGATAAGATAAGCACTTCCTGCCATTATAATTGGTGGCGCCGGTTGTTGACACCGGATGTGGGGGCGGTGGACCGGAAGTAGATAAGATAAGCTGATAAGATAAAGCACTTCCTGTTCCAGAAACCCCATATCCCCCCTACTATTGTGCTTACCCCGGGTAAGGTGGCTGAGGGACAGATGTCACTCCAGTGCCTCTGACTGGGAGGTCTGTAGTTCGAATACCGCCGGTGGCAGGATTTTCGGCACTAGCTAGACAGCTAGCTCGAAATCAGCCGCGGTCTGGTGGATAATTCTAGTGGGCGATTGCTCTGGTCTCTAGTATTCCATGGTTTCTCCGATTAACATCAGGTGAATGCCGGAGCAGTACCCTAACAAATGGGCCACAAAACGCGCATGATCTTTCCTCACCCCTTACTTACACATACATTTACGTGCACTACACTACCACACATGTCGGGAGAGCAGTCGTGTTCCGTGTGGGCAGTACGACCTGGTTGTGGAAAATCCCAGCAAGGCGACGTAGGTCGGTGCCGGATTTTGCCATCCGGCGGTAGAAAATCACCGACGCCTCCCGCGAGAAACATGTACTAAACTTACGGAACTAATGACTTTAGTGATTTCGGACGAGGAAACTGCTAATCAATCAATGAACTTTTGCTTAACTCCGAACCAAACAAAATTTCAAAGGAAAGATCGCTCTTTGTTTCCAGCGAAGGAGTGATATAGGATGGGTAAAGCAACTTTCATATTAATAGGGCGGGTTCACACCGGATGAAACATTTAAAGATTACAGTGAGTTAATTTAAAATTATTTTTTGCTTAAACAATTTCGCGTGCTTCACTTTTCTTTCATTCTTTTATTTTTTATTTCGTTGGGTAATAAGAGTGTGTTAATTTGTTTATCTACATCTTCTTTTAGTTTTTGTGGCTCGCTTATGTCGACTTTTCTTAGTATGCTATTTATATCTACCACACGATCACAAAGTGCTCATCGCATTTGTGAGAAGTTAATGTATAAAAGGCTTTGTGAAACAAAAATGTAAAGGGAAAAAACACATCGAATCACAGCGAAAAATTCTATTGCAAAGGTGCTCTCAAAGTAATAGAAATTTTTTGATTTATTTATGTGCTAGACATCCTCTCTATGTTTTAAACACAGATGATATTTAAAGGTAATTTTAATTATTCCAATTTACTAACGTCATTCTGATTTTTTCAATTTTTTCTCTTGTTGCTTTGCAATTAAAATTATGTTGTTGGCTCTCGTGAATGCACAAACTAGCCGATTATTTCGGAGATGAGACCATTCGCGCCGCTCGGACCAGGAAACGAGGAAGCGAAACGCATTCTCTCTGGCAAGCATTACCGCCGAACTTTTTCAGCAATTTGCCGATTATTATTTCGAACGTGGAAATACAGAAGCGAAGCGTATGACCGACGCAGCCACCCCACAGCTCAGCGTAATAAAGGGATCGGGCGGCAGTAAACTTGTAAAATACAAGTCCTAACGACCGCTTTTTGCATTTTATAACGCTGCGTTCCGAAGTGGACGGGTCTCGCCGCTGAGCTGGGGGTTGGGGTGGTTGGGCTCCAGCGCTGTGCTCTGCAGTCTCGGGCGAGCCCGCCCCAGATGCCCTGGGGGAAAGGGATTGTGGGCGGGAGGAGGGAGGGGCGAGGGACGCGCGGTCAACGCGTCGGCCGCACCCCGCTGCTCCATTGTCTGGGGGTTGGTCGGCCGGTTGGACGGGCAGGTAGATGGTCTGCTCTGTTGCCAGTCGCCTGCCTCTTCGCCCCCTTCGCCTCTACTTGTAGCTTGCTGCTGCCGCCGAGCGCGGGGAGAACTAACTGCCGGAGAACCATCTCGCACGACCATGAGAAATAATTGCTGCTGGTTGAACCATTCAAGAGGTACTTCGTCTTTTATCCTCAGCCTGTTGTTTTGTATATTTTTTATGTTAAATAAGTGTTGGGGCAGAAAGCAATATAATCTCCGGAAGTGTGCTTAAAGTGTCTTTGAAGCCCATGAACGTGCAATCTGGTTTTTCATTCAGATTCCTTTGATCCATCGAGCAAATGCCTAGATGGTGTCTTCCTTTGTTTCTTAACACTTTAGTTGCTATTCTCCCTCCCAAATATCACATACAGCTTTGACTATTTTTTCTTGCCGTTGAACAGTTTTCTTAAACTACTTTTTGACATTTCGTGCATTTTCGTCCATTAGAATGAATATTTGAAATTCGATCATACTGGTATGTCCATCTGTTCAATTTCTATTCATTGTCGCAATTATGGCACAATGGCTGCAGTTGACTCTGTGCATTCACCTGCAATATGTTTTTTTCTGAGTCTTGTCTTAATGACAGCAATGTTTCTAGTTGTCTCTCTGGCTACCGGGGCGCCCGTGGGGCCCGGCGGCGAGATGAGGAACTGGGCCCGTTAGAATTAGCCGATGGCCGCTCCGCTTAACATATTCAGCTCAATTTCGGAGCCCATGAATAACTTTGCGCGCGACCGTTTGGGCGGCGGAATTCATCAGACGACTGGCGCCGGACGGCGCGAGGTGTAACGGCCGCCGCTCTCGTCGCGGAGCTTCCGTCATTCGAAGCTGAAGTTCTCAGATTTATGAGGAATTTCGTCAGGGAAAAAGAAAAAAAGGAAAATATACTGGAAAATCAGATTTCGAAAATCGATGATGTTGAAATTGTGCATTCAGATAGATGTTGCGTGGTGTTTATGATATTTTTAGTGATTGCCAAAAGATGTTCGCTCTTAATGCAGAAAAGTTTCTTGGACACCTGCAAGGCGTTCTTAAAAGTAATATAGTAGTTAATAAAAGGAAATTAGACAGTTATGAGTTTTTTGCATTTTAATACTATAATTTTATTTTAAAAATAAATATATAAATGTAATATATTCAGCAATGATATTTATTTTTTTCTTTGCGATAATCTCTTGAAAAGATTGTCAGTGTAACATTGAATGTTTTTTTGTACTCGCCTCCACATGCCTACCCGACCAGCTTTTCTACTGTCTCTGAGTAGTTGCTGTAATTGCTTTTCTCGGTTGCTTTTTATCAAAAAGGTATCTTGGTTGATCGTTTAAACATCCGAGTCAGCCCAACTGAACTGATTTTTCTGCCCATGGAATCGATTTCCTATTGACGAAGCGTGTCGTTCGAGGTCACGTTTTAGTTGTGATTCCATTCTCTGTGAGAATGCCATGGGATTTCCGAAGCCAATGCTTTTGATCCGGGGAAATATCGCTCCTGTAATCGATTGCGTTTTCCTTTGTCCAAGTGAAAATTAGTCGGAGGGTTTGTCACGTGTACTGTACAGATAGTTTCTGCTGTGGGCCATGTGGTTCATGGCCAGGAAACAGTACGTACCCCATGTAATAAAGTGGAAATTGACTGATTAGTGATTCCGTGTGCGTAAACGGCTAAGGAAATTCGAATGGTGATATTCGGCGCCGACTTACCTGTCGGCTAGCGAGGGATTTCCTAGCCAGGTATCTCCCACCACCGGGGCACCGCCCTAGGCGGATTAAGCAGGAAAGAGACGTGTCATCTGCAGGAGAATTTTTTGTGCAAACGAAGTATCAATACAGAAAACGAGGGACTTGACTGCTACAAAGGCGCCTTCACTTGTCGAGGGAGAATCAGAGGAGGAAATCCTCCTTTCAGGCTTGCATGTCGACCGCCCCGCGCCGCCCAAATCTCATCCATCCACCTGATGCCCTCACGAAGGAAAGGAGACGCAGAAAAAGGCTGCGCGGCAGACGAGACGTCAAAATTTCGTCCCTCGCGTGCGCTCGCGAGAGTGAGCGGGACGCGGGAGGGGGCTGAGGGGGAATTACCAGGAGCTGCGGGGCTGTGCGCGCGTGCGTGGCCTCGCCCCGCCCATCCCCGCCCCGCCCCGCCCTCCCCGGCCTCGACCCGCCACGCCCCGTCTCGACCGAAGCCGCCCGTCTCCGCTCCACCTCGGCTGGTTTCTACCCGCCAATGCCCCACGCCACCCCACCCTGCTCCGCTCCGTCATTCCCAGCTTCAACAGCTCACCCATCCCACCGTACTCCTCCTAGCCCCACTCCTACCCCCCTCTACCCGTCCCCGCTCTGCTGCTCTCCCCGCCCCGCCCCACATCACCCCGCCCCACCCTGCTCTGCCGCGCTTGGTCGCGCCCCAACCCCCCCGTCAACGCTCCACCTCACCTGGTTTTCACCCACCCACATTCCTGTCCGCCCCGCTCTACTCCGTCTCGCCGTGCACCTGCCGCCCTGCTCCTCCACGTCCCACCTCACACCTCCGTCCTACCCGTCCCCGCTCTGCTATTCCCCGCCACGCCCAGCTCTACCCCGCCCTACTACTCCCCGTCCCACCTTACTCCTCTCGGTCACACCCCGTTCTACACCTTTCCACCCGCTCTTCCTCGCCCTGCTTCATCCGTCCGGGCGTTCTCCTCCCTGTCCCATGTTATTACCCGCCCCGCCATACTCCTCCACGGTCCGTCCTTATCCTTACCTATCGGCACAGCTCCTCCACTGAGTACTTGAACGTCCGGGATGAGCCGCGTCTCACGATGACCGTAACGTCAACTCGATCGACTGAGAACGGTTCATCCCGGACAACCAAGTAGCCAGTGACTTCGGCCGCGGAAACCTACAAATACACAACTCCTCCAGATCGCCCATGTCCTGCTCCTCGGCGCTCAGTTTTGCCCCGCCCTAACCGGCTCCGCCCCACTGACTCCACCCCTCCGTCTACGCCCTGCGATCTACGGCACCGCACCGGTCCGGCCTTGACCGCCTCGCCCTGCTCCAAACCTAATACGCCACGCCGGTTTGGGCCCCTCTTCCCCGCGTCCTGCCCGACCACGCCCACCGTATTGCTCTTCCCTTCTTCAGATACCTCCAGTGAAACACTCCTCCAGCCAGAGCGACCTCGAAACTCGACTGGTCTCGCCATTTGTGTTGTAGTGTATTCAGTAATAGTTCTTAGTTAATAGTTAATTTGTCATAACGCGTTTGTATGTGTGGAAAGGGAGAGGATGGGAAGTACATAAAGAACAGACAAGCGGTGTTATTTGAATGGGACTCAGCTTTTCAGTATGGTGAATCCGTCACCAGATGATTCGAACCCTAGCTATACTAGGATATATCTAATCCTGTACTGGACGTAAATCAGCTGTTCACGGTTTCATCCAGTTGGAAGCTTAAACGCCCCACAGTGAGGTCACTGTAGCGACATATAAGTTCCCGATTGGACGAAACCGCAACAGCTGGTTGACGCCAAGTGCACGACTAAATAAATCCTTCTAGAACGCATACCGCCGGACAACGCTGCTGCGTGGTTGAGCGTGACTGAATTCGACCCCGCTGCGGCCGAAGAGTTCGCCAATTGCTCCACCGCTACGACCGGAACCCTACATAGGACCTCTCCGCGGTGGCGCTGCCGTTGAGCTATCTCAGCCGTTGATCGCGTCGTCGTCGTCGTCGGAGCGGCAACGCAGCGCAGCGCGGCGCGGCGGCGTCCTCCTTCCGGATGTGTGCGCCAGGAGGCCGGGCCGCGAGCGAGCGGTGCGGCGCGGCGCGGCGCCGGCCACCGCGGAGGGAGAGGGGGGCAGCGGCCGACAACAAACCGCGTCGCGGCGGCGGAGCGCAAGGTCGCCGAGGGGTCAGCGTCCTCACGGAGGCGCCGCCGCCGCCGCGGCATCACGCGACGGCCCGCGCCCCCCCCCCCTCCCGCCTGCGAGGTGCACCGCGCGCACGCGAGCGCGGCGCGGCACGGTGGCTGCTCGCTCGCTCTGGCCGAGTTCGTCGCTGCGGGGTCCTCCCCGCCCCGCTTCACCTGCCTCCCCCGCATTTCACGTGTCTCCCGTTTCCCCGACCTCCCCGCCCCGCCCCTCGGATTGTTGCCGCCACGCGTGACCCCGTCCAGCCCCTGCTGGCTCTCCCCCGCGCCGCACGGTCCCCTCCTGTTCCTCCTCGCCACGCATGCCTTCACCCCGCGCCGCTCGGCTCCTCTCCGCTTCGCCCGGTCCCGCCCCGCCCCACCCCGCTCCGTCTGACCACGCCCTGGCTGGCTCCTCCCCGCCATGCGTGGATCCGTTCTGCCCGTCCTCGCTCCGTCCCGCCCCGCCCTGCCCCGGTTGTCTTCTCCCAGGCCCATCAGGCTCCTCTTCGCCTCTCCTGTCTTCTCTGCGCCCTGTCGGTCTCCTCACCATCCCGCTTGGCTTCTCCCTGGTCCGCCCGTCTCCTTTCCGCCCCGCCCTTCCCGGTTCCATCCCACTCGACTCCGCCCTGCCCCTTCCTGCCTCCTATCGCACCATATCTCACCACACCGGCCCTTCCGAGTACGTCTCAACCTGAACCAAGCTTACCCAATACGCCACGCGGTTTTAACTCTCTCCTCTGCACCCTGCCCGACCACACACGTGTCTTTTGTCTCTCCTCCTCCTGGTGTCTTACATTGTGGGGCACCGCCCCAGCCGGGGCAACCTCGAAACACCCGTCAGATCGTCCGACATATGTAGCCCCTGTGCAAAAGTCTGTGCTCGCTCGTGTGTGAGGGGAGGAGCACGAAGGAAATATCGCCCGCAGTGTTTGTTGAATTCGACCCAGCGCTCTAATAATGACATAAGTTCTAATTTGACGAACATTATTAATGAGAAAAAAAGTCTTCACGTGTTCGAACTACCTACAACATTAAATCAGATTTCAAATCAGACTTACAGAAAACCGTCTGTGAACCAAGTGACATATTTACACCTTGAAGCTTTCGAAACGCTCTCCTGTAAGATAGCTTAAAACAGAACCTCGTAGTTCTGAGCTGGTGATTAGGTTGGCGCAGAGGCCGATGCAGAATTATTTCAGAGAGAAAGGGTCATTTTCAGGGGGGCTCCTCACCTGTTTTTTATTATATATTATTTATATGTTTAAAAATATTTTTAGGTGTTAAATTCCAATTATAAAGACATATTAGTAGCGTGAATACTCTTTTTCATGAAATTCGATCATTATGCGCCAATGTTAGCTCACCCCCCTACCTGGATCCTCCGCTGGGGCGACAGAATATGAAAACTGATTACAAATCATTAGGATGTGTCAGGATCGTGAATCTGTTGGAAGCGGTGGTTGTCGTGGTCGCTGAGTATTAAGAGTAACTGGGCGTAAACAAAGAGACGTAGATTTAATTTCCCGCCGAAGTGGCTTATGTTTTGAACAGCTTTTTGAATAACTATAAAGTGTTAGTTACATCAAATATCTTTATTGTCCTCATTTTATTTTGTTCTGTAATAAAAAGGACTATTTTATTTCAATTAACTTTTTAGTGTTTAGTTTAAACTATTGGTTTTAATATTTATTTAAAAAATAACTGCGTTTGGAATGCTACTCCAATCTCTCGGAAATTAATCGTGCTTGGTGGGTTGCCGAAAAGTTTGGGGCAACATTTTTTTTTTCTTTTCCTGAAAGCGACGTCTTTAAGTTCATTAAGAGTCATTAACTAGCCTTTCTTACTTTTCTTTTCAGACGTTACTTCAGATACACCTTGCATTAATGAGATTTTAGAGGGTGGGAGAATAGAGACAAAATTTGTGTGTATTAAAAACGAACCTCAGGTTTGAGATGAAAAATACACGTCCTAGTTTTTTTGCAATGATGATCGTCAAAAATGGAACAGTGCTTGAAGGGAAACAAATCGTCTTCAGAATTCTATTTCTGGCCTCACGTAAAGATACCATAAAATATGGAAGCGTTGTGTGCAGACGAATGCACAAAGAAGACGCATTTATCATAATTAATCATTCAAGGAGGCGGTGGAAAGACGCGGAGACAGAAACGCGTCAGGGAGAGTCCGTCGCGACCAAATGAATTATGAACTCGACGCGTAATGTAGCCCGAGCCAATCGACCCGCCACTGATCGGAGTGCGAGCAGCAAACGACATGAAAGAGGAATTGCCGCAAAAGAACGGGAATACGTTTCAATTATGCACACTGTTTGTTCTATAAACGTCGTGAATTTCCGTTTTCACATCCATTAGCGAACATTATTCCTCACAAACGTGGTGATGGGGTAGAAATAGGCTGGATATAATAGTTTGTTAATAGAGCTCTAACTGCATAGGAGTTTTAGGTGGCGGTAAAATCAATGAACACGCTGTTATGGTGTGAATGCCGAGGTCTACTATTACCATTTTGTGAGGTAATTACCCGTTTCAGAGCACGATTCGAATAGTGAAAGAGGAACGATGCTAGGGATAATTCGTCATTCGGTTGTCGAAATCAGCTGCGGAAGGGAGTAAATAATGCAACCCGAGCTCAGGGACCTCACCGTTTGGGCAGATGCGCTGGGCAATTTGGAACCAAAGATCATCGATAGTGATGATCAAATTGCGTAGAGCTGGAGTAATGCTTGTTTAATTAACTGTATGTAATGCATACAATGCTGCATATGTAATTCGTGCAGCTGTGCTTTAAAAAAACTTAATACTTTAACTTTAATAGAAAAGGTTGTTTCCATAATTTATTCTTTAAAAAAACTTTCACAAAGTAGCATTAATTATTTTAAACTCATTTAAACAGAAAAGGATTTGTCCACCTCTTTTCATTTTTGAGGAAACAAAACATTAATTGTGCCGCTTGCAAGATGCTTGATTTTTTTTTTTCCGTTACACTGGGTTGTTAATCGACATTAATTTCTTCCATCATTGTTCCATACTTCTTTCATATCAAGATGTTTCGGAATTTCATTATGTATTAATTTGTGCCTGCAAAAGACGTAACTAATATGCTAATAAAATGTTTAAAATGTCCAGTTGCATTTTTCTAATTAGTGTTTTCTTGTTTGTTCTAGGTAAGTACTCAAAAGAGACCAATGATGAATGTGCTGAATTCCATGCCGATTGTGTAAGTTCCTTTTTTTAAAGTATATATTACAAATTATCTTATTTGATACAAACACAAACGTGTGTAGAAAATTGTGGTAGATTAAAGAACGCGACTGTAAAAATGTATAAAATATCATATGTAGCTAATAGTCCACATTAGAGCATCACATAATTTCGTCTTCTCTGTGAGAATGCACCGTATTATTCTTTGTATCACGTAATTTCGCCTACCCTATTAGAATGCTCTGTGGTATTCTTTATGTCACGGATCTCTGTTTGCCCAATCGGAAAGCCCTCCGGTCTTCGAATCGTGGCTGCAACGGTCACCAAAGAGATCACCGACCGCGAGGACGCGTCCGCGGCGTCGCCGGCCGCCCGGGCAACGCGGCGCCGGTAATTGACGTGGCTCTCCTCCCAGGACGCGGCGCGCAGCGGCGCCGCGCCGCGCTTCCACGTAATAGCCGGCATTTTGTGGTCCGCGCTTCGCCCGCGCGGCCGCGGCTCATGTCATTAGGCCCTGATTAAAACAAGGCCGTAAAGCTGGCATTACGTAAGGAGCGGGACGGCCGGCGGCGGTCGGACCGTCTCGACTGATTAGGCGTTGCCCGGCCGCTGCGATACGCCTCGATCGTTTGGCTGCGCGGTTTGATCGCTCCGGTTGGTTGCAGAGGAGCTTCGTTTAGGCGGATTTTCGACACTAGCCACGTAACCGAGTCGGTTTCAAACACTGAAGGAAAATTCTAGAGGTCGCTTGTTGAATTTCGCATTCAGCGAAAATGTATTCTTCTGTCTATTCTGGCATAATAGTGAAAATTCTGCACTTGGAATCTCTTTTCCCCCAACCGATTGCTTCATTATTGGCTGTCTCGTTTGTGATTATTCTAGAACATATTATATTTAATGTGGCGATTCACAGCAAAAAAATATTACTGTAATATAGCAAATGTTAAACACGTATTTATTTGGCATTTTAGGTTCGATTAATCCGGCATTTGCCAGCTGGCGGTGTTTCCTCTCCCGCGCCCTGTATCCACGCGTAGAGGTTTGGGAGATATGGGACGAACATGACGTATTCCCTACACCCTACTTGGCCTGCATGAGCTTTTCTTTCGTGACACACCTAGAGAATGAGAGACAATTCTTATGGAAATCTACAGCTCTTATTTTTGTCCCGACGGGAATTCGAAACCGGGATCGCACCACGGAAAGCGAGCACGCCTCCCAGGAACCAACGGAGGGGCTTACTCTGAAGCCGTTAAAAGTTGCATTAATTTATTTAATTGCGAAAGTAATAATTTATTTTCAAATTTATTTTGAATACATATACTAATAGTCTTAAAAATAAATAAAAGTGAACTACCTTACTGCTTTTTAAGTGTATAATCCTTCCCAGACTATGGTGGTATACTGAAGATCTGACCAGCCTTCGCAGCAAATATAAATATCAAGCGCGCCGTTAATGCACCGCGCTGACTTGAAAAGAGGACCTCGTCTCCCGGGGCCGCAGGTGGGCGCGGCGTGTGCGCGGGGCTCGAGGTGCGTTCGGGAGCAAAAAGCGCGGGAGTCCTAACGAGGGGCTGCCGGCTGGGTGGTCGGGTGGTCCGGGTGGTCGGCGCCCGCGGCGCCAAGCTGCGTTTCCCCCCGCCCCGTCCCCTCCTCCCCGCCCCGCCCCACACTGCTTCGCTGCGCTCTTCCGCAAACGTGCACTCTCGCGTCCTTGGCCCCCGGTGCACGCAGCTTTAAGGGTACGATCAGAGTCAATCCGTATTCGGCTGAAGAAACCTCGAGGCCTAAAGCGGCGGTCACAGTGGGTCCGAATTGGCCAAAATATTGGTCGTCTGAGTGCGATATGCCCGGTTCGTTCAATCGCGCCCTCGAAAAATGAATTGGACATATTTAACCCGAACGACCTCTTCCTACGGCGTTCGGAAACATCGTCTGTCGGACGATGATCTGTTTCGTTTGTTTTCGTAGGTTCCATTCGCCCGAAAACAGCTGGAGAGTCAAGGCCACCTGTAATACCAAGACTAGCCCCAATGCATGTAGACGGTCTTCTCGCAAATGTTGCAAACAATGAACTGCGAAAGTATGGGTATATTCGGACGATTTAGGGTGCAACATTTGGTGTCCGACCGATATTTCGGATGCCGGAGCCTTACATCGACTAACTCTTCCAATCGGGTAGCTTTTAAGCGGGTCGAATTCTGTCAGTTTTGTGATAAACTGCAATGTTGCGTCAAATATTAGTCTTCAAATCATTACTTATAGATGACATATAATGAAACCAAAAAGTCAAACCTTTTGGCTGAAAAGCTATATTTAATGCGAGATATATAACAGATATGTTTGTAAGGAAAAAAAAAACCTTCACGATCCTAATGTATTAGTGAGATTAGGTTATTCGTTGGAAGTAACTGTGGACAACCCATTTCATCGATTTATTCTGCAATTTTTTGCCATGGTTTCAAAGAATTGAATGGTAAATCTTCCACAGGGCTTTTGTTCTTAATTACACGTTTGAAACGGATTCCGATGTGGATTGACTCGGTTCGACTGACGAATTAAAGGTCATTTTATACCGTTCTGCCGATTTGGACGTTTCGCCGTGTTTGCCAGAGCGCATCAGATGCAGTGACACACGTGTATATGAACTGCGCTGCAGCAAGTGTTTTAAAAGTTCGACCAACGGCCACGTCTCCCGAACCCAAATTCGACTGAACGTAGATCCAGTTACCGAACTCTAGATTCTCTATCATCAGTGAAAGATATATAATTCGTAGTTTCGGGATAAAGAGGTTGTTCATTCTCAGCGATTTTAAATGATGTATTTTCAGTATAAACTTATTTATAAAACAATTGCCTTCTTAAAAGCGAAATTATTATTATCTTATTTTTTCAAACCCTTTTTATGAGAATGAATAATACCTAACCTTGATTTCTTTTTATGTCTCCTTACAATACGTCTCAAAAGAAAGATTAAACGGACGCAGACGATTGTGGAAATGTAATTTCAGTTGTAAGAAACTTCATACAAAACTGTTAATGTTGACAAGAAGAACGGGTTGACGGAGCGTATTTATAGGAAGTATAAAAGATTGACCGATAAATTTCTTCGGCCAATTTGTTCTCCCTCCTCGCCTTCGCATGTCTTCCACACCACCGCTTTCGTATCAAGCCAGCTGCTCTGGGGATTAGGCGTATGAGTGCGCCTAATACGGATTGTGGTCCCTTCACTCGCTCCATTTCACTACTTCCCTCCCTCCCAAACCCACTCCACGCGCGTGGCATGCGAATCCTCATTCGTTTGCAACAGCTCATTCCCCGTTCGTCAACTTCGCCAACTGCATCACCCCGGACACGTTGCTCGCCTTCTGCTGGATCGTTCTGTACCTCCCAAATTCGCTGGCTCCAGTTAGATTTCCTTGTGCTTTCATCCAACTTCTTATATATCTCGTTTCTCATCCGTTGGCCCTTCCTCGTATTCGACATCTAATTCCATCTTTCCGTCTAATTTCCTCTGTCTCACTCCCCCCTCTCTCTCTCTCTCTCTCTCTCTCTCTCTCTCTCTCTCTCTCTTTATCTATCTATCTATCTATCTATCTCCATGTTCATTTTATGATAGTTTGCTATTGGAACCACTCGACTTCATAGTGGCGTTGCAAATACCGACAGGAGATCCATTATTCAATCATTAGAGACATATTGGCAGTTTAGGCATTTTAGAACCTATTCAGTATTCTACGTGATCTACAATTTTTTCACGTAGCATTTGCCGAATAATTAACTGGATATCCATTATTCTTTTTTTTAAATTGTATATTACTCCGTGACTCCATGTTGTGTAATGGAACACACGAGCAAAATTCTCATGCTTAGGAAATTCAACACATAGGTCTATATATGGTATGTAACCGTTACCGTTTAAAAGTTGTTGATACTGCGATTAAGCAGTATAAACGGTAGTGAAAGTTTGCATATAAATCGTAAAGTATTTCAAGACGTAACTGGTTTGCAATAGATCGTACGCCTTTTGATGTTACAAGTACTTCCTTGGTTTCGAACCGAACAAGAACTCAATGAAGGGTGGAAATCCCAACATTACGATTTTTTAAACCTGAATTTCGTTTTCCGAATATTACGAAAAGTTGGCACTGAAACTTTATTTTCATATATTGCAATAAACCGAACAGAATTCCCGAAGAAGAAGTCATTGAAATACATTCTAAGTTAAGGACATTATTACTATATTTTATACTCAGAAAACCTCTACATTTTATTGCATAGCTTAAGCAGGTTTAATCTTGATATTTTAGTCTCATATTCGTTTTTGGCTTCGGTATTTTAAAGAAAGAAGTCCTCTTTAACTTTTTTCTTTCACTTCTTGAAACATTCTAGTATAAAACGGTATGCTGAAATATCGATAAATTTTATACAGAATATGGAAGATAACCGGTTTTGCCTTTGAATAGATAGCAGTATCGATACATCGGTATTATGAAAAATGTTGCCATCCTGAAGTGAAGAGGTTTGTTCTTCGTTTGGGAACTGTCGCCGTGGGAAAGTTATTTCTTCCCGCATCCCGGTGATCCATCGCGTCCGCGAGCTCTCCAGCTGACGCCCTCCACTTCCCGCATCTATCAATGCCCTCTCGCCGCCACAGCCCCCTGGAACACGCTTCTCCTGGCGCGGTGCCACGGTCCTGGCCGAGTTTCACTTTTGTTCTGCGCGCCGGCTTCATATTTTACATCGGCTCCTCTCCGCGCGAGAAGATGAATTACGAGACGGAATCCGCCGGCGGAAACGAGTAGTCGAAATACGTAAAAGGTTGCGCGACGTAGTGTTTTAGGAAACAATCGACGACGAGTTAACGTTTCGCCGGGGATAAACGGAGCGAGCGGAGAGGACGCAGAGATGAGCTATGAGAAACGTAAAACTGTTATCTCAGGAGCGGAGAATATAAGAGAACAAAAAAGTCGTTAAATCGACGCCAAAAAAAAAAAAAAAAAGCTTCGCGCATCTGCGTTCATTACGGAGTCGCTTTAGAGCAGCAACCCGTTATTTCCTAGGGTTATCGTTGATGAACCATGTCGGCACGCCGTATCGTTTTGATTGATGGATAAACGATATCTCCTTTCACCCTTGTGGAAAGGTTTTCGTAGCAATTTCGCGAGGCGCGGACGAAGCTTTTTCAGACCATCAGATATTTGCTTGCTTTATCGCTAAGCTCATCTGCGAACCACATTGCGCCAACGCGCAAGCTCGTATCGATTGGCAGCGCTGAAACAGCTGACGAGCGCGCGGGAAAAGGAAGGTGTTGCTGGGGCAACGTGCGAAGCGGTGAGTCGCGCCACACGGTTGCAGTCGCAAGGGCGTAGTCGCATGCGACAGACCGGCGAAGCAGTCTCTGCTTCCTGTTAGTTCTGTGCGACGAAGCAGATAAGGATTGTTGTGGCCGATAAGTGAATGGAAGTGAAGGGATAGTGTACTCTGAGCGAAAGCTTTCTTGATTGGGGCGGCATGCGAGTGTATCCGATTTCCTGTCCATTCGTTTTCCCAGTTTATGTGCTTGAACTCTTGACATGCTGTGAGGTCATTACTACATCAGCTTTACATGTCCTTACCCATGGTTGGTGAAACGTACTGCGATTTATTCAAAGCTGCCTCTGGTAGGTCATCAGCTGTTACGGTGCTATCAAATCGGGACTTTAACGTTACTACAGTGGCGTCACTAAGGTGGGGTTCAACCTTCCGATTGGATGACAACGAAGCAACTGATTTGCGTCCCAGGCAGCTATGGGAAAATCGCAGTGTAAGAAGCTCACAGCGCGGTTTTGCCTGAACAGCCGTGAGTAAACACGCGGCTCCGTCCGAGAGAGTCTACGATTTCAGTTGGTGGATTCATTTTCATACACCCGTAGCGTTTCAAACGCCTAATCTTGCCTCTGAATATTCTGTAGCAATCAGTATCAATGAATGATAATCCTTTTCAGTCACGGGTTTCTGTCACCTAGTGAGGTTGTGAAAGTATCGTCACTTCTTATTCTGCAGAGCTGTGCGCACGTGCTTCAGACGCTGCGCACATCGCCTGACCTCCCCCTCTCCCCGACATCTGGTCATCCGAAGGTCGTGTGCTCTACGTAAACAACTTATTTTGTGCCTCGAACACCCCCCTCCCCCCACGTATTCTGACGAGCAATGTTGAAAACAACGTTGAACTTCTGTGTGTGATCGTGAGTCTGCAACTCAAACTTAGTGCTCGGCAAGATTCTAGATTATTTAAATGGTTACGATAAACTGTCTAATATACCTTATAATAATAATAATAATAATAATAATAATAATAATAATAATAATAATGCATCGCATTTTTTGAAAAGTTTTATTTATTATAAATTGTTAAAGCATTTAAAACAAGTTATATAAAATATCTCACTGTAGTCTATTATACTTTTGTCTTCTTTATTATACGTTTCGATTGTTCTGTGGTCATCATCAGATACAAAGACATACAACTGGTTAAAAGTTTTTGATGAATATTACAATATGTTGTCTTCGTCATTTAAATCTTACAGAGCTTAAAACAGCATTCTTTGTTCTAGTTATAGATTGTACGTTTCAGTTGGAACAGGGGATTTTTCTCCTTAGATCAGTAGCCGTAGCGGAAGATATCACTGATCGGATGAGAATAATGGAAGAGGCGCTACGATCGCTAAGATACCTTGGAAACTATGTCTTGTGCAACTCGCTGTTAAAAAATTAAAAATTAAACTTCCTTGCTTATTGTGTACATGCGTTTGGCACAGTGATTTGGGAAAACATTCTTGGCTGCTAATAGTCGGTGTATAAACGTTCCTTTATCGGATGAACTACTAGTACAATAAAGAAGGATACGGCTGCTAAAGGACACCTACTGTTGATGACTATGCGGCTTTGACATTTCAGTGTATCATTACTATTCCCCACAGGATTGTTCCTACGTGTTGGCATGATCTGTGGCATTGACGTGAGTCTATGTCACGCACGTAAGCAGCAAGTGTACGTCTTAGCGTACTAAGCAAGTTGGAAGTAAGAGTCATGAGTATTACGTATCACCGTCTCAATCAAGAGGATAGTGGATTCCGTAGGTAACTTTCTTGTTGCGAGGAGCAGAATGCCAATTACGTATCACCTACTAGAATTGCAATTTAGTTGTTTCTAAATCATCCTTGGCTGCGCACTTTCATCATCCTGAATTGTTTTCTGAGGCGTGCGTATTCCCTGACTAGTCGCTCTGATCTGGACATGCCTTTGTACTTGTTCACCTAAGGTGAGCCGTGGAATACGTTCCTTGGGATTGTTACAATTGACGTCTAAACTTCCTCAATTAAAACGTAACGAGTTTGCTGTTTTCGTCCACAATATTTAGCTTTCGCATTCTTTTTTATTCAGCCCTTCTGCGTCCCTGAATCTCTAATGTTAGTGGATGCGGAAGTGTCAGTGATGATCAGTAATGTGGTAGTCTCAATGAAAGGAGTAAAACAAGTGGTAGTCTGATATATCGCGGTACGAAACGAGTGGAAATGTGTGAAGGAGGTAAAAGTAAATAAAGTGGCAATAGTGGCGTTCATAAAGAAGAGGGAGCTATGCTCAATAAGGAATATGGTTTTCAAAAAGTGAGAGTTAATGCTTTGTTTGGAATGGTCCTGTATGAAGCAGTGATTTGGACAATGCTAAAAGGGAGAAAATTGGGCTGAAATCTTTTGATACACAGTATGTTGTTTATGTAGGTTTTGATTGATTACTAGTGATTCCGGGGCCGGCAACTAAGGTCATTTCCCCATAAGTGCCTGTTTTTGCTCGGAATGTGGTGGTGAGCTTGTCTCATTGGATGGCGAGATCCGGCGCTGACCTACCGTCGGTTAGGGGGGTTTCCCCAACCAGGTATCTCCCATAAGTTGGGCTCCTCGACAGCCGGGAAAAGCACTAACCCCCTCGACCGGTCTTCCGGCATGTGTGGTAGTGTAGTGTATATTAGTGTAAGTGTGTGTAAGTAAGGGGAGAGGAAAGGAAGAGGAAAAAAAGATCGCACGCGGTCCGGGGTCCATTTGTTAGGTTACTGCTCCGGCATTCGCCAGTTGTTGATCGGAGGAACTATGGAAAACTACCGATCAGAGCAGCTGGTCGCTAGAATGTTCCTCCAGACAGCCACAGAACTCGACTTAGCTATCTTGCTAGAGTCGAAAATCGTGCCACCCACGGGACTCGAACCCCAGGACCTCCCGGTCAGAGGCATCGCAGTGGCATCAGTTGATCACCTGAGCCTGTAGGCTTCGAGAAGGATGCAAAGAAGGATGCTCTCTCCCTCATGTATGGCCACCTTCAAGAATGTCGTAGGATATAGAAAGCTGAACAAAAAAGAAGACACAAAAAGAGAAGAAGAGCAAAAAATGGAGACTGCTGAAACCTGTTGAAGAACAGAATACCCAATAATGATGATAACCTTTATTTCCGTAATAGTCTTAATTATAGCAAATTGAGAACTTGTAGGTGCAATTTTCTCTTTTACGAGAGACTGAATGTACACGCCGGCGGCGAAATGGCGTGTAGTGAGCCACTTGTACCCGTCCCAACGAGTACCGGTTTACTTGCAGCGAGTAATTTCGCTTACTACTTCAGTTCACGCAGCACTCAGCGCAAAACGTAAGCCTTTTTTTCTCGCAGGGAGGTATAATCTGAACATTCACACAATTCACGTCTTTCAAAACAAATGACGTCGTAGACTTCTTAACGCACCCTCGTTGATTACAAAGAGTCAAAACCACTATGGACTTTCAATCCCTTGTATTACAGATTACTTAATAAGCCTTTCTTCAAATTTTCATTATCTGCTACCATCGTGTCCATGTGCGGCTTTTTTCCACCTCGGCTAAACCAGTCAAATCCCCAGATAGAATTAAATCTCCGTTTTCAGAAGGTATTTTTACACCCCTTTTATTAAAATTTTTAACTTCCCAACGCTTCACCTCAACTGTGCCCATCTAAACACTCTTTTGAGGATTTAATATTGCTACGCACCTTTTTTTTTAAAAAAAAAAGAGACCAAACATTATTGTGAAACAACGAGTAAGACACTCCGACGTATTGATTTTTCAATCAGTTAACCGCATATTTTCACAACTCTTTAGGACCTGTAGGTTGAGCAAATATAAATATATGTAATTAAATGTAAGATTTAATCAGCCAAGTAAAAGTTTTCGCTGAACACATATAATGAACTACAACGCGTGAGGAGAAACGTAACCACACCAATGGATGAGTTTTGAGCCGACGAAGTTGGGAATTGAATATCTAGTCTACGAATATCGAACGTATTCTAGATCTTGCGTTAGAATTTTGTGGAATATGCTGTAAAGAAATCAGTAGGTACACGTGCAGTTCGCCAGGAGGTTTTACTGATCTTGATTTTCACCGTTGATAATAGAGAACCGGTGCGTCATAGATTTTATAATTATGATTAGGTTCTTGTAGGTGGCTCGAATTGTTTCTTAAACCGTGATCGACAAAATGAGAACTTTTTATAGTCTTTTATATTTCTGGAGGTGTAGCATTATTAGGTCCGATCCGTAACATGGGTGGTCGGAATCTTGTAGAATCTCGAAATCTATGTAAATTAGATTGCATTTTACGCAATTTAATCTCGGGAATCTAAGTCTCTGTTAATAAAGACTTATCGATATCAGAATGTTTACACCCTGACACAACCGGACTTGTATGATGTAATGCTCTGATGAGGGCTAGGCCGTTTGTCGTTTGGATCCAGTTAAATGCTATTTTCCGTTTTAAAGTAATGATTGACAAAGTATGGAATAATCGCACTTCAGTTTGTACACTTCAATACAATCAATATTTTCACTGCAGTATTTTACACTTATGAATAGGCTTCAAATTCTGTGCGCTGTCTCCAACATTCGTGAAACGGGTTCTCAGAATCGAGGGATGTGTGTAGATGGCGGCTTTGAGCAGGCGAGCTTTGATCAGTAGAGACCGGATTCTTATGAAATTAAATGTTTTTTTTTGGGGGGGGTGAGTCTTTCTATTTTCAGTTCTTCTATGGACTTGGCGTATCATGGCAATCGTAACATTGTTTTAATACATCATTTTACCTAATTTATTGAAAATTATTTCGCAAAAATATTTAATAATTTTTTAAAATATTTAATTTAAAAAATGGGGTTCTTCTATTTTTAAACATAAATTCAGAATTACTTGCAGACGGCTCGAGAAGAGATACGTGGTCAAAAGCAGGCTGTATGATGGATTAACCTCCATCTCTACGTCATACATGTTGCGAAAAATACACATGAGTGTTGGGGATATTTTCTGCAGGGGTGAGTAGTATCAGTGATGTTTTTGTAGATTTTATAATCCTAATTTCCGCAAAATATTTGTTGACAGATATGTAACACTAGGAAGATAACACTACAGTGATTGTTTACCGATCATTGAGTTCCCATTTATACGATGGCTATCATTGCTCTAAAAAATAAAAAAAGAATCTTAAAAAAAGGTTTATCCAGTTGGCCAAGCAATATTTATTTTTTAAATGGTTTAGTAAATATTTTATTGGCGTAATTTCAAAATGGGTTAATTATTTTTGGCATAGTTGTAAATCTATGTATAAATAAAAAGGAATGTGCGTAAATGTGCCGCATATACACACAAAAACTACTCTACCGATTTTGCTTCATAAAATTGACAATTAGTTCCTTTTAGTATCGGGGTACGTGAAGAGTTGTTTGAATTAAATCGGACGTGTGGGAGCGTTGTTTGTGCAAAAATAATCGAAGAGGTCGACTCTACGCCGTTCCCAGAGGACTTTGTTTGATGTGCGATTTTGTGGATTCGTATCTTTTTGAACCACACGCATCGCTTCCACTAATAATATCGAAGTTGCGATCAAGAAAGCGTGAAGAAATATTTGATTTTTTAGTGTAGTGTAATTCAGTAAAGTGTAGTTAATCTTCATTGACTAAATTGATTTGCAACTTGAATTATATTTATTTAATACACCGCAATAGCGAAGCATCGCCGAGTCCGCTAATGTTATATACATTTGATATTCATATTATATTTCTTTTTACATATTAGTTACATATTCTTATTATTTTCATTACGTACTTTCGTACATATTATGCCGTTTCCTCCTATACATTTTGCGGCCTCTTCTGAAGTGGTCTTGGGCAGGCGCGTGGCGTGGGCGTGGGCGTGGGGGAATGACTTGGCGGGGCCGCGTTGCGCTTCCGGCGCGTGGCGAGCAGCCAGGCGGCCATGACCAAGGCCACGCAGAACCTCAAGCGCTCCAGGCACTTCCGCTCCGCGGTAAATAGGGAGTTCATGCACTGCAGGTCGTAAAATCATTCTTCGATTTGTTTGTAGTGGCACTTCACGCAAGTCAGCTATTACGATGTCATTCAATCTGGACCTTGACAGTCGCTGGTGACACTCAAGCTCCCGTTGGATGACACCATAACTGCTGATTAAACGTAAAGTGCTATTAACAATAAATCGAAGTATATGTGATGTACGTTAGAGGAAACCACGTGTCATGTGTCTCTTGAAGTATTAAAAGGGTTTTGCTCTACGTTTTCGTTCTAGGATTACGACCATGGAAGTAGTAGTTCCGAATTGTGACGGCAATGTGTGATACTTGTGCTAAATTTCTGTAACTCCACATCCTCTTGATTCGCATGTGTTCGACTACAGCTGTCAAACAACATTAATTAGATCGCTGGTGACAACAACATGATTTTGCATGGTAAAGTGGAGTTAGCACCATACTCCACCGCTGCAGTTGGGAAGAAATTAAATTTATTGCATTCGTAATTCTGCTAGAATATATCTGATGTAGCTCACTCGTAACATTAAACTTGTGAGTAGTGGTTCAAAAGTGTAGGTTTATGGAATTAATGGAAATATTTTAGCTCGTATTGACATTGAACTGCCAACCCATTATGATTCGCAAAGAGAATGAAAAGCACTTGTGTAATAATTCTTCTCCTGAAGGGGACCGCATTAATTAATGCCAGACATACTGTATAAAGGGATTACTCGTATTTAATGTACACGTAAGAATGTATCGATGTTTCAAATATCGCAATTTTCCTTATCCTGATCCAAAAAGTGAAAGAGTATACCGCTACCACGCGACCTCTCTGCAAGCGGAAGTAATTTGTGACTTGACCAATCCCTGCGGAGCCGCGCCGCGCCACGACATCGGCACGCGCATTCCCACGCCCCACGCCCCACGCCCCACGCCCCACGCCCCACGCCCCACGCCCTGCGCCCGCCCGCCCGCCCGCCCGCTCGCCCACTCGGGCCGCCCACCGCCCCTAATGACTGTTTGCTCTCGCGCAGCCCGCGGCGCGGCGGCCGCCGCCGCGTGGAAACGAACGACGGCGCGCTCCCAGCCTCGCCCCTCTCCCTCCACCCGCTCCGTATGCCGCTTCGCCCCGCCCCGCTGCACCCCACCTTCCTGTGCCTCCCCCCGCGTCGCCTCGGAGTGCCTAGCTTCGTCCCGTCCCGCTCCGTCCCGGCTCCTCCCCCTGCCCCGCTTCCTCCCGTTCGGTAGGCCGTATCGCCCCGCCCCGCCTCGCGTCACCTCGCTCTGCACCTCCTCGCACCCTCCCCCTCTCTCTGCCTCGCTCGTCACCAGCTTAGTTGGTCACTCCGTTTCGCCCCGCCTTGTTCCATCTCGCTCCCTCCCGCTTGGCAGACCTCACCCGGGATTGCCTCGTCCTGGCTCTCTCCGCCCAGCTTCGCCCCTTTTTGCTTCTTTTCGCTCCCTCCTCCCTCTCTTGCCACGTCATCTTCCACTGGCCGGTTCGTCCTGCTGTGTTTCTTCTCAGTCTTGCCCCGCTTCTTCCTGCCGCGCCTCCCCCGCCCAGCCTCCTCTTGCCCCGCTTCGCTCCCCTTTTACCCTCCTTTACTCTCCCCTCCCGTCATGATCCGCGTCGTACCGCCTCGACCCGCCTTGCTGAGCCCCTCCCCGCCTCGCCTGCTCCACTTCGCCCCGCCTTCGTCAGCCTCGCCCCTCGTCAAATCGCCTTTCCCCGCCTCGTTCCGCCTTGGTGATCCCCTCCTCGCCTCACCCCGCCACGCATCGTACCGCCGTGCTCAGCCTCGGCTGTCCCCGCTACGACTCACCCCGCCTTTCCCCGCCTCGCAGCGCCTTGATCAGCCTCGCCATGCCTCTCCTCTCCGTGTTCGTGAACGCCCCGCGTCGCCCTTCCTCACCCGCCTCATTCCGCCTTTCTCAGCCCCTCCCCGCCTCACTCCCACTTGCTCTTTCCGCCTCGCTCAGCCTCCCAACGCCTCACACCGTTTTCGCCGCGCTCAGCCTCTCCCCGCCTCTCGCCGCTGCGCCCACGCGCGCGCTCGCCCGCGGGGCGGCGGCGGCGGCGGCGCGGCGCCTAACGAGAACCGGGCCTGCCCTCGATTTTCGACTGCGCTTATCCGAGACAAATCGATGCGATTGCGGCGGCGATTTCGTTACCGCGTCGCGCCTCCGCGTGTGGGTTGTTGCTGGCGCCGAAGGGGCCGACGGGCCGCCACCACTCCACGGTCGCCTCCACCTGCTCGCTCACGCCCTTGCTCCTCCGCACCCGCCTCCACCTGCGCGCCCGAATCCACGCCTGCCTCTTCGTCAACGGCCACATCCGCCTCCAATCCCGATAACAGCTTAATCATCATCACGACGATTCGTCATAATCACGACCATTACTAGTGCAATCTCCAATTCCAAAATTAGTACCAGCACTATCATTACCATTACTACCTTGGAAAACAGATCACCTCCGCCAGTGTTTCTGAGAAACGTAACTGCCAATGTGCAGTTGCTGTCAACTTTCAAAGAACGGACCGCACCGCCAGGCGCGGGGATAGCACTTTTGCACGGCGAATTTAACTTCTTTAATTGATTGTGAACAAAACAGTCCGCAGTAGATGTAATCGTGGTTTGTCGTTTTTGTTTTTGTTTTTTTGCTTAAGATTTCTTCCGTCGTCATTAATCACAGCGGTATCATCTACTCATCGAATCATACGGCACCCCTGGAGTTACAGGTAACATTAATATTATGAAACTTAATAATTGTGGTAACGAACACGATTCAGTAAATAAGATAACATAGTTTTGTACGTGTTAAAATTCCTTAGCCATAGCATTGTAATTTATAGTTTCGTCTTCCCAAGTTGATCATTGTTTTGGCAACACGTGGCGCCAGATTCCTAGTAAAATAATCGTAGCATTAGTTTTTTGGGGTCATTTCCTCGATGATTACGGAAATATATGTTCAAACGGTGAGTTGCGTAGCGAGATCAGATTTCATCGCCTAAAGACCCGCCGCGATTGATCAGACTCGTCGAGTTATTCACTGCTAATGCTGTCACGAAAGCGGGTGTGGATTTTCTCACTCCGAGAGAGGCGGGGCGTGCTGGGTGCTGTTTTGACGTCTGCAGGCAGTTGCAAGAGGCAATTAGGCGAAATCGATAGCGGCTACCAGCAGGCGTCGTACAACAAAGTGAAGCCACGCGTTGCCCACAGCAATCGTAACGTGCGAGGTGAAAGGCCTTTTCACAACGTGGCGTTGAAATCCAGAAAGCTTCCACCTCATGACTTCAGGCGGTTGTTTGATTTATTCTATCACAAGTAGATGCCGCAGTGTAATTGTAAGTGTGACGATTATATTAAATTATTTGTACAAACATCAGAATGTGTTACAACTATTAATATTTTTAAAGAAATGATAATATTTATTCAGTATTACATTTTTACATCGTTAAATAAATAAAAATGGTAAAATTGAACCTGCGGATGCAATGGATTTGCCTGCTCCTTGGAACTGAGTACAAAAAGGTGATCAACCTACACTGAAAAACCCACCTACAATAAAATAATAAAGGGAAAGAAAATTGAATATAAAAGCACAAAACAAAAAAAATATTTTAAAAATTGTTTCATATTTGAGATACTAGTATAATTCTCGTACACACGAATTGGGTCTGTAAAAGCCGTCAGAAAGTCATCTCCCTTCTTCCCCTTGGAAGACTTCGAGAAGCTGTGCCTTTCCTACATTATTACTAAGTGCAGTGCAAACTATACCACATTTTTAATACTTCATGCTTGCAATGTCGATACTCTTTTTGTATACTAAGAGTCGTGTCGGTTTTAGAGATTGCATGATTGTATTTGATAGTATCTTATATATTCGTGTATGTCCTGTAGTTTTAATATTGAAAATGTAAACTGTTTGATGACATAATACTTTTTTTTAATATCACAATTTTTTATTGAAAATATTCTTAATTTATTTTGAATGTAAGTAAACTTCCATTTCAAAATAAAGTATCGACATTATTATGATCATCCATATTTGAATATCGATAATATTGTATCGACTCAGCCCTTGTGCTGTTGTGGGTATCGATACTCGGCATCGTGTGGAATCGAGTACGGCAACATTTCTCTTCGCGGAGCGAGACCAAGACTCGCTGCGTCGCGTCTACTGCCCACCACTCGCGCTTATCTCCAGCATCGGCGCTGGCGGTCACAACTCTCCGTAGCAGCAGCAGCAGCAGCAGCAGGCGGCGGCGGCGGCGGCAGGTGGAGATGCTGGGAGCCGATGGCGGAGAAGGCGCCGATGTGTTGGCTCTCAAGTTTGTTGAGTAACCATCGTCGATTTTCAACTTCCCTCAATGAAATTGCTGTTGAGTCATGAATAGTGTTTGGAGACAGAATAGTAAATAATAGTTGTATGAAGTAATTCGCATGTATCAAATATTGTCCTGATTTTAGTAAGTAGTTTATTCTGGATGCTGAGTAAACTTTTTAGAGCATTTGTTTGTTTATTTCCATGTTACAACTAATCAGCGGAGGTATTTAATAATCACACAAATGATCGATTTTCTATAGTACAGTATTAAACGCTTAATGTGGGAAACAAAAATCCTGCATTTTTAATTTGATGTGCTTCATTCTGTCTGGTCTGCAGTACACAGTGACCGACGACGGTGGATCTGACTACGTTGACCACAGCACTGCAATCACGCAGGTGTTTTTTAAAACGTGGTATACGACAGCGTTGCAGAGACGAGAACTATATGTGAACGAATGGTGAGGCTAGACGGGACGCAAATGGGCGGGGCGGACAGGCAGAGCGGAATGGAGCGGGACTGAAAGGACGTCGCGGGACGAGGTGGGACGGGCAGAGGAGGCGGGTACGAATGGGCGGAACGGGCTGGATGAGATGGGATGGGTAGATTGGGGAGGAACGAGAAGGACGGGGCGGGTTGAGGTGGGACGGGAAAGACAGGATGGGCGGGAGGTCAGGCAAGGAAGAATGGGGAGGGACGAGGTGGAACGGGCAGGATGAAGTGGGACGAGGTTGGCAGACAGTGCGGGGCTGGATGAGCAGAACGGGCTGGGGCGTGGGTGGACGGGCAAGGAAGGCAGTGTGGGCGGGGCGGGAACCGGCCCGTCTCCGTCTGGCGGCGAGTTGTTCTGCTCGGCGCGCGTGTCCCCGCGGCGCGGCGCCAGATAAGAGCCGGAGATGCCGCTCGCTCGGGTTTACGAGGCGGAAACTACACCCGGACATCTGTCCGGAGTGGTGCGCGCGACGCGGCCGCACTTCACGGCTAATCCGTCGACATGTGTGCGTGCGTGGGGGCGCGCGCTGTGGGTGGCGAGCGACTTTCCAATGGAAAACGTTACACGGCACGTTCTTCTATGGAAGCGAAGCATTCATCGTTTTCTCAATGTTTGGATTACCCTTGGTAGTACGTTAAATCGTTGATATCCCCGTCGTATGAATCATTGATATGTAGTTGACCGAAGACACTTGTCAGTGTTTGTTACATGACTTCAGATCACAATACTAATAAAAATTTAGTTCAAACTTATGCGTATAATATTGTGAATTTTTAAACAAGGAAAGAAGAGAAAATATCACGAGTGGATGTACTATTTCGAGTGGATATTGTTTATAAATAATTCTCTGTGGCTTGAAAGACTGCGAACTACCATACAATAAATGAAAGTAATATTGAAATCAAATGAATTATATTCTCTTGGTAACATTACATCATTCAAACCATTCTTTGCTGTGACCACTAATTCTTGCGACGTAAACAGCATTCTGCCTCTCGTAACCAATCAAATTGGTTGAGTGTTGCGTTGACAGCTTTAACAACCTCATGTGTACCTGTCTGAAACACTGTAATGTGCAAATTCATGTAGCTTGTTTCAAGAACTTATTCCAGGGTTATGTGATAAGTACAGAACTTGGGCCGCAGGTTTCGCTAAAAACTGCACAGCTGGGTGGAATTCAACTACTGTATACCGGAGATTATACCGTCCAACTGCTCTGATAGGTTGTTTTCCGTTTTTTCTCGTACTAATAACAAGTGAATGATGTAGCGGTTTCCCATAAATTTCCACCGCCCGCAATATTGCCTCCTCATCCTTGTCACTTCCCATCGCATTGCGCACACCCACATTCGTCACATCAAACTAGTCGCACGTTTAGAGTTTGTTCTAGCTGGGGTGGTGCCCGCTGGAAGAGACACCTGGAACAGAAAAACCGAAGGCCTCCGTGTAGATTGACGTAGGATCTCATCCCAGCAGGCGGGATATGACATGTTCTACACCTAGTGGACTAATGACCATACTAGTCCACGAGTTCCGAAACAGTACTCTCTGAGTAACGTGCCTAGTCGCGGAGTGGGTGTGGGCGGCTGGTGCCTGGGTGCATGACCGTTCTGCCCGTCGCCGCTCCGATTCATTGATAAGTGTTCCCGGACTATCAACGGCTATTGTCATTATTCTCGTAAGTGTAGTGCTTGCTTTTATCAGGGGAAACTGACAAAGTACTCCCGCGGGATAGCGAGAACGAGTGCGAACCTACACGCCGGCTTGCAGGGTTTTACCCAACCAGGAGCTCTAATCTCCCACCTATCTCCGACATATGTAGTAGTGAAAGTGTAATTGCGTGTATGTCGGTGATGAGAAATGGACAAGGAAGAGGAAGGAAAGATCGCGCACGGTCCGTAATCCGTTTGTGAGGGTCCTTCGGCATTTGCCTGAGATTACTCCGAGAAACGACGGAAAACTACCAATCACAACAGCCGGCCGCTAGAATTTTTCTCCAGACAGCGGTTAAATTCTACGTGTCTTCGTAGCTAGCGTCGAAAGTCCTGCTGCCGTCCGGACTGGACCGTAGGACCTCCCGGCCGGAGGCACTGCACATCGATATCAGATGATGCACGACAGGCTCCTTCGCCCCGGACGCTGCGGGCGGTGAAAGTCGTGTCGGCTCCTCGCCCACGGACCGCCCTTCCGCCGCGCGCCTCCTCCACGGAGATTCCTCCCGGCGGCGGAGCCCTAAGTGAGTGTCGCCTCCGTTAAGGTGGGCTGACGTCCTGCACCTGGACAGGAAGAAAACGAGCTGATTTGTATAAATGAATGACTAATGGTATTCATTAGGTTCTGCTTAAGAATCACCCGACCGTATGATATACGACTACATTATCTGAATTCGTAGATCTTGGTTACTGCGTGTGCTTTACGTACTTGAACATGACTTAATTTAAATGACCAGACGATACTGATTTGTTACTGTGGATTTCGCTTTTCCTTTTTAGTACCGTAACTGTGTAATTGCCTTATGAATGAATACGGCTAATCTGTTCCTAGAAAAATTTATGTTCTAGTCTACTTAGTTTTCCCGTCTATTCAGGCATCGAAGTTTCTCGCATCTCTCTTCAAGTATACAGGATGAAATTTGCCTTCAGACCTCTGAATTTCAGACGCAACAGACTATAGTGGTGTGTGTCATTCTGTTAATCTGAAATGTCCGCTAGCGAGAAAAAAAATGCGCGTCATGGGACGTGGGTCAAAGCTTTCGAAAAACGAGGCTATGGGCTGCCAAATCTGCGCTATGAAGAGGAAATCTTCCGAGGAAATTAATACGACGATCCGGGAAAAACAGGAAACACTCGTGGCGCTGTTCGATACTGTATCATAGTTTCGTCATCATTACGTGCGTTTGGCGATTGGTGTCACACGTACTACCTTATGCAAGCGACAACAAAGTTTCAGCCTGTTAATTTGGGCTATGCATTCTATAATAATCTCCGAATTTCTCCATAATTCGAATCTCGCTATAAAAGCGAGGAAGGAACACCGCCACTTTCCGTGATAAAAACATACACTTCACTTACGGGACCAATCACTTTAGTGGTACTACAAGGATGTCAGATTCGCACCCACAAATACAAAAGCTATTTTGAATCATGTTAAATAATATCTGCCGACGGTGACAATTTCCTCGATACGAATGCGAAGCGTCGCCGTAGAACTGGCACACGTGTTTGCTCAGTAAGGGAAGATGAATGGCGATTGCCTTCTCGCCCGTGTGCCGATTGTTCTTGCTTGCGAGGGCGGCTGCGCGCACGATGGCGCTGCGAGGTGAGAGGTGAGTCGTCGGTGGGCGGCCGGTGCGTGGTCGCTGGCTCGAGACCAGACGCGGTCGCCGACGGGGCATTGCTACGTTCCTGAGGCCATGCTTCACAGCTGCACTGCTCATTCGCGTGCTTCGGCTATGCGGTTTTTCTTTTGCTCTCATTTCTGTCGCTGAAGATTTGCAATGATCATACACTACTTGGACCAAACAAAACTCGCATATTCCTAAAATCATTGCCAGAAAAACAAACTTTTAAGCCTCGTAGGAAACTATTGATTGAAACGATTTTCTGTGTACTAAACAAAGCACCAACCGCAAGCTCAAATCGTACAAAGACAGAAAAGCAGACTTTGAGGGGAAAGAGACCGTAGATAAAATTATCAAAGACTACGTATTTTTATTAATTTTAGTGTTATAAATGTTAGGTCGCCCACATTATTTTAGAAATATCCGAGTACAAGAAATGATAAATCATTTATCTATGCCAGTAGATAGTGTGTGTATCGACTCTAGACGTTCACTACTTTCAGGCTATTGAAATTTTTTCTGTGAGATGTAGAGTATCGAATTCGGAATTTTTATTACAACGGTGCCGAAGCCTTATGGTCATATCTGAAAATGGATGAACGATCTTTATGGGAAGGTAATAATGAGTATCCATGAATGGTGAAGCAATGACTGAATAACAGCTGGGAAAAGTCCGAGAGAACCTGGAGAAAAATTTCCGAAAAACCTACCACGTAAAACAAATTCCCCGCGGTTCGTCCGGAAATCGAACCCCGTTGCCAGCGGAAGGCGGGCGGTGTGACGACTACGCGAGGGGTCGCTTTTGCCCTATTCGTGTAGAGCCCAGTGCCGCAGCGCTGTCGGCCAGCCGCCCCCGCGCGCGCCGAGGTGAAAGCCGCGCCTGCGGGGCCGCGGGGGCTTCGTCGCCCACAAACCCCTCGACCCGCGCCCTTGGAGCGCCGCCGACGCTTTCTCCTGCGCGCCGGGGGGTTTACCTGGCCGTCCTTTTACTCCACGGTGTAACTGAAGGGGGAGCGAGAATGAACAGACCCCCTCTCTGTTAATGGGGAAGCTTCATTTATTTTTGTAAGCGAGTACATTGTTTAAACGGTAATCAATGTCGGCTTATTTGTTAAATTTTCAGGTTTCTCCTCTGCTTAGGTGGCCCAGGGTATCAGTTAATGTCATTGCAGACCCGACACTAGCGAGATATGCTGCGATTTTTGCAACTCTGCCCCTGGCAGGAATCAGCTATTGACAGTTTGATTCAATCGGGAGCTTGAACGTTTCTATAGTGACGTAACAATTGTGACGTTCAAGTTCTTGATTGGATGAAACCGTCAACAGTTGAAACCTGGCAGGGGCAGAGTTGTATAAAACGCAGTATAGCTAAGCCGAGTTCAGTCGCTGTCTGGAGGAGAATTCTAGCAGCCGGCTACTTTGATCTGCAGTTTCCCGTGGATCAATACCAGGCGAATGCCGGAGCAATACCCTAACAAACGGATTGCCGACCTCGTGTCATCTCTCCTTCCTTGTCCTTGTTGTGTCCTCACCCCGTATTCACACACACATTTATATGCAATACATACACTGGCAGACATGCCGTGAGGCCAGTTAAGGGCTTAGAGCGTGTCCCGTCTGGGGCGTTGCTCCGCCTTTAGGGAGATGTGAGGTTGAGAAAAAAAAACCTGACGGATAGGTTGGCGCCGGATCTCTCCGTCCAGTGAGAAAGATCACCGCCAACTCACGCAATAAAAACAAGTACTACACTTGCGGGACTATTGACCTTAGGTGTTGTCGAGCCAGGAATCACTGATCAATTAATCAATCCTGGTGGCGGTATTTTTTTTTTTAGTAAAGAGAGTAAGTCAAGTATGCTTCGGAATGAACGAGAAAGTGAATCATCTAACTCTCTTTGAAATTCATTGTTTCGATCTTAATATGGAAAGAAGTGAATAAGTAACCCCTCCTCCCCCAATATTACGATCTTCATTTATGTTCTCAATGGAATAAAATGTTTAAAAAGCAATAATGAAGGGTTGATGATATATTTCCAGGCGTCTTCCGGATAAGGGCAGAGAGTCAATTATGCTTCTTAATGATCGAGAAAGTGATGCAAAATACACCATTCTTTAGAATTTAATATGTCGATTTGTGGCCAATAATATGTCTCCAAGGAGTCGGTATAAGTGCGGATGAGATGGCCTTGTGTTTTATTCAAATGAGGGACTAACACTCTTCCCGGTAATCGTAACTTGCCCCCTATCATTTCTTATTGGAAGCACTGAATAAGCGTAACGAAATAGCACGTCATCTAATCCGTAGGACGTACCAACAAGCTGTTACAAATGTTTAATCATTGCTGCAGAACGCTTTTTTACGTTGATTTTCGCAATTGAGCATTTCTCCGTAAGCGATTTTATCGAGAGAAATGTAGGATAAAGAAATAAGAGTATCATGTTCTTCAAGGCAATTCCGTACGTCATTTTTCGTTGCTGTCAACAGAAAAGTCTCGGTTTTATTATAAATTACTTATCAAAGACAATAGTTTCCCTTATATTTTTATGCATCATGTGAATATTTATTCGCATTTAAACCTGTTTTCCAAAAAAATTTAGAATCAACAAAGCTGAAAGAAACCAGTTACATGCCTCTGTATTTCTATCTAAACGTTCGTCGAAGCTTGTAACGGACGGACAACATGCCGCGCGATCACGTCGAAACAATTCCCTGCAAACGCGGGCTGTGTGTGTCCACTGCCGAAGGCTCATAGGATATTCATTGAAAAACAGCTCGCGGATTGCTAACAGCCCCCGGCAGCACGGCGGCGGCGGCGGCGGCCGCGCGCTGACCATGTAACGGCCGAGCGTGTGCGGAACTGCACACATCTGAGTCTCCTCTGCATGGTAATTGCTACAGAGAGGATTTCAAAGAGATGTCTCCTTTCAAATAGGACACGGAATATGGAATAATCACCGCGTGCGTTACCTTTATGTAGTTGGCAGTTGTTACTCGAGCTGCATAGACTGAGAGGATAACAGATTCGTGATCGCATGGTCCTGCATTTTCGGTAGCATCAGCCAAATGCGTTGGTCACTGTCTCGATGAGAATTCATAAGGTCATCTGCTCTCATACGTCATTTCCGTGTTTCCCTCCAATCCCGCAGTCGTGGGAACAGTTCCTTGAAGAACTGGTCACGAACCGTGCACGAGTCTTTCTTCCCCTTTGTGTCCACAACTGTTATAGGCGTCTGAAAACGTATGAAAGGAGCCCTTTAGCCTCACAAAACAAAACATTTCATTTCCTCACATATATTCCATCTCTGATTTTCGTCTTTTACCTGGCAATTTGGGAAATGGTTATTCAGAGTTTAGGGAAGCTGATTTATTCATTTAATTGTAAAACGTGTCGTATGTAAATTAAAAAGTGTAGTGGAAAAGGGACCTAGAAGTGTAGTCCTCCCTCTTGTTTAGACGTGCACGCCTATGCACATTGCCATCATCAGAATTGGTGGGTGGGCAGATCTTTCATTATCATTGTGGGAAACTTCGCGATATCGAAACATAGTTGTACAGTGAGAACGGTGCTATAAGACCTATACCGAATGCGGGTTCGTGAGACATTGAAAAGGAAGATCGATGGGTTTAGTCTTAGAACTGATTGTGAAAAAAGTCTTAATATCCCATTGAAATTCGCTTTTATTTGCGATAAGATTCACTAATAGAAATCAGTCACGGCCACGTGCGTGGACCGGCTCAGGTCTTTCTCCGGAAGATCCTAAGGATCGAATCTGGACTGTGACTGATTTTCGATACTATCTACAAAGGTATGTCCTATTCAGCTGCCGTCTGGGATAGAAATCTAGCCGCCTGTTAGGTATAGGTCGGCACTGGGTCTAGCCTGTATAAGTCGGCACTGGGTCTCACTTCCAGTGGGGTAAAACATCCACCTCCCGGGATGTAATATGGTACTTATGGTACTGACATTAATGGTTGACGCGTTCCGAAAGGGTAAATTATCAGTCAATTAACCGACTACTTCGAAACGATGGTATGACGGTTCAGGTTGTTGTACCCCAGTTTGCTGGCTCAAACTCAATGGAAGACGTGGATTTTTAAGGATGAGAAAATCTTTCGTACATCTTCCTTCGGAGGGGAAGTGAAGTCGGCTGTCCCGTTGTGTAGATTTAAGTAAAATCATGAAAAAGACCCTTGAGCGTAAAAAAAGCCTCTGAGCTAAAATCAAATCGCCTGTTTCGTCACCCGAGTAACACCTTTCTCCACTAAAGGGTGAAAGGAATAGATCGAAACGTGCGTGGTCAGACGGAAGAGCCCGAGTCTCACCATGTAAACTATGGCATTAACTAACTAACAAACTAAACAATTGCTCATTCCTGCAATCAAGTCCCGAGCGCAAGAGACCGAATCTCGCCGGAGGGCCGCGCGGATTCGTGGCCCGCGGCGCAGGGCCCGGCGCGTTTTTAGTGGCGGCGCTGTGCTATTGGAAGGGGGCGGCAGAGTCGGGCGCTCTCACGCAGCGACATCTGGCGGCGGCGGAGGGCAGCCGCAAGAACAGCCGGAAGTGGGCCGGATTCTCGCTCTGGCCGGCCGCCGCCGCCGCCATCTCGGCGTCGCCATCCCTGCAGGGCTGCTACTGGTTAATGCCGTGCTCGGAGAAAGCCTTTTTAAGTTTGGACAGACACGAATGTATGTTGCAAGGTGGGTTATCATCTCAAAAACTAATTGGGAATGAAACTTCCATTATTTTAGGATTATATTAGGAAAAAGGTATGTGCATGTTTAACTCATCCACGTTATAAAATGAGAAATGTACTATTAAATCTATGAAAAATAAACATTTTTACACGCTCATTAAATTTTGATTATAATACCAGGACAATTAAACTTTTAAGGGATACATGTATACAGGTTCATCGTACGTTGCTCGGTGTGTTGATAAATGCTCGGTTTTGTTGATGGATGCTCCGTTTGTTGAAAAAATAATACACGTAATTAATTGTTTCGAGTAAAGTTAGCATAAATTGTTATTGATTCTAATCAGTGTAAACTCATCCGTTATGGCAACCGTGTAAACAATAAATTACTGTATTTTGGAGAAATAGATGATATCTCAGACTTCCGGATATAAGATTCTAATACGATGCATCTAGTGAAAAAAAGTCATGAAGCGAAATTCAACCCAGGACTGGAAAATTACGCTTGTAATATGAAACCTGAAAAGAACTCCGTTGTAGTGTCCGGGATCGCAAAGTGTATACTACGATCTAAAGCTGCCTTGCCTTTCCCAAAGGAATTAATTATGGGTCGGATGGGGTGGGGTACGAGTGGCAAAATTGTAGGGCACATGTGCAACATCAGACACTGTGACAAACCTTCGGAGGAGCGCCTTTCTGAATTCAAAACGAGCTTCAATCAGACCACATCACACACAAAGCAATCAGAACCAACCTTAACATGTGGATAGTGGTGACTGTAAATATGTCTCCCGGAAAATAAATTCGTGAACAAGGTATGTCCTTGAGTGAAAAAGTGAAATTATATTTGAGACAATTTAATAGCGCAGTCGAGACCGCAGGTACCTAAACAGCTGACATACCTCCTCATGCTCCGAAACCGAACATACACACACATACACACACACACACACACACACCAAAAAAAAATCACCGACCCCAAGTGGCGCCAGGGCTTGCACAAGCACAAGTACGTTGAGCCTCAGGCAGTGAATTTGGAATCCTGTATAATGTTTGTACATTTCTCTATGTGATTATGATGTGGTTGTGGTTGTGTGTGTGGTTATGATCTAGCACCATTACATTTCACATCTAAATTATCGTTACATTAATCCATCATTGAACCCCCAAATCACAAACAAGACCATTCCTATTTTCAAATGGACATTGGAAGGTAAAGTCGTAAACCTTTCTCCTTGCGTACGCACATATATACTAAATATGCTACCAATCGCACTCTTCATTCATGTTTCCTGGCACGTCAACGGCTGGTCATTAGTCCCGGTAGAGTGGTGACTTTTTTTATCCGGAACGTGGTAGTGATCTTTCCCGTCGGGTGGCGATAGCCGGCGCCGACCTACTCGTCGGCGTGCCTCTTTCCCCAGCCAGGTATCTCCTACAAGTGGGATACAGCCCCAGCCGGGACAACCTCTGGTGTACTGGTGTACCGGCGGAATCAGAGCAGCCGGGCGCTAAAATTCTCCAGACAGTGGCTGGATTCGACCTAGCTATGAAGCCAGTGTTGAAAATCCGCGACCGTGGAAAGTTGAACCCTAGGACCTCCTGGTCAGAGTCGGTGCAGAGTTGGTGGCAGGACTGGCTCTGATCTAAACTCAGCGGGCCGCACACGCAAACACGATTCAGCACTTATCAGTGGGCGTTGGCGATTACCCTGCCCATATATGTCTTGGACATGGAGCATTGCTTCAAGAGCAGATTCTACGAATCCCCAGCCGCGCGCTCCGCCCCCCCCCCCTGCCCCCTCTTGTCCCCCCTCCCCGAAACCCATTCATCCGCACGAAACACACTCGCCCTCCCGAAATCCACTTATCCACATGAAACCAACATTCACACGTCCGTCCGTCCGTCAACCTAGCTACCCGACCACCGACCCAGCTACCCACTCACCCGTCCCTCCCGCCCGAAACACACTCACCCACCCGAAACCGAAACACCAACCAGCCCGCCAGTTCTTCCACCCACCCACCCACCCACTCGCTCGCTCGCTCGTTCACTCGCCCGTTCGCTCACCCGTTGGCTCGCTCACCCGTTCGCTCGCTCACCCGTTCGCTCGCTCGCTGTCCCGCCCGCCCGTCCTCCCACCAACCCGCCCGGCCGCCTTGCGTCGGCAAAAACTTAGCATGCGTGCGAGCGAGCGAGCGAGCGAGTGGGGGTGGCGCGTTTACGCACGGGTGCGAGCGCAAAAAGTCAGCTGCGCAGAGTCGCGCGCAGACGGCGGCGGGCGCGGCAGCTGCGCGCGGGCGCAGAGCTCCGCAGTCACAGCGGGCGCGGCGGCGGCGGGGGCGGGGGCGGCGGGACGGCGAAAAACGCGAGCGCGTAACCCAAGAGCGGGAAAAACTTAATTTCACACAAACAGCGCCCGGAGCGGCGGCAGCCGCGCTTACAGCGCGCGCTGTGACGTCACTGGGACGCGAGAATTGAGCGCGCTGGGAGCGCCGGCGCGCTTGGGTTTTGGGTTCGCCGGCGTGGAAAGAGGTGGAAGGCTGCAGGGGCGAGGGGTTTCGGGTTTGGAGACGCTTAGTTGTTGCGGAATACCCACACATACACACATACTGGGAGAGGTGGCTCAGGGCATCTACTGATGTCACTGCAGTGCCTGTGACCGGGAGGTCCTGAGTTCGAGTCCCGATAGTGGCAGGATTTTCGATTCTATCTATGTCGAGTTCAGTCGCTGTCTGGAAGCGGATTCTAGTGGCTGGCTGCTCTAAAAAGTAGTTTTTCTTGGTTTCTCTTATCCACGCCAGTCGAATGCCAGAAAAACGGGCTACGGACCGCGCATGATCTTTCCTTCCTCTTCCTTCTCCTACCCTCACCCCTTACGCACACTTGCACTTACACTAACATGCACTACCTGAAGAACTGATCCATCCAAGAATATATTTAAGGCAGTACTGGAGACATAATAATGAAGAATAAGAACTCCGCTGCTTATGAAGATGAACTTAGGAAATATTTAAAATCGATGTATCAAACTAGGGACAATTCAAGGTTCAATTCGAAATATAAAAAAGGACACACTGAAAGACAATGGATATCGGGACTTTTATAATGGGTACAATTCATTCAAAATGTCTAAAAAACGGTTGGAAGGAGAGAAATAAACGCAATGAGTGATGCAATAGATGAAGAGAACGAAACTAGGGTGTAAGAAACATAATTTATTGAATTACAAACAGGTTATGGGTCAGTAGCGTTAATTTTCCGGCATAAGGTTGCTTTTATAAATAAGACATTGTCTTTCATTATCTAATTAGCATATTTTCATAATATTCTCAAAACAATTGAATTCCTTCCACTCCACTGTTCAGAGCACACTTCTTTTTTTGTAAGACTGCAATTTACTACTTATGTTGTGACTCTAATCTATGGCTTGGTTATAGAGACATTATTGCTTAGCATCAGTTTCTGAAATCATTTTTACTTTTATGTTGATCTCTAACTTTTGTTTCTCTTTGTTTCAGGTAAGTCCACAGAGAATTCATATCCTGAGCCGTACGTAAGTACCACTCGCCTTGAAACGGAGTGCCGATACATTTCAGATCATTTACTTTGTGGTTACCAATCACTCTAAGCAATTGTGTGGTTACCAATCTAATGTAATCAAATGCTTTAGTAATCATGATATTTTTGACAAGGACTTTTACATCATTACGTATTAATAATGTTTACTTGGTTTAAAATTACTCTGTACTAAAACAGCGTTTTTTAGCAATCTCTCAAAATAGTATTTAGAGTATCAGTACCACTTATGATCATCATAAAATTGGAATACGTCAATTGCACTACTATATTTTGCAGTACAGTAATATTGTACCTCGGAAACACGTTAAATTTTCTCTCGTCGCTTTTAGCTTCGTGAAGTAGCGAAAATTGATTGCTGGGGAGATGAATGGCTTCCGTGTGGGATACCGCAGTTGCGGCGTTCTTAGAAGCCGGCAATTATTTGCAAGAGCTTCACATTCATTTCGTTTCCATCTTCTTTCGCTGCGCGCGACCTTCGTCCGTCCTTCGCCAGCGGCTCCGGTGGTTGGGCCGTGGTGGAAACCGCAAGGTGCGGCCCGGGCGGCTGCTTTTCGCGGTATGCACTGACTCCTCCGGTGGGGATTTTGCGGAGAACTTAGCCGCACATTTTAAGCTCCCTTTTACACTGTACATTTTTTGTGCAGATTGGGCTGCAGAAAGCGAGCAGTTCAGACTGCACGATTTCTACTTGAAAACTTTTGAGCAGGTTCGATTTTTTCATACAGAAAACGTACAGTTCGACTGTAGCGCCGGAAGCGTTCACTAACGGATTTGCCTACTGTGGATGTCGTCCATCCTTTTCAATTTTGTGTTGGAGTTAGGTGCGATTCGTGAGATTTTTGTGTGCTGGCGGGGTGAATTAGAATTCTCAGCTTGTCTGGTGAGTTTATTTTTGCCTCTTGCAAATATGAATCTCACTTTCGCTGGGCAGTCACAACTATGCTTGTAGCGACAACGATGACAGCCTTTTTGTTTATCACTCTCCATGTTTCATTAATACTTTAACAAAGTACCATTAAACCCTCAATAACGCGAATTCCAAGGTACCAAAATAATCGGAGTTCGTGTTATAAAAATTCGCGTTATTCGATTATTATAAATGACCGTATTACAGTAATGCCATGCTGGGACCCAATTTTTGATCGTGTTACTGCGAAATTCGTGTTAAGCGAGTTTGTGCTAACAAGGCTTTACTGTATTAATACAGTAGCTCAGAACGCACGTACACAAATGTTACGAAAGAATGTACTCGGACGGCGCAATTGGCATTTCATTTGTCTGCCGGCAGAGTTCCTAGCGGCGTCTTGTGGCAACTCGTACAGAAAACGCACTGACCGTTCAAACACGACTTTTGGGTTCTCGTTGTGTAGTAGTTGGGGTCTCGTTCTTCTAGTTCTTGTAGATCTGGAATTTCCTGTTCATTTTCTATATGAGAATCTGCACGAAATCTGCCCCTTGTAAACGGGGTATAACAGACGTCTCGCTGACCGGGCAGCGCGACGCGGCGTGTTCGGTGGAAAGTTGCTCTCGGAGGAGTACTGAGAAGCGCGCGCGGCAATTACGTGTGATGAAAAGGACGCTGGGTGCCTCGCGGGCGGGGCGGGGCGGCGCGGGGCGGGGCGGGGCGGCGCGGGGCGGGGCGGGGCCGCGCGGGGCGGGGCGGGGCCGCGCGGGGCGGGGCGGGGCGGGGCGCGGTGGAGGGAGGGGCGGTGTAGGCGACTGACTGACTAACTGGAGAGGAGGTGGCGTAGGCAGCGGCGGAGGAGGCGCCGCCGCTGGCGGAGGTGGGGGCCGGTCTGCGGCCACGAGTGGGTGCCGCCGCCGCCGCTGTCGATGACTCCACATCACAACCTATCGGACAACGTTGAAAACGACTCTTTTACTAATCTTCGGTGAAGTACACGGTGTCTACCGGAAAGCATGGTCGGGCCAGTCTCTGGGCAAATGTACGTGCTTGTCTTCATTTTTTTAATGAAGGGTTCCGAGGTAAACGTTACTCTCAAAATTGTGGTTTTGTGTAATGTAATTTTTCTTTCTTGACATCTGTTGTCTCGACAGTGTGATAGTACCCAAATAGTTGAATTCATGATTCATAGGCGACCCCGGTCATTTGACTGTACTTTCACATACATACATCTTCAAATCGTTTTAGTAATTGTTACCGATTTATACACACGTTATTCAAATTTTAAACAATATTCATTTATTTCCGTTAATGTTTTAAGACAACATACTATTTCTTATTTGATAAAAATTAAATCGAAAATTAAATGGCTTAATTCTTAAGAACGACTGAGGTTTAATCGAATTCTAAGGGAAGACTGTTCAATGATAGAATTGCGGGCTCGATAATTTTTTATATTCCGTTTTGGGGGTACCTACACTGTGTTATCAACTATATCCTTTCAGTACACACTGTTAAAATGTATTAAAGCATATTTCGTCGATAACTCGAATTTGAACTCATTGTTTGATATCTCAGATTTATTTATTCCCATTGACGTCCTTCGTACTCAGAATATTTCGACATGTCAAACACGATTTCGATGATTTGAACTAACCTACGAATCGCAATATTTGATGACTCACAATATTCGATAACTAGCGTTATTTGATAATTCGCGATATTCGATGAATAGCGATATTCAGTCAATCGCGTTGTTCGATGAATCGCGTTGTTCGATGAATCGCGTTGTTCGATGAATCGCGGTGTTCGATGAATCGCGTTGTTCGATGAATCGCGGTGTTCGATGAATCGCGGTGTTCGATGAATCGCGGTGTTCGATGAATCGCGGTGTTCGATGAATCGCGGTGTTCGATGAATCGCGGTGTTCGATGAATCGCGGTGTTCGATGAATCGCGGTGTTCGATGAATCGCGGTGTTCGATGAATCGCATTATTCGATGACTCACAATATCGGTTACGTGGAATACTTCCTTTTCCCATTCTAATTCGAATGACCGAGGTACCGCCGTACTTGAAATATCGGAAGTAACCCTGTAAGTAGCTCAGCTGCTCCGCCGCGCGAGCTCCTTCCTCCTTCCTGGGCGCAACTCGAAACGGCGGCCGCTGTGTTCCTTCTGTTCCGTCTGCTCCTTCCGCCGCCGCCGCCTTCTTTTTTGTGAGGCTCCGCTTCGCTCTGCTCCGCGTCGTCGGATAAAGTAGAGGCTCCCCCTGCCCCCCCCCCCGCGCCACTCGCGCGAGTTGTGTAATGAATACTGCTGAGAGTCCTTTCGGCCGACGTACGGAGCTCTCGGGCCACGTTCGCCCGCTGCAACCGCCGGTTTAGTCGCTTCCCACAGCAGCAGCGGCAGCCGCCGTCGCCATTTGCATGAGAATGCCATGCGGGAAGTCGAGACTTCTTTCCGATCGATCTCGCAACGTTGGGTGGGGCGCAAGGGCGGCGCGGGGCGGAAACAACCTCGACGAGCCCAGGCAGATCTCTGAAGTTGAAAGAGCTTTGTAGTCCCCGTTTGCCGGCGTTCGACGGAATTCTGATAGTCCAATATGCATGTGAATAACGTGCTCTGGGAATTCTAAAATACCTGGTTGACGGTCCCGATCAGTCTCTTGAATGCCGCGTTCCTAGTTGTTATTTGGAATGTTGGGTAACAACATAATGCTTTGCATCACTGGTTGTTCAGATATTTACGTATAAGGACCGTATGAATTGCTTAAATCTTTTCAAAAGAACATTTTAAATTTATGTGATAAAACGGGTCAGGAAAATCAAAATATACTTTTTTATTGTGTGCGAAAATGTCTGGAATTGAGAATAAGTTTATATTAAAAAGAAGTTGTGCATCTCATTGGAAATCATTCTGTAGGCAGTTGTTGAGCCGGTTCTTGTGGGTTGTAGTTGCACCTGAAAAGTCATCAACCGCTAGTTGAACTTGCCGACGTTATCGACCGAAGAGACCGTGCTTACAAATCCCATTTCTTTTCAGTTGCGTTGACGGAAGTGTTGCGTTGCGTCATTTGATGGTGACTATCGTTTAATCATTGTACTGCAAATACCTACGGAGACAAAGTAATTATCGAAAGGTATCTGAATTCAGGGACTTGTGATGTCCAACACGATCAGTACAAAAACTTTCGTAAAAAGAATATGGAACATTAACAAGATTCTTGTTTGTAAACTAAGATTGAATAGAGGACACGTGTGGTCAACAGATACCGTCAGAGAATCGCAGAGAAGGTAAGGGGTGCAGTACGTATTGTGTGGTAGAAAAGTAGAGTCAAGTTGTATGGAAGGTCAAGTCCGAAGTTCGGATTTGTAAGGAAAGAGTGTTAAACTGCAGTACGAATGCGGACGCCTTAGGAGGACAATGCGATGCAAGACGGCCGAGGTGCAAACAAGCGGTGCGAGTGGAGCATAGCGAAGGCGGCGTGGGAGAGAGAAAGAAAATGAGAGGGGTAGGGGGCAGTGGATACCCTCGCTTGTTCTATAACTCCGCACATGCTTGTACCACCAGGCAGGATTTCGCTCCTCAAGGATGGGGTAAAATCCGGTCCAATGAGGGGCGGGGCTGGACGGCACGTGACCCGCCCATCTGCTAAGGTAGGCACTTGCAGCACTCTGTATACGAAGACGTCTATCGCGGACACTCACTTCGTCTTGGCAGGAACTCCTGTTCACGGAGGCCCAATTACAGGAAGCATGAGTTCGCAACGGAATCGCCTTTTCAATCAACATACCGTATTCTAAATCTTACCTAAGAAAAATTAAGGGTTCGTTTAATTGCAACATGTATTATTATAATGTTCAGTTGCTAATTTTGTGGATCTCATTCCTGTTCATCCTAGTATTGAAGCGAACACCAGAACATTATTGTAACTCCTACAATATTGAAAACTCTTTAAAGGAAATGTGTAAATTGAAATAATTTTCTGTTATTAATATGCAGACACGTGCAAGGTACTCCCGCGTGTGTCCGTTGATTACCGTGATTCGTCAATTCCGTTGTCAGACAGTTCGTACAGCTACAAAAGCATCGTGTTGTGTGCTACGCTTGCTGTGTTATTAGCAAGAGTCGAAGAAAACGGGGCAACGTGTTTGCACCGAGATGTAGGGCGGGCAGTTAGGATGAGCCATTTGTGGCGGTCTTCAAGTGTTGGGCGAGAGGTAATTGATGAGGCTGCCATGTGAATCTCTTCGGGGAACAACTCCTCTCCCAGGAGTTTCTAATGGCGAATTCGAGAGGTCGAAGGTTGCCTTGTCCACCTCCGCAGCAATTTGTCAACAACAGCTGCTTCGGCATTACGTAATCTTTATAGGATTTTGCACATTTACATTTGTTGGCTGTGTAATTTTGATTCGGGAGAATCGAATTCGTGGTATGGTTCGAACATAAAAATGCAGTGCGTATCACTTGCTGGCATTTGTGTTGAGTCACGATCGTATAGTTAAAAGCCTTGGAGATATATCAACGATAGGGACACACACAGACTTATCTACGATTACTTTTGAAGTGATGTAACGTTTTGTAATTATGTACGTTTCCAAACGTAGTATAAATTCTAGTAAAATTTGTATTCTGGCAATAAGTAATGAGGGTTTCTCTCCCTATTGTATGTGTTCCGTCGTATTAGTCGTAATGTCTGACGTAGACGACAGAGAAACTTAGTGGTCGGTAAGAAAATCCGCTTATATGAGGCGCCCTCTTCGACGTTAATGTTGGCATGATTCAAAATGTGCTGCTTTCATGTTTTAAATTTCAATATTTCAACAGAGGGCAGTAATACATGCTGATGATATGTCGCTGCTTCTCAAACAGCTCCCGGTCTGTGCAGCGCGTGTCACATTAGCGGCTCTTAGCTCAGGGCTTACCAATATATTTTGCTGTCGGCTTTTTAACAGGATACAAGTTTCGTAAGCAGTCATTAGAGGCGGAATCGATGTATTTAGAATGCTGTGAAACTACGTGATGTAAAAATACGTTTCTGTTACAAGATGTACATCAATATTAGGACAGTGTCTTGTGAACAAGACACTGGTTAGTGTAGTGATCAAGATCGGCTTTGTTCATTCACTAAACTCATGCCAGTGTAATAAATTATTATTTGATAAAAAAACCGCTAATGTGATTTCTACTCAATCGTAATTTATCCATTTATCTTCTGTGATGTACTTCTCATTGATAAAACATTAGCTCGTTTTTATTTGTAGCTTTTAATCATAAATTCGTAGTAGGAATTAGAAGAAAATATTGAAGCAATTTTTTTTTAATTTTTAAACTTCTGATAATGTCTCCATGAATGTGTTTACAATTTACTCTATTTCGATTAAAGATGTTATAAAAACAACCGTTGAATATGTCTCAAAAGATACATTGAAAAAAGGGAGTCATTTTTAAATGATTCGATTTCTCCAGTACGATCGATCAATCGAATAGTTTTTTTAAGGTATGAATCTTCGATTCTATTCTTTTATGGAGTCGCCCACCCGCACTGCGACGTCTGCAGGTCGCGCGTGCGAGCTAATGATGCGACACATCGACAAAACATCGATGTTTCGAAACATCTAGGTTCAAGTTTTAAAAATCTATGTTTTTAAATAAAAAATTTAGTTAAACATTACATAAACATTAACTTCAAGGTCCGTGTTCACATGCGGGAGGCGGGCGATTTCATGTCACGGTGGTCGAGTGTATTAATTTATAAAACAGTCACAAAATTGCAGAACAATTTAGCAAAGCTTTTTATTTTTTAAACAAAAATAAAGGAGTAAATTTATTAACAAAAAATCGGCTCACTTCTTTCTTACTCTGCGTGACTTCGATGTAAAGAAAGTTCAAATTCTGGATGTGTGTTTATTATTATTATTATTATTATTATTATTATTATTATTATTATTATTATATTTTTAATTCAAAAATAAAATATAAATCAAGTAGGTCTCAAAACATGGATGTTAGAAAGCATTGGCTCCAATGCCTCGATGTTCGGAATACGTCGCTGTGGCGTCCGCAGCGCGTGCGAGTCGCGCTGCTCCCGGCTGCCTGGTGCGCCTGGGCGCGCGCTGGAGGCGGCTCAGCTCAGCTCGGCGAGCGGCGTGGGCGCGTGGCGCGGCGTGGGCTCCGGCCCCGCTCACCTGACCTCGCCCCGCCCTGCCCCACCCCACCCCACACCGCCACTCCGCTTCGCCCAACTCCGCCCCGCCCCGCCCCGCCCCGCCCCGCCCCGCCCCGCTCCGCCCTGCCCCGCCCCTCGTTTGGTCAGTCCATCGCGCTCTGTGTCGCTCAGGGCGCTCCGTCGCGTTGTGCCTCCAGGCCCCGCCTCTGCCTCCCTGGCCCTCACCGTCTCACCCTGCCCCTGGCCGTTTGGTGTGTTCTTCACCGCCCCGCTCTGTCCACCGTCCAGCCCTGTCCCTCTGTTCCGCTCTGCCACGTCAACGTCCCGCCCTGTTCCTCACCGCCACGCTCTATCCCTCATCACCACACTCTGTCACTCACCGGCCCGGTCTGTGTCTCACGAACCTGTTCTGTCCCACCCCGTCACATTACAGAACAAAAGAACCATTGTTAAGTTGTTGATACTCTAAACTTCTACATGAACAGACCGTTTCTCGAACAGCCTGTCCGTTTGTTGCAGGCCGCAGGAGTTGTCCAGCCGCTGCGTATCGCGTCGGAAATTTAACTTATTAGTAACTAGACATGGTTAACGTCTCCGAAGTAAAAAAAGAACGCGTAGAAAATTCACATTGATAATGTGCAACTTGGCGTCCGAACGATTTGCGTTTGTGTCTGAATTCTGTTTTATATTCCGTACATACGAAAACAGACTGTTTGACAATACATTTTCAAGTTAACTCTTAACGTTTAACTGTATTGTCTCTTCATTCTTTACTTCCTTTCTCTTTTGCATTCGCTTATCATCTCCTTCCACTCTCCATTCTCCGTCTTTTTCTGTTTAATAATCTTGAACCCTTAGCTTAATTGTGTATCTTGTACTACTAATTTCAATGTAGTTTTAGTGACGTTTCCGCAACGTTTGTGTAACTTCGTATCTGCAGAGAAGGCGAGTACGTGCATTTGTGCTGTCGGCAACGCGTCTGGTGCTCAAAGCAGACGGAAGTGATTCCGACCGTTCTCAGCGATCTCCTGCTCGACCGGTCGGCCGTAAATTATCGCTTGTGGCAGGTTTCTGGAATCGGTTTAGTTGTGCTTTCTTTTTATGGCGTCTACCCCCAGCGAACTGGTATTACTCCAGAATCTAGACGAGATCTCCGAGAAGTTTCCCGAGGAAGGGTGGACGAGTTTGTGTTCGCGATAGATAAAGGGAATAAAATTACCTGCGGTCGCTGGAGAAACAAACGGTTTATTTCCAAGAAATGTCCCGTGGATGCAACTTCTCGAAAAGTATCTCAGCTAAGCAAATCTTAAAGAACTCCTCCCATGCTTTCGTGGAACTAACTTAACCTTTGGTTATAATATCAAAGGGGACGTGCTGAACATTTTAGAACGTAGCAAATTCTACCGAAAGATTTTGCGATACGATAATCACATGGTAGTGTACAGTGCTTTGAAATGTATGAAAATAAAATATTATTCACATGTATTTATAATTCGTTGAATTATGCGTGCGTCATATTTCATATACAAAAGAAAAAACAAACCAAATTCAAGAGCGGAATTTCTGACCCTCAGATATTGAATCATGAATGGATCAGAGTTTTAGTATTTCCTATTTCTTCATCTTGGGTAATAGGTTACCATTTTTATGAAATATTACGCATATTGTTACGTATTAAGTAGTATAACAGTTAGGGATTCTTATTGACGAATCAATAGATACGATTAGAGGGAAATAATCTTTATATCGCCAGTTCCTTCATAATAATTAGCCATAATTCGAGAATATGCTATGAATTGTAAGTAGTTCGTTAAACGATTTGTGGAAGTCTCTGACTCAAAGTATTCAAGACAGTATATTATTCCGTTATTCTTTCACCAGCTGGTTGCCCGCAGTGTGCATGTAATTGGACGATATGCTATACGGCATGTGCTCGGCGTAACTGTAACATTTGCACGCCACATGCAAAGAAAAAACTGCTTCAGCATCACCACCAGACACCAGGACACACCACATCCCTGTGTAGCGGATTCATTCCAGCTTGCGTCATCGCTTCGCAAAAGAGGTACCTCCTTGCAAAATCTGTTTTTTGTTGTTGTGCGTACGTACATGAAGCGAAGAGCTATCCTCCTATTCTCCTGAAGTGCGTTTGTTTCACCCACGAGTATTCTGTTTTAAATTGTGTCGCTTAAATTCCTTAAACGTAGACTCTTACAGCCATTACCCTTCACTTCTCTTAAGTGGTTCGTCAAATGCATTGTTTCCTCGTAAGCTCCCTTGCAAAACAGTTAATCCCCAAATATGCCGTTAACGTTCCAAATTTACTTTTTTTATGTCATGCAGGGACACTCAATACAATATTCACGGTACTTATGATGCTGACTGAGCAAATTCGTTCGATTTTGAGACGTCTGGTAGAAGAGGGGTTTTGAAATCATTAAGAAATATTTCTGGGTTTCCTTATCCCCCGAAAAACCTTTTCCAATAGCTTAGAAGATATAATCGAAAACGCGTATAGCCAAACTTTTAATTGACTTTTAGATGCAGCGTTGTGGACAGTGGTAGCATGTTCTCCAGTCATCAATAGCCGTTAGGAAGGGCGTTTTCGACGGCGAGACATGGCAGCGCGCTGACACAGCAGTGTACAGACGAGTAATAGTGGAAGCAATTTATTTAGTCGACTGTACCCCTCTCTGTAGTGACTGGTCCGTGTCCACGATACCATTTTACCCTCTCAATATACCAACCAAAAAGGTCGACGGCTACTGGTAATGTACAGGAACGAGGAAAGCACGGGCGGGTGTTTTCGGCCATTGTGTTATGGAAGGGCTGCCCGGCTGCGATAGTTCACCGGTTACATCGCTCCCTCTGGGGCATCGTCTAGAGAAACATCGTAGCGGTAGTAGATCTGCTCTGATCCTTCGTTTTCCATGAGGTCGTGTTCCTAGCAATACTAGGGGAATGTCGGGACAGAAACCTAACAAACAGGCCATGGACTGCGGACAACGTATCCTTATCCTCTTACACACACACTTGCACTATCACGTCCACCACCACACATGCCTGCAGACCAGTCGGGAACATTAGAGTTTAACCCGGAGGAGGGAGGGATACCTGTTGAAACCGACGTATAGGGCGGCGCTAAATTGCTCATTCCATTGGGGCACAAACACCACCACCTTCCATGGGGAAAATTCATCACATTTATGGGACTAACTACCCTAGTAGTCGACGCGTTCAGAAACCGTGAATGTTCACTCACTCATTGTACCTTGATCGTACGTTATACTCAGATTTAAACATGATGGCACTTGAAGGTCACGAGCTGAAAGGAGAAGGGGAAATTGTCGCCCATTTTTGTTCCAATTGCAAAAATTTAAGTCGCAACGAAGCTCCCGATTGATGACAGTGTCCCGCTTTCCGTCTAGCTCTTGACCTCCAAGTGCCACTAAGTTCAAATCGGAGTATAATCCTGCTGAGGGAAAGCTGGACGTCTGTGGATTCCTTTGAAAAAACAATTAAACACGCGCTGGTAGCACTGGCGTGGAGCATGTGAGTGTGGGCCCCTTCGGATCGTGCTTGGCGTCGGGGGGGAGGGGGACACGTGCGTCGGGGCGGAGGCTCAGCTCAGCGTCGGCGTCGAAGTGGACGGACGGCGCGGCGGCTGACGCGGCGGTGAATAATTCACGCGCCCCGCCCCTCCCCCGCCGCCTGCCACCGGCGCGCGAGCGCCCGCGCCCGCAACAGATGCGAATATTTCATGCAGCTCCCGCCCCCGCGCCGCCCCCGCGCCGCCCTCGAAGGAAAAGGCCATGATTCGCTGGCCCCCCTCCGCCTCCGGGCTCGCCGCGAGGCACGTCAGGAAAGATACGAAATGCTCTTATTGGAGGGCTGTTTCGCCTTCGGGAGGAAGTTTTCAACGGTTGTACCGACCGTCCAAAGCGTTCGCCTGAGAAAAGATACAATGTCGCGGAGTTTTTTAAAGGTCATTCGTCGTACCAGCAAAGATAGCTTAGGGCACCAACTGATGTCAATGCAGTGCCTCTGACCGAGAGGTACTAGGTTCCGGTCCCGCCGGTGACAGAATTTTCAACACTAGGCTGTCAGCTAGGTCAAATTTAGTCGCTATATGGAGAATTCTAGCGGCCGCCTTCTCAGATCGATAGTTTTCTGTGGTTTTTCCGATCAACATCAGGCGAATGCCAGAGCAGTACCGTAATAGACAGAACGCGGACCGCGCGCGATCATTCCTTCCTCTTCCGTGTCTGACCCTCACCCCTTACACATGTACTACATTACCACACATTCCGGGAGACCGGTTGGAAGCTTAGAGCTTGTCCGGCTTAGGATGGCCCACGCTGGTGGAAGATACCTGGTTGGGGAAACTTCCCTCAAGCTGACATAGGTCAGCTCTGGATCTTGAACTGTAAAAATGGCAAACATGTCGAATTCTGAACAGTTTTTCTCTGCTTCAGTTTAATGAGTGAAGCATGGAGGAGTAAAAGGAACTACTGCGAATAAATCAGTGTCCAATTTGTCCTCTATGGTCTCCTGGATGTAATTTACTCTACATTGCATCCAGGAAACTTCCAATTATCTGAAAATGACCATATTCTCTCGTCAAGAAGAGATTTAGAAAGAGAACGGACGGTTACAATATTTAGTTTTGCCAAGTCGACCTACTTCTTTCAGTATACCTGTTTATTCATACCAAAAATGATTTCCATGGATTGTCATTAAGGAAAAAGTTACTGGTTTTCAATCAAAGTGGTTACTAAAATTTACAAATACAACACCTTTTCATAGTGAACTTTCGTAAATTCCTAAGAACAATAGATCTCCCAAGACTCCTCCCGTTTTTTGAGTGACAATATTTTGGGCCAACCTTAAATCTATCCAGTGAACAATAAAATCAGAGAACTTGGAGTTAATCGCAAGCATTTTTCTTTCCTAACACGCAGTGACAAGTGGTTCGAAGAAAACGGAAATTCCGAAAAAATAATATTTTATAAACATGGTTTTACCTACGTTTTCATCGTTTCGCCTGTGCATAGTTTTGCCATGTCATCGGCACGTCCTGATTAAAAGCAATGCTATCCTTGTAACAAAGAGCGATGTTTTTTAGGCTTGTGGTCAATTCTCCCTCGTGTGTGTGAATCACGTCTCGGAGACGTCACAACAAGTGAAGCGTGTTGTAAGTTAGCTTGCAGTCATTGATAGCGATCTCTCGTGGCTGTGTCAGGCATTATCCTAGATGAAAGGCCTTCTCGTTAGGCTCTCTGAGGGCCCGTCCCACGGCGTCGCCTCCGCCGCCAAGGGCCACTCGAGCGTTTGCCGCCGCGTATTAATCAAGCGGAGGGCGTCGCGACGCGCCATGGTTAATTCACAGCTGCCCCCGCCTCCAGCCCAGACGCCACCCTCGCGCTGCCGCCCACGCCGCCTCCCTCGCTGCAACCCTTGCCGCCAACCCCGCCGCCCTTTTCGCCGCCCTCTCTGCCGCCACTCTACCCGCCGCCCTCACCGCCGCCTTCACCGCCGCCCAGCCCCGCCGCCCTCGCCCCTGCCCTCACCCCCGCCATCGCCCTCATCGGCGTCCTCACTGCCGCCCTCACCGCCGCCCTCACTGCCGTCCTCACCGGCTATCTTGGCTCCACCCTTGCCGCCGCCCACGCCATCGCCCTCGCCACTCGCGCCTCCTCCCTGGCCTCTTCTGCTGCCACTCCAGTGCTGCTGTCCCGGCGCAGTCCCCGCCCCTCGTCCGTCGCTCCCGCTCCATTCGCGGCGGGGGCCGATCCGCGCCTCGAGTCGCGCCCGGCTCCTCTTGATCGCTCAGCTGTGGAGAGCAACAGGAGCCCCCGGGATAATTGATACTCCGGAGCGCGCGGCGCAACGCGACGCGGCGATGGCTCTCTGCGCGGGGCCCCTGGCCGACGCCCCAGGGGTGGCACGCGGAGGCGGCGCGGCGCTCACGCCCACGCAAGGGCGGCGACGAGCGCGTACCCACGAGGTGTGTGCGTGGGAAGATAAGAACGTCCTGAACGAATGCAAATTCTTATTTGCGTACTTTTATCGTGTCCTCTGATGAAGCAAGATGTATTTTTTGTTCAGGTCATTGATTGCTTGATCGTGCGCAAACTGCTATGGTCATTAGGCCCGTAAGTGTAGTGTATATTTTATTGCTGGAGCTGGCGGTGAATTTGGGCGACATCCGGTTCCAACCTACGTCAGCTTGCGGGTAATTTTCCCATCCAGCCAACATGGCAACGCACCAGCCGGGCACTACACTTACGGGACTAGTGACATTAGTGATTGACCAACCCGAAATTACTAACAATCAATCAATCATGAACCCACACCTTCCTACTACAGTAGTTCGGTACTTTCCTACCTCAGTGTGAAGTTAGTACTTTCCTCCCTCTGAAGTTTTCGCATACTACATTAGTTCCCCAAAGGTCTTGTCCTGCCATCTTATGACCTGGAGCGAGGGGCTTCGCGACCCCTGCCGGGGGCGTGGGCGGGGGCGAGTGGGGAGGGGGAGCGTCGATGGCAGCGCTGCCAGGTGGAAGTCAAGCCGCGCTCGAGACTCGGGCGGGGGCGGCTGAGAAGTCGGAAGGGGAGCGGCACACAAAGCGACGAGGAGGCCCATACGAACGCAGCGACGCAGGGGACACTGGCTCTCCGGCAGTGCGACAATTCAGGACGGCGTATTCTTGGACTGCAATGCTGGCGCGACTCGAAAAATACGAATTTTGAATGATGATCGCTATTTTATAACCTTTTATAATAACTAGCTCAACCCCTGCAATGACATTGTACAAAAGAAAGAACCGTCGAAAATTAGAATGGCACTGCACATTTTCTTTAGCGAAAATCGAAAATTCTAAGAACTGTTTCATATCATTCAGTACTTAGGAATGCCTAAGACGAATTAAGTCAGGTTTATCAATTTTTGGATCAATAGAATCACTATTGAAACTCCATATATCTGAAAATGTAACATGTTTTATATTTTCCAAGACCTGTGCATGTATGTCGCAGTGAAGTATAACAAACAACTCATGCTTTCCGCTTTATCTTCTCTAAAAACGTTTTAATCACCTAACTATTTTTTTGCGAAGGATTACATGTGTTAGATTATGGCTGGAAAATGCTGCATTTATACACATTTACTAATTGCATTTAAAAAATACAATCTTCTAACTTAAAAAAAACTCGCTATTTTCACTTCGATAACAGCACGGTAGATGTGTATGCATTTGGTTAATTTTAATATATTTTGATGAAACTTTATGTTTATATAATAAAATCTGTTAATAAGAGCTAGTGAAAACAGTTCTAGGAGCCCTTAAACTTTCATTTAAAGGAACGTTTGGCCGAGTACAATACGTGAACTTCTTTCCGAACGAAATTTTTAATGTGAACTTACAAAATTGCTCACGCCAGACGGAATTGCTGCTAATGATCTTTTTGTGATATATTGCTGACATTTAGCAAAAAAAAATGTTTGCTGTAGTTGATTTCTTAACGTCCATATGATCAATCTGACAGCTCGCTATTAGAATCTACAAATCATTTCAATTACCACATCGTCGATATCAACTTGAATTATAGCAAGTGACGCTGAGATTTATTTTAATAATTCTATAACTTTGCATGTGGCCATTATGCGACTTCATGGCCGGGGAGATTTTAAATTTCGCCGTTAGGGCGGCTGTGAGGCCGGGGAGGTGGATCTTCCGCGTCGTCAAGGCGGACGGCGCGGCGCAGGGCAGGGCGTCGCCAAGGGCAACGGCGTAGGGCGGAGGCGGGCGCCGGGCAGCGCGGCCCTTCGCGCTCCCCCCCCCCGCCACCCCCGCTCTGTTTCGGCGCCTCATTGTGTAGCGTGTCACAATGCGCCCGCACCCTTCGCGCGCCGGCAGGGCGGCCAACCTTCCCGCTTGGGACACAACCTTTCGAATCCATTTTAATCCGGCGTCGTCTCACCGCGAAGCCGCGTGTTTCGTGTTTGAAAGTAAGGAGGCGTAGGAACCAGGACATTCCTTCCAGTGATTCTTGGTCTTCTTGCACGGATTGTATTGAAACGAAGTAATATTTCAGAGGTTTCTCTCACTTTGACGTAATTCATTACGAGTATGAAGGTATTTAAAATCGTCGCTTACCTCGTGCGTTAGCGTAGGTAGTAGTAGCAGCAAGACCGCAGCTGATTCTCCGTAAAGGTCCTTTAGGGATCAGAGGTGGGAATCGAGTCACCTGAAGTAGCTAGATCGAAGCCGGGTACAATCTGATTAATAATTCTAGAAACGAGTTGCTCTTAGTTTCCATGGTTATCTCCTCGGAAACCGCGCTCTCTTCAGTTGGAACTGGATAGTATTATCTTTCTGAATAGTATTTCGACAGATTTAAAACTCGCGCTTAACAAAAAAATCCGCAGTTACTTTTATTTAATGCGTTGTTACAACAACTCAACAAAAAAAAAAAACTGTTGTGGAAATTAGATTTGCGGATGTCCCAACTTCTCTCGCCCAAGCCATTACAGGCCAGCGGGGAAAACAGTTCAAACACGCGAAGCGCAACGCAAAAAAGGCTCTGGACGCGGTCCCCATTAAGCGGCAACCAAGTTGTTTACCGCGGGCGACCAGCGCTAATAGGGGCCTGGCGGGCACGGGGCGCGCATGCGCAAAGACCTTCCATGGGCCGTGCGTGGCCTCTGCGCATAAATGACGATAAAGCAGGGATCCCCAAACCTTTTCTCCCATCGACCCCTATTAAAAGATTTATTGCTCCTTCGACCCCCTTGCATCGTTCTCTACAAGAAACAGCATATTAATCATTGCACAATAGGATTGCACGTGCCTTAATAATACCAATTTCCTACGCTAATATTTTCATTAATATTGGTATTTTCAATAATTAGTTTAAACGCTTGATCAAATAGTTGATTAGTGCTTCCAGGCGCGTCAACAGCTAAGGTCATTAATCCCGTAAGTGAAGTATATGTTTTATGTAGGGCGTCGTCGGTGATCTTCCAAATGAATGGCGAGATCCGGCGCCGACCTACCGTCGGCTAGCGGGGTTTCTCTCAACAAGGTATCTCCCAACTGCGGGGCACCGCCCCAGCCGGGACAAGCTCTATGCTCCCGACCAGTCTCCCGGTAACATGTGTGGTAGTTTAGTGCATGCACGTGCACGTGTGTTAGCAAATCGTACACTAGGACAAGGGATGGGAAGGAAAGTTCGCGCGCGACCCGTGGCGTTCGTCAGGGTACTACTCTGGCACTCGCCTGGCATTGATCGCAGAAACCATGGGAAACTACCGATCAGAGCAACTGGCCGCCAGAATTCTCCTCCAGACAGTGGCTGAATTCGACCCAGCTGACCAGCTACTTGCCAAAATTCTGCCATCAGGACTCGAAGCTAGGACCTCCCGATCAGAGGCACTGTAGTGGCTTGTTCCGAGGAAGAATATAAACTGCCCTCATAGATACGTGGCAAGCGCCGGGTGATCCATAACTTAAGAAAATAACGACAGCGACCGTCGCCACGTCGTGCTCGCCGCGCTCCTCGCCTGCACCCTCGCTCGCGCGTGGCGGCCGGGCGCAACCCACGCGGGGCCGCCTGCGCAACGCGTGATGCAAGGGGCGGGGCGGGCGCCAGCTCGTCACGGGGCATTGAGGCCACCCACCGGGGGCAGCGCCGGGGCCTGAACCACGCGCGCCGCCGCGGCCTCCGCCATTCCACAAGAAAGTCCCTCGCTGCGACGCGAGGTGGCGCGAAGTGGGGAGTTCCGGAAGAGGCCCGTGTTGTTTTTTGTCCCTAATATTAAGATAAATTTATTTGAACTGTAACCCGTTATAAGTATAATAAAGCTCATTCTAGCTGATTGTTCAGTGGCTACCTACGACCTATTGGATCTGCGTTCTTTACGCTCTCTGAGGATATTTAATCCAAAATGTTGAGCCTTTTTTGGAGGGCATTTTGAAGTACCAATTACAGAGTCCGGTGCCTTTGTCTCCAGATTAAGCACCGGAGTGAACCAAGGTACATTCACTGTCAATGAAATTTATAGGTGTGTTAGGTCGTAGCTACGTTTTTAACGTGTATTTGATCTTATTGTGTACTTCATTAAAACCGGTAAAATCTTCGATAGATTACAAATTTGTAATATCACCTGACTTATTGAAAATAAAAAAATAATCAATAAGTAAATAACATAATTAACAAAATTACATAATAAATAAATTTAAATAATTAATAACAAAAAATATGCCATTATTATCAGTATATTTATCGTGTCAGCAGCTTTGCCGACCGCTTGTCCTCGGAATGCCGCCCTCACTCACGACGTCCTCGACCTCGTGCTCCCGCAGGCCACGGACCGCACTCCATGTATCTTTCCTCTTCCTTTGTCTTATCCTCACCTCTTACTTACGCATAACGCACACAAACAGGCTCTACCGTAACACACATGCCCGGAGACCGGTCGGGAATTTAGAGCTTGTCTCGGTTGAGGCGGTGCCCCGCTCGTTAGGGCAAACTCTCGCAAGTCGATAGGTAAGTCTGCGCCGGATCTCGCCAGCCAGCCAGGGAAGATTGAGGCCACCTCCTGCCATAAAACATGCACTATGTTTACTGGACTAATGGCCTTAGCCGTCATCACGCCCGGAATCACTAATCACTCACTACTTTAGAATCCCTGCGCCCCGACCTCGCGGTCGCTCCCGCGTTGGCCAGGAGCTTCCCTGGCGCTTCCTACTGCTCAGCGAGCGCCCGCGGCGACCGCACGCGCGCTGTAAACTTGTATAGGGCGCTGCCTTCTTGTTTCGTCCCCTCTCGCAGGGAAATCGGTTTACTGCTGCGAGTGACGACTGTTTCGGACTGTTTGTTCAGAGAGGAAGGCGTAGTAGTGTAATCGGCTTTTGGCCGCATCGTTTGCAGCCGGGCGTAAACTGCTCGAGCTTTGTGACTGATTGGAAATTCTTTCGTGGTTGGAAGGTGCGGTTGTTCTTCCGAGACTGGCTTGTAGACTCGCTGTCCTGACAGTGTGTACTCGAAACCCGGTAAGAAATGTCGGGGTTCTCATAGTCATCCTGATACGAACAATTTAAAAGTCAAATAGTGCCATACGTATTTACAAACTTGGTCAATACAATTTCCTACATTAACATCTCCTACATCTTTTAAATCTCCTAAATTAACTGTGCATATTCTGTACTGTCTGCTTTTGGGGGTCAAAAAGTCAATGAAGACTTGTTAATGAAAATCTATTCTCCATACATTCTTACAGACATTTACGTACGATTAAATGCCCAACGATTGATTCATGTCAGTAATGTGTATTTAATACATATGTGGCTCACTGCATCAACTGATGTCAGTGCAGTGCCTCTGACCAGGAGGTCCTAGGGTTCAGGTCCCGAATGTGGCAGGTTTTTTCCACACTAGCTTGTCAGCTAAGTCGAATTTAGCCGCTGTCAGGAAGAGAATTATAACGGCTGGTGGCTCTGATCTGTAGTTTTCCGTGGTTTTCACAATCGACCACGGACCGTGTGCGATGTTTCCTTCCTCTTCCGTGTCCTATCCGCACCCCAAACTTCACACTTACACTCACATACGCCATACATGTCGGGAAACCAGTCGGGAGTTTCGAACTTGTCCTGGCAGGGGCGGTGTCACGCTACAAAGATATACCTTGTTGGGTAAACCCCGATAGCTGACGGTAGTTCGTCGCCGGATCTCGCCAGCCAGCCGGGGAGAATCACCGCTACTTCCTGTGATAAAATATTCACTGCATTTATGGTACTAATTGTCTTAGAACTTGACGCGTCCAGGTTCAGTAATCAATCGATCACATTCCTATTTTAGTACACGTCATTGAGTAATTCACCTTTTTCCAAATTCGCATTGAATTTAATTTCGTTTTTCTCTGGAACATAGAGTTCGTTGCGTTGAAACGATTGACTACTGGAACAGAGGAGTCGAACATAATAGTTCTAACAGCAATCTCTCAGTCGAGTCGAGTCGAGTCCCCTGTGCAGATCGGATTCGGCGTTGCCGCCTGCCTAGACCGCGCCCCCTACAAAAGGCTCCGGCGTGGGCCTCCCGTGGCCTCCTTTTGTCCCTCGGCCATCGATCTGCTACATTTAATTTCCATAATGCACTTCCGCGGCCGCGCGACCCAACCCGCCCGCCGCCACTCCGTTGGAAGGGTTTCGCCCTCTGTCATCTCTCGCTCAGCTCTTTGTGCGAAGACGCTCCCCTGCGGGGTATCGCGCCAGCAAACACGTGCCCGCGGCTGCCCTCATTTCTTCCACGTTGCCGGCGTTCGAGAAACAATAGCTTGGCTGGAGGGGGCGTGCCGCACGCCACGAAAAGAAACTTCTGGTTTTCTGTTAAGATACCATGCGGATGTTTTAGTCTTATTCAGTGTTTAATTTATAAAGGTTTAGGCCCCGGAACGCGACCCAAACTAATTATTAATTTACCAGAAATAAATGAATATTCATAATATAAAATCGCTCTTAATAACAATAACAGTACTTCTGTCTCTATATGAATATTAAAAAATAATAATAATAAATCAAAAAGTAGAGTTGTAAAGCTTTTTCTCGTTTTCACAAATATTTTCATCACATTTGTAGAAATAATACTGTTAAATGGAAAATTATTTAATTTTGAGTTTTCAAGAGTTGCTAGAAATCGAAGCTGCTAAGGTTTTTTTTTTCTTTCTTTTTTTTTTTTTCGTTCCGAAGGACCGAAACGCCAGTTCGTCGCGTTGCTCCAGCAATCAAGCCTTGGTCTTCTTTATGGACTTTTGGGTTACCCTATGCTGTTTCATTGGAACATTTCGAGGGGCACGAGACTGGCTAGGAAGAAGGAAGTGTAGAAAATAAAAGTTTTCTACTACTGCCTGTATACATTTAATAGAATTTTCTATCTTAATTTTATAAGAATGAGTGTTAAAACTCACCTTACATAATTTAAATTAAAAACATAGTTCAGACGACGTCGACATCAACAAATTTTAAAACATTAAAATTTTATAGATGTTATGTTTTTTACATTAAATTTTTAAAGACGTCCAGTCAAGTGTAGAAAACTATGAACATTGAGCGTCTTTGGAAACGAATGACATACGATGGCAATTCTCAAATCACTTGAATGTCGAAAACTACGGGAAGTACATTAATATCCCTTCTCAAATAGGAAGAGACCATCACAAGATCAAAGGAAAAAATCGGTACTTAGCGAAATGGCGTGGGAATCTACGTATGGAAATATTCCTTTTTAAACTGTATCATGAGGATTGGAACTACCAGCATTAGCCATAGAGTTCCACACTGAGGTTTGAAGAACTTAGAGAATCGGTTTGGGAAATTAATAAGATAAAATATGAAACGGACATTAATATCACAAAAGTCTTATTGTTTGAAGTACTAGCTTTGTATGAACTTTGAAGTGAGAACAATGAGCGAACTTTCTCGAATGCGACCAAAATGTTCCATGCTTCATTTGAATTTGCATTTTGGAGAATATTTCATATCGTCATTTACTTCGCGATAGAAGAACACGACACACACAAATTCTGCCCTAGATAGCACAGGTTTTCCATCTATCAGTGGAATGTCATTACTTGTTATCCAAGAACTATGCAATCAATAATAAAGTTTATTTTGAAACGAGTTCATCCAACTCAAGTAAATGACAAGTAGATAGAACATTCTCTCCCTCAATCGCTTAGTAGCTCTCTCTTGGCTTGAAGCACCGCAATACCAAGAACATTGAAATGAATCTGTGATGAATGACTTTCGTCTTCAGCAGTTGAATGTAAATCTTGTGGATGCTGTGGAGTTTATCGTTCCTTCTAGAACGACGCAATGTAATGCTTACGGGATATAATCCCTCAGAAGGTCGACCAGTTCGTACCTCACATCGTCTTGGGTGGCTTCCCTCTGTCGGAGATATAGATTCACTAGATGCGTGACAAATGTGTGTGACAAAGCAGCAGTTGCTGGGCGCTCTCTGCAATTGCTCCGGAATCTTCGTTCTGCTGCCGAGGACTAAAAATAACCAGAAAGGCGTGCTTTGGCATTCGACTCGCATTTGAATATTTACGCTGTAGTAAATTCGCATTCTCACTGACGCTTGTGTTTTTCTAACGGCTGCAAAGTAAGACGTATTCTATTTCGCTCTTTTCATTCCCGCGAATCTCTAATCTCCTTCTAATCGTTCTTCATGTATGTGGAACACGTTGTTAAAGTGCTTCGCGTAGCTTTCGAAAACAAGGATTTGTCATATTTTTATATTGTTTGTAATGATACCTAAATGTTAACCTAATTTTTAAAGAAAAAAGGTTTTCCAGTCCCAAATGACAATAACGAAATACTTATTGCAGTGAACTTGCAATAAGTTTTATTGTGGTCCATGAACATCATTGAGCACCGCAAAGTAGTATTTGGCCGGGATGAGAAGGACCAATGTCAGGTCAGTTACGAAGAAACATTTTTGGATCCTGAGTAGCAGACACGTGTCCTAACGTAAATAATTAAAATGTTTTCTTATTAATAAATATTTTTATTCAATGTTCTTGACGTTCTACGGAGTTTTATTTGACGGGAAAAAATTAAAAATCGTTTAATTGGAATACAAAAAATCTGTGACTCTCTTTACGATACGAGCTTGATATAATATAATTATTGTTTTTAAGTAACGTTAAATAACTTACCGCTGAAAGACATTTTGGGTTCTTGCATCATATAAATCCGTTAATAGGTTCGAAAGACCGCAGGAAAGGAGTGCAATGTGAAAAACCCCCATCCTTTGCGCGATTGGTGTCTGCCAACCTGCCGTTCCAGCCCCGCCCCGTCTCTCGCCACCCTGCCTCAGTCAGAATCACTTTAGACTCGCCGGTTGCCTATGTCAGCTTCTTGCGATTCAGGCAGAGCGCCGGTGGCGGTTGCGGTTACCCTGCGAGGGGGCGGAGTTAGGGGGTGCGGGGTTGAGCGGGGCGGGGCGGGGCGGGGCGGGGCGGGGCGCCCTTGAATGCGGAATGCGCGGCCACTTGCGGTCGCCCGCCCAGATGATGAGGCGTCAGCTTCGCGGAGCCTGTTCGCCCGCCAACCTCCCAGATGCAGCCGCTGTGGAAGCGAGGTTTGGAATATAAGGTTTGGAAATAGTAATCAAATTGCCCGCCGTGTTTGTTTCAATTTGGTAAAAATACTTTATGGCCCTTTGCAATGATGCAGATGATCTGTTTTGTCGATTAGCCGTAAAACTAACCCAGGTATATCCCGGTTTTAACCCAGATATATCACGCACAATCGTCTGTTACACCGCCTTCCCGCCCCGCCCTGACCGATCCACCCTTCCCGACCCGTTCGTTCGGACCGGCTCCGCCTCGCCTCGCCTCGCCTCGCCTCGCCTCGCCTCGCTTCGCACCATTGCACCCGCGTTGACCCTTTCCACGTTGCATCATTTCCAGTTACAAAAATGTTGGGAGGCAACCAAATTTGCGGTAACATTTTGGTATCGCCAACTTCACTGTTTTTTTTCTCGCCTGCTCAGGAGTTGCTTGCAAAATGGAAGCAATTTCTGTAGTGGTTCTGAAGTTTTTGTGGAGCACAAACATATTCATTTTTATAAATTTTGATTGAAGAACTCATCAATGTTGCGAATCAGATACTTAAATTCAGGCGTGTGCATGTTATTAAAATGGTTCAAAGAGTTTCAGTTTAAGAAGTTTCTCATTTTGCGACTTGCAAGAGTTGTCAATTTACATCTGAATTAAAATTCCGTATAGAGAATAGTGTTTGCAGTTTGGGATAGTGTTGAAGGCAAATGCAGATCACTATTTAAATCTAAACGTATTCGCCAATATCGCATGATGGATATGGCTCTGGAAGATTTGGAAGATTATCCCCCATTTCACATTACGTGAACAGTCGAATTTCGTTGATCTGATCCTCCATACTGACTACGACCAATGGCTCAAGCACCGATTTCAAAACGTCAACTTTAATTCACAATTTCGTCACATCTAAGAGAAGGTCGCCAGCGGCGTCGCTGACGCGAATCAGAGAAGAAAAATTGCATTCGTTCTATTTCTGTGCAATGTAGGTTCAGAGAGCCTCTTTGGAGATGTTCTAAAATGAAACAACTCAGATTTTCCTTATCCACGCGACCATTTTGGTCTTATTTCACCGTAAGAAACCGTTGCTTCCATTAGCGGCGTCCGAATGTTCCGGGAAGGCGCGATCGCGGGGTGGCGCAGATTGGGCGCGCACGCCGCAGTCGTTTGTTTTAATTAAGGAGGCGGCCGCCGCGCACGCGAGCGCTGTGATCGCGTGGATCGAACGCTGCGTTGAGCCCAATGTTGCCAGATCTTTGATGCGATTGGCCACGAGATAGAGCAGTTGCCGCATTGTTGAGGTAACAAAATAACAGATTTGCAAGGAAAGTCATAGAAATGGATTATTTTTGAAGGATATTGTATGTGCTAAATTCATTTCAGAACTTTTCAACACATTCGTTTCAGATTAATAAGAGATTAGACGTAATTTGAATAAAATTTACTAATATCTATCAAAATACTGATTTTTGTTTAGAAAAATATTTGTTTAGAGAAAGAAGACATTTTATAGCTTGAGATTTTTACTCCGCAAATGTTCAGTGCATAAAGCAAATTAAGTTGTCCCTTTTTTAAAGTTGTGATCAAAAGAATTTCAATATATATTCGTTGTATATCGATCAAATCCTAGGATATGGGTAGTTTCCTTTGTGTAAAACTCAAAGTTCCGCTGGAAGGGTTATTTTCGCTAATTCGGTAATTTCACGCGAGCTAATCTCCTCTTGATCTTTCTGCGAAGTTTAGCGGAGTGAGTAGATAACTCACCATCTGACGTGTTTCGTGTTTCGCTGAAATTCTTCTCCCTTCGCATGATTTATATTTGACCTAACATGCCGGCATGATGAGGTTCGTGTTATTCAACTGTATCCGTCATCATGGCGGTATAAGTCTTGCGAACTTTTATATCCGTAAATCTTGTGCGATTTTTGAGATAGTTTCATTAAGTTAGATGGTGCGTTGTCCTACAGGCATTGAATTGTTGAACACATCATAAACAAATAACACTTCAAGATTTTGTGTGTGAAAATTTATATTTTCGTATGAAATGATTTATTCTCCCGTTGAAGGCAGAGGAGGTAGAAGAGAAAGACAATTCATTTGCGCAAATCGGTCGTACCATATTGTCCTAGTTTTAGGATGTCGAGACTTGCAACATCTTACACTCTAATCGATATCAGCTTCTTTTGGCTGCGGGATAAAACCTTTTCAGCCGATCGATGCAAAACTTCGCTTAATTTGGTGGGAATCTGTTGTGTGGTTGAGACACAAGGCCTTGTGCTCTTAACGGCGGCCGATCATGCCGCAGAGGCGATTTTCGCTAATTCGGCCGTTTCACGCGACCAAATCTGCTTGGAAAATATCTGCGAAACTCTGTGGAACGAGAAGATAACTCACCGCCTGAGTTGCTTCGTGTTTCGCTAAAATTCTTTTCCGCATGATTTATGCTCAGCGTAACTCGATGGTGTGTTGAAATTCGTGTTATTAGACAGTATCCGTCATGAGGGCGCTACAGCTTCAGCTTCTAGTTTAACTGTCTTCATACACGACGGTAAAGATAACACAGATTTGCTATGCCAGAACTTCTGCGGCTATATTAAAGAGGATTGCGAATGCCCTGATAGTAGCGGATCATTGTTTTTTTATTAGTACCGCTATTTTGGACTTCCCGTGCCAGAGAAGACGTTTTATCTGCAAACGGGTGAATTTCAAGGAAGATGCGTTGAAAAAACATTTTATTTGGTTTCACCAGTCCCAAAAAAGATTTATTTATAACATATTGTCGTTTGCACAAACCGTGACTGCGTGTGACCGGAGTTATTTGAATGTTCCCCCTAAGTCAATAAAAAAATTGTGAATGCGAAGAGCTGCTTCGGCCGAGTCTTAGTGGCATTCATGAATTTGTTGTACAGAGCGAACTCAAAATAAAAGGTGAAGAATTAACTTGTAAGTGGATACTTATGATTCTTTGAAAAATTATCCAAAAAGTGAATTGGCCAAGAAAGTGGTGTGTTACCAAATACTTCATTCGCTGCAATGCATAAATATATTCAAGACAAAATAAGGTAAAAAAATACAGGTAATGCAATAATTACTAATTAATAAATCATATTATTACAGAGATATTACTTGTTGTGAATTATAACTGCGTAATTGAGGTATATTTACTGTGGAAGCCTCTAAATTGAATACTTGCGATTCGATGAAACATAAAGAATAAGAAAAGGTTTCAAAAATAATAAATGTACTGTCCGAACTCAAAGGTCGCCCTCATTTAATGAAGCCATTATTATCGTAATCAGGCGAGAATTCTATCTACTTTAGTATACGAACCAATCTCGATGATTAAAGTGTTTTCTCTCGCGTGCAGCCGTGAAGCCGCCCGGCCTGATCGGAAGGATGTGCCGCAGCCTCCGCGGGCGGAGCAATAAATCTGCGGCGCATTACTCCCTCCCCCCTCCCCCTCCCCTCCCTTGCCCTCCCCCCCTCCCCCGGGGCGCGCGGCCGCAGAGGCCTCGCGGGCGCAATTCGGCGAAATCCGCGCCGGCCCAGACGCGAGGCCCGGGCAAAAACGCGCGGCAGGTGGCTGCAGCCCGAAAGGCATTCGCGGCGAGCTCCGAAACCAGACGATCTCAAGGCCGGACGTCTCCCTCCCCCCCCCCCCCCACCGCACCGGGCGCTGCGAGCTTTTATTCGCCTTTTTCAGCGATTAAAAAAAAATCGCGAATTACGGAAGGTGTAGTGTCTTTTTATAGGGCTGTAAATGCTGAATCTCCCAAATCTCTACTTGTCTACGACGTTTCCCAACCAACGCTTCCTCTGCACCATCGTAGAACTGTGAGCCATAGGGTTCGAATCCTGACAAAGGTAGTTTTTCTACACCGACTACACACCTGGATTTAATTCAACCACGTCTGGAGAAGAATTCTAGCTGCCGGCTGAACAGATAGGTAATTTTCCTTGCCTACTCCGACCAATACCAGGCGAATACCTAAGCAGCATTTTAAGAAAACCTCGGATTCGAACCTCGTGTGATCTTTAATTCCTCTTTATTGTTCCATCCCTTCCCCTTACACACACACTTCAATGCACTATACTCATATATGTGTTTTGAGACTAGACCACAGAAATCCCACAAGGTGACGGGTAGGTCGGTGCTGGATCTCGCCATACAGCCGGGGACGATCACCGCCACCACCCGCAAGACACCATGGAGTGCAATCACGAACTAACGACCTTTAGCTGTCCACACACCCAGAAATCACTAATCACTCAATGCATCTGGAGGCTTTGTAATTTTGGCGAGCGCGCTGGCCGCGATTGCGCCTCGAAGGCTACCCCCAACACCGCGCGCAGCTGTTGCGAGAGATGAGATGAGATGTTGCGCTCGGCTCTGAGATGCACGCGAACCGGGCTGCTGCGGCTGCGCGGGGCGGGGCGGCGTGCCTGGCTCAATTCAGCAGATTCCTCGCCTCGCCAGTGGCCAGCTGCCTTCGTCCACAGCCGGCGCGGCGCGTAACGAGCGCCAAGCGGTTCGTTTGCTCCGGCGCGGCCGCACTTGCCGCGCGTGCGCGCGCGCTAAAGCATTCACGAGAGTTCGCGTTTTGAAGGAATTCAACACGAAAGGGGGTTGTGGTGGGGATAGGGACGCGTAGGCCGTCCACCTCGAGGACTCGCGATCAATGCCCGGCGAATCCACGAGTAAGTAATTTGGGTTGGACAGAACGACTTCTCGGGATATTCTTTCGTCCCTTGCCTTTCATTGGGCCATCATCTTTCCCCTCATGATTATCTCTATCATTAGATCATCACTCAACCGACTGAGGTGGCTTAGACCATCAACTGATGACTGTAGTATCTACGGTACGATTTCCGATGGTGGCGGTTTTTTTCCACTCTAGCTACAAGGCTAGATCGCTACCTAGTTACGTAGCTAGGTTGAATGTGGACACTCTGTGGAGGAGGATTCCAGCGGTCGGCTGCTCTGATCGGCAGTTTCCCGTGTCGATCAACACCAGGGGAATACCAAAGCGGACTATAAACTTCCGTTAATATAGGAAAATGGAAAAATAGATAAGAATGAAGATAGGATGTGGCAAAGAATATGAACTAGCTATGTATTTGAATAATTCAAGTTCCGTTCCATTATAGTATGCTATACCTTTGTAAAAAATGGATATATTTAAATGGTGTTATTAAAGAAATGCACGTTTAATACGTTCTGAAATGCCATTATTACGAATTATAACCCCTTAATTAAATTTTCGTTTGATACTGAAGATTAAATGCAAATTTGTATAAGCCCCAATTCAAGTTTACTTTACCAACGTCATTACGTATTTCGAATTTTCTTCTTGATGTCGCTATAATATTTAATTGAAAATGGATTCTGATGACGAATGCACGAAAGAAGATCGTCCAACATCGTAACACGCGAAACGAGATCCACATCGGTCGTCCGTGATGGACCCGTCGCCTTTAAGGGCGACCGCGCCCTGCGCAGCGCCCGCCCGCCCTTCACCGCTGCCCCCGCCCTTCGGCTGCGAACCGCCCTCGCGCGCCATCCCCGCCCTCCTCGCACGCGCCACCCCGCCACGCCCGTCGCCCTTTCCGTCCGACCGCTAGGCGAAATCTGGGCGCGACGCGGCCTACGGAGGAGGAGGTGACGGTGATGGTGGGGGCAGCACGGCGCGCTGTTGCAAGGGCGGGACTATCAACTTACGACTTAATGTTTGGTATTGAAGTTCTCGATTGGATAAGCGCGTCTCAGCTGATCGAATCCGAGAAGTCACTCTATTTAAATCAGAAAATAGCGTCTGAAGAGTTCAGTGAGTAGCGCAACCTGAACGCCGTCTCCATAATATTGTATCTTTTAAACCGATAGACCCCCAAGAAGAAAAATTCGATTCGAGGAGAAATTATTACAATTAGACGCGTAATAGTGGTTTTCGTGTACCTTTAATATTGGTTTTGAGTAGGTTGGTGATTCCCAAGTCACGCATCACCCCCACAGTGCGAACTGTGAGGACAACCGGATATAAAATGGCGGCTGCAGCACCGGCTGAGGGGCGTCAAGGCGTCAGCTGATGCCACTGCAGTGCTCTGACCGGATGGCTTAGGGTTCGAGTCGCGGCGCTGGCAGGATTTTCCACACTAGCTAGATAGCTAGGCCGAATTCAGTCGCTGTCTGGAGAAGAATTCTGCCGACCGTCGGCTCTCATTTTACACGGTTTCTCCGATCAGTATGAAGTGTCAAAATCATGCATTACACTTATGGAACCAAGTTGTCGCGTGAGGAAACACAAAATAATCAATCAATTAGCGGCATGAGTGATGCAAAGGGAAGAGCTACTCTCTGCATGTAAGGGCTGTAGGCGGGACGAAGGCGACAGAGGGAGGTGGTGATGGCAACGAGGAGGACCATCTCGACGGAGGCGGGTGGGCGGCGGCGGAGATGGAGACGAAGGCGGAGGACGAGGAGGGCGAGGGCGAGGGAGAGCAATTAGGGAAGAGCCAGCCTGACGACAGGAGCCGAGAATGCGTGGCTGGAAGCGCCCGGCAGCCGCTGGTTGCAGGCAAAACCAGTCCCGAGGTAGGGTAGGGGGCGGCATTGACGGCGGGCACAGTCGAGGCGAGGCGGAGGAGAACGCAGAAGTGGTGCGACGACAGCTGGGAACAGGAACAATACTCTCTGTTAGTGCAATGAAGTAATGATGGTGTAATACAACTATTCCATCTTTCACATTTACACAATGTAGTATTTTGTTCTTCGTTTTCTTCTATTTCTTTGTCTTTTTCTCTTCATTGTGTATTTTATCTTTTGAGCATTAGTCCTCAAGCCAGTGTCAACCCTAAGCCATCATCTTCAAAATTTACCAGTTTTTCTGCACTCTGTTTGGCGTTGTACTCGTAGCAGTGGTGTATGCGGTATACTATCTTCTGGAATTTGTTTCTGTTAATCTCAGCAACTGTCTTTTCGACCTGTCGAAGACACGACTCTAAACATACGCTCTCTTACTCCAATTGTTTTTAATCTGAAGTCTGGTTGCGAAAACTGTTCAGATATAAAATGAAGGGAACGCCGTAGAAATTTTTGCATTACTTTAATGTAAAATACATTAAAGCATTTATCATGAACGCACATTAAATGTTACGTACATTAGGATGCAAGAGTCAAAGCTACATAGTCATATCTGCAATGAATAAATGATCTTGATGGACTGGTGCTTATGGATATATGATGTGAATGATGTAACGCAGGAGAAACGAGAGAATCACCCCATTAATTGTAGACGTATTTTAATTTTAGCATTAAATGGAATGTACTGATATATTAAGCTCTTTTTAATGTTCAAGTACTTTAAGTTTCATGTACATTAATTAATTTATCTACATTAACTTCAATGACATTTCTGACAGCGTAGTTCGAATTTAATTTTGCGTATTGTCGATGTAGAATGGCGTTTCTGACGGGGCGGAGGGTCGTAAATATGTACTTGAGCACCTCGGCTCGCGAGGGAGTTTGCTCTTCTCACACGAACGACGTGTGTAGGCTGCACGAGCATCTTTCCCACGCGCGATGGCAACGCTCATGTCGAACACGGGGAATTGCATTGCTCTGAAACTCACGTTATCTTCAGGGAAGAGGTACTGCTTTGGATGGGTGGAAACACGTCCAGTACTCTGCTGGACTACACTTCTTTTTACATCGCTCGGTTAGGGCCTGGTGTAAATGAAAATTATGTTCTGCCTATTGCAGATGATATTTATCGACAAGCTGCGAAAGTACTTGTGTGTTGGTTATGTTCAAATTGCGCTTTTCTCGGTTGTTTTTCTCCGCGTGTTGTGCAGTGGTTGTTATGTAGAAAATTAGTCATATGTACTGGGAATTGCAGGCTCTTGTCGCATGCTTGATATATGTTTGTTCAACGACCGTAAACATATCATACATGTATCAATCGAAGTTCAAAATAGTCCTTGATGCACATGTATTGCATGTCAATGATATTAACAAACCACCTCCAATTTTTCAATTCGAAAATAAAGTAATATCAAAACTCTTCTACAGGGTGGAACTCTTAAAAGTTCTTCCAGTGATCTAGACCTGCGCCATTTCCTTTTCGGCGTTGTACAATGTATCAAAATGCATACAGTTTCCCGTCATTATTTTGGAACTTATGAAACCTTTAGTTTTGATAATATCAACGTAGTACAAATTATAAGCGATGTTGACACCGATATCACTATCGCAACATCCCTAGAGGAACCCGTGAGACCGGTTCGGAACTGATGCTACATCATGACGCTTAGTTCACACTTTGGAGCAACACAAGTTCAGTGGACTTGTACTCAGAATCAGATTGTAGAAAGAGCGTAAAAATTCTAAGCATGGGCCTCTAGCGGATTTTCGACCCATGTGCGAGGTTCATTGACCACGTGAGCGATAGGATCGGCTACTGCGGTCGGTCGCCTCTTCTTTTACAGTGTTTCACAAAGTGGTCAAAAAAACGCGCTTATAGTGTTTTTTCTTAAATTGCGTTGTTGAAAACTAGAAACGTTTTTAGAAACTAGAAATGTTCATTGCAGATTCCAAATATGGTGTCATTTTGACAGGTGGGTGTAAGTTATGCCTTTGCAAATTTTTTGATGAATAACTTAAAAATTATGGTCAAAATTCAACAAGACGCCTATAACAAAAACAACAAGAAGCCTGTACATGTTAAGTATTGTTTTGTTATCATTGTTAAGTATCTTTTAGTTGGGAGTCACCGTGTCACTGCGGACTGTGACGTTTCAGCGAAATTAATTGTGATTTGCTTCATTCATGCAGATTGTTTCAAGTGTATGTTCTGGCAATTCTTTCTGAATATTGACATGGACAAGCTAAAAGATCTCACAGATTCTGCAATAATCCATCTTTTAACAACAGATAACTATTATATAAGTGAAATTTTACATTGAATCATTTTATGTCAGAAGGCTATGGTTACCACTGCGCTAGTATCAATATGAAATTACAATTCAATTTATTTTAAATAATATTCCACGTAAAAACTAATAATAAAAGAAATTAAATCTGACAAGCATAATATAATATGAAATGTAGTTTTAATGTACACAATCGAACGAAACATTTTCTAGAACGATTCTCAATGAGTAATTAAGTATCAGTACTTGATTTGGAACCTTCTCTGTGATTGGTCAAGAACCTTTAGCCATCAAATGACAGAATTGAATACCTTCGGGCAAAAAGGTTGTAACATGCCTTAGCAGCTTCCTTAAAACTGATTGCAACCCTAACATCAATGGACTTTTTTTTATTTCTTTTAATTAAATATCGCTTAGTAATGAACATTAAGTTTGCTTAGCCAACATTCTCTTAGTAGGGACCCTCTCTAACATAGTTACAATCCATTTAGCACAGGGCTGTGTGCTGGTTTTAATATATGGGTTACAACTATTTTGCCTGGAGTCAATTATAGACTGGGAGTAGAAAATGTATATTGAAGTGTTTTTCCAAATAATCTGAGAGCGGCCTAGTAATGTGGTCAGGGACTGCTCTCTGTGGCTTTGTGCGCCGTCCGTGGGCGGCGGTGGCGGCGGGCGCTAACGAAGCGGCGCGGGGGCGGGTGCCGGCTCGGGGACCCGTGTTCTCACGCGTCCCGCCGCAGCCGCCGGCGCGTGACCGCGTGCGTGCGCACGCGTGGCCGCTGGGCGCTCGCCCGCCGCGACGGCGCCCCGCACGCCCCGCCCACGCCCCTCGCCCCGCGTGTCTGCCGCCGCCGCCGCCGCCCAGGCCGCTGAACCCGCTGCCGAAATGCGCCGACGCGCTTGGCCAAGTTTCCTCTACCGCTTGTGCTCTGCCGCCGCTGTTACCTGTGTTACTGTTGAACAACTGGTAACCATGCGGCGGTGACGGATTTTTTAACTAAGGATGGAACATTGATGTAAATGTTTTCAAAACACAGATATTCTACAAAATATCGATGTTTTAAACATCGGCGTATTGAAGTCGATCTTGTTTGAAGATCAATGTTGTGTGGTTGATGATTTTACGTTTTCACTGTTTTTGTTCGTGGATGAAAAATACCCAGAATCACAATTTTATAAAATTAAAAAAGTGTTTCGTCGTGGATGTTTTATTGTTGATGTCACAATATTATTTTTAACCCGCGCAAGCCATGCCAAGCCAACCCGGTTTGTTCGTGTATAGCGCTCTTACAGTGGCCCATCCACGGGCAAGCGAGGTGTGGTGAGCTGACCTCGCGCCTGTTTTGAATGTTTCGTCGCCGCTGTTTGCTTAATTGTTCGCGCTCTGGATCGCGAAAGATTTCTCTAATGATGCAGAACAGACTCGTCAAGCCTCGCTTGCCACTTTAAGCCAGCATTTGTTCTCGTGTGCTACTATGGAACCTTATTTTAGAATCACTACTGTAAAAAAAAAGAGTTGAATTCTTTTAAAAAAATACATGTCTCCAAATGAGGTGAATCCATGATTTATGATTAAGTTTGATTAGTAATCTCACGCGGGGACTTGTAAATGTTGCCTTATAGAGCATGTGCTTTAGGGGGTTCTTTGAAATACTTCTTTTCTGGGGCAAAAAAGATATACACTGTCAACAATATAAATTATTATTATTAATATCCAACGATTCTGAATACGCTTTTCTACGTGGTGCATTTAAACTCTATTTTTGAGTAGCTTTTTACACTTTCGATCACTAATACATTGAAAATATATGGTTTAGTTCTAGGTTCTTCAATGTCCGTTGAAATGTTCAAAATATGTGTGGAAAAAGCACAACTGAAAAATGTCTCTCTTATTCTTTCACGTTATGGACAAAAGAAGACAAAAGGAGACAAACTGTGAGCTGTCGATTTTGATGTCAAATAATTTACAAACAAATCGCTGCTTACACTGCGTTCTTATGTATTATATTTTTATATATGTATGTTAGCTATATTCCCGTACGTCACGCATTAAGCCGTCTTCGTTCTTCTTTTCTACTTCCTTGCGCTGACTTCCTTCTCGTCTGGGAGTCGGTTACAGGAACATGAAGCGTCAGGGGGGGATTCGGTCGTGGAGAAATTGTGTGTGTTGAGCGAGTAACTGGCGAGCGTTCGTTGCTAACCAGATGCAGATGGAGTGACCGCATGTGCGACAGGGACGTGAATCGCATCCTTCATGGGACTGTCGCCCTCGGCAGACTGGCTCCTGCAGGCAGCTGCTCGAGACTACTCGCGACTTCCACTCTAACGAACCCCACAAGCCCTGCTTCCCCCTCTTTCTCCACCACCTCGTCCTCTACCTTCCCTTCCTCCTCCTCCTACTGAATTGGGAGGCACAGGACATCAATTAATGTCACTGCAGTGCCTCTGCCCGGGAGGTTCTAGGATTTGAGTTCCGTTGGTGATAGGATTTTAGATAAGCGCTACAAGTCTAAGTCGAATTCAGCCGCTCTCGGTAGGAGAATTCTAGCGGCCGGCTTCTCTGATCGGTAGTTTTCCGTTCATCACCAGGTGAATGTGGGAGCAGTACCCTGACAAAAGGGACACGAACCGCGCGCGATCTTTCCTTTGTCTTCCTTGTCCTATCCTCTCCCTTACTTTCACACCCTTATACTTACGTTCACTACACGGCTACAAATGCCGGGAGAGGTTAGAGCTTGTCTCGGTTGGGTTGGTGCTCTGCTGGTGGGAGATGCCTGGTTGGGGAAAACCCACAAACCGACGACGCGTAGGTTGGCAAGGTCTCGCCAATCAGCGCGGGAAAATCACCGCTCCTTCCACGATATAATCACCGCTCTACAGTTGTGGGACTAATGACCAGCTTAGCTGTTGACGCGTCCTGAAATCTAAGTCAATCCTCGTCTCCCTCCGCGACATCGTCCTCCGCCTCCACAGGCCTCTGCACCGCCCGCGCTGCCTAATTGGGCTGTGCTCCCACCGATGGCCTTGACCGCCGTCGGCCCGGCCGCTCCCACTCCAGGCGCCGCCGTGCCCCCCCCCCCCGACCCTACCCCCGCTCTCGTCGTGCTCCGCGAAGTGATCACCAGTCATCACCCGCTTCACTATCACCACCACCACCACCACCACCACCATTGCCACTGTTGGGTACATCAGCATCATTCTACCATCACCACCGACGCTATCCTTTCATCCTCCCCCATCACTTTCCCAATCTTACTCGCCACCATTGCCATCACCGATCCTACCAATTAAAGCGGCAATTGCCGTCTCATTTACGCTGGCATTTCCAGTGGTCTGATGCCACCTGCCGAATGCTTTTTGCTGTCCTAGTGATGGCGCGCCATTGGTTGTTTTGTCGATGTTTCGGCTGTTGTGTCGTGGCCGTCCCCAGGGCTGAAACAGGGTACATTCAGCCCTGTGCAGTCGAAAGCATTCTACAACCCGCAGAGTTTCTGCTGCTGTCAATGACCACCGTTGACTACCTTTTCCACTCCCACAGATTTCTGCAGTGATCCGGTTCCATCATATCTTCCGGTGAATCGCCATCTCTCACTGACTCTCACTTTTACGGATATTTTTGATTCCTTCGAATGCCAACAAGTTGGTCTTTCAACTTTACGTAACATTGGGTTTTCTGCGTACATCACCTCTGCGCTTCGTCAACACCAACTCTTCTTCTTCTTCCCAGAAAAAAATCACAATTGTTGGCTTGTAGCCGAAAGTGTAGTCATACAGCATGCCATTGTAAAGTCACTCTTAATTATCTAATACTACAGATGATAATAATTGGAAAGAGTGTATCACACAAGCAACGTTTATTTCTAGAACATACTTTTCAGGAATTTCTCTTATCGTGAAAAATATTCTGTACTTAGAAAGTTTGTTTCCTACTTGTTAACATCTAGTATAATACAGAAATGAAGTTCACTGAACTGATTTTTTTTAAATGATGCTAACCACTGTTTTTTTAATAACATTTTTTCTCTCTGTGTTGCAGGTGAGTATCGGAACGAAGTCGGAGGGAATCCACGTTGCCTAGGGGGACCGAAGCGTAAGTGTTCTCATATTTAACCTCACGAAGGCTTCTGTTGACCTTGCTTTGAACGGTTACTGCAATTTTGCGATTGGCGTAATTACATTAATTTCTTGAGAACTTTAATTTCCTGGTATAGAGAACGACTGAAGTATATATTTATCCATTAAGTAATTTAGCTTGCAAATTAATTACTACAAAGTATGTGAAACCGACTGCATGCTATTTTTCATACATGCAATCGGCAGTGCATGTGTAATAAAATGGAAAATATTACCTCCAGCACTACCATATTTAGAGAGATAATGTGTATTCCATGACAATATTGATCAATTCTATGAGTTGTAACGACGTTTTGTAGAAACTATTCTTTGTGTAATGTGCATCTATTTCTCCTTAATACCGCATCGAAAACCATTTTGCCATATTCCGACAGCTACTCATAACTGTTATGGCCCTTGAGTCAAACACAATTGTTGATAATTCAAACGTTTCGAAATAAAAGATACGTGAAGCGATATTCGATTGTTGCATATCCTTATTTTCTGTTTTCAGTAATGCAAAATCGTATTTTAATAGGAACGAGAAAAAATATTATATTGATGTTATTTGTCAGTTTAAATGAAAAAAGGATTGAAACATTGTGAATGAATAAAATACAACATTGTTCATCTTATCATATTTCAATATATGAAATTAATACAATGATATATCATCTGTGGACAGGAAAAGTGACACAACTCATAAATGTTTTAGTTCAGTAAAATATGTTGATACTAATATGTTTTAGTAGCAACAATTTCATGTAGATAAGTCACGAAAGTCGAGATAGAATCAAACACTTTGCCTTCAGCCGGGAAATAAACTACTCCACACAGAATGAAAACCTTCTGCGAAAGGACAATACCTATTTGTTGAAGAAAATGAGATGTGATATAGTGTTGCAGAAACTGTCATTAAATACATTTCATAGTAGCGCTTGTGGCTTGCCTATCTGTTGTTCAGTAATTTATCGAGCTGTAACGAACCCGCGTTCCTCAGAGCGAACAGATCCCCGCCGCCCTCGACAGCGGCCGCTCCGTCGCCCTGGCGGCCTTCGCGTGTGTTTGTTTCTCCTGGAATGCTGCATTGTCTCCTCAACTCGCTGAGTTTACGAGCCCACGCATTCGCATTTGGAGATGCATAATACATAAACATTCCGTGCGCACATATCCCCAAGGCTGCATCATTTCTTATTAGTATGTGCTTGCCAGGAATTGCATTCGATGGACAGCACAAGCAACAACGACAATATTAATTCGCACCAAGTGGTGCGATGTTGTAATATCATGATTACCATTTTATTGAGCTTTATTACGTGGTATTTTGCTGTGAGTGGCAGTTCTTTTATCTTATGCATTTCCGGATGTGCATATTGATGACCTGTTGGATTGTGTAATTGACGCAGCTTGAAAATGGAAAACGAGTTGTTCTTCTGTAATTGCATGCAGCTTGTGGTGGTAATCCAAAACGTCACCCTTGAGTTTAATGAACCATAGTGTAAATGAAATTAGTCAGGATATGAAATGAAATTAAGGTAGCTACTGTTTTTGCAACTGTTCGACATCTGCTCTCAAGGTATCTGCGACACCGTCAAAAAATTTCTAATAAAATAAACTGTAATATCTCACTGGAAGGGATAGCACTTGTAGAAGTGGATTTTCGACTCGTACTACATCGACACTCGATCGAATCCCACAACAGCCAGGATTACTTCTAGATTCCGGCTGCGTTCACTCGTTTACGTCTGCGTTTACAGTTTGTCCATTTTCTATTATCATAAAACTTTTTCATGGACGTAGTTTTGTGAGCCATAACATGAGGAGAGACGTTTTGATTTAATCTTGAATATCTTCGTAACAGTTTTAACTAGTTTTCCAAGCTATTCATTTTAAATTGTTCGCTATGCTATTCAGAACCAGTGTCCATAAGACACATTTATAAACCTTTGCTTTTCTCGAACGATACTATATTTGAAGGTAACGGCTGGTAACAACCTGCACTCAGATAATCAATCGGGACTCGGCTCTTAGCGCCAGTGCCGGAAGCGGCGCGAGAATATTAATTAGCCGAGCCCCGTCGTCGAATGCAACGCCGCGCCGCGGCACTTCGCCTCCGACAGTCGACTGTCGACGCCCTTGAAAGCGCGCCTCGCCGTATCCGTGACGCGCGGCGTCACGTTGTCACGACACCTCGTCTGTCGCAGGCGACGGTCGCATGCGATGGCCATTCACGCTAATGAAGTTTTGCGTGCAACGTACTAAAAAATATTTCAAGTTGTGTCGAATGTTGGTTTTAAAATATTGGTTTAAGCGCGATATAATTTTTAAATATTTGATTTCACTAATTGCTTGGAATGTGTTTTAGTTTCTTGCAAAGATAATACTCTTGCGAGATGAATTATTGTGTTGATATTTAAACTCTGCTTTGTTTAAAAAATAGCATGAATTTGAACTGTTTGTAAATTGTTGCTCTAAAAAACTCTTATCATCAAACATTTGATTAATTAATAGTTTTATTACATTATTTTATCGTATCTCAATAGTTTCCAATAAATTCTTGTATCCAACTGCTTTTAGACATATTTGTAGATTCGAATGTCGACAGAGTGGATTTGTGGAGAGAGAAAAAGTACATTGAGGGTTATGGTATTTTAGCAGTAATATTCGTTTACCGTACAGTTTCTTAACATTCAATCTAATATATCGTCGTATCGACAGTTCTTTCATCAGAATTGATTTTCACGAACTATTCCACTCGTGAAATTGAAACAAATAGGGTTTAAAATTCCGCTTCTATGAGCATTCAGAGACGAATTATCTGCGCGTTTCATCGTTCAAAACCATCGCTCTGGTTTTATCACTTTGACGTGCAGTTGTTTCTTCGCTGTAAATAAACAATGGCCACCACAAGGAAAGAAGAGACTTGATCAAGCAGTAGCTGCAGAAATGTTAGCATGTACCTTGTTTTTAACATAATTTTCATATAAATATATTAATTCACTTTTCAGGATTTAAAAGTAATTTTTAACACTCTCATATTTCGTATGAACAATTTTTTCACATGGATCGCTTTCTTATAAAATTACACCTTACCACGTTGTAGATAATGCATAGAAACCCCAGCATTTCTGTCTACTGCCCGTGCTGGTGACTGTTGGCCCCGCCCCGCCCCGCCCCGCCCCGCCCCGCCCTGCCCCGCCCCGCCCCGCCCCGCCCCGCTCCAGCCCTCGCCAACTACCGTCGCGCTGTCCCACGCGTAGCGGGGCGGGGCGGGGCGGCCTTGGAGCTGCGTGATGGCGCCGAGCGAGCGAGTGAGGGGGGGGGGGTGCCCCCTGGGCACTTCGCTCCAAAAGGCCCTCGGCCCCCGCGCAGCGCCCCCCTCTCCACATGAGGTTTCAACAACGCCAGAATCAACGTCAATAGGTCGTTGGCAGCTCCGATTATAATGTGTGTTCCGCCCCTTAATACAGCCATCAAAAGCGTTTGTAACGGCAGTGTCGGGCTTTCTTTCACATGTCTTCCTGTCACACACCTCTCCCTCGAGTTCTGTCTTCATTTTCGCTGTTCTGTACTTTTACCCCCCTCCCCCATTCTTGAAAAAAGATAAATCTCTGATAATTAAGCAGTGGCGTGAATACTGCTGGCTCTAGATGGCGGTAGAGGGCATGATACTGCTGATTAACTTCTGGAGACTTCTATTGTGAATTTGAATTGTATTGTGAAAAAAGTGCATGTGATGTAAGAGAATCGGGATGGGCAGAGGCAACATACTTAACGCAGACGTTTGACAATTTGCATATCCTCCAGGCGCTCCCACACTTTCCGGATAAAATATTTTAGTTCTTACTTTGGAAACTGCTTAAGAGGTAATGTCAACAAAACCACTTAGTCACAAGTTCTCCGAATCGCTCCTTATACTTAAGGCGAGTAATTTAAATTCTTGGAGCCGGCTTCATATTTTAATTTCGCATTTCCTCTTGCTGACTTCCAGGGTCGCTGTAAAATAAACAGCTCCAGCTTTCTGCTTCCTGTTTCTTTAGCAATTGAGTTAAGACGTTCTACATATTGTGTAGTGAATATGCAATACATATATTGTATAATTCTACATTTGGTATTGATTTCAACAGCGAAATTAACAAATGTCAAGTTTTGATATTTCTCATATCCATCCACTCGCTTGATAAAGGAGATTTTGCTTTTGAAATTAAGTAGTGGTTTTAGTTGGAAGATCTTTAACTTTAGCGAGAGAGGTTTTTAGCTTTTATATTGACTTTCCGAGAAGTCGTCGATGTCTCGTCTCGAACCCGATAACTGCGTTCAGCCGGTCACCCCGCCCCGCCCCATACCGTCATGCCCCATCCCGCCCCATCCCGCCCCATCCCACCCCACCCCATCCCACCCCGCCCCATACCGTCCTGCCCCATTCCGCCCCATTCCGCACCATCCTGCCCCAACTAGCCCCGCCCCGCCCAGCACCGTCCTACCACGTCCTACCCCGCCAGCCGGCCACCCCTCCCGCCCCACGCATTCCATATCGTCTTGCCTCCTCCCGCCTCATCCCCCCCGCTTCGCCCCGTCCCAACCCATCCGGCCCCGTCTTTCCCGCCTGCTCGTCTTATCCTGTCCTACCTCTCCCCGCCCTGTCCCGCCCCACCCCACACTTCCAGCGCCATCCCGTCTCATCCCGTCCCATCCCGCCGTATCCCGTCCCACCCTGTCTCGCTCAGCACCCCCCCCCCCCGTTCCCGCGGAGTGGCCGCGTCACGGCGTCGAAGGCCGTATTATGCAGCCAGTTGACTGGGAGGGCGGGGGCGCTGATATCCACTTTCACGGATCGAAGCGAGAAACACAAAAGCTGCGAAGTCACCGCCAGGGCCAGGGCCCGAGCCGGCAGGGGGAGGGGAGGGGCGGGGCGGGGCGGGGCGAGGAGAGGAGAGGAGAGCAAGATGTCAGAGGCGTTTGCCTTTTTGTCCACAGCTGCACAGTGGTACCCAAGGTGAAAGAGCACGGTCCGATTCATCTCTGGAATTAGAATGTTCGATTTAAATTTAAGGTGTTGAAGTGGGAGAAATTAACCTCAGGCGCCACAGTAAGCTTCCTGCTATTCGAAAATGTTAATGTCTTTTTGGGGAAGGTGTGGCTTATCTTTTTACTAGTTATGTCTTGTTCATGTTCATGAAGGTTTTGGGATAGTAACAAGATAAGACACTTTTTTTACTATATTGGAGATATTGAACTTAACGAATAAACGAATGACTTTCTGTGACTGGTTTAGCTTTTTTCGTTACCATCCCTATCCCTTGAATTATTTGTTAATTTATAATGATTTGCGGTATACTATATTTTCTATACCAATTTTGGTAAATAATTTTGGTAGTTTGGTTGGCTATTTAATGACGAAGTCGAGTGCGATGAGAAGAGTGGTGAAATAAATATTCAATGTCCCATGGATATAACTGGCATATTTAAGAAAACATCAATGAAGTTCTTTTCTTTAAAACTGCTTATACATACTGGTGTTCTCTAGCTCTTCCAAGTGTGAAACATTATATAAAAACTAATATTACGTTTCTTCGAAGCCATTTCATTTTTAGGCGCTTGTTCGGAGGCTATTTTAAGAAAGCGCTTGTTCCACGCTGCAACATTTGTACAGTATGGTGTTTGTAACTAAGTTCAAATTACGAAAAATATGACGTACATTGCGGTCTCGAATTCTTTCAAGAGACATGAATTCAGATTGTTGTTGTGGGATTTTGTTACTTAATAAAACAGTTCTTTCGTTTTCCCCACCTTTTAACCTACTAATCTCTTTGAAGGGAATAAATTAGGAATTTCGTGACGGATTTTATAAATGAACCTCCGTTCCACGGGAGGCCCACTGCGTGGCAGAGCGCGTGGGGAGGAGGGCGTGGCTGCGAACGCTCCGTGCAGCGTTGTCAGATAAGCGCAGTCCCTCGCCACGCTGATGTCACTTCCGCCCCGTGACAACTCCCTCTTTGTGGGGCGCCGTGCATGCTGGCCAGCGGCGCCTGGCGCACGAGCCAGCCGTCAGAAGGAGAGGACGGCAGGCACGATTTCTTTTGTAGCAATTGAATTTTAAAATGAATATTAAAAATGCATGTATACTGCAATTTATTTGCAGCTGCCTCTGATAAGTCATCAGCTGTCACGGTGTCATCCAATCGAGAGCTTACATATTGCCACCTTCCGATTGGATGACACCGAAACAGCTGATTTACGTCAGAGGCAGCTCTAAATAAATCCTAGAATAAGTAGTTTAGTGTCAGGCTGTTCGTGATCTAATGAAGGAGCTCTCTCGAGCTATCTGTAATTGTCCCCACAATCAGAGTTAAAACATGTATACTCTTCGACGCTAATTTTTGGACTATTTTGCTCTCTGTCTCATTATGTTACAGCAGGATATATCATAGTTCGGACTACGCGTGTTTTCTTTGGTCAAGGGACACCGTTCGTTTAATAATCTTGTGTAGGTAACTTCTTCTAAAGCAGTGCTTAGATGCTGTATGCTTGTGCTTAAGTCGGAGGGACAGGCCGGTGTAAAGCAAACGGTAGTTGGTCCACATCGAAGTTGACGGGGCACGTGCAGATAAGGTCCAACAGCTTTGATACTTTTATAGAGAAAAATACTCATATAACCAGTGGTGGGTGCTTTGGAGCGCGCCAGTGGTATACTTGCAGAATACGAATGGTTTAGTAATATATATTTATTATTTCTGCAGGAAGGTTTACGCAAGCTGGTGGCAGAACTTTTAGCTCCAAACGTTACGAAAACATGCCATCAGACAGCCCCAACAATGACTTTGCACCCGCGGACACGACAACAGTGGGTACGTGCTATGGTACGAGTATGTTTGGCGTAACAGGCGCCCATGGCTGGTGCTCCTGGGAGAGCGATAAGTGAGTTAGCGATAAGTGATTACTGCGCAATCGAGTGACGGTGTCGGGTTTCTTTGTTACGACCTACATCCAGTATGTGACTAATTCGCATATTAGTCAGTTAAATCGTTCATTAGCCAGACGGTTCAGCTGAAACTGTATGAATGACGATAAACGGATCATTTTGCACATCATCCAGCTAATATCCGTATTAGCCTCAGGCAGCTGGCTAGTGTAAAAATGAGAGGCGCCTTATGTGTTCGCAAGAACTATTTTGGCGTCAAAAGGCGCTGGAAATTGTGCGTTCCACTTAGTTATTTAATGTGAGTCGCGGAGGATGAAGGTGGGACCTTTGTGGATCAAATTCGAAAACGTGTGGTGAAGCGTCAACTGAGATTAGTTTAGGTTAGGTTACTGGTTTGTGGCTTACGCTATGAACGCAGTGCAGCCGAAATATCGGTGTCTCGCTGGTGTCCGACTGCGAGCGAAATCGTCCGACGTATTTCACCTGGAATGCACTCGAAATCGTCCGAATATCCCCATACTTTAGCAGTTCATTGTTTGCAACATTTGCGAGAAGACCGTCTACAAGTTTTGGAGCTAGTCTTGGGAATAAAAGTGGCCTTGACTGTCCAGCTGATTTCGGGCGAATGGAATCGACAAAATCAAACGCAGCAGATCTTCGCCCGACTGCGGATGTTTCCGGACTCTCGCAACAGAGGTCGTTCGGGTGAATATGCCCATTTCCATTTACTGGCGCGTATTTGAACAAATCGGGCAAATCGGCCGTACGCGTCCGACGCCGGCAGGCCGAAATTTCGTCCAAAATCTTTTCCACTGTGGCCGCCGCCTTGGAGCTGGAGAGCGCGTTGTCGGGATTTTAATCTGCAGAGGCGAACGGGCGGAGAGGGCGGAGCAGGCAACGACCTTCTGTCTCTTTAAAAAGCGTGGCAGGTGCCGTGGGCGGCGGCCGAGGGGGGGAGGGGGGAGGGGGCGCGTGGGACTGAGCGCCTGCGCCTAACGGCCGCTCGCAGACCTACCTGCCGCCGCCCACCGCCGCCCACTGCCCGCCCTTGCGCAAGGCGCTCGCCGCGGCCGCGGCCTCCCGCGGCAGCCGACGCCGATTGGCCGCACACCGCGCGCTGTCGTTGGATTCGCAATGGAACTACAGTGGAGATCGAAAAAATCGCAGCACCTAAAGAAAATCGGCATTCAGTATTTCCTAATCAGATCTGCTCTAAAAAGTTTTAAACAAATATTAGTAGAAATTGGTCATCATGTATTTTATGTGGATGAAATGAAGTTCCTGATTCCATTTCCTTCATAACTCACTCGAGGTTTGCAAATGAAGTGCTCTGTTTTCAGGAATATATTACAGAGAAAGGTGATGCTGTTTTTTCAGTACTACTGTACGTGATACACAGGCTCCAGCACCCAATATTGGGGTAGGAATAATTCTCAACTTTGATAGTATTTCGTAGTCGCGTAGACTCAGAAAGGTCCACAAACTGTTTTAGATAAGCATGAGTAAAAGCTTTTTTATGGTATAGCGTGCTGTCAGTGCAAGCAATTTCTTTATTTCATAATCATATTCTTATATTTTATTCAAGACGCATATCTCTGAAGTTTCTACACAGCAGCGGCTCAGTTCTCAGGAATCTGTATCACCAATTAAGTTTTCAGAATAGCACGTGTCGCGGAGCCTACTCGGAATTGCCCTCACACCACCTCGCAACCGACGCCAAGCAGCTGCACGCAAAGTTCCTAGAAACTTCCATTCGCAATAACGAGCCTCGATGCGCACGGCACGTGTGGCAACCGTTGTCTCGCCGTCGACGCTCGCGCGTGTGTGTGTGTGTTGCCACCTTCCCAGAACTCCGATTGCATCAATGACGCAATTCAGAGCTCCACGCTCGCAACATGCCACGAACCAGCCGGCCTGAGCGCCGCGCCTTCGTATTAATTTCTCCTCCTGCCACCAGAGTACGCCAGCTTGCAGCAGTGCCTGCCCGCTCTCGTGGCTGGCTGTCCGCCGCCACCGCACGGGTGCGCTGCGCGCGCGCTCTCGCCGCCGCCAGTGCCCCCCGCCCCGCTACGTGTCGCCGGAGGGTGCCCCCCCCCCCCCTCCTCGGTGCCTGCAAGCTGCAGCCCGCGCCCGCTCTCTTGCATCAGGTTTCCAGAAACTTCGGTCGCCACGCGGCCAAAAGGCCCCCCACCACCTCACGCCAGCAAGCGCCCAGCTGCGCGCTTGACTTCCTGGAAAATTTCGTTGCACACGACACGCCGGCGGCGCAACCGCGCTCGCCGCGCGGCGCTGCAACGGGGAAAAACTTCAGTTGTCGTCTCGTCTCCTTCCTGAACAGACGTTGCTCCGCGCCGCGCTCCGCGTGGCGTGCATTCACTGCTCGTCTCATGCCCATGCCGGGTGGACGTGCTTGTAACTCTTTTCTTTGTGTAATGTCCAAGTTAAACGGACACGTTGCGCGTTGCTCCGCGACGCGCATTACGGCACTCATGGCTATGTACGCTCTCCGAGGTGCAATGGTGCCCAGCTGCTCATACGTGTGGAACCGGCTTACGCCACACACGTACAATGGTGCCTAGCTGTTTATGCGTGTGGAACCGGCTTACGCCACACACGTTCAGTGGTGCCCAGCTGTTTACGTGTGGAACCGGCTTATGCCACACACGTTCAGTCCCTGTGCTGGTAACATTAGTGTAACTTACTAACGCTCACGCCATGCGGGCAAACAGTGCTTTGTAACCCTCATGTTCATATGTATATTTTTATGCCACGTGCGCTAATTACCTTTATATGTGTTAACTTCATGCTACGTGTAATTAGTTACTACTGACAAACTGATGCACAACGCCACGTGTGCTAATCAATCTCATTATGTGTTATTTAATGCCACGTGCGCTAATTACTTTCTTATGTGTTAACTTCATGCTACGTGTAATTAGTTACTACTGACAAACTGATGCACAACGCCACGTGTGCTAATCAATCTCATTATGTGTTATTTAATGCCACGTGCGCTAATTACTTTCTTATGTGTTACTTCATGCTACGTGTAATTAGTTACTACTGACAAACTAATTCACAACGCCACGTGTGCAATTTGGTCTCATCATGCATTTATTTCATGTTATTTATGTGACTTCATTCATAGGTTAAGTTTCATCTTCATCATAGGTCAAATATGTATCTTTAATTTACAATATACGCTTATATGTTTTGTATTCTATTGTTTCATGGTAACAAGCACCCTATCATCTCCCCATCCTTGCAGTCCCAGATCTGCAGGAGTGGTTATAACCTGTTCTCTCATTTCAGAAATCTGGGTGGTCCTTCGAAATTAATCTAATTAATCTAATTAATGGGCTATGGCAGGAATGTTTGGGAGGAGTTGAAGTTTCATTTCACAAACCAGTCCACTTCGCCCGACTCCCCCATTCATTTTGGTCCTTCGAGCCGGATTTTGAACTAGCAAAATTTTTGTATACCTATGATTTTATATGTATGCCTAACTTCTATTTTTAATGCCTTCCAGGTACCAAGCTGATATTCACATCAGCACATTCCTTTTTGTACTTCCATTGTCAATGTCTACCAGGCATTAAAGCTGATACTTACATCAGCACTCCCTTGTATGTGCTTTCCGAGCCATCACATTTTGTCTCTTGAGTGCTTGTTACTATATATACATACTTGTGCTAATTGCATATCAATGTACTTGTTTTTTTTTTTGTGTAACATACTTGTCCTAATTGCATATCAATGTACTTGTTTTTTGTGTGACATACTTGTGTTAATTGTACTTGCTTTGTCAATGTGCTTGTTTTTTATACAACACACTGATCCCTGATTTAAAATGTTACATGTACTTACTGTCCTGTATCGTGTAACGAGGCTGTGTTCCTGTATCGTGTAACGAGGCTGTTTGCTCCTGTATCGTGTAACGAAGCTGTACGCTGTTTCACTACTGATGCCGCACCACTCAGCTGTTTTTTCAACAAATTTGTAAGTGTAATAACTTCATAGATGTGCGTCTATTCAGGGGATTAACTTGCTTGCTTGCTTGTAAAGATTACAATCACTGATTGCTACCTTAACTTCATGTGTATACATTTTGTGCACTTCCATTTGCAAGTGTTACATGTACAATTGTGGACTCACATTACGTGTGGTCTTTAATCTCATATGTACACTTGTATCTACGCTCCACGTGTGTATCTCTTTAATTTGTACACACTGCTAATTCACTTCCAAGTGTTACATGCATACATTTGTGTTTTTACATTTTTATGTGCTTTATTAATTTCATGTGTTTATTGTGTCACACACACACACATTTGTGCTTTTATTGCAATTTTTAAATGTCTCATGTATACACATCAGTGTTATTACTTGCTTCTTTTATGTCACATGTACATACAGTGTGCTTTGTTTAGTGTTTGTGTATTTTTGGGGAAAGTCCAGTGTTAATTGCTATTAGGTTAGGGCTCCCTTCTGATCCCTCAACATTCCTGTATTATTCTGTGCCCATCAATTGCCAATTGCGCATCCAAGATGGCATCACAAACCCTTCCTAAAAAGGTTATTTACGCAATGACCAGGTTGAAGAATGGTTGTACCGACATTTCAAATTTTCTTACAGAAAATGAGCCACTCACCGCGCTCACGTGCCGACGATTAACCTTGAGAAAGGAATCGCTCATTGAAAATTTTAATAAACTCAACAATCTCATTGACAGTGTCGATCCATCTAATGAGACCTTTTCTCAAATAAATGATATCTTTAATGAATATTATGATGTTCTCGCTGCAGCTGATATGGCAGTGTCTAATTACAATTCAACTCTCGTTGACAATGATTCTGTTTCCAACAGATCAAGCCATTCTGACTGTACCTCTAGAAGTTCTAAGCGCAATGTTAAATTGCCTGAAATTAAATTGCCCACCTTTGATGGCAACCAAGCCAACTGGCTCACATTTAAAAACATTTTCGAAGGCCTTATATGTCAAGATGACATGCCCAATTCTAATAAATTTTATTACTTATCAGGCTCACTTGTAGGACAGGCCAAGGATTTATTGCACAACTTGCCCATCACCGATGACAACTTTACAGTTGCATGGGAATTACTGAAGCAACGGTATGACTCTCCCAGGGCTATCGTTAGCATTCACTTAAATTCAATTTTAAATCCTCCTGCACTTGCAAAAGGCTCCGCTTCTTCTTTGCAGAATTTAATTGACTACTTCAGATTACATGTGAATGCAATTAAGGGCATCAACGTTGATACTGATTTGTCAGATTTGTTGCTCGTTGCACTAATTTCCAAAAGTCTTCCCACTGACATTCTCAAGCAATGGGAACTGTCCTTGAATAGTAGTGAACTCCCCACTTTCGATTCCTTGTTACAATATCTAGAACTACATCAACGAAGCTTAAGAGTCTTTGACAATCCTAATGTATACGCTTCAAATTCTCACGTTAATGACAAGCCTCACACCGCCAGGGCAGGCAACGTCAACAACACGGGAAAAAGCAAGTCACTAATTTGTCCTAAATGCAATTCTGAACATTTGATTAAGGACTGTCCTTCATTTCTACAATTGTCACCTAAGGCTCGCCACGACTTCATTGTCAAGCAAGGTAGATGTTCTAGATGTTTTCACCCGAAGACCCATAGTCACTCTTGTGCTATAAAATGTGCCATTTGCGATAAAAATCACCACAAACTTTTGCATTTTGGTGATAAGCCTCCTGTTAATCAGCAAGCTGCATCAGCTGTTGCAACCAGTGCTGCCAAGGCAACCACTTCAACTCTCATTCCAACAGCTTTAGTAAGCTGTTCTTCTAATAATGGCAGGTCTAAGCCTTTTGTTGCTCTTCTCGATACTGGAAGTGGTATTAACTTAATTACTTGGAGCACGGTAAAATCTCTCAAGTTACCTACAACGAAAATGCCTGTGACTATTTCTGGTATTGGTCCGGAAGCTTTAACAAGCACTCACAGCACTACTTTAACAATTAGACCTTGTAATGTTCCTGATAGTTGGTCTTGTAAGATAAATTGTTCAATTGTGCATAGCATTCCTGGCACTCTTTCACACAGTTTTAATTGCGACAGTTGGAATTTACCCACAGATCTAGTCTATGCAGATCCCCACTTTGATAATATCAAACCCATCGATCTCTTGCTTGGTGCAGATATCTTCTTTGACATTTTACTGCCAGATAAGCTAACCAGATCCGATGGTGTCTATCCTGTGCTACAGCACACCAAATTAGGTTGGATTGTTGCGGGTCGTACCCCACGCTCCACTGCGCCCTCGCAAGCCCCTTGTAATCTGATTCAGACGCCCTTTGAGTTACCTGATCAGATCAAACACTTTTGGGAGGTAGAGGAGGTCTCGCCTCTGCACCCAATTTTACATGAGGAAGAAATAGCAGAATCTCACTTCGTAGCTACTCACTCGAGGGACGCCTCTGGCAGATACTCGGTCAAGCTCCCTGTTAATTCTAAATTAAATTCATTAGGCGACTCCAAACCTCAGGCAATTAAACGCTTCCTGGCAATTGAAAAAAGGCTTGAAAAGGATCCCGAATTAAAGCAAGATTACCATGAGTTTATCAACGAGTATATTCAATTAGGACATATGCAACCAGCACCCAGCTGTGGCAGCCTTGTTAGTTATTACATTCCTCATCACCCAGTGTTCAAACCTTCCAGCTCCACTACTAAAACTAGGGTTGTGTTTGACGCTTCAGCTAAAACCACCACTGGTATTTCACTCAATGATGCGCTATTAAATGGTAGCAAAATTCAAGACGATCTCTTTGATCTTTTACTTAAATTTAGAATTCACAAAATTGGCATTGCTGCCGACCTTAAAATGATGTTTCGCCAAGTTAATGTAGACCCATCTGACTGGAACCTACAACGTGTTTTATGGAGGGACTCCCCCTCTCAACCTATTCAGGATTTTGCCTTAACTACGGTGACGTATGGTCTAAAACCAGCCACCTTTCTTGCTGTTCGCACCTTGCATCAGCTAGCTACCGACGAAGGCACTGACTTCCCTATCGGCTCACATGTGCTAACGTCCAATTTTTATGTTGATGATTTCTTACATTCATCTCCCAACCTGCATACTGCCAAACAAACTATCTCTGAATTGAACAGTTTGTTGGCAAAGGGTGGTTTTCTTTTGCGTAAATGGGCTTCGAATGACACATCTGTTTTGTCAGATCTTCCAGATCACTTGCTGGCCAAGTCAGGCCACAAAATTTTCGAGTCCAAAGCCCCCGAAGCAGTATCCACTTTAGGCATTTCTTGGAACACTGTCACTGACATGTTCACCCTAGTGCTGTCAGACAAAGTCAATTTTAATGTTACAAAGTTTACTAAAAGAACCATGCTGTCTGTGATATGTTCTTTATTCGATCCACTAGGCCTATTGGCACCTTGTATAATTGTTTGCAAACTGTTATTTCAAAGACTCTGGGATTATTCCCTCAATTGGGATCAATCACTCCCACCTGATATTGCCCTTAAATGGCAAGAAGTCTTTACGTCATTAATTGACATACCTACGATTAATGTTCCACGATGCATCCTGCCATCTGATTACTCTTCCATTGAACTGCATGGCTTTTCCGACAGCAGCCTAATAGCCTACGGAGCAGCCATTTATGTACGCTCTGTAAATGAACACGGTACATATACTGTAAATTTACTCTGTGCCAAATCTAAAGTAGTGCCCTCTAATATAAAGTGTAAGGATGACACTGCGTTAACTATTCCTCGCTTAGAGCTCTGTGCTGCCGTCCTTCTGACCAAGCTTATGATTAAAACTATTAAAATTCTTTCTCATGAACTTTCTCCCAATGCTGTCCTATTGTGGACCGACTCCAGGATAGTGTTGGACTGGATTCACTCACCACCCCTCAAGGGCAATGTGTTTGCGCGTAATCGTGCACAGTTTATTAGGGAGAATGCAAACGGCTTCACTTGGCGTTACATTCAATCTTCTCTCAATCCTGCCGATTTACTTTCACGTGGCGTCAAGCCCAAAGATTTGTTAAATTCGGACGTTTGGTGGCACGGTCCACATTTCTTAGCTCTTGAGTCAGCCTCATGGCCAAATGGCATTTCTGTAACTGTCAACAACGCACCTGTGCTAGTCTGCAAGCCTTGCGACTCGTACCTCAACGAAAGAGTGTGCTCTTACTACAGCTCTTTTCAAAAATCACTTCGCGTTATGGCATATGTTCTTCACTTTATCACATGTCTTAAATCTGCCAAGTCAGGACTAGCTTCGGACCCCACCAGTTCCACTAAATCTCTCTCTGCTCACCAGCTTAATCATGCAAAATTAACATGCATCAAAATTGTACAACATCATGCCTTTCTCCATGTGTTTAAGGCACTCAACGACGGAGCCACATGTCCCTCTAGCAGTGGCCTCCTTTCGCTCAATCCTTTTATTGACAATGATGGCTGCCTGCGTGTAGGTGGCAGAATCTCAGAGGCCGAGCTGTCTTTTGACACTCTCCACCCTCTAATTTTACCTTCTAAGCATCACTTTACCAGGGCACTTATTAATGACGCCCACTTAAAACTGGCCCATGCCAATGTTCAGCTTCTAACCGTCCATTTGCGACAATCCTATTGGATACTTTCCATTAGGAAGACAATCAAATCTGTGATACGTAAGTGTATCACATGTTTTCGCCATGCTCCTACATCAGCACAACAGCTTATGGGAAACCTCCCAGCTATACGTGTGACCCCATCTCCCACCTTTGGCATTGTGGGGGTGGATTATACAGGGCATTTTTGGCTTAGGCACGGAATTCGCGGCAAATCCCGCACCAAGGTGTATCTTGCACTTTTCGTGTGCATGGTCACCAAGGCCGTACACATCGAAATAGTCTCCTCTTTAACTACAGAAGCCTTTTTAATGGCCCTTAAGCGATTTGTATCACGTCGCGGCATTCCAACTAAGATTTTTTCGGATAACGCTACTACCTTTGTGGGAGCGAACACACGGCTGCATGCCCTTTACAACCTTTTCAAATCTTTAGCCTTTCAAAAACAAATTATTGATTTTTGCTCTAATTCCTCCATTGATTGGACATTCATTCCACCCAGGTCCCCTCACGTTGGCGGCATCTGGGAAGCCGGCATCAAAATCCTAAAACGTCACTTGCTACGTGAAATAGGTGAAGCCGTGCTTTCTTATGAAGAATTGTTAACTACTGTCACACATGTTGAGGCGATCTTAAATTCCAGACCTCTCATACGTCCATCGGATGACGCAGCTGAGTTTAATTATCTCACGCCTGCTCATTTCTTAATTGGCAGACCTCTTACAGCCTTGCCCGATCCCAATGCACTACAGCAGCAATCTGTACGCTGTCATTGGAATCGAACCCAAAATGCACTTGCCAACATTTGGACACGCTGGACGAAGGAGTATCTGTTATCCCTTCAACAACGCTCCAAATGGACAGCTGTCTCTCCCAACATCAAATCGGGCATTCCCGTTTTGTTGATTGATGACAATCTCCCTCCTCTTGAGTGGAGGTTAGGGGTAATCACCCAAACTTTTCCCGGTCGTGATGGTCGCACTCGAACTGTACAAGTTCAAACCAAGGCAGGCTCCTTTGTGAGGCACATCCATCGCCTGTGTCCTCTACCCATTCATGATTAGTACATGTCTTTCATAGTCATCTTCTATTGGTTATTTGTAGTTAGTTGTTTATTGTTTTGTTAGTTGTAAGATTCGCTGTGTCGTATTGTAAATTTGTTAGTATTTAGGATTCTGTGTCACATTAAGATTTTGCATTGTTACACTTACGCCTCTCCGAGGTCTCACCATGTCACTCACAATGTCTTACTGTATTAAGATTTCTTGCACCTTTGCATTTGCAACCTCTCCGAGGTGCAACCCCAAACATCTCATCCGAGATATTGCCTTATTAGCTTCGCTATGGCAACATTTTTGCATTTCTGCATTTGCTACCTCTCCGAGGTACTCACATCTCATCCGAGATATTGCCTTATTAGCCTCGCTATGGCAACATTTTTGCATTTCTGCATTTGCTACCTCTCCGAGGTACTCACATCTCATCCGAGATATTGCCTTATTAGCCTCGCTATGGCAACACTGCTGTCTAGTGCTAGTTATTTAAAACTATTTATTTGCAAGATTCATTGTACTATATTGTAAATATGTTAGTAATTAAGATTATGTTAAGGTTAGTAGTTAGGATTCTGCATTATGTTAGGATTTGTGCATTGTTGCACCCGACACCTCTCCGAGGTGCACTTTCTCACATCTCATGCCTCATTAGCCTTTTTGCTATGGCAACACTTTCCCTTTTTCCAATTTAACACCTCGCCAACATACAACATCTCATCCGAGATATTGCCTCATTAGCTTCGCTATGGCACCATTTTGCATTACTGCATTCGCAACCTCTTCGAGGTGCATTCTAACATGCATCAAAATCGTACAACATCTTGCCTTTCTCCATGTGTTTGAGGCGCTCAACGACTTATAGTCATTTACCGCCAGTTCTGAGCTGATCGTTATTCGGAGTAGTGTTCACTACTCCGCGCTAATTCTGAGCTGAACCTTGATAGGCATTCATTGTCATTTCTGTCACCCTTTGGGGTGCCCGATCTCATTCGAGATCACTCAATTGTTTTAAGATTCGCCATTTTCCGCCACCCGCGTTTCCTTGTAATTGCTTCTTTAAACAACATCTTGCCACCTCTCCGAGGTGCTCTAGCTCAGTCGACATTAATTTACTATGTCAGATTACTTACTACATCGTGTGCCATCGCACTTGACACCTCTTCGAGGTGCTCACTTGTTTAAGGTTTATTATACCTTCCTTACCAACGGCTACATTCAACATCCTTGCCACATATCTCCATACACCCTACCACTCCCATCTTATACCTAACTACCTAGCTTGCCCTAACATCTTTTTTGTCGAACGACCTAGTCGTTCTGTGGGGGTGTATGTCAGTGCAAGCAATTTCTTTATTTCATAATCATATTCTTATATTTTATTCAAGACGCATATCTCTGAAGTTTCTACACAGCAGCGGCTCAGTTCTCAGGAATCTGTATCACCAATTAAGTTTTCAGAATAGCACGTGTCGCGGAGCCTACTCGGAATTGCCCTCACACCACCTCGCAACCGACGCCAAGCAGCTGCACGCAAAGTTCCTAGAAACTTCCATTCGCAATAACGAGCCTCGATGCGCACGGCACGTGTGGCAACCGTTGTCTCGCCGTCGACGCTCGCGCGTGTGTGTGTGTGTTGCCACCTTCCCAGAACTCCGATTGCATCAATGACGCAATTCAGAGCTCCACGCTCGCAACATGCCACGAACCAGCCGGCCTGAGCGCCGCGCCTTCGTATTAATTTCTCCTCCTGCCACCAGAGTACGCCAGCTTGCAGCAGTGCCTGCCCGCTCTCGTGGCTGGCTGTCCGCCGCCACCGCACGGGTGCGCTGCGCGCGCGCTCTCGCCGCCGCCAGTGCCCCCCGCCCCGCTACGTGTCGCCGGAGGGTGCCCCCCCCCCCCCTCCTCGGTGCCTGCAAGCTGCAGCCCGCGCCCGCTCTCTTGCATCAGGTTTCCAGAAACTTCGGTCGCCACGCGGCCAAAAGGCCCCCCACCACCTCACGCCAGCAAGCGCCCAGCTGCGCGCTTGACTTCCTGGAAAATTTCGTTGCACACGACACGCCGGCGGCGCAACCGCGCTCGCCGCGCGGCGCTGCAACGGGGAAAAACTTCAGTTGTCGTCTCGTCTCCTTCCTGAACAGACGTTGCTCCGCGCCGCGCTCCGCGTGGCGTGCATTCACTGCTCGTCTCATGCCCATGCCGGGTGGACGTGCTTGTAACTCTTTTCTTTGTGTAATGTCCAAGTTAAACGGACACGTTGCGCGTTGCTCCGCGACGCGCATTACGGCACTCATGGCTATGTACGCTCTCCGAGGTGCAATGGTGCCCAGCTGCTCATACGTGTGGAACCGGCTTACGCCACACACGTACAATGGTGCCTAGCTGTTTATGCGTGTGGAACCGGCTTACGCCACACACGTTCAGTGGTGCCCAGCTGTTTACGTGTGGAACCGGCTTATGCCACACACGTTCAGTCCCTGTGCTGGTAACATTAGTGTAACTTACTAACGCTCACGCCATGCGGGCAAACAGTGCTTTGTAACCCTCATGTTCATATGTATATTTTTATGCCACGTGCGCTAATTACCTTTATATGTGTTAACTTCATGCTACGTGTAATTAGTTACTACTGACAAACTGATGCACAACGCCACGTGTGCTAATCAATCTCATTATGTGTTATTTAATGCCACGTGCGCTAATTACTTTCTTATGTGTTAACTTCATGCTACGTGTAATTAGTTACTACTGACAAACTGATGCACAACGCCACGTGTGCTAATCAATCTCATTATGTGTTATTTAATGCCACGTGCGCTAATTACTTTCTTATGTGTTACTTCATGCTACGTGTAATTAGTTACTACTGACAAACTAATTCACAACGCCACGTGTGCAATTTGGTCTCATCATGCATTTATTTCATGTTATTTATGTGACTTCATTCATAGGTTAAGTTTCATCTTCATCATAGGTCAAATATGTATCTTTAATTTACAATATACGCTTATATGTTTTGTATTCTATTGTTTCATGGTAACAAGCACCCTATCATCTCCCCATCCTTGCAGTCCCAGATCTGCAGGAGTGGTTATAACCTGTTCTCTCATTTCAGAAATCTGGGTGGTCCTTCGAAATTAATCTAATTAATCTAATTAATGGGCTATGGCAGGAATGTTTGGGAGGAGTTGAAGTTTCATTTCACAAACCAGTCCACTTCGCCCGACTCCCCCATTCACGTGCTAAAGGTTTTATTTTTGGCAGTAGTGCTAAAATTGGGACGATGCTCAAATGTTAAGAATAGTCAGTGATTGCAAGGAGAAAAAACAAACGAAAGTCCTTTTGTCTGACGGCATCAGCTACCTCTGATATTAATGTACGAGTATCAGTAAGTAATTTGAATCTTGAATTAAAATAAAATGAAAGCTAGTGAGGCTGTCTAAACAATAGTGTATGACCCACGTAATATGTGGTAAAATGTATTTTATTTTGCTCACTGGATTGCGTGACTTGGCCTATCAGCCTCGTGTCGCAACACTTATTACTCGCAAAATAAAATTTCACTTTTACCTCTCGTATAATAAATAACTATCCTATGCTGGTATTATATTTATTTTTATTATTAATATTATGATTTCATATGACAATACTCATTTTGGTATGAACACAGTGTCGCGTCAAATACATAGTACTATTTCAAATATTTGCCTCCGGCGAATTGTTTTCTAGGGATTTTATACATTGACTAATAAGTGTGAGATAAAAATAGTTGTTTTTTTTCAAGTAGCGCTTTAGTTTTGATCTAAATTCTTTTTGTGGGTTCTTAAATGCTTCTGTGTCCTTATGAATTCATAAAAGAAGTTGTGCTAAAGAAAATGGGTATAAAAGGCAAGCTCTTGCCTTAGTGAAGCTAATAGGCGTAACGTGTACCTAACATTCATCAAAGTCCAGAGCTTACTAAAGAAGTCTGATGATCATGGACTCAGCGTTCTCTTTCTTTCCTGTTTACGCCGTAGTATCCTCGTCCAAAGGTTATATAATGCAAAGAGGATTGTGTGAGTGCAGAAGATTTTAAGCACATGTTCATGAACTGTTAACTTCATAAAGAATGTTGTTTTTTTTCTTGTTAGTCATAACTAACTGCAAGACTATATTGCCAGGACAAAATTTCAACAGGCTATGAGAAAGTAAGTGTATTACTTAGGAATGCACAAGAGATACTGGTATTCAGAATACATTGGTTGTGGATGTACAAGATTTGTTTATTTGATACCCGTGAATCAGGATGTTTGTTAAGTGCCCAGTAATTTAAGCTAGAATCTAGCAGTTACGAAGAATTTTCTTCTTTGGAGTTACCAAGGACTGTATCGTTCAGTTTGGAGAGGACTGTATCTTTTATTAAACGATGTTGACCTTGTGCCTCTATTCGCAATTTACATTCACGAATGGACAAATGTTTCTTTGTTCTGAAAAGACGGGCGTTGTTGAAATCTTACATAGCTCAGCTCCCGAAATATCTCATGCCACCTAAAATTTGGAAGGCAAGGACATTCTATTAGCCTCATTCATTTGCTTTGTCTGTCAAATCATGGTAAGTTTATTTCCTAGTTTAACACTTCATAATTTTGTTATTTTCTAACAATGAGTCATAAATTACTAAGACAATTCAGGACAATTCAGATGGTTCGTGGTCCATATTTTCTGGGATTAATTAAACTTTCACCCAAAACTCAAAAAATTCTCCCAAAAATCATTCTCAAGTGTACGCTTATTATTTTGTGGCAACAATTAACAGAGTAATATTTCAATATAATGTCTCGTGTAAAATAAAGGTGACTACCGAACTTGAGAATTCTAGTAAACATTTTATGAAACTAGTACGTTGGAATTCTGAATGAGTTCCAAGGTAGCCAAGTCACGTAAATGAATCCCAGTGATAGAACAAAATGGTTCAAATATACTCCACCTAGTTTATTATAATTAATTTGCTACCTCGTCACACTTTGATAATAATTTGTCATTACATTTTTATGCTCTCTGGGTGAAGAACTTTTATCCTAAGCAAACTCGGGAATATTCAGACTACACCCGCAACCACTGTGACTTGCTTCTTTCATATTCAGTCGTTAGTACACGTACCGCGGGCAAATAATGCTTATAGTATCCCGCCACCAGAAAACAATCATTTGAGGACGTACACATGACTTAGTTGAAGATGATAAATTAGAAGCGCAGGCATGGTTGGCTTACCGTCGAAGTCTGACTATCGACCCCAATGCCAAATATATACAATTATAAGGGAACAAATCTGATCACAATTTTTTGAGCATTGAACAATTGTGGGACTTGACGAAGCAGTTGTTACGCCTATCTGAAGACGACGTTGCATATCACTTCAGTGGACGTAGAATTTCAGGGCGTAGATTGGAGAACCTGTCAGTTGTCTATGGAGCGGCCTGTGCATGTATTCGCATTCCCCTCTGGAGCAGAGTCCCCCACCCTCCCGAAGGGGACCCGTGACGCGCGAGCGCGCGCCCCGGCGCTAAAAGCCGTAATAAACGCGCGCGGAACAGGCGTCGCGTAGCAACACGGGATCAATGCGCTCGTCCCCCACCCCCACCCCGGGCGCCCCCGCGCCGCCGCTGATCTCCGCCGCTCCTTCGCAGGCGCTGCTTTTGTCTCCGGCGCACGTCACCGGCGCTCGCGGGGCGTTGTGCGGCGGATAAAACAGTTCTGCCACTCCGGGGAATCACTGCAGCCACTTCGGCTGGAGGAGTTTTGCTGCAGAGCCCGCAACGCTTTGTCACATCGTGACGATACGTGTATATCCATCATTCAGTAGCTCCTTTGTTGTAAATGTATAACATTCATTGTTCAGCATTTACAGTTTGTATTGTTTGCAATATATACAATACATGAAAAAGTAAACAAATTTGTTGGCGTACAGTTTCGAAGAATATGAATAAAGAAATTACCTGCTCGTGGTTCTTTTTCACAAGTAGTTTTCAAAGACATTCTACAGATACAGATATTTTTTAAATAAGAAATTACAAGAATAATAAATTATCTCAGCATGCCAATGTAACATATCATTCAGAGAAACGATGTGGTAATAATTTGTGAATTTTTTTACCTAAACGGCATATGTTTTGAGGAGTACTCATGCTTCCAGTGTGTATAATACATTCTGTATAATCATGAAAAGCATACAATCAGGTGATGAATCAAATCTGCCTCACACAAGATGATTCTTCCCTCCGGTTCGCCTGCACCTAAACATCTGCCGATCACCTCCATCTAGCGTTCCTTGTTCTGGCGTTCGGTTCAGTTCTTTACCTTCCCCGCCACTCAGCATTTTTGAGTTTCCCTGCACAACTATTGACCATCATCGAGCTACTTGAAGTTCACGTAAATACATCATCGGGATCACCCAGAATGTTTATACACCCCTCAACATACGCTGTTCATCGCACCCTCGTGATTGAGATCACCTGAATATCTTCTCATTAGAATCATCTTCCATCGTCATCAATTCACCTCAACACCGCTTCTACCACAACGCTGTGCTTCTTCTTACGTGTTTTATCGAACTACCCCGATCATTTCAGAACAGACTATTCCTCCCTCCGTGGTTTCCACCGGCTGAGGTGACTGAGGGCATCGACTGATATTAATGCAGTGCCTCTGACCGGGAGGTCCTAGGGTTCGAATGCTGACGGCGCAACAGCATTTTTCACACTACCTAGTCAGCTAGGTCGATTTCAGTCGCTATTTGGAGAAGAATTCTTGCGGCCAGCTGCTCTGATCGGTATGATAGGTGAATGACGGAGCGGTCCCTTATCAAACGAGCCAAGGGCCGCATGCGATATTTCCTGCCCCTTCTTTGTCCTATCCTCACCCTTTTCTGAGACTCACATGCACCATATGATCCAACATATCGGGAAACCAGTCTGGTTCTTAGAACTTGTCCCGGATGGAGCGGTGTCTCGCTGATGGGAAATACCTGGATGGGAAAACGGTGAGAAGCTGCCGTGTAGGCCAGCGCCGGATCTCACCATCTCGCGGGGGGAAAGCGCCGCCACTTCGTGAAATAAAAAGCTGCATTCAATACGCGCATTACGGAACTAATTACCTGAGCAGTTGACGCGCCCAGCAACACAAAATGACCGCCGCGCTCCCGGTGTCGCCGAGCGCGCTGCGTTGCCGGGCGCGAGGGGCCTTGGGCGACAGCGGGAGCGGCTGCGGCTGCGGCCGCCTGGCCTGCCTGCCATAAGCGCGTGTTGTGCTCCGCGTGAATGTGGAATAAGCCATAAATCGACAGCGCGCGCCGCCTATATGGGAGCGCGAGGCCGCGCCGCGCCACGCGACGACGCCAGCCAGGCCTTCCGCCAGGCTCGCACTGCGCCGCAACTTCAGTTTTCGACGGGAGCCGGAACTAGTTGCTGCAACGTTACTCCTAAACAACATTAGCCTAGGATAACGTCGTACATGATAGAAAACATCCTTTGTGAATGTCCATGAGATACACGTGACTAAGTGTAGGCATTCTACACTTTCTACACAATTTTTATTTTTCGTAATATTCTTTTGAAAACAGCTTACAAAGAGCTTCCATGTGGCTCTTACCACACATGAGAAAATTCTATCATCAATTAATTGTAAAGGTAGCGTAGGAGGTTTTTTATTTGAAGACCACAATTTCTAGTTTTCTTTGGATATTTTCTTATCAAACTAAAGAATAAGCAAATTCTGAGTCATTGATACCAAAATGTAAAAATAGCCAATTCCGTCATTATCTATCATGAGCAGCTACATAGTAGATCTCTGTGTGATCGTCATAAAGTATGATTGTCCCAGTATTTTACAGTATGGATTCTGGGGAAGACTTTTCACGGAAACCGTCTCGCATTGAGTTCGCGCGCGGAATATGTGCGCACGGCTGACGTCACAGTGGAGGGAGGCGGTCGTTCTGAATGCCGTTTCAAAAATATGAACTTCCGCTTGGTTATGCGGCTTCGGTGGGGTGACGTTCAGTGTATCGGAGGGTTATACCAAAGTTCGCAGGTTCAAGCCTCGAACGATCGAAGTCGCGCATGTTTAAGGGCAAGAAATCTGTCGTACGCCTTCCTTCGGAGGGGAAGTAGAGCTAGCTGTCCCATGTAGTATATTTACTGCATGTAAAAGATTTTGAAGCTTCCCAGCTAAATTATAATCGCCTATTTTTTCTCTCGGGAGATACGTTATTTCGCTGCTAGATGGCGAAATTTAGGTGGTCTGGCGGAAGAGCAAGCCTGATAGCCTGTGCCTCGCAGTGAAATAAGGCATCATTGAATTTAATTTTATTCAATTGGTTGCCTCGGCTCTGAAACATTACACTCACATTTCGTGTAAGAAAACACAACAGAAAAGCAATGAATCAAATTACTAACGGGACCGAAACAAATTTTGGTTGATTACAATTCCTAGCTCGGATTAGGCTACCCGATGTTTTATTGAATTTAGTATGTTTTTTATTGAATTTTATTTTACAATTTCAGTACAACGTTCAACCGCAAGGCTCTTCAGTTGATTGACCGAATAGCTTTTTACCAGCAAAGTGGTCCTGTAAGGAGGGTAACTTGGGTCCATGGGGTAACTTATCACCTCTCTGAAACCTTCGACCAAGGTTATTGAGAGGATAATTTCGAAAATATATTTGGAGGGCGATAACTGTTTTAGAAAAGAATACGGTAGGTGAGATAGGGAAATAAAATAAATATTCTTTCTAAGGACAGATACAGGTATCTTTCTCTACCACTAAGGCAACCGTACCCCGAGCTTCGGGTGCCCCCGATTGAGAAGAAAAAATAGTAACTTATTTTATGGTTTACTAGTTAGTTACTGTATGTTTATGGACCTGAAACGAAGCACGTTGTTATGTACTGTGTACTCTTGCAGGCCTTTCGGATTCTTTATGTCCGGGCCGACCGTTAAATACTCTACGTCCTTCGCTGTACAACACAACAAATTGCACTCATGTGCTTTATAAAATCAATTTATTAAACTTAAAGAATATGTAATACAATAAATTAAGAGCTTAATACTCAAATAAGAAAAAAAAACAACTCGATATAAATATTGTTGTGTTGAATAATATGAATGTTGGAATGTTTACGTGAATTTATGTTCTCATCAGTCACTCTTAATTCACTGTTACTTTCATTTTCAGTCAATGTACCATACTGGACAATAACCACTTGTTTATTTATTAATAAATTAGCGGTAAAATACATTAATTGGTTAACGAATGATGTCAAGTCTTTGCTAAAGCGTGAATCGTCTGATAACTCGACTTTTCTTGTTAGGGTTGATTTTGTGAAATTTACTACATGTTTATAAACTCAGCAATTATAAACAATTTATTTGATGGGGCGCCAACGTAAAGTAAAATTGAAAGAATCTGGTTTTTATTTGTGCCATTTCAGCAAACTCTTCCAAGCGTATCCACTGTACTCAAATATATATTACTAAAAAATTAGATGCGGTCTCGATATACTTTCTGCACATGTGGTTGTAAGATCACCCTTTTGCTCAGCTGTAGGGACGGAATGAAAAATTAAAGATGAAAAGCTCCCACTTAACCCTTCGTTTAAGATACCACTCTGACATCCGCCTACAACTGGTCGGATGAAAAATGCCAATGCTAGGATTCGAAAGATTTGCCAAACTAATAAAGTTCATTTGAGGCAATTAACCAACCACGGTAACGCAGTCGATTACATTCACTTTACAACGTGTTACCTTCCAGTGATGATGAAGTTTGTATAGATGTATTTTTTATTCACGATTCTTCTGTAAGTCAAAATCTTTTGAAGCAAAAATGAGTTTAGTCAAACGTTTCGTCTGCGGATTTGCAGACTTCATGAGTGCTTTACGAAAACTCAAGAAAGTTGAGAAGGCCGGTTTAACTCCTTCCTTTTTGTTTTTACAAACTTAGCTTGGTGATTTATCAATGAACGTTTTTAGTACCAGTGCTATTGAACTTGGTGTCACGTACACTTCATCATTACTTTATTCGACGACGATGGTATCTCCCGGAGGCGAGGCGAGAACGGAGGCGAGGCGAGAACGGAGGCGAGGCGAGAACGGAGGCGAGGCGAGAACGGAGGCGAGAGACGAGGCGAGGCACGAGAAGCGAGGCGACGGATGAGGCGAGACGCGAGAAGCGAGGCGAGAGACGAGGCGAGGCGGGAAGCGCGAGAGGCGAAGTGAGACGAAGCGCGAGAGGCGAAGTGAGACGAAGCGCGAGAGGCGAAGTGAGACGAAGCGCGAGAGGCGAAGTGAGACGAAGCGCGAGAGGCGAAGTGAGACGAAGCGCGAGAGGCGAAGTGAGACGAAGCGCGAGAGGCGAAGTGAGACGAAGCGCGAGAGGCGAAGTGAGACGAAGCGCGAGAGGCGAAGTGAGACGAAGCGCGAGAGGCGAAGTGAGACGAAGCGCGAGAGGCGAAGTGAGACGAAGCGCGAGAGGCGAAGCAGTAGAGGCGAAGCAGTAGGGGCGAAGCAGTAGAGGCGAAGCAGTAGGGGCGAAGCGCGAGAGGCGAAGCGCGAGAGGCGAAGCGCGAGAGGCGAAGCGCGAGAGGCGAAGCGCGAGGGGCGAAGCGCGAGGGGCGAAGCGCGAGGGGCGAAGCGCGAGGGGCGAAGCGCGAGGGGCGAAGCGCGAGGGGCGAAGCGCGAGGGGCGAAGCGCGAGACGAGATTCAAGGCGACAGGCGGGGCGAGGGGCAACGCCGCTCCCGGAGTGGCACGCGCCGCGTGTCCGGTCGCGCGCCGCGGCCACCGGGTGAAGGGGGAGGGGGCGTTTCGCAAGTGTGGTTAGTGGAGCATCGCGCGTGGGCGCGCGGGCGGCGGCGGCGCGGGGGCTGCACGGCCGCCGAGCGGCTTATTTGGAAGCGGCGGCGGCGGCGGCTCGGCCTTTGCGCAACTGGCGAGCGGGCGGGTGTGCGTCTGGCGGCCGCGCTCGCGACCGAGTGCGGCGGCGCGACGGTCGCTTCGTTTCGTTTCGCTTCGCGTCGCATCGCGCGGTCGCCCGCGTTCCCACGCCCTCTTTGCACAGGCAGACGTACGCCTACGCACCTCCGCGAGGCGGAATTCCGGGTTATTGGTTCGTTGGTTATTTCGTTGTTTCAAGCGCGGCAACTGTTTGGGTCATTTGAGACTAATAAGTATAGTTCATGTTACGTCCTGGGAGGCGGCGGTGTTCCTCCCCATCTAGAGCTTGAGGCCCAACGCTGGTCTACACGTCTGCTTATGGGGATTTTTTCAGTCCAGATGTGTCCTCCGGCGCGGCACCGCCCCACACTGGACAATCTCTTTGAGACAGCACTCGAACAGACACCCGACACGTGTGGTAACGTCACGCGTGTGTGAGTGAGATTGTGTATGGGGAGAGGATACAACATTGATAAGGAAGGAGAGATCTCGGTGGGTAGGGTACTGCTCCGGCATGCTCCTGGTGCTAATCGGAGAAATCATGGAAAACTGGCGATCAGAGCAGCCGGCCGCTAGAATTCTCCTCCAAGGATTCCTGATCGGGGACACTGGAGTGACATCAGTTGATGCCCTGGCGCACCGCTCTTGGAGGCGCGCGTTCCCACGCTGTCATTGCACAGGCAGGCGCACTCCCACGCACCTGGGCGGCCGAGCTTCCTGGAGCGCCAATGGGACGGCTGCTGGAATGGAAAACTCAATGAAAGTGTTGTTTAGTTGTGTGGACTTTCACTGGCGAACAGTTGCGTTTCTAACTCGCACACACTTCTGCATGTGTCTGGGAGCACTGTACAACGAGATACAACTTGGAACTACGTTCAGTAAATCAAATGTGTACGTAATAAACAACTGTTTGGAATGGCAGTTTTTTTGTGATCGATAGTACGCTGAAAATAATGAATAGGAACATCGTAAAAATTGGTTTCGTTTCGATTGGGATCTGTGATTGCTAGTCTTTGAAGGAAAGAGTACGATATCTTATCATAAATTGGACCTTCTACTTTTACGGTCGTGGGATTCCACGTCTGGAATCGATGCTTTTCTTATACTTGCACTCCCCGCTGGTCTTAAAACGCGTAACGTTTCGCATGCGGTGTTGCAGCCTTCCGGCGCGGAGGCATACCGGCCTCTCGTAAAGTCGCTGTCAGCTTTAGAACCTAAAGAACATTAGCTTAGGATGTAGTACAACTCTGTGTGCGATCTTCATAAAGCTCTCTTTGTCTCAAGGTACAGGGTGTGTACTGAACACATCTTTTCATGGAAATCATCACGCGTAAAATTCGCTTGCAGCGTACTAATGTTTAAAGCGAAGCGCTGCTTCCGAGGCCACTTACAAAATAATCGGAATGGCTACATAAGCGTGGGGGCGCTGTCGTTGCAGAGTGGCGTTGGACGGGGCTTGTGAGCGAAGAGTTCCGTTGCGAGTGAGCAAGTCGAATTCGAGGAACGTTCAAGAGAGGGAGGGGGCGTGGGGGCAGAGAGGGTCCATCACAGCGTAGGTGACCCGGAAGGCGCCAGGTGCTGGCGCCTCCCCCTTCTTCTCCCTCCCCCCCACCACGCCCACTCTTGCCTCCGAGACGAAAGAGAGTGCGGGACCTGGACCCCTTCGCCCACGCCTCGCCCGCGGTCTTCCGACGTCACTCCGCCCTCCCGCCCGTGAGGAGCGCTCGCTTTCGTTGCTGGGAAATAGTTGTACATTATTATTATTATTATTATTATTATTATTATTATTATTATTTTTATTTTTATTTCTCTCCAAGTCTCTCGCCTAGCGAGGTGTTCTACAACTGACACAGGGACCTTTTGAACACCAAGGTGCCTGCCAAAGTCCCACGTTATTCAGACTGTAAAGCAATATGGTCCGGTTTAATCGCCAATTCTGAGTTGCACAACCGCCTATCTCTGATTTCATCCAATTTCCGCATTGCCTTCATTGCCTTTGCTACCCTGAGATATTTGTATGTCTTTTATTAAATATGTTTTTAAAGATTCGAGCAAAAGGTGTCAAAGACCTACAAAAAAAGTTTTTTTTCGTTGTTTATCAGAAGACTGCGTCAAGTTAGTTATGTGAAACAGTGTGACATGTGGTAATTTGTCTCCCCCATGACACTGCATATCGCGTTTTCTAGTTTATCATTAGTGACACTTCTTTGAAAAAAGAAAATAGAAGCTTTCAACTTCTCATACATCACATCTTACGAATACTTAAGAGAAATATATTTTACGGTAGCCCATAATGAAGAGGTCCAAAGAACACGGTATAAAAATGAGAAATTGTAATGTGCTGCTTTTCATTCATATGAGTTGTAAATCGCTGCGTATTAAAAACTAGATTTAGCTAAAAAATCTGTATGCTAGAAAGCACCAGATGAAAATCAACAGAGGATTACTGTAGTGCGCTACCTTGGGCCGAATTCTTTGTGAGACTTTGCATAATATTTATTTTAAAAATGTATTCTTTCATCTGGGATACCTTTCTCATTACATAAAAGTCCAGTAAAAAATTTACATCGAATTTTTTGTGGAAAAAAAAACGGTTTAAAGAGTCCTTCACCGCCTCTCAAAAATTCCCTCTACGAAAATGTCTTCTCCTGAAAAAACGTTCATAATTCTTCCGAAGCCCTGCTTCACCTAGGAATAATAAAGGGAGGAGCATCGCAGAAATTGGAACAATAGGAAATAATGTAATGAGTCGGTGGCGTAAAAATCTCGCGAAGCATCTCCCTGGCGGAAACAAAAGGCGAGACACAAAAGCGGTCTCAAGGTGGCTCCGCGGCCGAGACAAAAGCAGGGGAAGCGGAACCGTGAATGCACACGCGGGGGGAGCGGCACGGAAAGAATCAAGAAGTAAATTGGATCAGGGCGAAGGGAGGAATACGAAATGAAGATTCGAGATAACGCGTAGGGAAAAAGGTAGCGAGAGTTGAAAATCGCGATCAGGAAAAGCGCTGCTGTAACGGGAGGACTTTTCGGATTGATCTCGTCGGGGAAAACGTTCGAACAACACGTAACGAACGGAATCTAGTAATTATTAAGTCATAGCTAGGTTTTCATCAGAAATTAAGCTGGGTACGTTTTATGTTTGTTCGGAAGACCCGGTTCTTCCTACATACTCTGGGGTCAGAGGCGGCAAAGACGTCTTATGTGACGACGCAATGGGTAATCTTCATGCATTTAAAAATTTTAGAAGATTCCCTGATTATAATTTTTTAATATCATGTTTTGTTTTTGTTTTTCTAGAAATAAAGTTATTAGCCGGACTAGTTACTATCTCTCTGGCTACGGTAGGTTCAGTTTTATGAGCGGGTTCACGTACTCCAGTATGGAAAACATATATATGTACGACTAACAATGTTTCTTTAATGATTTTAAGTAGGGTAAATGATAAATCCGGGTATCGGTCCCAGCAGGAATAATGGGCAAAGGTAAAATAAATAACGATACACATAACCGTCCTTTTAATGGTTTATGGCAACGTGTTTCTAAGCCGAAATAGCCGAATCAACCATTTCATACGCACAGTTAATAAGACTCAGCACCTCCGTTCGTACAGAGCAGGCTAATTTCGGAAGTAGAGATTTTCTCTTTTTTAAAAACGGGTTCAGTGCGTGGCGCTCAATTCCGTTAAAAACAACAGCGCACTCCTGTCATTAGGCAAGTAATACGTTGAAGTGAGTAGTCCACAAGCTGAGTGCAAAGAGACATTTCAGGGCTCGGGAGCCACCCCGGGACACCATAGCGAGCAGGGGGGCGGCTCGGAGCGTCGTCGTGGAGACAACACAACAACACGAGTTGAAGGGGATGACGCGCGGTAGCACAAGAGCAACCCCCACCCCCTGCACGGGCGGCAGCGGAGAGAAAAAAAAAGAAAAAGAAGAAAAAATACGAAGCAAAAAACAGAAGAGGCTCGCGGTGAGAGGGGAAGTCCCGAGGCACAAAGCCCCCCCCCCCCCCCCCGCGTTAGAATTCACGCGCCCACACAGTCACCTGCGGCAGAGGCGAAGGCTTCACTTGGCGCAGTGGGTGCGCTCGCGCCCAATATCAGCTCGGAAATGGTTTCCATCTCAAATTGTTTAATTTCTGTAAATAAATATATGTAGTATGTGTTTGGCGTTTCCAGCTAGCTGTATTTCTCGGACTGGACCTCGTTTTCTATTAATTATCCACGCCTGAGTGTAAGGGAGACATGAGGCCAGTAGGACGTATTCCTGTAACCGATACTAGCTTACTAGGGCTGGCCTGAGGTTTTTCTTTTGTCACAGGCTATAGAATCTAAAACGATTGCATGAAAAAGGCTGCTAGCCTCGTCGGATACAATCATCCAGCAAAGACCATCTCTTTGTGTCTTTCAAGTTCTAAATAAGTAAATTAAATAATCTCGCCGGCTGCGATAAAGTTTGTAGTTGGGAGTCGGTAACTGAAGCATCGTTGACCACGAGGACCTAGGTTTAAATTCTGTGCGTGACACCTTTCTTTGACACCAGCTAAATTACTGGTTGGTGAGCATTTTGATTCCTCCGGTCTACTCCAAGCGGATGCCGCACCAACACCCTGTAGCCCACTCAATCGGCCACGGACGGCACCCGGGCACTCTTCTTCATCCACACGCGAGGGCATTCTCGTCTGGCACAATGACGCAAGAACATCTACAAGCGTCGGAGATACAGATCGAGCGACCAGCTGTGAGTTACTTGTACATTAAATGGCTCGGTATGGGACAACCAGATAAATAAGTATAATAATGATATTTAATAACAATAAATAATCACTACGTGATGAGCATAATTCGGACGTTTCGTTAATGGAGTCTTTATGGTCTTGTAGTAAAGAAAAGGGCTCCTTATTCAAAACTGATTCTCAACTCAAACTTTCAATAATTAATTAAGTTCAGAAATGTATACTTGACGTTTCTTAATGGGGTGAAAAAGAAAACGCCGTTTTGCGCATTTTACCCAACAGAGCAAGGGAAGGAAAGTAATGTTTTTAATCGTAGCCTTTGTAAGTTAATTCCCGGTTTCCTGACTTTTGAACCAATCAACGGATTTAGGTGACCCAAGTAGTAAACAATCAGTTTTCGAAAGTGCAAGTGATTAGACAGTATAAAGGTACTTATATAGTTATGTGGTGCTCACTTACAGACAGGTTACGAGTGGTCACTTACCAGTATTTAGAGGTCTGACACGCATTATTATCCGAGGTTTTTGCATAGTACAAAAAGATTTAGGCTATTCAGTGCCAGACCATATTCAGTAAGGTTATAACTACACTGAGTACGGCACCGATGCAAAGTAGAAACTGTTTGAAGGAAGCTGGTCTGGTTAAACATAGAACAGCCATCTAAGGAAGTTGGAAATGTGTACTGGAAAATAGTAATCGTATTAATGTTGTGTAACTCAAATCGCGTAGTCATTATACCTTTCACAGTGAGCTATATTTCTGTAACTACTTATATTTATTTTAAATGGTCTCTACGTGTCTGCTCCATTTTTCTAAAGCGTCTGTCATTCGTTGCCTTTTTGTCAAAAGTGCAAAAATAATGCTCAAATAATGCTTCCTCTTGTATTAGCGAATCAGAATGTCTCTGGTATGACGAGAGATGTGAGCATGACATTTCTTCGAACTTGTGACTATCAGATTGAAATAACTTCCCATTGTGTTTCTGGTGCGACTTCCCTTGGAATTCGCATTTTATTCTACCCTGAAGAATCTTCTGAACGAACTTCTACACTTTACACTGATCATCTGCAAACAAACATGCACTTTTACAAGTTATATTTATTTTTAAAACAAATTCCAGTACTATTCTACCTACCTACATCTTGTTTCCATGCGCACGTAATCTCCAAATGTTACAGCCTCAATGGTTATATTCCAAACTCTTAAAACCTTTATTCACATTGTTTATGAGTATTTTCCACATTACACTACCACACTAGTCGTGAGCTTAGAGGTGGTCCCAGGTGAGACGGTGCCGGGCTGGTAGGAAATACTTAATTCGGGAAAATTCCCACAAGCCCTCGTAGGTCGGCGCCGGATCTCGCCATGTATGGGAGATCAGCGCCACCTCCGACGTTAAATCACACTCTGACCTTAGCAGTTGACGCGCAGTTAGCTTAGACCTTAGCAGCTGACTAATGACCTTAGCAGTTGACGCGCCCAGAATCACTAATCATCAATCCAACCCCGCGCGGATGGAGACACCAGCCTGTTCTCCCTTGCCATAAGAAAAGCCTGCTGCTGACCCACTGCGGGACCGAGTGAGGGTGGGTGGGTGGCGTGGGGTGAGGCGGAGCAGGCACAGGTAGCCGGCCCTCAGAGGGGCCGTTGTCTGTTGCCGGCGCGCTCAGATTTTTACGCGCGTTGCCGTGGCAACGCCTGCAGGGCGCGGCCGTGGGGAAGTGGCGAGCGGGAGCGGGAGCGGCGGGCGACCGGAACGAAATTGTGGGGGTGCGTAAGGAGAGAGTGGGGGAACAGTGGTAAGAATGTGAGGATCCATGCCCCGTTGATTCGAAAACGTTCATTTCTCGGGTCGTTGCGATATTAGATTCTGCTCAATACGATATTTGGTATTGATACCAACATCTCAATAATAATATAATAATAATAATAATAATAATAATATAATTAATTGATCAAAGAAAGTAAATTAGCATGCGTGTGACATTTTGGAAAGAGTAAATGTTCGGATACTGCCCGGAAACAGAACCATGTCAGAATTCGCACTCGATCGTGGGGAAATGTCGAAAACAACACTGTCATGTGTGGGATCCTGCACCCGGAAGTAGTATGCCGACTAATTGAGAAGAATAAGTCAGAATGTCAATAGTTATTTAATTTTGAATTCAATTTTATAAAATGCTATCGATTTTATCGATTGTTCAGTATCGTGACTGACTGTTTCAGTCGTGAATGAGAAAAAAATTTAGCTCTTTGCATTAAAACTGAACACGGACAGAAACCTCTCCATAACACTTGGCGAGGCCGGCTAGAAACTTTTTTCCACATTGATTGATCTCAATGAGACGTAGAGTTTCTTGTAATAGTATATTTCCGTTATTTTTAGACCGTATTCGTAAACTCCTGAATGACTCTAATAACAGCTCTTAACTTATCGTACATCAGTTTTTTTTTAATTTTAGTACCGACTTCAGTCTCCCTAGTCAGATAAAAGATTTTGCACCTTATTGTAATTAAATTAAGTTTGTCGAACTAAATTAACAGGTAGTCTTTCCCTGCTCTGGCTCCGCGCCGCGACTCATCTGGTAGCGGTTCTTGGCATGGGAGTTTCTTGCGTCACAACCGGTTAGGAAGCACTAGTCTACAACGTAGTTTCCCAATTTCTTTTGACCTACCGCTCCTCTTTAAGAGAAGAAATAACCGAGAGTCTCCATGGAAAACGAACTGACAGGGAACGCACAGTAATAGGAGCAATAAATAAACGTTTCCATCTCCATTAAAGTTTCTCATCTATTTTCGTATTTACACCGTACATGCTGTAACACTGGAAGAAAGGCATAATAAAGAAGACACCTTGTTATGACCGCCACTGCTTCCTTTTCGTTATTTAACGCCCATAATTTTGTGTAAGGCTACTACATCTACCTCCCTTTATTGTTTCAGTGCCCAGTATCCCACTTCCACGCGGTGATTTAAGAATATTAGTTCTCAGCACAGTGTATTGATTTCTGAACTGGCTCACAACAGCACGTATTTTGTCATAGGAAGTCTATTATGAGTTTGACTAATGCAATCACCCTAATTGCTAAAGCAATAAAAGAAGCATTTTTACTCTCTCTTCTAACGGTTTAGACAATTTTATATTGTATAAGGAAAATGGACATGTTCTGGAAGTTCCGAGCATCTTCTCGTAGTTGTTCTCTCGATACAAAGAGTTGGTGTTATAGGCTTCTACAATTCGTAACTCTTTATGCACTGAAACACTCTACTTCCCCGAATGTCATAAGATTCGAATGTTGAATAAACTCGCGCGCCACATCGGTGCGTTGGGAGCGGGAAACTGCTCGTATTAAGTATCTCCCCGATCGACAGAGGCGCCTTTGTGCGGCTGAAGCGTGATGCTGCGTTTGGGGCCGGCGGGCGTACGAAGGCGGAGGCCGCGGAGGGCCCTTTTTGTGATTGGTGCGCGTCCTTAACGCCTACAAAACACGGGGCTCGCTTCTAACGAGGCTCCCCGCCCCGCCCCGTCCCGCCCCGCTTGCCTCCTCACGGGACGGCGGGACTCGATCCATTGAACGCCCTTTTTGCCCTCGCCCTCGCCGCCACCGCTGCCGCCGCTTCCTCCCCCTCCTCTTCCTTCTTCTCTTCACCCTCCCTGTCTTCTCCTCCTCCTTCCGTTCCCTGTCTCATCCTTTTCCTCCCCCCTCTTCCCCGCCCCATCCACTTGCACTGCTGTCATCTGACCGGAGGGCTCCCACAAGCAACTTTTCTGCTGCTTTCGCTTTTTTCTCCTCTAAGTAAAACAAACGCACTCTTTATCTGCAATTACAAGCTGAGCCAGTTGTGAAAAAACACATCTTAGAGATAGTTACAAGTACTGACTTCAATTGTCATATTTGTTTTATTTCATGACAAAATGCACCATGGACATGAACATTGCAAAACATTTGTTGAAATTCTCTGATTTTCAAAAATAAAGATGTCCACTGAAAGATAAAGAAAACTCCCCACGTAATTACACAAAAAGAAAAAAACAGCCAAAAAATAATGCTTGCTATTAGGCTATAAAAGCATAATAAATCTCCGTCTTAAATATACTTTTCATGATTAGTGCGCATGTGTATTATCACCCTTTCAAATCGTTCGAGTGAAATTAATTCATTCTTCCCTGGACATCTCATGTGTAGTATTATGTCTGTGAGAAAATTAGACACAATGACACTTGACCGCAATTAACCTGGATATTTCGTTTCTAATTATTTCTAATTTAAAAAAATATAGCCAGTGAATGTACAAACTTGAGCCATTTTCACATAGATTTCAAATGACTGAATACTTCAAAGCAGATCACAGGACGTAGTTTCACAGAACAACACAAAGTATTTTTATATGTATAAATTAAGTAAATGCAAATTTAAACGAAAATGTTAGCTATATTTGAGTACGAGGTCCGTGGTAGAATGCGGCAAGGTCCACATGTGAACAAATGTTGTAGTACATGGATGTAGTATTAAACATTCATTTACAAGAAATGTCTCTTCTGGCATGGCCATAGGGATAAAAGCGACAAGACTGACTGCGACTTGGCAAGGCAAAATAACAAAAAGTTAACTGAGGATTACTTAACACTCAACGTCCAAGAAGGTTTGAAGAGATGTTGCAAAGACGCAACAAAAATTAAAAATTATTGACTGCACATCCCGTTACGATCACGAGGTACAACGCACGATATGGCAAGGGCACTTCGTAACAGTGTCGTTCTTATCTGTAGCCATAGCACCTTGTCACGTTGTAGTCACATCCCCTGCTCAAAAATCGACAGCATTGCTTCGCCGGTCGGGACCTCGCTCTCCCTCCAGCCAGTCAGCCAGCGTTCGATATGCGGCCTAATTATGCTGCAGTTTTTATCATCGAGGGAGGCGTACGTCAGGCTTAATCACATATGAAATGCGGCCCGCGGCCCCGTTCCTGGCTCGCTGATAACGTGGAATTAAATTGTGCGGTTTGCAATAAAATTCGCTCTGACGATGTGTTCCGAATCGCTGATTTGTTGGCATTTTACATGGCTGCTTTCAAAACGGTCCGCGGCGCAATGTTGCAGGGCTGCGGAGATTGGAAAAACATCCGCAGCGCAGCGGCCGCGTCCGTTGGCTCGCGTTCCGCCGTGTATGTACACGCCCGCTTCGCCGCGCGATACGTTTTCGTTTTTTAATGTCCGCCTCTGGCGGAGCTCGGAGGGAGGGCGTGGGAGGCGACACCATCCGGGGGAAAAAGCAACATCGACCGAGCGTCTCGTCCCCAACCGTGAACACTAGAATGGCTAGACAAGTTTTTAATATTCTTATCAGTGTAGCGCGAATGGAATTTTATAAATTGCTCATTTGTCGATGTTGCAAAACATTGGAATGCTAAAGGTGCGCTTTTTATTCTAAAACATAATTTCATGCGTTTGTAATGTTTGAGCAATTGTAGGAGTACAAACGTTACTAGTTTTGCACGTTATTACTTGTTTTGTGGGTATTATACCAAGATAGTTTTTTCTCCTTAAGCAATAAAAAATTGAAACCCGGACCGATTCGCTCTGAAATCGGAGGTGCTACAGGAACGACATCTGGCGGTACAATTCGGTAGTTGGAGAGAGTATGAGGTTAGAAGAATTTGAAAATTCAGCTACACCATGCGCGCTTCCCTAAATTGATTTCGACTGAGGACTCTTTTGATTCATACTCGGAACAAAAATCAATAGTACATTTCCCTTTATTTGTTAATTTATTAGGAATTTAATAATACAGGCCAAAACAGTATGATAAAGATCGTATTTTATTGTGTTGTCTTTTCCTTTATTAACTCAAGAACAGTTTCAGAAAAATGGGTTTCAGACTCTTAAAACAATAATTTGCGAAACGTAGACATAACTCATTATGGTAATTGTGTTTTTTATACATTATGAATGTGAGATTTTCATTTCGTCCCATTATTTTTGACGAGTTATCCCTAGTATTGAATAAAATGCACCAATTTTTTATGTACTACCTGTACTCGAGAATAATGCTTCAATGAAAATTAACAAAATTAGTGTTTGGTTAAATTATTGAAGTGTTTACCTTGTAACGTAAATAAATGAGCCAAACTTGAACAAAGTTTTATAGTGTATCATATTTCATGATTTAAATGATTTTCACTCTCGGATTTGAAGCCCACAAATAGTCACTATAAAAATCGTACCCAAGTGGACACTGTCAACAATCCTACACATAATAGAGAATTAATCATCTTCGAAATGGCCAGATTCAAACTGGGAGGGCCTTTAGTTGACAAGTTATTTCTATATATTGCAATAAGTCGAAATTAATCTCCGATACATTATTTCGTTTTAACTAATTAATTTGAATTTGAAAAAAGGCAGGAAACTATTCATTACAAAAATAACAATTACAGTATACATATACATTTATACATCATCATTTACGTAGGGATAGCAACGAAATACGTCCCTCTAATACTAGTTCACATTTTAGACAATCGCGGTGCTGTACACTTTCTGGAAAGCCCTCGTTGCAGAACAAGATCCTACTGCCATGTGTACACTTCACAATCACCTCTTTGATCGGAGGTTAAAATAACCACTATTCACCTGGGGTTACAGCAAGGTTGCCAGATAGCGGTATTTGTTTTCAAAATGGGGAATTTTTTCCGTTGTGGGGGAAAATATGCGGAACGTAAATGGACGAAGACATTTTTGGGGGGAAATTATTTTCTTGGGGAGTTTTTATAGAAATATTAGCCTCTCAATTATTCTGAATAAAAAAGGAATAACACACGTAATTCTCTCTCTTTTTAATGTATCAAATAGGGAAAAATAAACGACTAGCATAGAGATAGAGAACAATGGGGGGAGAATAGTGTTTCGAGCATAGACCACAAATATATTCCCTCTATTATTCTGAGCAGCTCAAAGGACGAAGATTGGAGACAGATGATTAAATCGTCAGGGTAATAATTGAGTAAATAGTTTTCGTTTTAAATTTGGAGTATTTTGTTTCACTGGAGAGGTTATTTGGGGAAATTCCGTACTAGTGGTGGGGAAAGATCTGGCAACCGTGGGTTCCAGTCATCAGAAATCACATTTCCGAAGCGCTGTTCCTGAGACGTGTAGTCGATGGTGAAAAAATCAGGCAACCAATTTTTTCCTAGAGGAAAATATTGTATAATTAAACATTCATTATTAACACATCTGTGTAGATGTTTTCGAGTTCCGTGCATTGAAATAACACTCAAACAAAAATATCCGGTAGTAAATCTAAACAATGAGTAACACAAACACATTGTTGGTTGAGAAATCAACAAAACAATTCCAGTACAATAAAGTACAAAGAATATGAACCATTGTTGTTTATGACGCCTAAGACCTAAGAAACAATTGTAAAGACAAACATTGCATTCACAAGAGGTATTGACCTAATACCCCTCAGGTATCACTTGTACTGTGAGATTGTCACATTCATAATGTCTCATTGTTTATGGTCTATAATAAATAAATTGATAATGTTGCATATTGAACAGAATTCTGTTGGTCTATCTAATAGAATGGGTCTTTTAACAATTACTCTTGTGAAGTACATAAACAACAAATTTTAATTGTTATAGTCAAAGTTGTTTTTGAAGTCCAAATTTAGTAATTTAACTTGGGTTTTTAATTGTGTTAGGTTTCAGCCCACTTATTACAAATGTTTCTCCTGCTTCCTGCTCTCTAATACTCCTATCACTCCTTACAAATATCTATAATTTCCATCTTCGTATTTTCAAACGCTATTTTATGTTCAAATTCCTTTCTAATAATTTTCTATTTTTTTGTATGTTAGATAAACATCAGTTTTTGTTTTTTATAAGATTTTTGTTCAATGGTGTTCTAGCAATAGCACTATGATTCTTGTGCATTATCTTATTTATCAATCAGTATATATAAAAATAATTTAAAATATATACAAATTTGTTAATCAAATTGTAAAGATTAAATTTAAATCGAAAAATGATCAACATCTCGATTTACTGTATGCATGCATTTTTATTGTGCATTGTAACTAATAATACATTATACATTATGTACTTAATAATGGTTAAAGTCGGATTAAATATATTTTAATTCAAGAAATCGTTCAAGATTGTTTGCACTAAGAAATCAGAACTACAGTAACTCTAACTCAGTAAGACATTGAAAAGAAACATTTCTTGTGATGTAATAAAATTGGAAAAACGAGTCAGATAATGTTTTGTGAATTGTACATTACAATACAGTGCTATATCCAAGAAATCCAACGTTTTACATATTATATTTTACATTACTTAACTGAAAAATATCAAATCATTAAAAGAACTTTAAACAGGAAAAACAATTACTCCATCCAACATGTGGGTATTTATAAATAATTGAAAGTAGTAGTTTGTACCTATAAAATAGAAGATTCTAATTAATTTGCTGTTTGCTGCCTTGGTTTTATACTGGAAATGCATGCAAATATCTTACCTTCTTGACAATTTATATTTAATGCAGAACAATATGAATTCCGGATTGTTAGTGTTAAATTACAAAGTCTCTTGTAGATGAGAACTTCTTAGTTAATGAATTCCAAAGTATCTTCTTGAACAGCAATCCAAATGGAATATTACTCTCGACTGTCGTAAATGGCAATGACGTGGCTAAATGAACATTGAGTTATTCTGCATTAATAATTTTATTAACATCAAGGTCCATTTAATTTACTGTAAACTCATTATCATACTGCCACTATTTTCTAGATTAACTCAATTAACATTACTTCTCTATTTTACACACATTAGTAATTGTCACTTCAAAACATAATTATATGACTCTTATTTGTTTGGAAGGCATATCTATTTGCTGCTTTTTGTGAAAAAATGTTAGCCTCTCCTCTTGTGTTCTATAAATGATGTTCTGGCACGAAGCTTACTGTCGTTTATCTGTAAATATACAATACTAGTTTAATATATTAAATAATGATAATACTTACATACATGGATCCATTCCTATTTAGTAGGTGACCATAACCACCGCTTTGAAGAACAAATACTTCGACAACATCTTCATCCTCCATTTCCAATGTACTAGGGGTGTCTGTGTCCGCTATTCGAATGCCATCGAACATAAATCTCATTGATTCAAGAGCAAAATTGAATTTGTTGCAATAAGCACTCATCAGTTTTTTCATGGGGGTGTTTAATTTCAAGGAAAAAGTTACAAGGGTATCATTAGGACCTAACACTTTCAGTTTTATTCCTTTAAAGTTCTTTTTGATACCTTCTTTTCCTTCCATGTCTGCAATTCTGCAGATGAGTTCCGCTATGCCATATTTACGTTCTTTATTTTAACAATGACCTTACGTCACTTGTAATTTGGACCACAGAATACAGACTTGTATTATCCGCGCACGTTTTCTTGAGTTCTCATTTTGCTAGATGCGAAGGAAGTGGGGAGGTTGGTTATTTCGACGTCAGGACTAATATATAAAATCTATAGTTCATTTTTTAGTACAAAATAGTTTCTGTTACACAGTAGCGAACATTACTGATTATGAGATTTTGTCAATAACGCCCTTTGCTATCATTTACTCGTACTTCAACTACTATGCTGTTACGTACTGCAATTAAAGAAACTATATTATTAAACTAAAATTTTATGCTTGCTTCTTTGGTGAACACTGTAGGGATTTTTTAGATATTGCATTTATTATATTTATTTCATAGTGTAGAAAGTTGTGATCAATAACGGGAATAATCTTAAATTATTTTTTTGTATTTTGTTCTTTTCGTTCGAAATGTGTAATATGCTTGAATGGATTGTAAACATATTCAGATAGTAGTTCCCATTTTCGACAGAAGGGTCGTTAATGTCCGTCATTGGTTAGACTACAGACTATCAAAAACGAACATGATATTTTTGTTCATAGTGATGGCAAATTTTAGCAAAACATCCATACTTCGATTCATCACCTAAAGTTTTTCGATGTCTAAGAAAATATCGATGTTTTAAATATGATGAAACATTTCGAAGTAAAATGTCCAGCTTCTAATTTGATACATAACACGTTAATATTAGTTTAAATGATATTCTGCCTTAAATTTGATTTCTATTTATTTCAATGAAAACTATTTCGTGCCGATTGGGGATCGACAAAAGTCACAGTTGTCAATGGCTATCGATTGCCAGCAATCCACAAATAAAATACAAATAGAAACTGGATATGCTATTTATATCGTGGGTGTTTTTTAACATAACGTTTCTGGACAAATGCAGTCGACTCCGGATACAATGAACTCGGATATAGTAACCTCGGTTAGAGTGAATGTAGGAAATACGTCCTGGAAATTAATTATGTATAAAATGCATCAAAGCCACTATTTCCAACTCTTGGCAGCTTTGAAAAAATATCGTGGGTCAAAGATCTTAATTCAAGAAGTCTTTCGAATAATGGAGGTGCTGGAAATGGCGTAATTTTTCATTCAGCGATCAGTTTCATTGGCCGCATGCGCCAAGCCGCTACCGAAAGGGTGTTATTAGGCGAGTAAAACGACTTTCGGAGTGGGACAGGGTTCCAACAGTTCAAGACGATTTGAAGGGGATCCAGACTGCATTACTCGTACGACACTTAGAGCCAGTGGACAATGCAGAATCACGTATGGAGAGAGCATCAACTCCAGAAAAATCTAGATAAATTACTAATAAAAAATGTACGAAGTAAACAGTTGAAAATAACTGATTTTTTTAAAGGTCAAATAAAGATATTGAAATTTTCAGTTGATGCTGTAAATGTATTTTGCTGCATCTCTATATTAATAAAATCAGTAATTGTGGGAAAATTCTATTTAATTTTGGTATCATCGGATATAGTGAAGCAAAGATGTTAGTTCCCAGAAGTTCACTGTAACCGGAGCCGATAGTTTGTCGATCTGAAGCGAAAGCCAAACATGGATGTTGTAATATGGAGGTTTCTGCTGGAAAATATCGATGTTCTGAAAACATGGCTGTTTCTTTTGCCGTCCGTGCCCGCCTGTCACTTGTTTCCTGCGCCTGCGCGTTGTGGGTGCAGGCCACGTGCGGCTGCGCGGCGTTGGAATGCAGCGCGGGGCCCAGCGGCCGCGGGGCTGGCAGCGCCTCCCCAAATTACGTGTGACGAATGCTGAATAATTCCTGCTGCCGCGGCGGCGCCTCCCTGCGCGGCCCGGCCCGGCCCGCGTGCTGCCCGTCGCCGTGCGCCACCGCGCGTGTTGCGTAACGCGCGTTAGGACACGCGCGCGCGTGCGGAGTGCCGGCGAATGCGCGACGCGGCGTGAGGTTGTCGTGGAGGATGATAATTGCGAGCGCGTGGGCGGTTTGGGACAAGCGCTTCATGTCGCGAATGAGATAGGGATGCTTCCATCCTACGTGGAGATGTCAAAAATAATGCTTGCGTTTATATTTCTTGGCGAGCGAGGCTTTGTCTTCACGGTGGAATATCTGACGATATTTCGCGTCTTCGACAGTCATGCCGCTAGATGTCGCGTGATTGCCGTCACTGCTCGATACGGTCCCGATAATGCGACATCTAGCGTTAAACGACCGAGAAAGACGCGAAATACCGTCAAATATTCCACCGTGAAGACAAAGCCTCGTGTGCCCAGAAATAAAAACCTAAGTATATGCATATTTTGGTGGTTTGCTGGTGTGTTATTGGCACATTTTGAGTTTGAAACATATTCGAATCGTAATTGCTTTACTTTAGATCTATCTGTTTGAATCGAATAACGAACAAATGAAATAAACGAGTTTTTGATCACATTTGTCGATAGAACTTGTATCACTAAGCTCCTGTTCAGTTATTGAAGCTTTCTTATGGATCGATCCGTTGGGACTGTGCGCCTACGAAATGGGAAGGCGTGCGTCCGTGTATGACCGCAAGCATTAAGCGCAGAGCATTATGGGCTTACTTACCCTTATATACGATTACTTTTCTAATATTTGGTCTTCAATCCGACTAATCTTTCATGGTCATTAGTACTATTTCACTAGTTGTGTACTGTCATGCGATTATTATTTTAGACCAGCGACTGAAAAGTTGCGGAATAGTATATTCTTCAACGAGAGTAGAATGATAGCTGTTATTCACGAGTTGATACTTACGGCACATTTACGACGTAGGAGCGAGTGTCGGAATTTCTACGAGTGAATAATATCCGTTCGTTCTACGCGAGTGGAAGACTCTGCTTTGTCTACGACTTTGAAATTGATGTTTTCAAAATACTAAATGGGCCTTAACCTTATAGAACGACTCAGAACATTCATTGTTTTCTGATCCTAACAAGCACGAATTCGCATACCGTTTCGTGGTTCACCCGTCGTACGGCAGTTGCTACCTGCCGCGGCGGAGCACGCAGAGCCTCTGTAGGTGACTGCGAGAATCCTCTGTCATGTTGTAATGAACCAAGATGGATGTAATTGGTAGACGGCCGAATATTATCCACATACGTGTTGTGTCATCGTCATCATTACTGCATCCGCTAACGTGCTGAAATGTATACATTCTAGAGTAGTGGAGAAATTTGTATTACAATACGGATCTGAGTGCAAGTCAAAAGATAATTTATTGCAGCAGTGAGATATTAAATGTAAGAATTATGTTCGGATAGTTCCTTCTTGCAGTTAGAGCTAAAAGCACCGTGAGTAAAAAGTGATTGCCGTAATAATTACGAAGGTAATGGGTCAGAAATACGTTTCATCTTCTACTACTACTTTCCTGTAGTGCACAGAGCTTTCTGGAAGAACATTCTTACGCTTGTCGATTTAGTGTTTAATCTTCCTCCAGTAACAGAGCTATTCTCCTCACTTTTATGAGATAATCAATGAACGATTGTGGAATAAATCACTGCAATTGTTCCTACAGAAAACAAATGAAGCAAGAGCATGATACAAACCACGCGTCTAAACGAATAGTAAATACATCAAGGCATCGAAATAGATTTCTTTCTTTACTTTACTTCTGGAAACGTTCTCTGATACTTTTGTACTTCGTTGTGGTTAGCTTCAGCGTCTCGCTTCTCGCGTGAGAAAATCATCTCCACGTACCCTGGTTTGATGATATGGATGATGCTTATAGATGAAGGAATTCACTTGATTTTGCCAATCTTGATAATTATTAGAGGACGAAATACATTTTCATTGAATTGCATTTCGAAATTCTGTGCCATGCGGTCACTTTTGAAAATATTTCTTTATTATTTATGAATCACATTTCGAAATTAATTTTTAATGCGTTATAATTGTCAATACCGTAACATCTTTGAATCCTCAATATCGGAGTCAGCAGTCCACAAACCCAGAAACACAATCGTAACATATTCTGAAACACCGCGGGGTATTGAGTAATAAAATAATAAATACTGTGTAATTTTTGATTATTTTTATTCGATTTGTTTTTGTAAAATCAAAACGAAATCATGTTAGATCAGGACAAAAATAGTTTTCTGCGCTGCCGCCTGAAGCGCCCCGGACAGTACTTTTAAACAATTTTGTATTATTCGCGATCGATAAAGATAAACTACACAATAATTAATAAGCATCTTTAACTATCTGAGTAAACTGTGCATGTAATGTTCAAATTAAAACGGTAAGTATGGAGCTATTCGCAAGAGCAGAACTATGGTATTGTGTCGTCAAAAAGATCTCTAGTATCGAGTGCTTCGCATTCCCCGTATGCCTTCCGGCGGCCTTGTTTCCATTCATTGCTTGTTGCGGTTTTCTAAAGAAGAAGCGCGTGTGCTTTCAACGCGAATCCGGTGGCGCGAAGCTGTCATTGGAGGAACGTCTCATCCTGTGCCTGTGCGTTCAGCCGCCATGCGTCAGCGGACTGCGGGGGGCGGGGGGCGGCGTGTGAGGAGGGGAGGTGGAGGGGCCTGACGTGAGCGCGTGGCTTCGCGCGTGCAGGTGGCCAAGGCCGCGGCGTCACGCAGGCCCCCGCCCCCGCCCCGCCCCCGCCCCTGCCCTTGAAGTAACCACCGGCACTTTGGAGCAGACCCATGCACGCCTCGAATGACGAAACTATGAACCGCCGGTCGTCGATGTCATTCTGTCGATGTCGTTGACCGGGAGATCCCAGAGTTGGGTGTTCTGACTACGGCTGTTATCCGAGACTGTAGTGGGATTATTTATTATAAGAAGGAACTGCTTTGACAGCTTCTGCTGGTAGCAGTACAGCAGGTTTTGTTCATGCACTCATTTTGTCAGTGCGTTCGTTTACAGTTAGCTCACTTGTCAATGCGTTTGGCACAACTTCTCGCAATGCCATCGTCCAACATGACTTAGTTTTGTTTTGCAACCTGTCAAACTGGTCCTTTCTTAGGATAACTTCTCTCTACCCTGTAGCTAGGTCGAGTTCAAGAGCTGTCAGGAGAGAAATTCTAGCGGCCGGCTACTCTGATCGGTAGTTTTCCACATACTTGTCGTCTCCTCTCCCCCTACTAACACAAACGTCTACTTACATACGTCATTTCATTACGCACGTTTTATCTTCTATCCGTTAGACGAATTATCCGTTTAGACGAATCCGTTTAGACGAATTAGTATCCGTTTAGACGATTGAAAAACAACGACGCGATGATTACTTCTTACTAAAGCTTCATGAATTTAAAAATAAATTGAAATTGTTTCTGAAGCAATAATTGGAATGTAAGCTTGTACTACCTAAAATTGTGATTTTATGACCGAAAATTCGAGATCATATTGTGGAGATAATTCCAATACTTTTCTTCCCTGCGTTAGTATATATCCTCCCCATGTGGTTTTTAAAAGTGCGTGCTATTGCATTTGAAAGGTTGATAGTGCGTGACGGTGGGCGGTGTGTGTTGCAGTGGGCGGGATGAGCCGGCCGCCCAAGGCGACGCCGCAGGTGAAGAAGGTGCCGCCGCCGGCCGTGCCCGACGTCTTCCGCCACTCGGGCTCCTCCTTCGGCTCGTCGGCATCCGCCGGCTACAGCAGCGCGGGCGAGGAGGGCTTCCTCACGCCCGCCGCCGACGCCGCCTCGCAGCCCAGAGGTAGGTACCTCCTTCAGCCACACACCACTTGAGACCAAAGCTGTACGTCAGGCAGAGAACCAGAACTGGCGACAGTCTCAACTGACACGCTTATGTTGTTTTGTTGTTGACCGTTGTCATGTGTCGGATTGAGAATAAAATTAATCTTTAACATCTCTTTTGTTGTCTGATGTAACCTGTGAACATGTCGAGATTTGTTTCCTAAAGAAAGTATATTCAATTTGTGTACTATAATATGTTGTTTCGTTTCCTGATTATTATTAATTTTTACAATCAAAGCATATTTTGTTGTTCGCACACTTGTACAATTTAACTTTAAAGGATCTATTGTTGTTGTGTGTTTCTGAAAGGTGAGCATTTTATTGTGTGCGTCTTTTACCCCTCTCTCTACGTATTCATAATTTGTATAAATTTGTAAGTTGATTTGGGAACCCTTGGAAAATGCCTTCCGTTGTGTGTTACTGTGTAAAAAAATGTAATAATAGACAAGTATTGTTAAAATTGTTATTTTGTATAAACGACTATAGCTTTTTAAACCCTGCTTGAAGTTTCTGCTTAGTACATCATTAGAGTGTAACGTATTAGCGAGCGAACCTCGTAGCAGCTATTCGGGTTGGGAGCGCTCCCGCGATCAGGGGATAGCAGATCTATCAGAGCTAGGGTGTAAAGTGTAAATTCATTGTAAATATTTTTTGTGTTTTCCTTGTAAATAAATATTTGTTATATAAAAGCTCGTGTTTGTGTTCGCTGTGAGTATCCATGACGTCACAATAGCTCGTCCACTCTTGGCATTCAGAATTTCAAACTGATAATAAAAATATTTTCTGGTGACTTTATCACTCCAAAAACCACGTTCGTGCATTAGTGTAGCTCAACTGCAGATGTCGCTTTAAAGTGACCTTTATAGAGCTATTATCTCACAAAATACCCGATCTCATTTTGACGATAAAGGCTTCTCCTACCTCTCTCGTACTCGGGAAATCGAGCATTACTCCCTACTAGCGACTTCGCTGCAAACACAACACAATCGTGGAGCTGACCTGATAGCGGGCAGCGAGCGAGCGCGAACCGTGATGTCATAATACGCCCGTTTTGCACACTCGTCCAGTTATTACGCTCGCTAAACGTCAAAACGAGGCGGCTTTTTACGGCGACGTGGAATTAAATTTGCCTCCGGACGAAATCACGTTGCACAAAACAAATCCGGATTTAGAAGTGTATAATTAATTCGTGTTTAATTATTTTTAAATGTTTCACTGTTATAAAAAGCATCCAGTTGGAAAACGCATGTGTTTCCACGCGCGAGTCGCTGAGGCGGAAGTCATGGCCGCGGGTCCCACTTCAGGTTCAACGACTGCGTTTCATTGTCAATCAGAACTCGACAGGTGTCCGCCTGCTGACTTTTGCAAATGCGGATTTTTAAATGTTGAGAATTAAAACAAACCCACATGGTATTGTGATAAAATAGTTTGCTCGTATAAATACAGAGAAATTATGGGTTTTCGTTGAATGCAATCCCTGTGACGAAAATTGGAACGGTCTATAATCATAATTTATATATTTATATATACCATGTAGTAATGGTATAGTAAAGTGTACAGGTTTTTTAGTAAGGTATGACATGTCAGATAAGACATGTACACTGTAGTGAAGGAGTTCTCTTAGGGTACTTACTAATTATTGTGGATAATTCTGTTGGAAGCAATATAAAATATTTCTGGTTTTGATTTGCTTGTAAACTTCTTGTCAGTAGAAGGGGGCACATCAAGGGACTAATTAATGAATGTCAATTATTGCGCTTTATAGACTAAACACATACTCTAGTAACTTGTCGGCTATGTGTTATTAATAAATCAGTTCTCAGAAGTTTATTTTTAATTAATTATCATCGTTTATTTTTACTTAATTATCATTGTTATATGCATTTCACGTGTAACAATGCGATATTCATGATATTTTACAGGTTAGTTAGTGAAGTTTATATGTAAATTTTTCATCAACAAAACATCCTTCAAATACTGGAATTACAGTGTGAAGAAATCATAATTAGTGTTTGAAATATCTATCCAGTAAAAATTATATTTTTGTCAACGACCCCAAGATTTTCTCGTCAATAAAATCTCGTCAATAAAACATCGTCAATAAAATCTTCAAAACTTCTTGGGGACATTTGAAATTATTCTGACCGAGTCGGAAGAAAATACCATTTCTATTTTGTCGGGATTCAGTGCGTCGCAATATGCGTTGCTATTGTTTTCGATTTGCTTTGCACGCGTGCCATCTCCGTTACTCGAGGTGGAGGATGGCGCTTGGCTTCGCGATTGTTGGGTCGTCTACAGGTGCGCGGGCAGAGCGCTAAAATGCAGGGCCGCTTGTGAAACGAAATTGAATCTGCCCAGCGTGAAATTATTTCGAGGAACAAATGGGCTACACAATTGCGACTGTCCCCGTGTTTAATAAAATTTAATTGAAAATCCCTGTGCGGTTTTTGAAGAAGGCGCAATTTGAGTTTTCAGGCTAAATTTATCCTAGCGAGGGCCTCCGTTCATTGTGAGTAATAATGCATGCTCTGTACTAATATTCATTGCTCTGAAGTAAATGGGACAAAGAGAAACGCGAGCGAATTAAAATTTGACTACTAGAACAATGAAAAATGAATCGAGAGGACTATACCAATATATTCAACGAAGCGAATATTCTGGCATGAAGAGAAAAAAAGGACGTTTTGTAGACTCGTGACAAAGGTAGAAAATTTAAGAATATATTTTTAAGAATTTTATTAATTCAATAATTGTGGATTGAATTTATTTATCAATATTTTGAATTCTTCCACAAATAATTTGGTACTTACGTAACTGATATTTGAGTGTTTATCTCCACGTACACAAATAGGTTTCTTGCGCTTATTTATCATTTCTCAGCCTTTTTTATTTCCTTCATCGGCAATATTACAATCTTATCTTAAAATATTACGATTTAGTATTTGAGGTTTGGTGATCACAAAAAAAAAATTACGTAGGCCTCCAAAAAAATCGTGTTTCTTGTCTTACAAAAAGTGGGTCGTTGGCATATCTCCGACGCTTAGTGCTGCAGATTGTTGCACTCTGCTGTCTATCGATATCGCGGCGAAACCTGTTTAGAAAAAAAGTTGAGGACATCCCGCGGGCATTTCTTCGGATATTCTGACTTGAGGACTGAATCAGATGTCCGCGAGATTGGTGGCAGTAATAAAAATGAGATCTCTACTACGTACATTGTAAATGTATATTGTATTGTACTTAATATATTCCTTTCTATCTGTAAACCTCCGGCAGTTCTAGAGGGTTACCGTGTTACCTGCCAAGTGCCTCAATCACATCACCTACTGTGGTCCACGAGTCGATGTATTGTGTTACTATATCTTCCAAACGTAGCCTGTCGCCCGGTTTTACCGGTGGAGGGAACGCATGGTCGCATCGAGATAGCGCCAGCTGTGACCTGGAGTCCCGTACCTTGTTGGCAAGGCTAACACAAAACCAATATACTTTCTTTCTCGACATCAGTTTGCGCAGGTTGCGCTTGCCTTTGCTTCATATGCCATTAACCACGATCCGGACAGCACAAAAAAACCCTTCTGGAGAGAGGAATGTAGATTCAATAAGCGCATGTTTTGTTGAGCCCTCCTTTTGCTTGTGCTGGTAGGAGTAGAGCCGGGGGTGTAACAATTTCGTTATGAATGCAAAAAATCAAATCTGCAGGTTGTTTACCGATGTACATAACAGAGTTCAATAAGCCTGGAGAGAAAGTGTTTAGTTTTTCAAATGTTCCGAACCGTCACTTTTTTAAGTTTTATTTTGTTTTTGTTTATTTTATTTCATTTTATTTTTTAACTTTTATTCATCTTTCAACTATTTATTGATTAAATGTGGGGAAGAGATTCTGGAGCTGAAGAAAACTTACGCAGATTATATTTCTCCCCATTACGTCATGTACAGTTTTTATTGTTCTTTGACTAAATAAATCAAATTAAGCATGTGACACAAGTTCCGGGTGACATCCCTTGGCAATGGCGGTAGCACCCCCTTGCGCTCGCGGGCGCGCCTCTTTGGGCCCTTGAGCGCGTGGGAGGCGGCGGCCGGGCGACGGAGGGCGTTAATCGAATTGAGGCCCCACAAGGTCCAGTTTGGGGACGTGCGTAACGAGGCGTTCGCCCTTCTTAAGCCAGGAAGCCTCTCTACAGCCCCGATGAATCCACCGAGAACATTCGTTCCTGGGAGCTGGCTGTATATCCGCCGGTAATGCTTGTTTGAACAACACATTGAGGTGAAGTTATATAGGAGAGTATATAAAAAAATAATTCACTAAAATTGAAAAAAAGCGTGCCATTGAATTTGAGTTAGAAAAACTGTATTTAAAGTTTTGTCTACCAGATTTTATTCCAATATATATGATGAAATATTTTTCAAACATGCAGACGCTTTTGCTAATTTCTCATGTCTGTCATTGAAAATGTTGCATTGCCATGAAACACTTCACCCTTTTTCCCTCAACGACGGTTATGGGCGTTCTCGAAGAAGACTTGACTGTTTCTTGCATTTCAATTTCTGTGCTCGTTCAACGACAGTTGTTTTCTCTTTTTGGTTTTTCAAAAACACAGACCTATTTTATTAAGAACTCAAAATGAATTGGATTTGCTTGTTCGAAAATAAGAAAAACTTTACGAAGATACGATATGAAGACAGTAATAGATACAGAATTTATGTCTTTACTCATCAAGAGATCATTGAAAGAAAACGCAAACTTAGTAATTTCCTTTCGACTTGTGACGTTCAAAGTTTTAAGTCTTTTATCTTTCAGTGAGTGAAATTTTTAATCTATTTTTTCATTTTATCACTTGAATTCCATTTTGTTAATCGCCTTTTGTTTCTTTTGCTTTTTTCCTCTCCCTTATAATACCTGTTTGCCTTCCGCGTTTGTACGCTTCTTTCCTTCCTCCCTCCCCCTTTCCCGTACTTTGATGTGGTTTGGCCGCTTATCCAGCCCTCCCGTCCGCCATGTCCTCTTGACTGCGCGTCCCTCGGCGGCCCTTCGCCACTCGAGCGGGGCGCCGCCTGGTGGCGCCACCGCAGATTACATCTGAGCCAATATTGGGGAAGGTCCGCGCTGTTGTCTTTTCATTTCTTCGAGTGGTGCGGTGACTCAGGCGAGGCGGGTGGGCGGGCGGGACGGGGCCGGGCGACGCGACGCGACGGCGGGAAGATTCACTTGGAGGGCCGAGGACGGGGCGGGGCGGGGCGGGGCGGGCGACGATGCTGACGCCGTCCGCTGGCCGGGCGATGAGGGCCCCTTTCAGCTGAACGCCCTCCCTGCCTTTCCACGAGGACGAGGACTCGATGGCTCTTAAAGGAGGGGGGAGTGTCGGACAAGACGTATTTCTACGCGCAGCACCCCACAAACGTCGTCGCGAGGAAAAGAGTGTACAATGTTACTACAATGAAAGGCGTTTAGTCTGGGCACGACGGCGCCGCTGCCTCGATGGGAATTGTAGAGGCCCATTGCTCTGATCGGTCGTTTCAGTGCTTTCCTCGTATAAATTCCAAGCGAATGCCTTTGCGCCATCCCCCGTCCCCACTCCCACCCTTGGACCCCGCTGTCGGGCTGATTCGAAAGACTCCGGAAGAGCTGGGAGCACGCAGTTATCAGATCAAATAATAATAATAATAATAATAATAGTAATAATAATAATAGTAATAATAGTAATAGTAATAATAGTAATAATAATAATATACTTCTTTATTGCTATTCCAATCAACAGATGCAGAATAAAGAATGTTAATTAAAGAATGTTACAAAAAGTAACTGGTGAGATTCAACGCTTCGTTGATTTACAGAGTGACCAAAGTATAAGTACAATAAAAATCGGAGGGTAAATATTGTAATGGATAAAAGTATGTTATAATTTAATCAGAGTCTGTAGTAAAGGACCGTGTTGCAGTTCTATGATTCATTGCTCGATATGGAATGTAGCGTCATGAGAGAAACAAATACGTTTAATTATACGCGTGCATTTAGGAAATCGATTTGAGTGGCTTGATCATTTTAGTATAATATTTTATTAAAATTCAATAACATAAACTGTGAGCCAATTTATCTCAATTAAGTTAAATATTTCATATTTTAATATCGTATTAACTAAGCATTATATTACATGAATATAATATATATCCATTATCGGACTTGCTTTGTAGCTGCATGCATTGCGTTCACCTCATTTGGTGGGTATCAGGCAAGTATTACATGATCCTCGTGGGTTTGTACCTTCTTAGTGTCAACTGATCCGTGTCGGAAGCAGAATGAAGAGTAATATCCATTCGTTAGTCTGTGGAGGCCAGAGTGAATTTAATACTCCGACTCTTCCTAATTTAAGCCGATGCACTATCTTATGTGTGTGTTTTAGGACTACTCCAGGCACTATGACTTTTATGAACTACACGCGTGTGTGTGTGAAGTTCGTCGTAAGGTACCACAGCAGGGAGTGTCTGCAGAGGGTAGCATAAAATGTTATGAGGCAACAACGTGGCACGTGAAGTGTAAACAAAACCTTTTTGCAAAACATTTCTTTCTAATGAAAGTATTCTCGAACTGTGATGCAGTGTGTGCTGCACAGCCTATATTAGTAAATTGTCACATTCTTATGATTCACATTTGATTGCCCGCCGACCACTGATTCAATAATTAATGTATACGATGCCGTCATATAAATACAGTATTAGCAGAACACTCTGCCGCTACAGTTAGGGACAAATTCCAATTATCCTGATCACGTGGATCGTATGGCCCGATTGAAGTCGGGTGTTTGCATTCGCTAATTCTTGTAGAGATGTATTTTCCGCGATAACTCTTTTCGTAAAGTTGGAGTTGGCGCATGCACAGAAGCCGCAAAGTGGGTTTATGTTACATACGTTATGATTTGTGCAAGACCTCTCTTGTCACGACCGACTTGGGGGGGCGGGGGTGGATGTCCGTGCCTCCAATGCGATTCGAAGCTCCGACCGTTCGGTCGGAGAGCCTGAGCAGGTGCAGTGTGAAGGCGCATTCCCTTGCTGATGCTTTAATATAATATACACACGACCTATTATACACAGCTAAAACATTCATGAAAGAGAAATTAACTTGGTAAGAGGGGTGCTTTTGGGTGTTCGGTGTTCGTAGATTGGCCGATAATGCGTTGTTGACGCAATATACATGTAATACCGTGCTGCAACGACCTTTAATTTACATATTAATGAAACTCCTTGTGGAACCTCATTTCTTTTCTAGAGCCCGAAAGAAACTTTAGAAAGATCGATAAAGAATGCTCGAGTTGGGCACATTAATAACCCGCTGTATGAAGCCATTCTTGAAGAGAACTTCTTTGTTGAGCCGCTATGTTGGTTTTTACGGTGGGTCCAATTTATTTAAAGCGTGCGGGAAGTTATCGACATCATCATAACCGCATCGGATACAGTACCGCCTAATTGGAAGTTGGGAATAAGATTTTATTTGTTCTAAAGCACCAAACGTGGCATGGGTACAGAAAATTTCATAGGAAGGGTCGTTTTAGATTTATTCGCACAGTTTTCGAAATAATCGGAGGAGAATATACAATTGACGTTCCATTTATTGTCAATTTAGTGTTTTCGCACATTTGTAAAAGGCAAACGAAATAATTGAATGTTTTGTTTAATACAAAGTAAAGTACATGTTATAGCAAACACTGCAGTAATTCTAAATTTTGTTTAATTTTATGTTTATATTTTCCCAACAACGAACAGAACGTAGATGTGTCTTAGACGTTGGACTTCCTTTTGCTTTCCACTTTCGTATCGTTTGAACCAATTAACTGAAGAAACAATCAAAATTATTTATTTTCAGTTTAGAAGTGGTACAGACTGAACACATCCTAAAAATCAATATTTCAAACATTAAATTTGTTAAAGAATTCGGGGTTCCAACTTCATTTATTCTTCAACATACTTCATATAAATAATCTTGTTTATTTCGTTATAAATTTTTATTAGCTGCAAGCGGCAGCTTTGGTAGTAGAGGTTGGAGGAGCCCGGGTATGGCCTGTCGACTTTTCCCTCCACCTTCAAGTTCTACAGTTACGTTTAATGAAGCAAAAGTTTATCGAGATCTTTAGTTTATAGTATAAAGGAAAAATATCTCAATAAGCACTTATTCGTGGTAACATAATGCGTGAATAAAATTAACTTGATACATGTAGGATTTTTGTTTGCTGATCTTGTTCTCGCGTTGGTTTTGAATGTCAAGTAAAACATTCGTGGAATCCAACATGCCAACATTTCGGCCCCTGCAGCCTCCGCCTGCGCCTCCCCGTGCCGCGGGGCTTTCCGCTCCGGGGGCCGCATCGAGTCGCCCATCCACTCGGGCGATTTCGCACTGGCGGCGGCGGCGGAGGGCGGCCGCTATCGGGGCGATTCATCGGCTCCCGGACCGCCTCCGTTAATTGGCGATAAGAGCGAGTGGCGGGTTCGACGACCGCCCCCTCCACTCCCGTCCGCAGCCGTCAACGCCCCCGCCCCCGCCATCACCACCACCGCCGCCTCCGCCCGCGCCGACGTATCCGAACCCTTCACGTCGTCGCCTCCTCCTCCTGCGCCACCTCACCATCGTCACAGACATTGCTCGTGCCTCTTCTCCGGCCTTTCCTCTGCTACGCCCTCTGATCCTCTGCCCTGTTGCCCGCCACCGCCGCCATGACTCTCCTCTGCCACCCCCGTTTCCCCGTGCCATCCACCGTTCTTGCCTACGCGGCCGGGCCTCCCTCTGGCAACTCCCATCAGTTCGCCAGATCCTCGCCTCGTCCACCCCTAGTCCGCCCCACCCCGCCCCGATCGACGCCGATCCTCACTCTCCATTGATCTCCGTCGCCGCACAGCTCGGCGGCAACACCGGTGCCTCTGCGGCCTCGTTGACGGAGAGGGCCTGGGGTTCCAGTCTCGACGGTGGCGGACTTTCCACACTAGCCTCGCAGCTCGGCGGAATTCAACCACTGTCTCAGAGGAGAATTCCACTACGTGATCGCACCTTTCCGTGGTTTCGCCGATCAGTGTAGAGAAGCTACTGTAAGAAGGGACAAGTTCGGCAGGTCGCGAAACAAAGTAATGTCGGACGATGACATTGCAAGACGTAGTGTCGAAGCCATTTACAAGTCAGACAACTGCTATCGAACAAATTGTGGAATTGAACGCATGAGGCTAGTCGGCAGTTTTGTTGACAGACGTATCCATGCAGTAGTTGTCAAAAGAGTCCCTTCTTAGAAAAATTTCTCTCAACAAAGTGAATGCCAGAGCAGTCCTTAACAAACAGTCTGCCACCTCCCTCACCGTTGTCCTCCACCCTACACGCCCTTCTGACTTGGGTTGGAAACACCTGATGGGTTCCAGGAAGACGGAGCTTTTCTTTCGAACCCGTGTATCCTGTGAGAGCGTAGGCTTCCGCGGCCGGAGTCAGTATTTACTAGGCTGTCCGGGTGACGCCGCGTCCATGGCGAAGGTGCCGACGTTTCGGTCGCCATTCTGCGACCTTCCTCAGGGCATTACGCCCGGACAGCCTAGCAAAATACCGTGTATCCTCTCCGCATGAGCGCCCGTCAACGAGTTGGGCGAGCTGAGGCGGTTGCAAGGCCAATCGGGTCCGTGGCCTGTTTGTTAGGTCGGCATTCATCTGGTATTGATCGAGGGAAATACAGGAAACTACCATTGAGAGCAGCCTGTCGCTGGAATTCTCAACCTAGTCACTAGCTTGTGACGAAACTTCTGCCACCGATGGGACTCAAACCCTAGGACCTCCCAGCCAGAGGCACTGCATGGAAATTAAAAGAGGCCCTGATCTATCTTAACTGGTTCCTTCCGGTCAAAAATTCTGCATCGGTGTAGCCTGCTCAGTGGCTACCGTGTTGCGTCGCTTCTGCTACCGCTGCGTGGTGGGCGACCCTCTCGAGCTGCGGAGTCGCTCCGCTGCCCCTTTGTCAAAGCGCAAACATAGACGGGGTGCGTTCGGTCGGCGGCGCTCGCTTTCACCCGCGCCTGGCGCCAGCCGTCGCCTGCCTTCCCTCTCCTCTCCTGCCGTTCCCTGGCGCCGGGCGGGGCGTGGGTGCGGGCGGACTGCTCGGCCCTCTCCTTGAGTAGAGGATGCGGGCAGATCCAGGAAGGTGCCGTCGCCCAAACATGTTTTTGGAAGTTCAGGCCTGTGATTTACAACAATTCAGTCGCCGCGGTCAGGAATTCGGAACGGGCGGATAACGGATCTTGGGACGAAAGTGGGTGTGGCAGACGGCGCCTCCTTGGCGAGGAAAGGTCACTGGTTCGCTGTGTTCTTCACCACTCTCAAAATGAGAGTGTAATGCCGCTTACAGGATCGACCCGTAGCGTTAGATTTCCGCTCTGGGTACCGGGATTCAAATCACGGTTGATCTATCTGGAATTTATGAAGGACAAAGTTTGTAAAGGTTCTTGATCTGTAAAGGTAAAAGTTCTCTCCCTTTTGACTATTACCTTCATGATTACCAATGCATCGTTACTATCCCGTTTAAGTACACCTCGGTCTTCGGTTCTGGAGTCTTTAATATATACTAATAAAATTGAAGGATTTGTTCGTTTAAAATCAATCTGTTTCATATGATTATTTTCATACAAAAAATGTAAAAAAGTCATTCAATTGATTTTACAATATCCCATTTGTCTGGGCTTCTCTTCTTTGCCGAGCCTTTATTGCGATCTGTACACTTGACCTTTAAAACAAAATAAAAGTTTCACACTTAAATCATATTTATTAAAAATCACCTCGTCTCTTTTCCCACCCCTTTAATCAGAATTTAACTGAACACCTTTCATTTTGCGCAAATATCTCGAAAATGGTGAGAAAATCGCCCAAAACAAATATGTTTTCGAAAGCCCTTTAGGTTTTCCAGAGAACTGTAGTAGACCATACATCTGCTATAATATCATCTGTAATATACTAATTTATAATTAGTATTATAATACTATAATTTGACAAATACGGAATGTACCTGTTAACAAAAGTATGAACGAACAAAGATACCGTGCAAATTGGAATGTATTTATTATTCTTTGAAATTATTCCAAATTTGATTAGCATGCATTTTTGAAGTTGAATTAACTCTGATCAAATCTGGACTGTGACCAACCCCGAACGTCTAGCAATCGTACTTCAGCAGAAAGCAACGAGCAGGCAGTAGCTGTTACATGTCCCAGGCGTCATAAAAAATGCTTCGTATACGTCTTTCGTAATCAATGAAATAACCAAATCAAAATTGTCTCATTAAACTCAGTTTGTTATGCGCAGATGTGAGAGAAATGAGGCCACCGAACCACTAAAAGCTTCGAGCGTCCATGAAAAAAGCGAGGCTCCTTCGAGCTATCTCTCTTACCAGGAGGGAACCGTCAATAAACTGTCGCGGTTTTCTGCATTTGGCGGGGTAGTTAAATGTGAGATAAACCTGGGACAATAGGCACGGCTCTTGTAATGAACGAGAAGTAATCCTGCGACATCTCTGCGTGGTTTTGCTTTTGTGGATTATCTCGACCTCGTTTCGCTGCTTTCATCACTGCAAAGATATGTCTTGTCAGAGGCTCAGGACAGCCACGATCTACTGTGAACATTGTTGAAGAAAGACCTAGCTTGTAATAAACGCACCACCATTTGACTGAAGAGATCTCTGGGCACCTTGTGTCACTTACCATTTCTCGGCTTTTTCCTTTTTTGTAACTTAACAATGAGAGCATATTCCTCAAATCCAGTATCTCGACAGGTCGTTCAGGTTGCAAGTTACATAACTTTCCTACTAGAGCATTAACTTCCACGATCATGTTATAAACTATAAAAAAAGTTGACTCGCATGAAAATCAGTCTATTACCGTATTTATGCGCACTTTTCTGTTCGAGCAAAATATTTAAAGAAAACAATAGGAACAGTTTTGGAGAAAATTTGTGGATTCCTTGCCAATTAGCAAATCCTGAAGTTCAGCCAACGACAGCAAAATAACAATTTTAATGATGTCCTGTTTAGGGGAGAGTATTGCTGAGAAGATTGACATCAGACGGACGGACAAGATTGACGTTTTTGAAAATAAGCCCCTTTTTTAAATCAGGAACTCCCAAACCATGTGTTTCTGTCGTAAAGCATCACATAACTTTTTCTACGAACAAGAGAAAGTGAAAATTGGCACATTTCGCATTATATTGCTGTCTCTATACTACCTAGCAGAATACGAGAAAGTAAAAATTCTGTGAAGCGAGCGTGTAGGCGTGTGCACTTGCAGCAGCGCGCCGGGCGCAGGCGGCGAGAAGGGTAGGACGGCTCCGGTGGCGCGACCTCTCGCGCGCTTTCTCATGCAAATGGGAGAGGAGACGAGAGCCTTTGCGGTGCTCGCACTCGTCCGGAAAAGTCTCCCCTGCCCTTCTCCTCCTCCTCCTCCTCCGCCTGCTTCCTGGCTCCCTCCTGTGCTGTTGTTTCGCATTGGCTGCATTGGTGAGATACCTGCTTCTTCTTCTTCTTCGTCTTCTTCTTCTTCGTCTTCTTCTTCTTCTTCTTCTTCTTCTTCTTCTTCTTCTTCTTTCGGTGGCTGCAGTTCAGTTTAAATTAGGCGCCATTTGTAAAGGCAAGAAGGAGCTGTTGTCCTCCCACTCCCAATATTTCGAGGTTCATTGAATTTTCACATTGAATTAAATGCCTAAAATATATTCATATAAAATGTTAAAGAAATTTTAAAACTTTATTTTAACTATCGAATAATTGAAAGTACAGTACAGTCGCGGTAATCCGCGAATCGCTAATCTGTGATTCTGTGCCATCCGAGATGCCCTGATGTGCGCAAAGACACCAAACAAGCCATGCGGCGATAATTAAGAGCTTTATCTTGATGGGTTGGTAACGCTGTGTCGAATGCATGGTGGTTGGCGCGAGTGTCAATCTGTCTGCCACGTTGTGACCGGTTCGCGCTCATGTATGTATGTATCTGTAACTTTAATAGTATCTGTGCAAAATTCGACTTCCTTATACATTGTAGTAAAAAAATCTGTTATGTATTTTCCTTTTTTCCCATTTTTTTGCGAGTTTTTTGTAATCTTCGGTACCACTAGCCCCAATTACATCCGATAATCGCGTCACTACTGTAATGGAAATGGGTTGAAAAATAATTGTGTAACGATATTTTGAAACATATCCCCCTTTCATTCCACGAAACAAAAGGCAGGAGTCAGCTTTTCACCCCCTGGCCCTCGACAGTTCGGCTCAACTGATCCGTCTCTCTTAAAGTGCTCGTCACGTTCGAGAAGAAAACTTCTTTCTTTCAAATTAATCTGCTTAAAGATCGCGTAAATTGATATTAGGAAAAATCGATAAACGCATATTTTACTCAAGATTTTTTTTTTTTCAAAGAGAAAAATGAAAACCTTTCTTGCATTTAGCGTTTTGAGACTCGCATTATAAGAGGAAAATTATAGTGATATTAAAGTGCGGCTCTTTTTTCATGATTTCAAGTTCAGTTTCGGTGTCGCTTCTTAGGAAGTTAGGAAATTCAGTCACTTTTCTCTTCAACTCACAATTACCCAGTCTTATTTCCCCTTCACTACAGGAAAACAAGCTTAAAGCGTCTCTGATACACCGATTGCCTTATATTCATAATTCTCGTTCATTTGACGACTATAAGCCGTCGATATAAATCATAGCCTGAAATGTACAAATTAGGCCTCCACATTCTCCCTACTCCCCTGAGAAAAGGTACTTTCACAGACGTTTACTAACGATTACGGCTGCAGCCTGCCATCACGCCGTGGGGAGGCCCCGACAGCAGTCATTTGCCCCGGTAGAATATTAATTCGCTACTCCGCCGCCGCCGGCGCATGCGTCGCGCCGGAAACGGCCGGGCAAGTTGAGGAGGCTTTTTTTGCGCCAACGGCGACGCACGCAACCGACCCGACGCCATATTGCGAAGTGCCGGCGAATCGGGCGCAGCACCTCACACTGGCAGCTGAACTTTGACTCTGAATGGTTGGCGATTCTTCTTGTACATCTTTTACTAATGTTGGCATAGGCGGATCAGAGCATTTACTGTTGTCACTACGGTGTCTCTGAGCGGGAAATCCTAGGATTCGAGTCCCGAAAGTTGGAGGATGTTCGGTACAAGTTAGACGGCTAGGGGTTCAGGCGCTGTCTGGAAGGGAATTCTAGCGGCCGATCTGTTCGGCGGTTTCTCCGATCAGTAGCAGGCGAATGCCGATGAAGAACCCTAATAAAGAGTCTATACGATCTTTCCTTTCTCTTCCTTACTTTATCCTCACCCCTTTCTTATACACGCACTACAGTACTACACATTTCAGGAGCTTAGAGCTCGTCCGCCTGGGGCGGTGCCCCGCTGGTGGGCTCTACCTGGATAGGGAAAATCCCAACTGGATGGGGCAAACCTACGTGTGGGTACATCCAGCGGGAGAGAACACAGCTACCTCCCGTGATAAAAACACGCACTACACTTACGGCTCACCAATAATCATAGCAGTTGACGCGCGCGGAATACCGAAATAATCAGTCAATAATTAAATCATTGTTCTGGTGTGAAACATGAACACGAAGTTTGACTGTGTCGGAACGTGTGCATGTCACTCTTGCAAAAGAAGTTGTCTACGAGTCAGGAGCATATATTGCGAATATAAGCTCGTTTTATGAGATTTACTACGTGTTTAGTTCCCTTTGACATCTTTAGCCCATGCTATTATTATTATTATTATTATTATTATTATCATTATTAATATTATTATTTTCTCTATTCTTTGTAATAATCGGCCATGTACGCATTGTCCCTCCGCATCGCATCCATGCCTCCTCAACCAACGACGTTTTTCGTTCAGCCTCCTGTTCCCTAGCCTTGATTTTGTCCCACTGCGCTGCGCGTGTTGCGCGTTTTTACCGTTCAGAGCGCGCCACTGTTCCGCGTGACGCAGCTGCCGCAGCGTTGGAAATTTATGATAACGACCATAAATTATTCGTATTTTTACTGCGATAATGCGCTTTCAAAAGCGCAAAAATACGCGATTTCTCTGTAATCTGCGGACGTTAAAAACCAGGCCCCCGGTCGGTCCGCGCGAGACCCATGGAAAAAGCGCCCAGCGCGATCTACGGCTTTACGGCCGTTGCTGACTGCCCGGAATAAGCATCTCGCTGCCCTCCCGCGTCCGTTAGAGCTCGCTCGTAAAATCTCTGGAAATGACTTGCTCGACAGCGCATACTTAGAGGCGTTTACAAGTATTTGTTCGCCCCTTTTTGGTGTTTTATTGCGGGGGATCCCCTCTGACGATGTCTGCATCTGTGCTGTTTGCGAAGATTTCCGGTGACTCAGAGCTGGTCTGTGGATGGGGAACGTAGGAGAGGAGATTTTGTGATTTGATTGGAGGTTCGTAATGGATTTTGTTACAACAATGGTGATTCCAACTTTCGTGGATTTTTTTTTCTTTAGAAATCGTTTACGGCGTAGCGTGAATAGATGGTTTTCCAGTTTTAGTGCCCGTTGAAATTTCTCTGTTAAAAACGGTTTCTGTAGTTTTTGGTGTAATGTAATTCCAAGACATAATCACTCAGAAGGCATTGAAGAAAGTGTACGAAGTTTCTTTTCAAAAGGCTATGTTGCAGGAATGGCAAGATATGAGATACGTCGTATTTGAAACTCTTGTAATGATACATGCAAGAGTACGGAAGTTTTTTTTCATACATAGGAATAGTGCAACAACAGTATTAAATAAACAACATATACCTACCACTATGTCCTTTTAATTTTTACATTATGTATAGTATTTGTTTCCTGCTGAGTCGAAATGTCTGATCCTTCAAATTCAGCATACTTCACCAACAAAAATCGGCGATCTTTACATATCAAATGATCTCCCCTTCTACTAGATTTAATTTTGTACTGTTTATTGGGATTGTAGTTGCCTCTTTCATCCAAATCTATAGATTTACCATTTTTTACTTCTTTCTATTTTTGTATTCGTTTAATTGGTTAGTATGCTCTTCTTAAAACTGTAATGATGCTGATAGATTTTTTTAAAAAATTAACAGCATTCCTCCTTTCAGCAACTTATGTCTGACATAAATGGTATTTGATGCTACTATAGATTGAATTCAGTCGTTGTCTGGAAGAGAATTAAAGCGAGATTCCAGTTTTCCGCATTTTCTCTGATCAATACAAGGCTAATGTCGGAGCAGTACCCAAACAAACGGGCCACGGGCAATCCTTCTTTTCTCTTCCTTTACCTATTCTCTCCCGTTTCACGGAATAAAACATCCACTTCCTTCACGCGACTAATGACTGCAGCCGTTGACGAACCCAAAGACATCAATTAATCAATCAATCAATGATACTACCTGGATGTGCGTTCTAGACTCTGGCTATTCTGATCAGTCGTTTGCACGTACATCCAATCTATACCAGGCGGAAGTGCAAGCAGTACCTTCAAAACGTCCATGGAGCCCGTGCGATTCTTGCATCTTCAGTTATGGTATAATAATAATAATAATAATAATAATAATAATAATAATAATAATAATAGTAATAGTAATAAAGGGACCTTTTGTTGCGCATGAGGACCCCTTACTGATCTACAGCCCCGGGCCCCTTCTTTTCTCTGGGCGTCCCCGGTTGGTATGTGCGTTGCGGAAAATGTGGCGCCTATTAGCCCTGTACTGCAGCGGCGAGTGGAAGCTGCGTTGTCGTCGCTGTGTGGAGGCGAGAGGGGCCGAGTAGGCGCGAAAGCGTCCTGGAGGGGGGCGTGGGTCCCCTTATGGGCGCCGGCGGCTGACGGGGCGCATTCCGAGGCGGCGCGTGGGCACTGCCCGCCCCCCGCGCCACGCTCCACGCACCACGTTCCACGCCCTCGCCCTCGCCCTGGCTCTGGCCAGCTGCGCTTGACGCCGCAGCTCGCGGATACGCAGTGCACTTGGCCTCCGTTGGACCGCCCTTTGCTTACTTGTATATACGAACATCTGAAAAGATATACGGGACATGGTTTTCAAACGTTTGATTTTAATGTCACATTTTTAAATTGGAAATGGTTTTTAATTCAAACTCTTAATGGTAATTATTACTAATTAATTGAGGGACTTCGGGGGGCAGAAAAATAAGCCACATTGACTGCAGCATGCCTCCCGATATTCGTAAATGATAATATGTCGACTTTTGTCAGAGTGCTTTTCATCGTGTTATCATCCGAAACCCTTCAGAATATGAACAAGACGTATACGGTTACAAAATAATCCCCACTTTCACCAAAATCGAGATATTAACATTTTTAGTTAGCGGAAGTCTTACGAGACTATTGTATTACTGCCTCAAGCCCTTCTATTTTTATATTTATATCAACTGCTTTTGTTTTCAAACTATTTAAAATAAACAACTAAAGGATAGCTTTATTAATTCTTCGAATAGTACTTCTTTGTCTACTTAACATAATATAATTTAATTTGTGTGGCAGTATTTAAAAATAGTATATTTTGAAAAAACATCGATTGTTAAAAGAATTAATATAAAATTCACGAGTGTATAATTTTGAAGCATATTTACAAAGTTCTTATTTACATTGAAAGCTCTTTTTTACCTGTACATTTCAGGAGACATTACGAGAATACATTTAAGCATTAAGGGAGTTCCTCCATCCTGCTTCTCGTTTAGACCGAAAGTAGATCGTTTAGTTCTTCGATCAATAAAATTCCGCGCATTATCTCAAATATTGTGATCACAAGAATAAAGCCATACGTCTACGGTGGAAAACATTACTTTCCTTCGTGCATTGGAGTAAAAAAGTAACATTTATGTAACATTCATTGTTCAAAACATCATTAATCTTACATATACGTAACTCGTTTCATGAAAAAAATTGGTGGGCGGGATAATCTCAGTGACAGTTGAGAAGAATCCAGAATCTGTGTTTACCATCGCTGGCTCCGCCAATAAGATACCGCTCGCGTAAGCGACTGGGACTGGGTAAATTGGCGGAGGGCGTGGAAGGACGTGGCGGGGCGCGCACCGCGACTGCACAGAGCCGTTAAACGTGACTGTTCGCCAGAGAAAGCGCTGCTTACGAGCGGCGAGGCGGCGACGCCTGCCGCAGCTGCAGCTCGCGGCGGCGGGCGCGGGTGTTACCGAACAGGAACAACGAGGCTCACGCTGTGCTCAGCACTATACTCGTTAGTCGCGGATTGTCAGCTGTGACACGGTTAGTCAATCGGGAGCTTGAGTATCGAAAATTTAGGTTGTAACGAAGCTCCCGATTGGATATCCGCGTCCAGTTGATGATCTGTCAGAAGGCACTCTATTGAAGTCGAAGTATAATTGGTTGCGCTGCAGCTAATATTTAAAAAAAAAATTTTTTTTCTTGCCTAGCTGAATATTATCGTAATACATTAGATATCAGGGATGTAGATATTATGGAGGTTACGATGGATTTCTATTATGATGGCGTGTAGAAGGACGGGCAATGGCTCTATCTCCAATTTGACTTCTGGCAAAATTTTCTGTAATCAGATTCCTTTATTTCAATTTTGTGCACGTATGAAATATTTTTTTTTAGAAATTGGGGCGCGGTTTTGCTAACAATTCGTAATTTTATATTAGACTCACAAGCTGATTGAGCCAAAAACTGTATCACAGCATGCCTAATGTTATTGGCGGAATATTTTTTTCATGGCTTAAGCCGTTGAAATTCTAGGGTGTATTTTATTTTTTTGGGCGTTTCAACTAATAATGTCGTTAGTCCCATAGTCGTAGTGCGAGTTATTTCCGAGAGTGGAGATGTTCCTTCATCGCTGGGGTCTGGTGCCGACCTACCTGTCGACTCCAGGATAGGACAGGACGTGGAAGAGGAAAGAAGTATCGCGCGCAGTCCGTGTCTCGTTTGTTAGTGTATTACCTCGGCATTCGCTTGGTACTGACCCGAGAAACTGCGGAAAAGTACCGATCAGAACAGCCGGCTGGTAGAATTCACATATAGGTAGGGGTTGATAGGCCGCCACCGTCGAGAGTCGAACCCTAGGACAGAATCGCTAGAGACAGCGGCAGTGCAGGCCTTAAGCTATACTCAGGCGACCGAATAAGAAAAAGCTGCCCGAATAAGTCCCTGTGGCCGCGGCCTCTGGAAAGCCCGGACCCTCGCCTGTCTCCCCTCTGCTTGGCGCGCGCGGCGTATGTGCGTGGGAGGGGGGTCGATGTCTGTGTGTGTGGGCGAGGGCGGCTGGTCTGCACATCTGGTCGGAGGGTGGCGTGCGGCAGGTCGGGTGCACGTGTTTGAGGGACGGGGCGCGGACAGACGGGTGGCACACACGTGAATATCGCGCGCCCTCCGCCCCCACGCCCGTTGTCGCCCTGCTGCGGGCCGGGGCAAACAGGGGGATTCACTGCACACACAGTGACGAGAGAACCCTGAATCAATGCCTACCGACCTGATCGCCCGCGCCAAATCGAAATCGAGTAGCCCATCTCGTTACCGAACCTTAACTGTGGAAACACTTCTCGCAACTGTTGTATATGCTACTCATGGTTTTTGGGTCACATAATTAACTAACAATTTATGTTTTTGACATGTATAACTGTCAGTAACATGTTCAAAGCTTCGTTTTTATGTTAATACTAATTTGCTTTCGAGTTTAAAAAATGCTAGCTGATCAATCTCTGTTCCTGCACTGAGTACTTCCCTGAACAGGTACAGTAGCCAGACACCTTCCCTATAGTATTGTGTATAAAAATCAGTAATGTCAAGTTCGTGTTAAATATACTATACAATCATTATGAGCGGTTAGTTAGGATAATTGTCGCTTCTGTGCCATCAATCACGTAAAAAATTAAGTAGCAAAACTTACGTGCATCACGGTTACACAAAATTTTTATTGCACGATACTCATTAATACACTTTTATGTTCATAACAGATAATATTATTTCAGATATTGAAAAAAAGACAAATGTATTTTTGAGAACCGCCTGATTTCAAAGATCGCCGCTTCCGACATCTTGCAATTGACAATATGAATAAAACATTCCGAATTTGCAACCCACACCGTGAGATATGTGAACTTCTTTGTTGTTGCTCTGTTCTTTGTCGAGAAATTCGAAAACTAAACGTCAAGAGGTGAGATTTGTTGTCGGATTAATATATCATTTAACAGTGTTCCTCACAATAAAATATGTTAAAACGTTGTAGCTTTCTGTGGCATAAAGTGTTCGGACGAATTACAAGCCGCTAATTAGCGTTCGGCCCATAAAATCTTTTGGCATTTTTTCATTATATTTAATGATTTCTTTATTAGTTTATAAATCTTGATTGTCAATTATTAAGTAGATCTCGCTTGCGACTCGTGCATTAGTCATTCTGTTAACGATGCCGCGTCATCCAGTGGCTTTCATTTGTTTTCGTCGTCCAATGCGGAGTATAATGCGTAATTAAAAATTCGCTCGATAACACGCTTCTACTTTGATCATGTCCGTTGCCCTCAAACCCAATATTGTTGCATTGAATAATTTAAAGCTACACGTGCAGCCTCCATTCGCACATTTCCCACAATGCCCTCAGTGTCCGGGAACAGTGGTGCCAATAGCAGGACTCGGATAATTATAATCTGACGGAAATTGATTGGCGGGCGATGTCGTTCATTGTGATTTCGTGAGGCCCGTAAAATTGGTCAATTTTCGAAACCGACGCCGTGACCGCGCTATGCAAATCGCCTCATCGATGACGGCTGCTAGGAACAGGGAAATTCTCAAGCATTGTGAGGTAATCTGTCAGCGTGTTAATTTATTGAGGTTTTGACTGACTGGGAATAATTGGCGTGAACAGTGACCGCAAAATTGTGCTCTGCACTTCGCATTAAAAGTGTAGTAAAAGTGAATGATCATCTCCAAATATCACTACATTAAAATCGGTTTTTAATAACCAGATCATGAAACTTATTGTATGCAAATGAAATTAAAACATTAGTTGAGTACAACTTCAACCAACAAGTTCACTTGATCACCAAATTGTGTCTTAAAGCTGGGGATGCTACGATTTAGTTTTAAGTTAATTTAATAAAATTTGGAAAAAAATATCATTTACAACAACGTCCGGCAAATGGACGAGATTCTGAGAAAGCGATTACGTAGATCACGTATTCAAACTATTTAATAGAATTTGGAGGTAAAGTTGCCTTTCCCAAGAAAACCGGAAAATGGACGAGTATCTGAGAAAAATATTATATATTCAATACTCCTGAATATTCGCTAATGAAGAGAGTTACATTTCACATTTTCTATTTTCTGCCAATGAGGATCAGTTTTTGCTAATTGTGCGTCAGGTCTGGGGTTCTTCCTTCACACGCCCTGATCACAAACATTGTTTCACTGTGGTGTCGTAAAACCTCTGGTACCAAATTTTGCCCGAACGCCATTCCGACACTGCTTTTGGATGTTTGATGAACTGCTTTTGTGAGTTTGAGGATTATAATAATATAAAATTTAATCTTTCCGGTTCTGATATTTAAGAAAATTGCCAGTTCTATAAGCCAGTTGCCACTTTCATGATGTAAGTGCCTCTTTGCTACTTAAGCAATGAGAATCTTCGCAAAGCTTTTTCAATTGAATTCATTCGCACAAATGTACTAAAATTTTCCACACCTCTTTACTAAACCTACCTTAAGTTTCCTTCTTATCTCACTTCCAAGTAAGTGTTGGCCTACTCCAAAACATTGCATATACATACAGTTGACTCCCTGTCCAGATCGTTCTTCGAAGCCAGGCAGACAAGATTATTCAATGGATAGTCCTCCCATCTCTGATTCACAAATATTACTCGAACTCATTAATATCAGCTGCCTAATTCTTTTGTTGTGTGGGGTTACTGAAATTATTCCTGTTCTATTACCTTATGTTTAAAATAACTCCCTCCTAGCTTCTGAAAAAATATGGCTGAGCTATTAAATTACTGTACAAATTTCGCAATAAATAAAAAAAAACCGTTGTCCATAAATTCAGATACTGGTCAGTACATTTAAATCATAGATCTGCATTTGTCAAATTCTATCCGATTTGTCATTGCGTACATTAATGCTGAATTCACGAAATGTTGCGTGATCATTATTTATTTAATTAAATTTATATTCAATGTAAGTGTTTGGACCGAGAGATTTGATCTCCAACATTACCTCATTATTTCAATATCGCTATATGCCAGATTCGTGAAATTCCTCTTGATGAGAATAAACATGTATTTTCAGAACCAATTTTATGGATATTCGCTTCGAAAGCTTGATGCTTAATTTATTGTGATATTTATTTTTTAATTATCTTTGAAGTAATTTGCTTCATTATTTTCGTATTTCAATGCACATTAAAATACTGACATCTGATATGTAAATAACAAACATATTAATTCATATTATGTTTTATCGAGACAGTGATTACATTTTGATTTCATTTTTAAGCTTAATGGTAACGGCTTGATGTTCGGGATTGAAAGTTTTGTTAGGTTATGTATAGACCATTTCCTGTTTGCTGAGAGGGAATAGAACTCATTCTACATCGCGTGTCACAACGACCTCGACATTCCTTGAAGCTTGCTAATTATCTTGTCGCACGAAGTTCTCTGGTACTTTGTAAAGGTTTTGTAAACATAATTGCTTTTCCGTTTTATTTTGATTTCTAAGAACAATGACGGTTTCGTTAGGTCTTACATATAATTTACTGTATTTAAGAGTGGGTTCTTAAATGAAAATTACTTGGTCTTGTAAATACCTCTTGGCCACGTCGACTCTCAGGCCAAAAATTCTTTAGAATTGTTATTTGCAGCATTTCATAAATGTGGATACAGTTCCGTTTTCAGAAGACACCCACAGAAAAAAAACAACGAATATCAAATAAAAATCACTCATATTCTTAGAAAAAACACTAAAAGAATCAAAAAATAAAGTACTCTACCTACGCAAGATTTTCGATTAGGATTTTACATGGAAACGTTCGTTCAAACCCTATGCGAAATTCGACCAAAGCAATAAATCATTATCTATTTCTTGACCTCACTCTAACCCACGCATTTCTTTTCCCTTTTCTTGTATATCTGCACCGTCCTCCAACCTTCTCATTTACCTAATGCAAAATGTCTCAAAACTCGCCAAAATTAAAATGTATTGAAAATAATGTACCTCCTAATGTTAGAACCGTCTCTCATCGCTCTTTAACAAACTCGTCGACTTCTTTCACAATCGCACTTCTTTCATTGATACCTCAGATCGATTCCTGGTCTGTCGTTCACACACTTCCAGAAACGCTGGATTCCAGACCAAGGGAAATAGGTGTGTGCTCTTGGGGGTAAGTCCATCGTTCGGCGATAAGGATGGCAATGGGTGCAGAATCACATATGGTTCATAGCCATTCACTAAGTATATAGTTGACGATGTAATTGTCGAAAACGAGTATATACTTTTTCATCTTCAAATCACCACCTTGATCCAAACCAAATTAATCTATCTAGATACCACACGAATTTGTAGAAGCTGAACGAACAAATGCATCTCTTTCAGTTAGTTCGGAAAGAATATATTAAAACAGTTTTCGTCCGAACAATACAGGCAGTGAGAACAATTGCTATCATACAGACAATACAAGGTTATGTGTGACGAAATAGTTTGAACTGATTTGAACTCCTCAGTCAGGTGACATTTGCAAGGTCACTAACCGACACCGACGACTCCCTTCACGCCAGGAGCCATCATCCTCACGCGAAGGAAGGAGCGAATTCGCAGACGCATTCTCGGAAAGTAATTATTGCTCCCCAGGGAGTAATGGAGGGGCAGCTTCGTAAGGCCACTTAATTTATTTATTTTTTTCAATTTATTTTCAATCTTCCTTATCGTCTAAGTACCGTAAAAACTGCATGTCATATGTGGGTGAGAAATAAAATTTGAGTTCCAGAATTCCTTCCCTCTCTTTTATTTCATACAGTTGAAAGGTGACTTCACACGTCGCAAGATATGAATGTCGTTGGCAACTTTTGAAAACTTTAAATGTTCGTTTTGGGGTAATAAAAAACATATTTGCGAAGGCAAACGAATTACAGGTGTAACTTTATAATATTGCTGACAAAATATGAAGGCTCTGACCTCAATTACTTATTTATGCATTTATTTACTCGTAGTTTCAAAGATATCGAGCTCTACGTACTTAACAAATGTCGAAAATTCGCCATTACGACCTCCGCATCTACGAAGCTTCAGTTGCAGTCTGCGACGGCGTACATGCGCTAATACGATTAAAAAAACGTCCAGTATAAATCAAGGCATGTGCGTTGGCGTGGACACACATCTGCCGTACCATCCCGTCTGCACATCCGCCGTCGGCCCCCGGAGGCGCCGCCGACGCCGTCTCTGCCTCCGCCTCCGCCGCCACCGCCGCCGCCGCCTCCGCCGCCGCGCTCCGGATTCCGCGCGGTGGCATTTGCAACGACGCCCCCTCCCACACCCCTCACTCACTCCCTCCCTCCCCCACCTCCACCGCGTCGCCGTCGTTTTTGCGCCGCGACCTTTGGACGTCGCATCGCATCACTCCCGAGCCCACTGTCGTCTGGCCCCAGCTGTTGTTGGCCATGAGAGATGGCAGGCCGGACTGGCTCTCAGACACGAGAAGAAAACTAGGGCATTGGGGTAACCTGTGGGTTTGCGATAGGGCAACATCTAAGTGCAAGCGGGTTGAACCCCAGTTGCGTTAGGGTCAAATCTTGCACGTGTAAAATAACCATCTACACTGTCAAGAGTATTCGAATATGACACTCGCGTCACATTATTCTTTATGTACGAGTCCAAATAAAGTAAGGTTTTTGTGGGATTCTTATGATTATTTACGTGTTGAAAAAGGGAAAGTTATGCTTCGGTGGCACAAAAAAATAACGAAATATAACGCCCCAGCATTGTGAAATTTGCCCCGATGCACTACTTATGTTACCTTCGTGAAATTCAGAATTATGGATATGTTTATCTATCTTTAATAGCATTTTGCAACTGAAAGCCGTGGTGCTACAACATACGTTGAAAGTTAAAATCTGAATTTTTACTTGACATAAATGTTCGTGATTACAGTAGAAAGTTTTTACCGATGTGTCCTTTGATCACTAAATGCGAAACATAATTTCTGCTCTTCATTTTATTTTCAAGGCCACTCGAATTATTTATTTATTTTTTTACTAAAGTGAGTACCCGTATCCATAGTAAAGTTGTTCATTATAATATTCTTCCAAACTTCGGGAACTTACAACGATGCAAACGAACTGAAAAAGCGCAACTATCGGTTTTTACAAACTTCTTTATTTGTAAAATTACAAACGCAAATTGCGTAACTGATGGGGACTATCCGAAAGGGCAGCGCGCATGCTTTCCATCTGTAGATTTGAGAGTTCGAATTCTCATCACTCGATGAGGCGGACATCGATCATTCGTGCGTGAAGGAAAAACTTAAGCAGATTTTTAAGGATTTTCGTATTAATACTCTCTTAACAACCCGGCTCAGGAAAATACGCCAGCTGATTCATTCCGAACCCAGGTAATAACCCTGTCCCCTTGCGTTAAATCCACCCTACAGCAAAGTATCCATTGGAAAATCAAAGTACGCATTTTTTCTCTAAGTCAAAGCCAGACAGACATTCCATACACTCGAGAGGGATGTACCGTCAAAGATATATTAGACGCTGCCATTTGCGGGATCCTCGCTCTGCAAACACGAGGCCCTCCGCGCCGCACCGCACGCGAAAGGGGAACGGACCTCCACGCCGAGGGCGGCAGATGCCAGTGCCCCTTCGTTCTGAGGCGTTGAGTCGTTCTGCTTGCTCCTCAACCCTCTCGACAATGGTTTGTTTGGATTGCAAACATTTAAAAGACGTAAATTGGACGTTGTGCCTCTAGAATGGCTCATGGGCAGCGAACTAGCTCCCGTGATGTGATTCCGTGTTATATTCCCGGTTGAGACAAAAAGAGTTGTAGCTTTCCTTGAAAATTGTCTGAACCTATGTGACGAAAAAACGTTCAGGCAGGCGGAGTTCGCTAGTCATGGTGACGCGAATTAGCGAATTAGCCCCCCCTCCCCCCAAGCGTGGGTATTAAACTACGTAGGCCCAGGCATGCCAGCATTTAGCTAGCCAGCAAAATCGGACAATCGACCCAAAATTCCAAATTCATACAAATGAGTCGTTGTTGGTATGGCGGTCATCGGGGAGGCGAGGCTCCGAAGTCCTGCGGCGTGGCCGCTCGCTGCTTTGGCGAAATGAACACCCGCAGAGCGCGGCGACGGGAGAGCGTAATGGAACGTATTAGCTCGGGGAGGCGCCGGCCGCCGCCGCCGCCGGGGGAAGTTATCCATCTTCATTACGCCGGGGCTTCCGCACTCGCCTCCGGTCGCCTCCCCTCCGCTCCCCCCTCTCCCGTCCTTCTCCTTCCCCGCCGACTTCACACCACCACTACCCCCTCCCCAGCCCTGTCTTCGCCTCCGACCGTCACCCGAGCCCGATCCACCCGCGATGGATAACCCCACCGTTTAGGCGCCTCTGTCCAGCTTCCTCCCCGCCAACCTCCACATCTTCCCCGCCACATCCGCTTCGGCACCGCCTCGTCGTCCGCCCCGCCCCTCCTCCTCGCCAAACTCCGCCTCTCCCCGCCACATCCGCCTGCTCCCCGTCACCTCCTCACTTGCCCCGCCTCCTCATCCCCGCCAACCGCCTCTCCCCGCCACTTCCGCATTTTTCCAGGCATTGCCTCTGCCCCGTCCCCCGCGTCTCTCCCTCAACCCCCGTTTTTTGTCCCTATCTCTACCTCTACATCTGTTACCACCCCTGCCACTCCCTATCGTCTTCGGACCCATCCCCACCTCTTGCGGTCCTCTCCTCCTTCCTTGCCTCCGTCACTGTCTCGTCCACCACACCTCCGCCTTCGCCCTACGCCGCCTGCTCCCCCTCCTTTGCACCCCTTGTACCTCACCTTCGCCCTCATCTTCTACCCTTCGCTCCTACCTCCGACCAGCCCCCTAGCCTTCGTCTTCGCCTCCGCTTTTCGAAGCCGGCTCTCCCGCCCTCGCCGACCTTTTGGTCAACCCCTTACAAAGCTGCTACCTCAGCACCGCCAGGCCGCGCCGAGAATAGAATAATAGAGAAGAGATGAGAAACGGGATACACAGTGGCCAAGTTTGGTCTGGGGTCCTTGCCATGAGTCGCGATACATGGTACACGTTGCTCACCCAGAACGGTGGATCATAAAGTCAATGTTCGAGGCAAAAGTCAAAATAATTCTATAAATCAGATGTCAAACCTGTTCTCATACTTGCCAGGAGGAAAGAAATGCTATGTACTCCCTTCGTTGTTCGAGAATAATATTGTCGAGACGATGAAACACGTCCAAATAAAATGACTCCATTACAGTGAACAATGATTTAACGTCTTATAGAATATTGAGGAAATGATTAGTTTGAGTGTTCAAGAAGTTGTTTGGCCTCCGTTTTGTGTTGGACTTAGCCCGATCTGGACCGCAGTGCCATCGGAGAGCTTTTAAAAAAATGAGAATTTTAATTTAACGTTTGTTCTTTAACTTGCTAAGGTTTCGGTCCTGATTTGGGCATTCATCAGAGACTACACATAAAAAATTCAAAACAACTCATTACCATACATGTTACAGCGTAATATTAATCTTCCAAACAATAATACTTATATTCAGAATTCTCCACTGTTAGCATCTCGTTTCAACAACACCAACTTCCCCAATCATTGTGGGCTACTTCCCATCAATTTCCTTCAGGAAATCTTAATGAAAACGTGATTTTGTATACTACTATTCATTTGTGCATGTTTCCTTATTTTGTTGACTAACTATCACCTTCTTGCTTCCAGAGGGTTGTGACCACGCGGAGGTCTATGCGATGGCCAACAAGTCCCCCGGCTCACAATTCTCGTATCCAGCGTTCACCTTTCCAGGACCCCAGGTGAGTGTACTAAAGGCTTAATTATATTGTAAAAACGTGCTCGATGTACGGTAACGTAATTCACATCTTCTTGCTTTGCAGTACACTCAACTAATGCACGCGGGCAAGGGATCTGCCTACTACCACCAGCTGTCCCTGCAGGAGGACCAGGGTATTGATATGACGCAGGTATGTTCTCGACAGGGCGTTGAAAATGACAGTACTTTGTGGCGCGTTGCTGGTCGCTTCAGTGTTCTAAAATGAACTTTTTGAAGTTTCTTTTTTATAGCATGAAGTAGTATTATAGCTTTTATGTTTTGAGCCTCTACTCATGCATGAACTCTAAGGTTACGGAAGAATTATGTTGGAGAACGATGCCCCAAAATTCTCGTGTGTAATCATATGACTGGTGTCCTGTGCGATACAGGCCAATTGGTAGCGATATATGTAATTTGTTACTATTATGGCGACATTGTGTGCTGTATATTCCTGTGATGCAACATCATATTGGTGGGTAGCTCTAGTCGATCAAATGCGAGTCAAGAGATGTGTCTTGGGAATTCAGCGTTAGCATCTCACTCGGCCGTCGCAGTTCGGAACCTCGTACTCCTATATTCTGACATATGACGAAAACGTTATGCAATACAGTCAAACGATAAAGCCCAAGCGGTAGCTCCTAAGTGCATGATATCATGATACGATGCGATACGATACGATACGCAATTATTCTATATTAGACCATTAACCGGATAGGTATTAAGACTAAATAAGGCAACACACCCGTGCATTGCAAACCAATCATTCACAGCCATCTCTACAAAGAATTTCATTTTAAAATGTTTTTACGCTCTACACAATTTTTGTCCCTTGGCACTTACTGTCGATCGTTACATCGTACGCTGACGTTTTCAATTTGCTGTATCTCTTTGAGGCACCTCGTTTTCGCAATTCCAAATTCTCAATATATTCTTTCGTTGCTGCTGTTTTAATGTGATATCACAGCGACTGAACGGAAAAGCGCTTAAACGGAGGCAATGACCAGTTCGCAATGCTGAAAATCATCTAGGTGCTAGCATGACGGGACTGGTTCTTCTTTCCCCATCTTTTCTAAAGGAGCGGGAGATGGCGCTGCTCGGGGAATCCAGGTCAGGTCGGTGCTTCGCGCCGCGCAAACGAGACCGGCCGCGCAGGTCGGAACCGGCGAATGTCGGCAAATGGCAGACGCCTGGACGCTCCAAATGCGGACTTAACTTCAGTTCCTGGCAAAATTACTGACTTCTCTGTGTATAACTAGTAGTGGTACTTCAACAGCACATTTTTTCCCCTTATCGTTTGCAATTTTACCTAATATTTTAATACTAATTGAACCTGCAAAATGTTCCCATACCCCCATAATATTTATTTCCACCTACATTTTTGTGTGACATTTTTTTAGATGTATCATTGATTTATGATTGACAATGTGAATCAATTTTACTATTTTTAATGTCGTTAATAAACATGGTTTAAATATTTTTTTTAATATTTATGTAACTTTAGAAAATTTGAGAATTGGAATTAATTTTATTAATATACGTAGCAATATGAAATTAAAGATATTGGGTTTACCTGTCCAGGATTATAATAAAACAGCATGTGATTATTATTATTATTATTATTATTATTATTATTATTATTATTATTATTATTATTATTATTATTATCTTTATTTTCTTTCAGGACATCAGTGACAGTTTATCGTCCAATGTGACTTGTGTCCAGTTATTGTTGTTGTTGGTGGTACTAATGCTGGCGTGTGCGTTGCAGAGCCCCGGCAGGGACAGCCCCGGGTCGTCGGGGTCGGGCTCCGGCTCGGGGTCGCGCCACAGCACGGCCAGCCTGGACAGCGGGCGCGCCTCGGGCTACCACCTACTGGGGCCCGGGGGCAGCGTGAGCAGCGCGGGCAGCGGGGGCGGCGGCGGCGCGGGCGGCGCGGCGCGCGGGGGCGCCGGCAGCGGCAGCGGCAGCGTGCTCTCGTCCAGCCCTCGCTGCTCGCTGTCGTCGTCGTCCTTGGGCTCCAGCGAGCACGGCGGCCCGGCCACCAAGGTGGAGCGCCTGCTCGCCCAGGGGGTGCCGGTACGACAGACACGCCTTTCTTATTTGTTGCGTTTAGACACACAATCGCATTAATTATAAAGCATTGTCCGCTACTCTTGTCCGATTTAAATAAAGCGACTTGTGACAGATTATCTGCTGAGACGCGGTTATGCAATCAGGAGCTTCACTACCAACAATTTATATCTTAATGATGCTCTTGACGGGATAACCGCGTCACAGCAAATGATCTGACACATGTCACAATAGTACACAATGATATATAATTGAACACTAAATTAATTTCTTTATGCTATGCTTTCAGAATTCTTTCAAATTCAGTCAGCCTACACACTGCTCATTGTGTATATTTCGCGAATGTTAATTCCCGCCTCAGATATGGCATAATATTCTGGGGAAATACATCTTATAGTTCCCAGACTTTTAGATTACAAAAACGAATTGTACGATTAAAAAGCAAATCCCACCCAAGTGATTCTTGTAAGCCTCTCGTTATTCATCTAGATATTTTACCATTATTTTGTCTCTTCATATATAAATCAGTGGTTTTTGTCAAAAATGACTTACCTAAGGGCGGGAATATATTTTCAGCAATTTTTCACCAACACAGTTTTTGATGTAAATAAATAAATAATTCACAATGTCACGCACTACTCCAATTCAATTGAATAATATAAAATAAAAGTAGAATATATTTTTATAATATATTATTACGAATATATCAAGTAGGATTATAATATTAACAGAAAAATGATTAGTAAACAGATATACATTTGATTCAAGACTATTGGGTGGAAGGAAAGAAAGATGGAGTATCTTGATGTGGCGTGCATTTTTCTTGGTGAGAAGTATGTGTGGAAATAATGTTATTTCTTTTAAAACATCTTGTAAAGTTAACTGTGTAATACATACCACACAATGATACCATATAGTCTGTGGTGTCCCTAATTATTATGACAATTGCATCTGTTACATTGTTTTGGTCAAATATAAAACTATTATAGTGTGTTTTTAAATTTAAACTTTTTTTATGGCGATAAATGTTTTGATGGTACATTCAAGTACTTCAGACTCCTGAACTTGGGCAAAGAAAAATATAAAACAGGAAAAATAAATTCATACAACTGGTGGGCATCCTATAATTTGCTTCATAAAGAGTCATTGTTCTGGTTACAAAGTATATATACACTCTAAAGACATACTATAAAGAAACAGAACCCAATATTTTTTGAATCTCCTTCCTTAAATTGCATTTGTGAATGTAATTTCACATGACTGGTTCAGGAGGGAATTGATGATGAGAAATTAAAAATTTAAGTTAAGAAATTAGCAAATAAAAAAGATAAGGGGAAGCATAAACTTGTGGAAAAGTTTGCAGTGAGCCTGGAGGTGAGTTTGATACAGATTGACATAAGAAAAAAAGTGACTAAACCAAGAAGCAGAGATGAGCAATGTGATAGGGAAAAAATTACATATTCGTGCCAAGCATTCTTTTGTACATTCATAATGCATACACACACCACCACTTATTGTATTGATTACATGTGATCTTCATTATTACTAATTTAATATTATAAAAATAATTGTAAAGTGTAGTTTAAAAAAAAACAATATTCTTTGAGATCATATTTCAGATTTTATAAACTACTTTTATAATAACTGTTCTTTCTACTTTTAGGATCAGGATGTTATACACTCGTGGTTACTGGATTTACACTTTGAAGAGTACTTCCCACTCTTTGCCTCGGCTGGTTATGATATGCCAACAATAAGCCGCATGACTCCTGAAGACCTCACAGCTATTGGAATCAAGAAGCCAAATCACAGGAAGAAATTGAAAGCTGAGATTGCTCAACTAAATATATCAGATGGACTTCCAGATTACATCCCTGTAAGTAATAGATAATTTTCCTTTCATTATCTTAGTATTTTATGTTAATATTACTTATATTAAAAATGTTTAATTTTAAGTTATAAGATTCTTTCTTAATTCTCTAGCTCTCAGTTTAAAGTTTAAAATTTGAGGTTTGATTATTTGCTTTGATTTAATTGATGAGAGTCCATTAAGCATGGAAGGAAATCTATTGCATTAAGCATGAAAGAAAATTTATTCGTAGCATTTAACGGTTTATTTCCTCAATCAATTTTTATAAAGTAATTTTCTGGTTATATAAATTTAATAAGTCGGGTTTGTGGGGAAAACCTGTCCTCAGGGACGTGAAGTGCATGTACTGTTGTATTTACTGACATGTGTTTCTCAGTAGATGAATTAGTACATGTCAATACAAGTGTAGAATGTCTTTCATTAAATCTGCTGGTGATTAATTGCAATCTGTGTGATAATGAAAATTTGTGTTGCATATTGCACTAGGATTGCTATGAGCCTTTACATAAAGTTTGTGTTACTATATTTTTTTTCCAGATATAAATTTATAACAACATTGTGTGTTAATAAAAGTTTCTTCTATTGTGAACAAAATTAAAAATCAAGAAAATGCATCAGGTCTTATTCGTCAGAGCTGCTTTGTTTATTTCTTTGGCGTCAGTAATTGCTTTGCCACCCAATCTGATTGTAACAAGTATTGTATCATAATTCATAGTCCAATGACCCCCATCTCGATCAGGTTTTTTGTTCAGTTTCCCTGGACCCTTGAGCAAGTGCTGAGATGGCCCCTAGTTTCACTTCTGGATAGTAATGTAACTTCACTCTCTCCACCCAAGACATAGTATTGACTTGTCATACATGATTGTAATTGTATATGTGACTCAATAAATATTACTGTGTTGATAATTTTGATAAGGGTACTGTAGTGGAAAAAAGAATCATACACCATTGTCAACTAGTCTTCTTTTATGCTGCATTGTATGGTTTTTCACATTTTCGCTAAAAACTAGCTTGTATGGAAGATGCTAATTTGTGTCTATGACAGGGATCAATGGAAGAATGGTTGAGACTTCTGAGACTCGAAGAATATGGCCCACAGCTCCATCAGCAAGGGTATCGAACAGTAGAAGACGTCACTCAGTTGACATGGGAAGATCTTGAAGATATAGGAATAGTGAAACTCGGCCATCAGAAGAAAATTCTTCTGGCCATCAAGCGAGTCAAAGATGTGCGTGCTGGGAAACGTTTCCCCCCCACTGGTGGGGGCATTGACCTCGCACGATTACCCCCTCACCCTGGCCAGACACAGGTACGTTGCTTTAATACTGTCTTGATTTTTGGAGAAACTTACAACTGAAAGCCCTAGGTAATTGAAAACACAGTTTAATATACATTAGCATTCATTGGATAATTTGGATTTCTATACTTTGTAATTAACAGTGAAAACATTCACTGCGTGTTTCAGCTGTTGAGGAGGGGTGAGATATCCCATGGCCCCAAAACATAATAAAAAAAGATCAGTGAAATAAAAGGGGCTTTCAGTTTTTCTATTGCACAAATGTCATGTGCATGCACTGTTTGCTGACCTGACAGTATAGTGGATGTGCCTCGCAAATGCGCCCGTCCGCCTGTCGTCTGCATAACCTACCTCACCCAAATGCTTGCCCCAATCTTAGAAAGTTGTCATGATGAAGACTTTCTTTGTTTCTAGAATTTTTTGTGTTAAACATACCCCACTTCTATTTACTGTTAACATGTAATGTTGCATGCTGTACTGTTTGTAGCTCACCATGGCAGATGATCAGCAGCTTCTTACTTCTAATCATTATTTCTCAATCACTAATAAATATAGTTTTTTTTTTATCACATTCAATATGTGAACACTTTTATTATCTTGATGTGTAGAAAGATAATATTAGATTTCAGAGCATAGCTGTTTCAAAAAGTGAATAAATTAATAAATTTTATAACAATTTGAAAATCGTTATTTCTTAAATTTTTTAAATTAATGTTTCTACCTGCAAAATCTTGTCTCTGGCATTGCTGAAAACATTTTGCAATAATAAAGGCCAGCTGCTGGTTATTAGGTCATGGTGCAGCCATTGTCATTAGGATTAATACGAATCTTTAGTTTTGCATGTGTGGCTGTATCTGTTTCTCTCCCCAAGGACGTGTTGATCACGACGGGGCCTGGCGGGGGGTTGCACTCTCCGGATGAGGGCGACTGTATGCCCCCTGCCCACGTGCACGCGGCGTACCACTCCTTCCACCAGCCCTGGGAGCTGGAGGGCAGCCGGCAGCAATTGCTTGGCCTCGGCCTGGGCCATGGCCACGTGTTTAGCACCACCACCACTATGACCACCGCACCACCACCGTTCTTCCAACCTATGTATTGTCCAGATATTGTTCCCATCAAGGTAGCCACTCATGCACTCAACTCTTGTTTTTCAAGTTTGATTTTGTTTGTTTATTAGGTGTACTAATTAATTTGGTGTACTTGCATGGAAGTTATTTTGCAAGTCTTAAAGGTTGAAGGTCCTGCTTGTGGAACATTCTCCAAAGATATTTATAATTTCAAATTATGTCACTTAAAAGAGAGTTATGTAATCTAACAAATCAGTAGACATTGTTATAAGAGTACAATTTTAATATTAGACCATTTTAAAAAGTGCCAATTAGTGATAAAGTACTGCAAGATAATTCTTTTTAATTGTGGGGATGAAAAGAAATGATTTTTACTTAAAAGCAGTTATTGAGACATACTTCCCATCAACACAAAAATTTCTTTTTTCCATAAGTAGATATTTCATCCATCAGTCAGGTCTTCCCAAGCAAATTGATCAGGCTTTCGTATAAAATTGATTTGTTTTACTTGAAAGTGAAAATGGCTTTAAGGATATTTAATTAATTAGTACACCAAAGAATCTTAATCCAGCCATCAGTCGAATTATAATTTTTCAACTTTAGTGCTCAGTTTGCTTCCCACAAGGCTGTATGTGTTTTTAGTTTCCTTGATAAACATTAATTTATGTGCACGATTCACATACAGCATGCTGTGACTGTTTAAAGTGCATTTTTTATTCCAAAAAAAAAGAAAAAAAAGATAATAGTATGATTTTTTTCTGCAAAATGTATTTTTCTATAGGTCGTTAACTGGACAAATAAGTGGAAGTTTGCTTAAAAGTGCTGCCCCAACAACAGCTTTGCATGTTAGCATGGGGCGCCACCCACAGTATCTGCCAATAGCTTAGTACTGAGGGTAGTTTGTGTTTTTCTCAGACTCACATATGTATAACTACTACAATTTTATTAGTTTACTTGCATAAATAGTAACTAATAATAGAAGATTGTAAAAGTAGATTAACACAAAAATGATCTCCAAAGTTTTTATTTGAATATAGTTGTGTGTAATAGTAGAATAATACTCAAATATGCAGAGTTAAGTAGTAGTGACATGTTCATTTGATTATGTGAGTACATGTTTTAGTAATTGCACATCGAAAAGTATTTCTTCATTTCCTGAATAATCTTTTTATAGATTTTTGGGATACTTTTCTGAATGAGCTGCTAAATTCTTTAATTCTGAAATTGTTTTATTTAACAATTATTACAATTATATTAACAAAAAAATTTTGTTATCAATGCTAAAGTTTCCAAAATGAAATAAATGTGAAATTGAATGACATTTAAGAACTTGCCACTAAAAAGTAAAAAAAAAATATTAGGATATCATTAAATTTAAGGAATATTTGTTTCTAATCAGTGAAATTGTTGTATAAAATCTGTTACATCTTTTAAGTTTTCCATAGTTGTTTCTAATAATGTAGAAGCGAGCCCTTGCACAGCATCAAATGATGTCAGAGTAAATGAAAATAGAGATGATAAGAAAGAATGTGAAATTTACATTGAAAATATTGCGGTGTATTTTTGGTAAAGTAATTGTGAATATTCTGTGTGTCAATGTATTTATAACAAATATGCTGAATTTTTGTTTTTTTCTTAACATTAATATATATAAGGACTGATTTTTAAGCAGGATAATTTTTTGCTGAAAACATTTATTAACTAATGAATTTTGCTTCTTATACATTTCTATCATTTTAAATGAGAGGAACAAACATTTCCTTGAAGAAGCAGAATTGATTTATGACGGAAATTAGGATCTGACTGACATTTACACTTCGGATGTGGATGATATTATGCAATTTTTTTATGTTTGCTATTGCTGTGACTGAAATTTAATAGGTTTGCTATAATTATGATTTCAAAAAATTTTAAAGACCAGATGTTGCAAAACAACTTCTTTTTTTCTTTTGTGCAACGTCAATAGGGAAAACCTAGGGAATATTGCAGACTTAGGTAGATTTTTTCAACTGATTAAGTTGTAAGTTGGTATTAGAGAAAAGAAATTCATGATGTAACATATTAATAGACTAAAGCAAAACCAAATCTTCCTGATGTAGCTTAAATCGCTACACAGTGGTAGTGCTCCACTGGGAGGGGGGGGGGAAAATCCCCGCTGGCCGACGTTACGACTTCAATTTTCTCCCTAAGAAGCTCCCGATTGTAGGACGGCGATCCCCGCTCTTTCTTCAGCTCGTGCCCTTGAAAGGAATTCGTGTTTTAAACGAAGTATAGGTCGCCGAATCTCATGTTTTATACGTGAGAGGAAAATCGACTAAATTTCAAGACTAATGACTAAGTACCACGGTGTATGATATGACATTTTACGCCGCGCTGTACTTCGATTTAAAACACTGTCCTTTCATGGTCACGAACTGAAAAGAGAGGGGGACACCGTCATCCAATAGGGAGTTTCAGTACCAAAAATATAAGTCCTAACGAAGCTCGCGATTCGATGACAGTCACCTTCTCCTGCTGTCTCGTGACCTTCGAAGGTCTTCCTGTTTTAATCGGAGTTCAAGTACTTAATGCGCTCGGAACGAATATATAGGGAACTCACAATCTAATTGACTGATTCGCTGAGTGCAAATAGGTTGTATGCTAACCTTTGCATTTTTAGAAATGAATACCTATTCAGATATTTTAAATATGTATGAAACACTAAATTTCGTAAAATAAATGAATACATTTAACAAAATAATTAAAAAGTTCTCGTAAGTCTAAAAATCGTTTGCATTTTTAAAAGTGAATTTTCAGATATTTTATTTTAGATCGCTGTGCAAGTTCGTGGTCATAAGCATTTACAATTTTACATTATAAGAAAATGTACATTTTTGATTACTTTTCATATCATTGTCTATTAACAATTTAAAACATTCAATATTAAATACAGTTAATATTACAAGCATTTGATTCTTTGAACAATAAAAGAAATACTATATATATTTATCTAATTATACAACACATAGAAATTCAATAACTTTGTGACACTGCGATGTTGAATTTAATATAGAATAGATATCTGTATCAAATTTAAAGTTTTTCCTGATATCTCTCGTGAAAGGACATTCAACTAGTAAGTGGGATGTAGAAATACCTTCACCACAATTTGGACTCGAACGTGGACTTGCATTTTTAAATATTTATTTACACCAATATTTGAGCCATAGTTATTTAACTGTGGCTCAACTTAAAGGGGCCTAGTCGGAGATGTTTGAAATATATATGAACCACTGAATTTCGTAAAAATAAATAAATAAATAAATAAATAATTTTAAAAAAGAACTTGAAGTCTAAAAATCGTTTGCATTTTTAAAAGTGAATATTCAGATATTTTAAATATGTCTGAATCACTAAATTTCGTAAAAATAAATAAATAAATAAGTAAATAAATTTTTAAAAAAATATTAAAATCCCTGTGAGTGTAAATGGCGCTGGCTGACGTTGCAGATCCGCGGCGGGCGCGGCAAGTCGCTGGAGTCGCTGGAGGACGCCGGCGAGCGCGAGCGCGCGGCCGGCGCCGCCTGCCACACCTTCAGCGCCGAGCACACGCACACCTTCTATTACGCCGCGCACATGGCGCCGGGCCCCTGCGGCTGGCGGCCGCGCTCCTACGACGACGGCGACATCACGCCCACCAACGAGGTGCGTCCCGGTCCCTCCAACCACACTTCATTAGCTACGCTTATAGAACTATATGTTATTCCTCAAATACATTAATACAGCGTTATTTTTTCCTCGATTCTTATTTGATGAAAAAAATGTTAATTCGTAGTATGGCACGTCGAAATCAGAGAATCAGGGCAGCGTTATTTTCTTTAAGTAATGAGAAATTTACAAATTTGTCAGAGGAAAAAAAAAACCTCTGAAAAAACGGGAAAAGTCCAGGAAATTTGTTCCGAGAAATGAGTGGCCAAACTGTGGAGGTTTTGTTATAAAGGTAGTGTGGCGGCTTTCTGATAAACCAGGAAAACCTAGGGAATTTCATTGATCTCGTTATTTCATGATCAACTTCACGGTGCTATCTCCAGATTTTAAAAAAAATGTTAAGAGAGAGATAAGAAAGTACCGCTTTAACACAAAGTACTGCTTGGCCCCTGGTGGCAACATTACTGCAGGTTATGTCCATGAATTCATTTTGGCAGTGCGTTGGTTTAAAATTAGCTCATTTGTAAATATTTTCATCGCCCTGCTTGACATTCTTTGCTTCCCGACCTGTCGAACTGACCCCTTCGAAGAGTAACTCCTCTATATCTATTGACTTGTGTCCCGCAATAGTTTATGCTCCCGTAGGAGCCGCGATCGTGGGTATTTTCAATATAATTTTCGGCGCCGCTGCTTTCCACTTATCCCACGTTGCTGTCCGTTGTCCTCGCTCTCGAGGTTTGTCAAATAAAACGAAGTTCCAACGAAAAGAAAATGTGCTGTTCGAAAGTTCTGGATTGCTAATCAATCAGCAAACTGTTACCTGCTGCGCTTTTACGGATATCTTGTTTCTCTAATCTTTTAAGCGCTTTAAGTTTACTATTAGTTGGGTAATTGAATCACTTTAAATTTACTTCACTTTGAATATCACGACTTAATCGTCATGCGTCCACACCTTTGGAACTCGAGCCAGCTTCTCTCAAAACGAACTTGACTCCATAGAAACCCGTTACATTACTCAATTGTTCGTTCTTTTACGACTGATACACTCGTACCAAGTTGCATTTTCATTTCGTAATATGCGGTGTTCAGGGTTTTGTTATACAGGCAAGTGCCCACTTTGTAAAAAACGTGGAAAACAGCGGAAACTCATGAAATTTCATTTCTTAGGTCATTTTATTTTGTTTGTTGACAACTTTACGTAGTCCTCTCCAAGTATTAAAAAAAAGTATTCGTTAATGAGAGTGTTTCTCGGAGTTATTTGATGGGGAATTCTGGAAGAAGAAAGGGGGGGAAAAAGGAAAAAAAAAAAAAAGGAAACATTATCCTCTCTCGCAGTCATTTCGTGAGCGTGAGTACGATAAGGGATGAAACCCCCAAAAGCATAATTTTAGGCGACCAATAATACGATTTACGAGGGTTGGGGCATAAGTCACGGCAACGATTTTTGAGAATATAAGCACGGATGGAAAATTGCACGGATTGAAATAAACACATATGAACGGGCAAGGTATGAACTAAGTGCATGGATGTTTAACGTTACACCAAAATTGGGTTTCTAATATTAATCAAGGTATTTGAAATGTCAGTACTGGTTCATTCCCTAAGTATTATAGCGTATAAGAGTTCACAGCATTCCAGAAGCATTACATACCCGTTCTAAAGACCCAATTAGGCACATGCTCGATTCCCGCGTTGCTAATCAGTAGTTGTTATGCGGCCTCGCAGAAACTCTCCGTGACATTTCGCTACTGCCCAATGTAGAAGGGCATTATTTCCAATAGCGTCCATGAATTCATGAATTCTCGGGCATTTTTCCTGGAGAGAACGGGTTTATTTGTCTATAAGCGCTGCTCGAAACATGCTACATTATTTCGCACGGCGGTAGGCAGACAACTGATTTCGCATTGCTCTCTTTGCGAATGGAGACAATCACTTAGCCATCTGTTGTTGTGAACACACATTAGTACATGTTTTCTTTCTTGCGACAAATAAAATGGTGTGATCGGACATCTTTTCGAGAAAGAAAGAAAAAAAAGGAAAAAAAGTTGGCATGGTCGCGAGCGCCGGGGCCGTGAGGGTGAGGTGGCTGCGTTGCCCGCAGGCGGTGGCGCTGCACGAGGGCGGGGGCACGCTGCCGCGGCCGCGAGGGCTGGTGCGGCCGCGCCCGGTCGCCAAGATCGCCGCCACCAAGGCCGAGCCGCCGCCCCCGGCGCCGCCGGGCGCCTTCTACAAGCCGCTGCCGCGCGACCTCATCGACATCTCCAAGTACAACCTGGAGCCGCTGGGGGCGGGCGCGGCGGCCGGGGCGGGGGCGGGCAGCGACAGCCCGCGCGGCACGCCCAAGAAGCGGCCGCCCTCGCCGCCCAAGCGGCAGTCGTCGGCCGGCGGGGCGGGCTGCCCCGCCGCCCCCGCCGGCGCCGCCGACGTCGTCATCGACTGCAGCGGGCCCGTGCCCAAGGCCTCCGGCGCCGACCCCGCCGCCGCCAACCAGACCACGGTGAGTCGCCGCACACCGGGCCTCTGGACGCCTAGGTCGAATTCAGTCGCTGGCCGGGGGAGAATGCCCTATTAATCGGGCCACAGACCGCGCGAGATCTCTCCTCTTTCTTGTCCTATTCTCAGCTCTTACTTTACACACACTTACATTTGCATGCTCTGCTGTTCCACACGTGCCGGGAGACCAGAGGCTTAGGGCTTGTCCCGGCTGTGGCGGTGGGAGATTCATGGTTGGGGAAAATCCCGCAAGCCGACGTATAGGTCGGTACCGATTTTGCCATCCAGCAGGGGAAGATCACCGCCATCTTCCGCGATAGAAACGTACACCACGCTTACGGTGCTAATGGCCGTAGCAGTTGACGAGCCCGGAATCGCTAATTAATTAATCAATGATTAGGACATGAAGACATCTAAGGTGAGGATTACTCACTTTAAATTCTTTTCACAACACTTAAAGTGCGTGTAGTTTAAAACTTTGTCAAACTAAATTTCCAAAAGGTTTTAACCCAAAAGTCAAACATGAAAGCAAATATTTTATTTACATTCATAAAAACAAAAATATAAGAAAACTTCTGTCCTTATTTCTCATTGCGATTGTCAGGGCCAACTCTTGGGGATTTATTGATACTATGGCTTTTGGAGACCCAAATTAATTAGGCCATATACATAAATGCATTTAAAATTATAATCTGAGAAATCATGATTTTGTTATCTATACCTTAATGGAACTAAAACACGTCAATTCTGAACTAATTTCTCATTGACCTCAGTTCATGTATTATATCATTCTTCTAGGCTGTTTATCTTGTAGTAGACATTCTTTTTGTTGATTATTCAGTATTCAGTTATTGTACAATAATTAAAATGTCTCTAAAAGCAAAGGGTCTCTCTCATAAATGTGTATTATCTGAATGACTTAAATAGCAAAATCAATAAAGAACCTCACTTTAAGAAGCTGTTCTAGGAATTTCTTTCAGCTCCAACATTGTGATGAAAACAGTTGTGACTGCTTGTTGATCCCACAGGTGACAGTGGATCTGCATTCTACAGCATCCTCGCCGTTGTCCTTGCCTGCCTATCCCAGCTCTGATGAGCTGGCCAGTGGCACTGAAGATGAGCTGCCGCTGCCTCCTCCACCTGCGCCAGGATCTCCTCCCACTGCTCGCCTCTCAGCACTGTCACGCTCGTGGACTGCGATGCCAGCTGGTGCTGAGGCACATGCTGCTGAGCAAGACTTGCTCAGCTCCCTTGCACTGCAGCAGAGCCGAAATGGTTCCGATGCTAGTTTTAAGGTAAGGTGGAAGCCATGGATGATTGTTTTTTTACATTACATGTAATATAATTAGTGATTTCAAGTCTCATGTTGTTTGTTCACACTTTCACAGCATTTTGGATCTGTTGCTTATTTTCAATACTGTTACTGTATTCTTACATATTGTGTGTTGCCTCTAGTGTTCTGTCACAATCATAAGAAATTTAATGTGGTCCAAATTTTATATTATTTGTGATTTTATTTTAATTATGCTATTAGCAATTAACTGTGTATAATTTAATATTAAACAGTGTTTACAGTGTGTATTTCAAACTATTTCTAGTAGGAAAATGATCATAAATATAAATATTGAAATATTTATTTTTAAGACAGTTTATAAATTAAAATATTCAAAGTAAAGTATTAATTACAGAAGGAAAATGAAATAAAATATCAATTGTTTTTTGTGATTTATAAAAACGGACCTCCCTTAAATTATTTTGGAATAATAATCTTTGAGATATTTTGAAAAATAAGAATAGTTTTTTCAGATCTATGCTTATTATTTTTTTCTTGTATCATGCATATGAAAAAAGGATGATAGCTTCTGTTTTTGAATAGTTAGATATCCTTATGCCCTCTAAATCATTGTGAGTTTCTGGGGTGTATGATATTAGCAAATAAGAAAAAATCTATTGCATAATTTTATTTCACCGTATCTTGGGGAAAATGTTTGACTTATTTCATTTGGTATTAAGTGACTTACGTAGTTGATACGAGTTGCATGACGAATGTGTCGCCACCTATAGTGGAGAGTGTTTTGTCTCTACTAGAACGTTCTGCGTCGTAACTGTTTTATAGTCAGTCTGGCTCGATCAGCCGATCAGTGCACATCGTGTTGTGATGTGAATTGTGATTTGCCAAATAAAGCATTGTTCTACTTGAAAGTCGTGTTTCATCATTGCAGTGATCATAAATTAATCGGTGAACCTCTAACAGGTTATGACGCCCAGCGACGCCGAGTGAAAACAAAGATATCAAGTCGAAACGTGCACGCGTAGTCAAGCGTGAGACGCCATGATGAGCGCAGGCAATATTTCGAGGATCGAGCTACTCAACAAAAATAATTTCGACACATGGAAATTGCAAATGCAGGCTGTCCTAATCAAAAACGATTTGTGGGAATTTGTTTCCGGCGCAAACGTAAAGCCCGAACCAGGTGAAGGAAATGATGCCGCTATACAAGCCTGGATAAAAGGTGATTCAAAAGCAAGATCAGACATCATTTTATCCATCTCACCGAACGAGCTGAAACAGGTAAAGAACTGTGCAACATCAAAAGACATGTGGACGAAGCTGCAGGAAACCTACCAGTCACAAGGACCAGCCAGGAAAGCTACGCTTCTGAAGAGATTAACTCTACACAAAATGACGGACGGCGGCGACATCCGAGACCACATGAACGAGTTCTTTGACACCGTAGATAAGCTAGCAGACATGGGCATCGAAGTACACCCTGATCAACAAGCTATTATGCTTTTATATAGTTTGCCAGTAAGTTTCGAAAACTTTCGATGCGCCATCGAGTCACGAGATACTTTGCCTACACCCGAGGCATTGCGTGCAAAAATTATCGAGGAAAGTGAAGCACGAAAAAACGACGCCATTCGAGACGCGCCGAACGCCATGTTTGTTCGCAAAAGTTATTCGCGGAATCAACCGAAAAATGCCGGAAGTGACCGAAGACATGCTGAAAACGACAAAGATAAGTCGGACGAAACAAAAATCAAAAGGGAAAATCACGCAAAAATTCGGTGCAACTTGTGCAAGAAGTTAGGACACAAAAAGGCAGACTGTTGGTACAATAAAAATAAACCATCTGCAAAATTGTCTGAAAACGTCGGCTATACAACCGATGCTACGGCACATGCCGCGTCTGATTCCACGATCTCGAAGTGGTGCCTCGATAGTGGTGCAACAACACATCTGTGTAATGACGAACAAAGGTTCGCAAACATGGACACATCGAAGCGCGGCACGCTGAATCTAGCGACAGACTCGTCAACAGAAATAAAAGGAAAAGGAACAGTACATTTTTCGACGGATGTGGCAGGAAACAGGAAAGATATCTCTCTCAACGACACCTCCTGTGTTCCCGACCTGAGGACAAATCTTATCTCAGTCGCAAAAATCACGGATCACAATTTCGAAGTTCTCTTCAAAAAGAGTGGTGCGTATGTGATGGACACAGATGGCCGTGTCAAGTTACACGCGAACAGAATCGGGGACCTTTACTTCGTGCACGAGCAGACAGAGGTCGCGAGTGCCGTTTCATCCGAGAACAAACGCGAAGTAATTTCACTCGAACTGTTGCACAAACGACTTGGACATTTAAACGCAAAAGACATTGCGAACGCAATACGTGCTGATGCCATTACCGGATTTCGTCTCAAGGACCCGACGGCAAAGTTGGACTGTGACACATGTCTGAAAGGAAAATTCACCAGGACGCCATTCCCGAAGGCATCATCACGAAAGACCGAGTTGCTGGAATTAATACATACGGATGTGTGTGGACCCATGCAGAAGGAATCTTTGGGAGGAGCCAAGTATTACGTTGAGTTTATCGACGATGCCACCAGATGGTGCGAAGTTCGCTTTCTGAAGCCCAAAGCGGATGTGTTCAAGGCAACGACGGAGTACATCGCTTTAGTCGAAAAACAAAAGGGTAAGAATGTTAAAACATTGCCGTCAGACAATGGACGTGAATACGTGAACCAAGAATTCGACGAATTTTTAAAGAAGCACGGCATCACCAGAAGACTCACCGTACCGCACAACCCTGAACAAAACGGTGTAGCGGAGAGAAAGAATCGGACGCTCATCGAAGCGGCTAGATGTCTACTCCTGGACTCGGGATTACCACTCATGTTCTGGGCTGAAGCAGTGAACACTGCAAATTATTTGCGGAACCGTTCACCCACGTCAAGCCTAAATGGACGAACGCCGTATGAAGCTTGGACCGGCAGAGCGCCCAACTTATCCTATTTGAAGATATTCGGCAGTGCAGTGACGTATCTCGACCGAGACCCCGGACAAGGAAAATTCGATCAGCGCGGGAAAGAAGGAATTTTTCTTGGCTACGCAGAAGAATCTAAAGCTTTTCGAATCTGGTCGACCGAAAAGAAAAAGGTTATTGTGAGTCGAGATGTGAAGTTCCATGAAGTTGCAGTTAAATTCGAAGAAAAACAGCGGGAGAATTGAGATTTCCCCGGAAATGACCAACGGAAGAGTAGGACAACGTTTCATCGATTTCGATCACGATCCAAATGAAATGATGGAAGATGAAATCCCAGAGTCAGATTTGGATAACTCATCGGGCAGTGATTTTCACGGTTTTGATGTCCCCCCATTAACTGATGAGGATGAAGATTACAACGACGAAGAGGAAGTTCTTCCACATCACAATCGTGAAGACGAGGTTTTGCAACCAGTTGAAGAAGATGAAGTAGCATTACGGGATATACCCGCTTCATCACGAGGACGAGGTCGTCCAACGATTCTACGAACCGGACAGAGGTGAAGACCCAGAAAACTGTATCAACCTGGCACAACCGGAGAAGTAGATTTTGCTGAAAGTTCATTCATATCAGAAATTCCGTTAGAAGATGCATTAAAGAGCCCTGAAGCAAGTGAATGGCACCAGGCCATAGCTACGGAAATGAAATCAATTATCAGGAACGGAACATGGACACTTGTTGACCGCCCAAAGCAGGGGAAGATCATCGGTTCCCGCATGGTATTGCGCAACAAAGTTGGACCTGACGGCGAGATAGAGAAAAGGAAAGCAAGATTGGTCGCTCAAGGTTTTAGCCAGCAACCAGGGGTTCATTTTCAAGAAACCTTCGCGCCCGTTGCGAGGTTCGGCTCTATCCGCTTGATGATGTCCTTAGCCATCCGAAACGACATGAAAGTGAAACAATTTGACATAACAACGGCATATTTAAATGGCGAATTGGATGAAGACATCTTGATGGAACCACCCAAGTTTTACGAAGAAATCCTACAGAACGTGATTAGATCCGAGGGTTCTAACAGCATCGGCAAACAAGCTAAAGCCATGCTACACACCTTTCGAAAGGGAAATCAAGTTTGTCTCCTTAAAAAGGCTCTGTACGGATTACGACAGGCAGGAAGAAGTTGGTACATCAAATTGAGCGAGGTGTTGAAGAAACTCGGTGCCTCTCCTACGATTTTGGATCCTTGCTTGTTCAAAATCGGTTCCGGGAAAGACATCATGTTAATAGCAGTCTACGTGGATGACATTCTGGTCGCATCGAGAAATGAGAATGAAATCTCAAAGTTCGGGAGACAATTGGCCAAGGAGTTCGAGGTCAAGGATCTTGGCGACGTGTCATATTGCCTGGGAGTGGAATTCATCAGAACTCGGGACGAGATCGCACTTTCTCAGCATGGATACATCCAGGAGTTGTTACAGAGGTTCAACATGATGGAATGCAAACCCGTTACCACACCGATGGACTCTGGAACTAAATTGGTGAAAACATCAGGTGTCAAGGAAGAAGATCAGCAGCTCCCTTATCGCGAGTTAGTCGGTGCACTCACCTACCTGTCCACGATGACTCGCCCCGATATTGCATTTGTAGTAAGAAATTTGAGTCAGTTCAATAATTGCTATAGTGCTGAACACTGGAAAAGCGCCAAACGAGTGCTAAGGTACCTGAAGGGAACTAGCAATCTGGGACTCGTTTACAAGTCTGAAGGCGGAAATCTCGAAGGATTTGTTGATGCAGATTGGGGAAACAACGTCGAAGACCGAAAATCATACTCTGGCTATTTATTTTCACTGGGTGGAAGTGCCATTTCGTGGGATTCAAGAAAGCAGAAAACAGTGGCATTATCCACCACGGAGGCCGAGTACATGGCTGCATCCGAGTGTGCTAAGGAGGCTGTGTACTTGAAAAAGTTCGTCAGTGAGCTAGGGTTCAAGGATCTCGCCGAGATAGTTATATACTGTGACAACAGGAGTGCACTTTGCTTGGCAGAAAATCCGACTTTCCACAATCGGAGCAAGCACATTGCGATTCGTCACCATTTTGTACGAGATTTGCTCAAGAATAAAATAGTGTCACTAAAATATGTATCTACCGAAAATCAGATAGCAGACTTTCTCACCAAAGGACTCACGAAAAGGAAACATCAATGGTGTACAGAAAAGACTGGACTGAAGTCGATTAATTGTTAACTGTGATTAGTTGTGTTATTTTTCTCTTGTGTTTCTTTTTCGATTTTCTATTTGATCGCCCTACAACTCGAGGGGAAGTGTTTGACTTATTTCATTTGGTATTAAGTGACTTACGTAGTTATTACGAGTTGCATGACGAATGTGTCGCCACCTATAGTGGAGAGTGTTTTGTCTCTACTAGAACGTTCTGCGTCGTAACTGTTTTATAGTCAGTCTGGCTCGATCAGCCGATCAGTGCACATCGTGTTGTGATGTTGTGAACTGTGATTTGCCAAATAAAGCATTGTTCTACTTAAAAGTCGTGTTTCATCATTGCAGTGATCATAAATTAATCGGTGAACCTCTAACAGAAAAGCTCATGCATTAGTTTCATTGTGAGAAAAGACAACAATATCAAATTAAATAAAATTAACGTTTTTGCATAGCAGGTTGTTTTTGCAATTGCAAAATTTAAAAAAATGAAGAGATATTAATTTGTATATTTGTTATCATTGTATGATGTGCTTATTTATTTTCCTTCTTGCAGTCAAGTTCCAGTACAGAATCTGACTCCCTCCCTTTTGCCAATGAAAATGCTGGAACCATAAAGCAGAGAGCTACCCGGCCTCATCCAACCCTCACAACAATGGACTATCCAAAAACTGGTGAGCAACTAATTCACTGCTATAGTTTGTTCTCAGCTTTGCCTGCCTATACCTCTTCCTCTTCTGCATTACCTTTTTTTTTTTTTTTAATCTGTGTTGCTTTCTCTCACCTTTAATTATTCCCCTTCTTCCTTTCATCCTTCAGTGAATAAACTTTGTCTTCTCGTATATCTTGCCCTGACTTCCCAAATTATTATAGATACCCTCTGTCTGGTATTAAAATTTCTCTTCTTCATTAATTTCTTTTAATAGCATTTCAAATATTCCTTATATTCATTGTTATATGTGAGATGCAGATGTTTGTGCTTCCTAAAGATCATAAGGGTATGGAATGAAAAATTGAAATTTTATTGTTGCGTTCTGAATCCAACAAACTTTGGTAATTCTATCCCAACACAACATGTTATGTATTTACTTCTGGATTATCAATTTGAGAACCCAATTTAACTTTATTTCTGTTTTTTCTCTTTCCTTAGAGTATACACCACCAAAACGGTTACCCAGCGATCTCGCTGCTAGTCAGAAGGCGCTAAGAGAAAGGTAAGAATTGCTATTCGCTTTCTCCATCATTATATTTACTGTGTGGAATTTATTTTAAAGCTATTGCCATAAAATAGGATGAAAGGGGTAGTTACAGAAGTAAACTATTGTTTCTACACTCCAAAAAAATAATCAATTTAGCACCCTTATGATGTAAGGAGGGGAATTTAATTAATTGCTTTAGAGCAAAAGGGTTTTTTTGATTATCGTGGAAAACATCTATCACAATGTTATCTTATCTCTTCATGTATGAAAATCATTAAATTGGTAAATAAGTTTCAAGATAACTGTGGATTTGCATATTTTAAAATTATTTCTAATTGAATTGAAAAGAAGAAAATAATGACTTTTTTTCCAATATTCAAAAATAGTTATTGTGATGTATATTGTGAATTTCATGTACCTATTTTTGTGTAAAATATTTCTCTGAATATTTTTTTTTCTTTCTTACAGATCTGAGTCCAAGGAGCCAGCTGATGTGCTGAATGACATTGGCAACATGTTGGCCAACCTGACTGATGAACTGGATGCCATGCTTGAAGAAGAGAAACGTCAGGGTCTGAGTCAGTGAGCTGTTAGTTCCTAGACCAAGGGCATCCTGAGAAGGGGTGTTTCTTGTGGGGGGTTGGGCACCAAGAAAAGAAGAGATTGTCTGCAAGTTGTGGTTGGGAATTATTAATTGAAGTCAAGAGTTTGAAAAGATTTGCCGATTGCAGCTTGTCCCAAGGCAGAAGTAGTATTGTGTAGGTGTATTCCTGAATGAGACATGAAATAACCAATGAAGAGTGTTTCAAGCACAGAGCAAATTATGAGCAGTGTGTTTTAATGTCAAATTGTACACTGTGTTATTCTGTAGAAATGAACATTCCATAGTTATGTTCTCTCAATATTTGTCATTGGCTACAATGTTTATCCACCAAATGATCAGAAGTGCCAGGTTTATTCATGAATACACCCTTTTCCAATGGTATTTCTGTATTTGGGATTTTATTGGTAACTATCTTTGAAAAGTTATATCATAACCTTTAGAACAATTCCTTTTTTTAAGAAATTTGATATTGATCATTTGAGATGCAAAGTGTTTGTTTAAGTTCTCTTGTATTGTTGATGGGTATCTTGCTAGCAGGACTCACAACTCTCTCAACTTGTTAGTTGTACTGTTTTGTAATGAGGTGCAGACTAAGCCAGACACAGACCTATGTGTATAGTTTATTATTAACTTGTAGATTTTTGTACAAAAATAGCAATATAATATGACACACTAGACTCTAGGAAGCTGTAGATTAGCTGGAAATAATGAGACCTCCATTAATGTGAGCTGAGGGTGCCAAGGCTTTCATCACCTGCAATGTGGCCGGAGGGTCACCTGAGCCAGACGCACAGATACTTGAGGGAACATTCCTAACTCCGTTGAGTACCACTTGCCTGTGAACTCAACGTAACAGTACCCACTGACTCATCTATGTTCACCCTGTTAGTTTAAATAATATGAAGTGTATATATATAAAAAGAAATATAAAGTTAAAATACACATTGTGAGTTTTTAATGACTTTTCCCATAATCCTTCCTGCAGTCCCTATATTAATAGGGAATTATTTGATAATTTCTTATTTTATGAGCAAAATTGACAACAAAATAACGAAATTATGATTCTGACTATTCATTGCCTAAAATTAAGTCAAAATAATTAAAAGAAGTAATTCCCACCTTGGAGTTTTGCATTGAATCTGTGGAGAGTAGATGTTAAAAATGACATGCCAACCATTTTAGACAATTTTGTTCTTTCAAAGGCAACCAATGAAGTAAACAAGAGGATTAAACAATATTTTAGTTTAATTTTAAAAGAATCTTACTTTCACTTCATTCAATGAAAATATCTCCAAAAACCTTTTTACTGTTTTAATTATATAGAATACTCTTTGATATGTATATTAACTATATGTCTGAATTTGAAATATAATCTATTAAATCAACACTAAATTATAAGATATATAACATTTATGAACATGGATAACAATTTCATCAGAACTTCTTCCATGATCCAACCTTGTGTAAATTATTTCCCACCTTGAGTAAAGACGTAGTGTAGAAATGAAATTTCATTTTCATTTGTAATATAGTTTCATACTTTTAAACAATGATATGATTTTTTTTCACTGATTTAAATCATAAGTATTAATTTTTCAATCAAACTAATTTACAATTTCAAATTTTTTAAAAATTTGTTACTTAGATGTAATTTTGAATAAATAATCAAATAAACTCCTTATTTGGAAGGATGAATTCATAATGCTGTATGAAGATAAAAATAATATGTTTTATTGTAATTTATTTAGAAATTATATCACATTATTACATCATTCTCAATATTATATTATGCTAATTGTAATCAGCAAGAAAAGTCAGACTGACCAAATAAATGCAATCTTAGTTTGGTACACTGTAGTGTATTTATACAACTATTCATTGATCTTGATAGAGTTGTGGAGGGCTATCGAATGAAACACGCACTTCTAAATAACACAATAAGGTCTTTTATTGACCGATATGAAACAAATACAATGAAACACGATCAGTGCTTAACGACGCGTGAACAGCAACTGCGGTCGCGGTGGTTAACACAACTGGAAGAAGTGGCGGAGCCACTGTCGCTATCTTCTTACGGTGCAGGTCGCACCATCTAGTGGTATCTTTGCTAACAGATCTTCATATGACATCAATGTTTAAATAAATTCTTTGAATTTTTTAATTCAAAATATGAGCCTAGTTATTTATTAACAAAATGTATTTAAACCAGTGATGTTGTATTTATAAGTTCACCAAAATTAATTAACAGTAAAAAAAAAATTATTTAAATTTTAAAAACTCTGATTTTTTGATTAAAAAGAAAACAAACATGTTTTTAAAGGGGAGGGTGGCCTACAACAGCAAAAAAATCATCAAAGGGATTAATAAAAACTAAATATTCTCACAAAATTGTTTGCATTACTGGTTTGGTGTTATGGTGTGTTCAAAGTAATCCGCTAATGAAATTTGGTAAAATACATTAATGTCATCTTTTATGATGTTTAGTAATTGTGAATGTTAACACCACTCTGTGCAACCATGACCTTTTACACACTTATAAAACTTGCTTTAACTTAATCAATGTACATTAAAAAAATTGGTTTTTTGACAAATTTATAAAATTTCACCAATTAATTTCAGTTTAATAATATTAGTAAGTAAATAAATTAATCTGATCTTGCTTCAAAGATTTGAAATATAATTTTTATCTGTATTTAAATTAAGATTTGTTTCAAAGAGTGGGATGGTGTTAGGAGAAGCTACATTTTGAGAACATATTTTTCAAGTGGACATTTAAAAAATCTTAAGGACTTTGTTTATATCATATCTCTGCAAGCTGATTTGAAAGTCTGCACCAGATTTCACCATCCAGCGACGGAGAAATATTGCCATGAACCCGGGAACAATCAATCAATTTTCTTAGAAGGCTATTCACAATTAATAAAGTTTTGATTACATTTTATTGATTTGAAATCATCAACAACCAGTGCCCTAGGGTTTAAATAATTTCATAATGTCCAGAATGTGTCTCAAATGACTTTAAAGGAGGTGCATGATTTTAACAAAGTATTTAATTCATCTTTTGCAGAATAATTCAACACAATGCGTTTCACATAGGCTAATAATATTTACGTCCATTAAATAACAGTAATTTCTCGACAAAGATATTAAATGAGGGATTTAATTTTTATTTATACTTATTTGGAGATGTAGCGAACACCACTGGAAATTATTGGGGTTAGAATTAATGAATTTACAAAAACAAGAGCATAGGTAGGTTCGTGCTCCGCACGTATACCCAATTAAGGTTCCTAGTTCAACATTTTCAAGGTATTTCGTAGTAAAAAAATCGTGACTCAATCGTCACCAGAATATTTAATTAAGGCTATTTCTTATTATTGCTTCAATTGAATGGGGGGAAATTATTTCAAGAAATAACAATAACAACAACATCAACAACAACAACAACAACAACAACAACAACAACAAAGACTGTACTGGAGGGCCAGTGGCATCTGTCGCTGCGTCTATCATTATCTACTTGTCCAACACCTACCACCGAAATTTGTAAAATTTTTGTTCGTAAACCTTGCGATATAAAATTGGCAACAGTACAGAACGAAGATACGAGCAACTCGGGTTGTTTGTTTCTCAAGATGTATCTGTGTTGTCGCACGTGTTACTTTATACAGCAAATTTTACGAACTCATTTTCAGAATAAGAGCCCATGAATGTGTTACTCAATGATTTCTACATTGGTTAAATTTAATTTCGGCCTATGTGAATTACATCTTTATTTCTAAATTTTGTGTTACTGAATCGCAGTTAGGGGTACCATTTGAATCTTCTGCAGCTGGGCTCTCGAGAAGTACAATGCTAAAATTGTATCCTCTAAAATATTTTATTGCAAGGAATCTTTGCATTTCTCTGACCATGAGAGCTTCTTTATTTTTTATTTATTTATTTACGTCAAAAACAATTAAAAACTGTGTCGTGTTATGGGGAGAAGTTAATTTGAAGTTACATTTATGTCTAGAAGCAAAACAAGGGGCCATCTCAGAATTTGCTCAAGGATCATGGAAACTGGACTAAACCCTGATCGAGATGGGGGTCATTGACCCAGAAGCTGAAGTACAATACTTGTTACAGATTCTTTACAATTATACAATCCAAATGGTATATAATACATTCAATGTCATTTAATGTCATTGATGTCCTTAAATGTCATGATTGTTGGCGACATTGCGCAATAGATACCCAGGTGGGTACTTACACCCAGACATGACATGACTCCTGAGGCAGTGGATCCGTAGGGATACTTTAAACAAAAGCCCCGGCTCCATACATGAAATGAATTTCTTACATTTCTCCATGCAACAGAAATAATATATAGCGGTTAATTTGAATTAGAAACAATTTATTTAATAACAAGTACGAGTAATGCTTTTTTGTATTTGTTTTGAATGAAAAAAAATGCCTTCAATTTATTTGGAGCCCTCTCCCTTTTTTTGACGACTCGGTACACCTTTCCCAGAGGCCAGTGGTTTTCAAACATTTTGCTGCCGTGACTCTCTTCAGGTAACAAATTCTGCACAAGCCTCCCCTCATTAATATTAAACTGTTAATAACAACTATTTTTTTCCCTGATAGTAAGTCCTTCATGTATTCTTTTTTATTATTTACACGGTACAAAAAAATATTTCAATTAAATTGCACTATTCACTGTTGTAATTAGTATTGAATTTAATTAGTTTGAGAATGAAAACTACGGAAAACTATAAAAAAACATTTTAACATATTGATAGTTCAGAAAAGTCAGCGCAGTGGATGGGCTTATTTGGTGTCACACAATGCGTCGAATCTCGGCACTAATTTAGAACTGGCAAAACGCATCTCATTCTGGAGATTTATTCATTTATTTTATGAATTTATTTACCTATTCGTATTTTATGAACGCACATATATAGTCCGATAGTAATTTATTCACATAGAAATAAATAGAACGTTATTAAGCATTAAAGCATTATTTTATTCAATGGTTATGAAATTCTCGCGCATCACCTCTGAAACTTTCGCGCCTGCCATGGGAGGCGCACCTCGCTATTTGAATGATACTACCCTAAGTTACTCTCACGTCAATGGACACGTGACATTACGTCAAAAGACCGAGTTTTCTTGGAACGTGTGGGCTCCTTTCAACTGACAGTGCCCATTTTACTAGTGCAGTGAGTGGAACTGGTGAAAATTGTTTTCCTGAATAGAAATTTGTAAACGAGTTCGCAGAATTAAGGTAGGATATTTTGCTGAAATTCCAGTTTAAGGTATATCCGGAGTTTAGGGTGTCGTTCACTGAACCGGTTCACTAGAGGGGAATCGACTCACTGAACTGAATCCATCTCGGTAGACACACAAAACAATTAAAAAGGGACTTGAAATGGCAAAAAAACCCACAAATCCACGCCACAAAATTTGTATTTATATTGTTCACTTCAATCACTTTGTCCCCGCCGCAGAGAAATGCAAACTTAGTTTCAAAGGCAAGTTTTCTCGCTTCGCTCGCCCGGATCCAAGTCACGGCGAGGCACGGGCCTTCGGCCCTCGCGTTCACTATAAACAACCTTGAGTCTATCCAACGCATAATTACCAATTCACTTTTATAAGAAAGCACTTTTCAAGAAAGCCTCCACAATTCAAACTGCGCAGTTGCCGCGAAACTATAACCTTGTGAATCACGAGACTAGTGAACCGAATCAGTGAACCGAAGGAACCGAAGGTTCAGTGAACGACACCCTAAACTCCGGATCAACCCCAGTTTAATATTAATTCATTAATCAATTTTGAAATATAGATGCAGGGTAATGCGCAATATTTTCTGTGTAACTTCGAACAATTTACAAGATGGTGCGACAAAATGTCAAGGCGTTTACTACCCCACCCCCCCACAAATACGTTTTTCTTCAAAGGGCGTAATATTTCCAGTTTCATGCAAATAGTGATGGCATGTATTCGCAGCGATATTAACATTTTTGGGTAAAGTAATTAATGAATTATGTATTTGCTTCAGGTGTTCTGTTTAATTTGTTACACACTTTGGGGCAGGCTCGGTTTAACTTAGAATTTACCGTAACACGAGCTACGGGCCTCGCGCTCTTGTAACTTTGTATAAGTAACACAGAAACTTAATTGAAAAAAATTAAAATTAAAAAATGGAATTTAAATCGTTTAAATATAATTTCTTTAAATTATCGCAAGATGCAAAACAACAATATGAATAGTGCCTCGTAGTTCATGTTTTTAATTAAGAACATTCTCTTCTCTCTGCGGTGTCTCAAAGTTTCTAAATTCACTTGGATTTTTTAAAAAAATATTTTATTTTATTTATTTTACGTCAAAAACTGTGCGTGAGCTGCTACGGGAAGACGTGAATTCTGTATACGTTTTCTTTATTATGTGATCCATGTCCTAAGCCATATTCTAGTTGAATTTCGAATATAGAAAGAAATGAGCGTGTTTTGTGAAGGTTCGCTCCGATGTAATAAAATCTATTTTCAAGGGTAAATCAGTCATACATTTAGGCTCTCATCCCTCATGTCCTTCGTGAAGGAAAAATACTTCCCGCCGCGTTTGAATAACTATATTTCCCACAGTTCTAGAAGACGTGCACAGATAATGAAGTTACATGTCCAGAAGCAAAACAAGGGGTTATCTCATTTGCTCAAAGGATCAGGGAAGCTAGACAAAACACCTGATCGAGTTGGAGGTTATTGACTCAGAAGCGGCGGTAGAATACTTGTTACAGGTTGTTTAGAATAATACAGTCAAAGTGGTAAATAATACATTAAATATCATTGTTAAAATTAATATTATGCTTTCCTTTTGAAGCTCGATATATTCTCTAATTGTTTAGAAACATTTATACAGCAGAAAATATTTTACTTGGGACTTAGCTTTTCTATCCATCATATAAGCCCTAGGTTACTTTCACGTCAATGGACATCATCATATAACCATCATATAAGACAGCACTTGAGAGGGACACCTATCACACTTGTTGATCTTGACAACCTCTCAAGAAAACATTTTACTCGGCATGGTCTCCACATGAACCAGAGAGGAAAACAAAAACTAGGAGCCATGCTCATCTCGCACCTACTGGTAACCCCCTGTCCCTGCTACCTCACATCCATCTCCCACCCATTCTTCTGTCTCTCCATCCACAACCCTCTTACACACTCCGCATCTTTCACCACCATCCAGTCCTCTTTTACCCCCACCAGTTCCTTCTCCTACTCCCACATCTCTCCTGCCCACTCCACATCCCTCACCTGCCCCCAGTCCTCTTTTACCCACGCCAGTTCCTACTCCTACACCGCTCCTGCCCACTCCACTTCTTCCAACTACCTCCTCACCTTTCTTCTCCTCTTCAGCCCCTTCACCTACTTCCACACTTCCTACTCCCCGTCCCATCCGTACATATAACTTCCGTTGCAACCAAAAACCCACTCCTGTGTATAACCTGTAGCATCAAACATCGGCAGGAAAGCAAACAATACACAAAAATAAAAACTATTTGCACATTCTTCACCAAAATGTACAGTCACTGAAAAATAAACTCGCTGATATAGAAATATTACTTGAGGAGAAACTCAACCACATTTCAGTATTGTGCTTCACTGAACACTGGCTAACTAAAGAACAATTAGATAACACATATATACCAGGTTTCTCTCTAGCCAGTAGTTCATATCGAAATATTAACAACGCACATCTTGCATTTGGTGGGACATGCATTTTTATTAAAAATACAATTAGTTTTGTACCCTACACAAATCACACTCGTCTTGTAAAAGAGAAAGACTTTGAAATATCCATCACTGACTTAACAACAATAAAAACATGGGTATTATGCACATATTGCAACCCTGCTGGAAATTTGAAAACCTTTTTAAAAAATCTGGAAGTTATGCTAACAAATCTTCATAAACGCAGACAGTATAAAACTATTCTTTGTGGTGACTTCAATATAAATTGCCTCACACAATCAAGTAATGAAAATCTATTTCAAGACCTACTAAAATCATACAATTTACAAACAACCATAAATACACCAACACGAATATCCAAAAATAGTAGCACTGCTATAGATCAAATAATAATAGATGCAAATATCCATTGTTTTTCTGTTGCCACATTTAATACAGGTTTCAGTGACCACATTGCCCAGATCCTAACACTTCCAGTAGAAACAAAAACCGCGGAACAGACACCTTACAAAGAAATCCGTAACTATTCCCAAGGAAACATAATAAAATTTCAAAACTTGCTCAGATTTGAAAACTGGAATGAAGTATATAAGGCAACCAAGACAAATGATAAGTTTAACTCATTCATAAATATATACTTAAGACATTTCAATGCCATTTTACCTCAAAAACTCAAAAAGATCCAACATAAGAAAACTAAATCATGGATTACTACAGGCATCAAAGTGTCATGTGAAAGAAAACGCAACATGTATAAATAACTAACAAATAACAAATGTAACTCAATCTTCATTTCATATTACAAAACATATGATTTGATCCTAAAAAAAGTAATCAAACAAGCAAAAATTATAACAAATGATAAGTACATTGCAAATGCACATAATAAAACAAAAGCTATGTGGGACATTATTAAAAAGACTACAGCACTAACTAATAATAACAAAAAAAACATAGAACTCCACTACAAAAACAAAACTGTACAAGACCCACAAGAAATAGCTGATATATTCAATGAACACTTTTCACAAATTAGTAATAAGTTAATCTCTCAACACTCTCTAAACAATAAAACACACCAAACAAAAACTAATATTACACAAATTGTCAATTCCATATTTTTATATGAAACCACCCCCTCTGAAATTTTTAAAATCATTGGACAAATGGAGAATAAATTCTCAGCAGGCATGGACAACATTCCAGATTTTTTTATTAAACACAGTGCTCCATGTATAGTGCAACCACTCTCTCACATCTGCAATTACTCTCTAAAATCAGGCATATTCCCAGATATATTCAAAACAGCAAAAATTAAACCATTGTTTAAAAAGGGCAATAGTTATGACCCAATGAACTACAGGCCTATCTCCCTGTTATCAGGATTTTCAAAAATTCTGGAAAGGCTTTTCAATGATAGACTCAAACAGTTTCTCTATGCAAATAATGTCCTTACAAATGTACAACATGGCTTCAGGAGTAATAGATCCATAGACACAGCCATCTTCTCCTTTTTAAATGACATACTTATTGCACTAAATCAGAAGGAAATTCCCATTAAAGTATGTTGTACATAAACAAAATATATTTGTGTATAAGTGTAATACAAAAATTTCTTCATATGTGTAGATACATGTGTACTAAAGTGTGAATGCACCATAAATTTTTCAGTCTCAAATAGTAGTATCGTTGGCTGTCATTTGGAATGTATTACCAGTGTTAACAGTGCTTTCATACGCTTCGAAGAAGCGTCTTTAAGCGTTCTTCAGAAGCGTATTTAAAGACTCTCTCGTCCCCTGGGAATATGAATCATAGAATAGAATATAAAAGAAAATCTGCTTTAGTTAAAAGAGAAGTCCGTAAGCTTAAACGAGAAAGTTGGAAAAGATATGTTAGCGAAATTGAACATGACTTATTTGGAAACCAAAGTAAGGCATATAAAATTATAAAATATTTAAATAATCAAGAAAGAGATAAAGTTCAATTAAATATAATTTCAGAAAGTAAATGGTTAAATTACTTTAAATCGCTATGGACCTCTGAAGATGAAGAAGAAGAAGAGAGAGGAATTAAAATTGATATATGTAATTCTATTGATCTGATCTCTATGGATGAGTTGAAAGCAGCCATTAACACAACCAAAAATAAAAAGTCACCTGGTACTGATAATATAAACATGGAATTGATCAGATATGCATCAAATGAATTTACGCAGAGACTTCTTAACTTTATTAATATCTGCTGGTCCTCTGGATATGTGCCAGAAGAATGGAATGAAGCCCTAATTTACCCACTATATAAAAAAGGCGACAAATCTGAATGTTCAAATTATAGAGGTATAAGTCTTCTAAATTCTTGTTATAAAATCTATGCAAAAATTATCAATCAAAGATTAGTGCCTATTGTTGAAACTCAAATATCTGAAACACAACATGGTTTCAGAAAAGGTAGATCATGCTCAGACTGTATTTTTGTACTGACACAACTTACTGAAAAGCGAAGGGAATTTAAACTACCGACATACTACGTCTTTATTGACTACGTAAAAGCATTTGATAGCCTTAAAAGAAGATTATTATGGGAAACACTGAAAAATATTGGACTCCCTTCCCATCTTATTACAGCAATTCAATCATTATACAGAAATAATAAAATCATGATCCGAATGCTAAGAAATGGAACAGAATCAGCATATATAAACCAGGGAGTAAGACAGGGATGCCCGCTCTCGCCAATGCTTTTTAATATGTATATGGACGTGATCATTAAAAAATGGTTGAAGACTTTAAATGATGTTTTTAAGATTAATAATGTCGAGATCCCAACATTACTTTTTGCCGACGACCAGCTTATCATAGGAAAATCTGAATATGAAATTCAAATAGCAGTCCACAAGTTAAGTCAGGTTGCTAATGAGTATGGTATGAAAATCTCACCAAGTAAAACAAAAGTGATGGCATTTAAAGGACTTGAACCTTTAAGAGCAAAGATAGTTATATATGACCAAATAATTGAACAAGTAAATGAATTTAAATATCTTGGATATCATTTTAATTATATAAAATCAAGGGATATGGAAATAAAGCTGAACAACTTCACATATTTCTGTGGAACGTTACAGCGAACTCTACATCATAATGCGCAAAAGGAAACTCTTCTCAGATTTTACAAAGTTATTGCTTTGCCATTACTACTTTATGGAAGTGAGAGCTGGACATTAACATCAGATCAGCTGCGCCGAATTGAATCTGCAGAAATGAGATTTCTTCGTTTTGTGGCAGGATATTCACTATTAGACCACAAAAAAAGTGTAGATATCAGAGAAGAACTAAATGTTGAACCGGTTATAGATACCATAAAGAAATATCGAGAAAACTGGAAAGGTCATGTCCTGAGAATGCCAGAACATAGAATAAGTAAAACTATTCTTCAATATGTACCTAAAGGAAAAAGAAGTGTAGGACGTCCCTTGAAGAGATGGCATGAACAATTCTGAGACGGAACAGACCAAGAGGTCTAATCCTTGCTGTCGATGATGATGATGATGATGATGAACAGTGCTTTCATTATTATTTATGTTATGATTTGATGAACAGTATATACCTTTAGAAACAAAACTTTATTGAATGTAGACAACTCTGAATGATAGGGAAAATAATAATTTTAAAAAGTAATTATGCATAAGTTCCTGCTGTGAAACATATATAATACCTATATTTTGTAGGACAATTTTTGAGGAAACTCAAGAACACCATTCAAGCTGCTACAATTTACAAAATAAATATCTGAATTGACGGTTAAAACATCAGGTTTATCGTGACGTAAATGTGAACATGAGAGTCTTAAAAGTTGTGGAGACTGACTGGTTTAAATGGTGCTGACATTCCAGAATTGAGACTGAAATGTGTTTTTTTTTATGGCTAACTAAATTGGCCAGTTAGATATTTTAATCACATAATGTAATGTCTCTACCATTTTTTATAGTATGAAATCATACTATAAATCATAAGAAAAATAAAACAGTGACTGTAAGAAATGATTTGTAACATACAAATGCTGGAGACACAAAGAAATAAAAATCTCATGGCATAACATGTACACATGTCTTGAAGATATATGTTTTTTGAAATGTTACCTTTTTATTAAAATTATATGCAAGAGATACTTAATCATGAAATGCCTTTTTATGAGGAAATCTATTAAAAATTGGATATTCACTTCTGTATTGAACAGTGTAATGTATATACATTTAATATATTGAGCAGATATTATTATTATTATTATTATTATTATTATTATTATTATTATTATTATTATTATTATTATTATTATTATTATTATTATTATTATTATTATTATTATTATTATTATTATTATTATTATTATTATTATTATTGAGTAACATACCATTACAATCGTGTATGACGAGTCAATATGATGCCTTGGGTGGAGAGAGCGAAGTTGTACTACTGTTCAGGAGCAAACAAGGGGCCATCTCAGTATTTGCTCAAAGGACCAGGGAAACTGAACAAAACCTGATCGAGATGGGGTCATTGGCCTAGAAATACAATACTTGTTACAGTTAGATTAAGATATTATAAAGTAGATAAATTATCTGCTAATAATTAACATTTCAATATGTTATTTTAATGCTACTACTTATAATAATTACATTAATAATACATATCAATTATGTTTGCAACTACATCAAATTTAACAATGGTAGTACATTCTATATTTATAACTTGAAATGGTGAGGAGGCAAGTTTTGACCAGTTTTTTTCTTCTTCTATTCTCCTTCTATTTCACAGGATGCGATATGCAGTTATTTTTTCTTTGCTTCAGCTTGAAACAGTTCACATGAAACAGAAAGTCTAATGGGATAAGAAATTCTTATTTATTTATATTTTTTAAGGGAAATGTTGTAATTTGAAAATTCCTTTACACTGTAGAACATGTTGTTAAGCAAGAAAGCTTTCAATTTACTTTTAAATGTATGAATTGTGTTTATGTCTTTGATATCATTGCCTAGTTTGTTGTAAAGTGTAATGCCCTCTATTAGGGTACTTTTTTGATAAAGTGTAGTTTCAGAGTGTGGAACGTGTAGGTTATCCTTTTGAAGACATCAGAATTTAAAGTAAAAGTGTCTTTGTTTTCCATGAGAATTTTCTTTGTGAAGACCACTATATCAAATATGTACATGCATGCTAGAGGAAGAATCCTTAGTTTATTAAACAAGGGTTTGCAAGACTCCGGCTTATGAGTGCTGGTCATTGTTCGCAGTATTCTTTTTTGGATAATAAATGTGCGAGTGCTTTCAGGGGCATTTCGACAGAATATTATTCCATATTTTAGGTGTGAGTGCACATTTGCAAAATACATTGTTCGAAGTGTCTCAATGTTGGAGCTTGACCTGAGGGTGTATAGGGCATAGCAAGATTTGCTGAGCTTCTTGTTGAGATTTGAGATGTGAGTGTTCCATTTTAGGTTTTCTTGAATTGTTAGTCCAAGGAATGTAGTTTCATGAGATATCGTTACAGGGTTATTGTTTATGAGCAAATGCTGTGAGAGTTTTTCTTTAGATCGAGGATTCATGAAATTTAGAGAGACTGTCTTGCTGATTGATAATATTGAACAGATTGCTCTACCATCAGATATTATTTCTTTCACAGATTTGTCTTATTATTTGAAATTATTTTAATTTATATATTGTATATTTGTAATATGATCGAAAGAATTAAACATGTAAAATAATTTGATGAATACATGTTTGTATTATAATTTTCAACACAACATTTAGATAATGGAAAACAACTAAATCATCATTTTTTGTAAATAGAGAAGAGACTACACAGCAAAGTAATAGAATGTATTTCTATGAAGATGATCAGAATTGAAACTAAAAATACTCAAAAGTTTAATGAGTGATTGCTTAGTAACATACCCAAAATATTTCTAAAAAGCACTGAAAATATATATATAAATGTACACCAATATGTTGATAGCAAATTTCCTGTTAGAACAAAATATTTGAGTACCTACTAATCAGATATGCATTGCATTTACAGGCTATTTATTACTGTTACTGATTTGAGTTTGAAAAGAAGAACATTTTGTATGTACTATTTTAGAATCCAATGTATATAAATAAATGCACTACATATTTTGTTATGTCTCATCTGCGTGTCAATGGAGGTTGTGTTTGGCTCTGCTGTTCAAAAGTGTGGGGGCAATAAAATGTTGATGTTGGAGAAATGGATTTTTTTATAGAACAAAACTGCTTGGAAGAACCCTTCACAATATAGTTTTCTTCAAAACCTCTATGAATTTAAAATCGGAAATGTAGATTGATAACTCAGGGAAGGGGTACTAATTTGAAAAGGGAAAGTGCTTGAATGCATGCTAATTTTCATTTGTATGAATCAGACAATTAGTTTCATTCTCTTTTTAAATTAGTAGATAAATATTTCAGATTTTTTTAATTTAAAGGAACCAAGAACAATAAGTCATTGCTCTGACTTTTATGTTTAATGAGAGTTATAGGTATTTATAATTTCTTGGATAATGTTATGTAATGCTGCAGAAAAAAGTGCCAAATTGTAAAAAAATATACATTTTGTGGGTTCCTAAATTTTTCAAAAATGGATTTGCCTTGATTGTGTACATAGTTTATTACTTTCCTATATATGCAGTGCCAGCTCTACATATGGGCAGACGGGTCCTGCAAGTTAAGAGGCTTGATCATGTGACTGAGAGTAAAAAAGTGAAAAAAATTAATCTTGGGAAAATTGTTATCGTAATTTTGTAATTCATGGTACAGTAGTCTAATGTTTCATAAAATGTTCAATGAATTTTTTAACTTAATTATTTATAGTCATTTTTTTATAGAGGTTAATTAGATATTACAGGGGGGGGGGGAGGTTCAGCATTGCCCCGGGTCCAAAACTGTCTAGCAATGTTGTCGTGCAGTCAAAATTGAGCACAGTCGTACAGAGAAGGTAATTTTTCAAAACGCCTGTCTGACCGTTCGTTTATGGACACATTAGCTTCTAAACATTCACATATTTTCTTCAAAATTGATATTCCACAATGGATCTGACCGCACTTGTGATCTTGCCAAATTAAAACAGATCTTTTAATTCTGGGTCTTCAAATATCCACTTCGATTAAAACATTAAGTCTGTTGACACTTGATCAGCTGTGACACTGTCATCCAAACGGGAGCTTGAACGCGTCTCCAAATGCTATACCAGAGCCGAGTTGTCAGGTGAAGAGAAGAAGAGCATACTGCATGTCCTCGTGTATCCACTCCATCCACAACTGATCAACTGTTAAAAGAGGATGTGTGGAAAGACGGGATGAACGGCAAGATGAGTTAAAATGATCGCGAGCAGTAGTATAAGCCTCCCATGTCTACCACCTCCCACTGTTCCTTGTTCTACCAGGAAGAATTCACCCCGAGGGAGGAGAGTGCGTCGGGGTCAGTCTCTAGCCTCACTCCCCGCCGACGCACAAGTATGCCAACAGGCTGGTGCCTTGATCCCGCCCTTCCCTCTCGGCGAGGGAAGATCGCGAGCATGCCTTGCGTGGTCTACCACCCCACACTGTTCCTTACGTGTCTTCGATAAGTATAATTATATGCACCACACTGCCCCACATGATGAGAGCTTAGAGCCTATTCCGGCTGGGGCGGTGCCCCGCTGGAGGGGCAAACAACGCATGTGGATTCATCTGACATTCTGGGGAACACCAGTCTCCAGCGATATAACATGCACTCTATTTATGGGACTAATGAAAATAGTTATCGCGCCAGGAAATATTAAATAATAATAGTAATAATGAATTTTTATTATTATTATTATTATTATTATTATTATTATTATTATTATTATTATTATAGATATTAGTGGCTTTCAGCAGCAACAATGCTATACCAGTGGCGGGCCGTCAGGGAAAGAGGTGAAGGGCATACCGTACGTCATTGTGTATCTACTCCAACCTCGTAGGGAAGCATTTCAGGGACTGTGCTGAACTGTATTTGCTTGCGGCACAGCTTGCGACTCAAATCATGTGACGGTTGCTATGACAACCACGGCGGAGAATGAAGCGATGGCTGCCTCCACTTCACTCCTGTTAGAGGCTCTGAGTGCTAGAGTCTGAGCTACGTCCAATGCACCGTGGAATGCAGCATAACCCAGGGGGCTGGTTAATATTCTTATCGCATCACGTCTTCAGCAACTTTTTGGGTTTCCCACCAGAACGTCCAATATACTGAATTTAGTTCAACATACAAATTCAGAGTCCGTGCACTAAGTTTGAACAAAAGGAAATGTTATACCATTATTTACGTAATTATCACAAAAATTATCTTGAAAGTGATCATTATTTGTTGAGAAATTTATGACTGGTGCATTGCATTGACGCTTCTGTTCTTTCTTTCTTTATCTGTCATTCTTGAAGTCAATTACTTGTGATTGATTGTCTGTTCTTGCCTGCGAATGTGCTTGTTCGTAAGTGCGGTAGTGATGTGATTAATTTATGCAATTTGAGATTGCAGACCAGTGCGAACCATGTTTTCTGAAAGTGATTTAGTTCTCAGTAATTCAGAAAACATTCGTAGAAAAAGTTATTAACAGGAACGCAATTTTGAAGATTAGAATTAATCTAATCTTTAAAATGTAAGGTGAGTCTTAATATTTTTTTCTGCGTATTAGGTTATATAGGTTTCGTGGTTTGCACTTTTGAAGTTGAGAGGTACGCTGGTGATCAAAAAATGATATGGACACTACTGGTAGTGAATGTGTCAAAATGGAACTGTGCGCGCTTCGGGTTTGACTCACGTGATGATATAAAAATGAAAGGATAAGATCAAGTGATCAAAATAGTGTAAGATTCGGATAAGAGATAGCACTTCAACCCGATTTCAGAGCACAAACAACCACTGATACATACCGTACAACAGCCCTTTACATACCACGAATATAAAAAAATGACTGTTCCATAATGTACCTCGTGAATAGCAAATATTTAATGGCGGACGGCCTCTTCCTTGGATCCATACCGTCGTATGGTAGCAGCTTTATTGTAAGCAGTGACTCATTGAGTGAAATAATTTAAAGTATGAGAATCTTACTTGAAACACATACGATATTTTAAACATTTTATCAAAAACCGGTCCAAGTCCCGGCGGAGGCAGGACTTTCGACACTACCTAGGTCGAATTCGCATTGTCAGGAGGAGAAATCTAGGGACCGGCTGCACTGAGTTTCTTCGATCTGAGTGCGTGGTTTCGTCGATCAACACCAGGCGAATGCTGGAGCAGTACACTAACAAACGTGCCGCGGATCGCACGAGATCTTTCCTTTCTCCTCCTTGTTATATCCTAACCCTTTACTTATACAGACTTACATGATCACACACGTCGGAAGACCAATCGGGAGCTTTAATCTTATCCTGGTTGTGGTGGTGGCTCGTGGGTGAGATATGTGAATACTGATTAAATTTTAAAGCAAAATCAGAACAGCAGCTGAGAAGAAGTACAGGTGAAGAAGAGAATGTTGAAAGAGTAACTAAAGATGTTGATGTACCAACACTCAAGGAAAAAATCAATCGATGTTAAAATAAACCAATGCATGGGCAATTAGTACGTAAAATGGAAGAAAAATTAATAGACCAAGAAAAGTCGTCCAAGTGGTTAAACGTCAGTCAACCGAAAGGAGAAACAGAGAGCCTCGTAATTGCAGCACAGGACGAAACCATCAAACCAAATACTACAGAAGACTCATCCTCAGAGAAAATATTGACACTATCTGTAGACTACGTCAGGAAGAAACAATAGACCATATACTAACTGCGGGATGTCCTAGGCTTGCTAAACATGAATACATATTTCGACATGATAGAGTGTGCCAATTTGTTAATTACAATACACGCAAAACATTTGGCAACAACGTAGCAGAAAAATGGTACTAGCATGATCCAAAGAAGAACTGAACATCCGAATTAGAACCAAAATTGATCTAGAAAACGACATGATGGAACAGGTAGGCTTATACAGTTTTAAATGTTCGGGTTATCACATCCCGATTGCACTGTAATGAAGACCTTAAGGAATAATACAAATTTCTATAGATATTTAGTGCAATTAATAAATTATTAAGAAATGAAGTAAGGAGAGCACAATACTATAATTTTACAAATTTGTGACAATACCAACCTGCGCATTTGGAAGCTAGTCATGGACACTAAAGAAAAAGGACTGGAGTTAGCTTCAGGCTGCTGAAATGTCGTTTCAGAGAAGTGCGAAAGGGTGCAATCGGGATGTAATGAAAAGGAAAGAATTAAAACTATTATCCCTTTTTGATCATGATGACTATGATCCATTGCAATAAAAGTATAACCGTATAATAACTAGCTAGAGAAAGTTGATATGATGAAGGGTAGCCACTATCCAAAAATCATTATGACTTACATTCTAAGTGGAATAAGAGATTTGGAAAGACCAAGTCGGAGGAGAAGTACTGTCAAAGAGGCTAGAATGAGTAGTACCTAGCCTAAATAATTTAAAACAAAATATACTTTCTATTTAATGTATTAACAAGGTCATTTTCCATCTGCATCGTAGTATGACATTATTAATCCACTTTAAATATTAAAATACACTTCTTCACTAAGATACGTTTCCATTCAAATATTTTGTATGATTTTAAATGTATTTTTATCGTGAGAAATCAATGTTCAACAATGTTACACAATTCCTATCTCCTTGACATCTGACGTATTCTGCTTTTAAAGAAAAATTCAAAATTATATAAACATATATATTCTTTTATAATACATTTTATTGGCGTTTTCTACGACATCGTGCGACCTGGAAATTGACAACATGTAACGTATGTGATTTGTTTTTGTTACTTACTATATCCTACTACTAATAACAGTGTCACTTTTGTACTGATTCACATTTTCGCTCTTTTCGTATCCACTTCGTATTTTTGTTTTTGTTTTTTCATTACTACTTTTATACCTGTGCATCATAACATCCTATGCATACACATTTGTTTCCTATTTCTTTTCCTACTTTTCTCAACTTGTTCTTCCTTTCCCTCTTTCTTACACCTTTTCATTACCGGAGTACTATATTTAAAGCAGTAAATTCAATGCAATTACTATTCGTTTTTTGAAAAAAATCATTGACATTCCTTCAATGTGGAGATAAGTTGGCTTCGTCTCAATATTAGTCACGATGGACAATATATTAATAAACAATTTGTGTTCGCTTCCACAGTGTATGTACTCTTTAACTATTCGTTTGTTTTCAATAAACATAAAGTATTCACTTGTTTACGATCAGCGTAATAAAAATAACGTAACTGAATGTCAGAAATGCATTTATGATTTTCGTTTTACGGAATATTATTTTCATTATTAATATTTTAAATGAATTTTATTTAATTTCATGTTTCGTATCAAAACGAAATCCGTAATAGGAGCTTATGTTAAGACAAGGGTCTGAAATATTCATCCAAAAATATGAAATAACTCCAGAAATATTTTTACTGATCAGTGTTTTGATTCTTTTCGAACACACTTTGTACTTACGAATCAATTAAAATTAATTTCGGATTGACTATTCGCGGAGTATTTCACTAGGTCTAATATACACATTATTATAATTAACATTAAGAATGTACATGTCACAGGAAAATGATGAAAACCTTTTCAAGTATTGGTTAGTCATATTGTTTTAATTGAATTTAGTGATTACTATCTTTGTACAATTAATAATGTACCTTAAGCGTCCAGGTCATTTTATAATATTTGACTGTTGTGATCGTTTCATGTTAGTGATTGTTCTTCACAATGAAATTCGCTATCGATATCCGGAATCATTTTCATTTTCGAGCCGTATTCTTCGTCCTCTTCCCTATTTGTTGTCTGCGCCCTCAACTTCGTCATCGTTTTAGATCAAAGATTCGAAGTGATCATTATTAACATCACGAAGATGAGAGGAACATTATCAAGAAACGAAAGCGGAGACAAATGCGAACGCGCACTCACAAGTGCGAATACTACGAAGAAGAACTAGAAACGAAGAAAACAAGTGAGCAACGATGTATACTTGCACGGGCGCTACCACAAATACCAAAACAAAGTTGAAGAAATACAAAGCCGAATAGTCAAGCAAACTTGAAGAATGGCAATGAAAAAATACAAAGAAGATTAAGAAACGGGAAAGCAAACGAGCACGTATTTCAAACATGCGAAAAACCATCATCTTGATCAATGATCATTGATCAGTATTGTAAAATATTTTTACTGGAAATGAAAAGCAAAATTATATAATAGATTTATTAAATTACAAGCATAATGTTGGGAATATTACTTAAAAAACGTTGATTAAAAGAAGAAATGTCACAAAAAAAGTGGCGGTGCCACGAAAAAAACGTTTAGAAGAAAACCGGCGGTTCTATAGAATGGCACTTACTTGAGCAAGTTTTCTTACCTCTTCAATCTGGGCTAGCTTTTCGCTTTCGTCCCACACTTCTCAGCCATCATGTATTGTCTGTCAGTCTGTCTGTCCGTCCGCCAGTCCGTCCGTCTGTCCATCCGTCCGCCAGTCCGTTGGATTATCCATCCATCTGTCTGTCCGTCTGTGCGTCAGTCTGTCCATCCGACTGTCCGTTTGTCTGTCCGTCAGTCAGTCCAAAAACTCTATTTGTTCATCTGCCTTTCGTCCGTCTGTCCCTCCGTCTCTGTCTACCCGTCCTTTCGTTTATCCGTCCATCTGTCTTCCCGTCTGTCGGTTTGTCTCCCCGTCCGTCTGTCGCTCCACCTGTCCGTCCATCTGTATGTCCGACAGTTTAGTCGTCATCCATCTGTCCGTCGGTCAGTCATTACGTCTGTCTGTCCGTCTGTCTGTCCGCCTGTCGTCCGTCTGACAATTAAGATTATTCATCAGCCTCTCCGTCCGTCTGGCTGACCGTCTGTAACTCCGTCTGTCACTCCGTCTGTAATTCTGTCTGCCCGTCCGCCGTCAGTTTGTACGCCCGTCCGTCGGTTCGTCCGCCAAGTCTGTCCAATCATCTGTCCGCCCGTCTCTTCGATCACCTTCCCGTCCGTCTGTCCACCCGTCATCCGTTTGTCGGTCTATCTTATCGGCGATCTGTCCGTCCGTCTATCCGTCTGGTCGTCCGTCTGTCAGTATGTTCGTCCGCCCATCTATCCGTCCGTCTGCCCGTCGATAGGTCCGTCTATCTGTCTGTACGTCTGTCCGTCCGTCTGCCCGTCCGTCTGCCCGTCCGTCTCCCTGGCTGTCTGTGTAGCCGTCTGTCCATCAGTCCTTCCCTCTGTCCCCTCGTCTGTCTGTCCGTCGGTTCGTCCGTCAGTCCCTCCGTTTGCCAGACCGCCAGTCCGTCCGGCTGTCCATCAGTACGTCCGTCCGTTTGTCCGTCCGTCTGTCCGTCCGTCTGTCCTTCCGTCTTTCCCACCGTCTGGTTGTCCGTCCAACAGTCCGTCCGTCTGTTCGTTCGTCTGTTCGTCCATCTGTCCGTCCGTCTGCCTGTTCGTCTGTTCATCCGTCTGTCCGTTCGTCATTTTTTCTGTCAGTCGGTCCGATATTCGCCCGTCTGTACGTCCGTCTTTACGTCGGTCTGTCCATTTCCGTGTCCGTCCGTTTGTCAGTTTGTTTGTCCCCCTGCCTGTTCGTCTTTCAGTCCGTCTTTCTGACCGTCCGTCTGCCAGTCCGCCTGTTCCGTTCCTTCTGTTTGTCAGTCCGCTTGTCTTTCACTCTGTCCGCCCTGTTGTCAGTCAATCTTTCTTTTCGTCTGTCCGGTCGTCTGTCCGTACTTCTGTCCGTTCGACGGTCCGTCCGCGACTCTATCCGTCTCTCCCTCCAACCGTCTGTCCGTCTTTTTGCCCGTCTACCTTTTCGCCCGTCTGTCCGTTTGTGTTTAGATGTTTCGTCGATCATCTTTCCTCCATCATCTAAGGTCTTCTTTCGTTTTATCTCTTACGTCGTTTGTCTTTCGACTATCGTCTCACATCGCTGGTCGTTTGTCGCATATCAATTGTTGTTCGTCGCTCGTCTCTCGTCGATCGTCCTTACCCTTATCTGTAGTGTTTGGTCTTTTATCGTGTCCGTTTTTTCGTCCTTCGTTGTTCATTGTTCTTCGTTCGTCTTTCAATTGTCGTTCGTCGCTCTTCGCACGCCATTCTTCGTTCTTCGCTCGTCGTTCGTTCTTTATTAATTACGAAATTTGTAAACTTCCGAATTTCTATAAATTTTGAATTTTATATTCTTCAATTTTTGATATTTCTCAAATTTTTATATTATTAGAATTTTTATGTTTTTGAATTTTAATGTTTTTTGACTTTAGTTATTTCAGTTTTTCCACTTTTTAGTGTGTTCCAATGTTTCGTCGTTCGCCTATTGTCGTTCCTGTTTTCTCCATCATCACTCGTCTTCTTTTTTCGTCTTGACACTTTCGTCTTTTGTATTTCGACATTCGTCGCTCGTCTTTCGTACCTTTTCGTTCGTGTTTAAACGCTCGTGTCTCGCCATTCGTCTTTCCCCTTTCGTGTCGTCTTTCGTGTGTTGTCGTCTTCTTTTCGTCCTTCAATTTTCGTGCTTCGTCGATCTATGTTCGACGTTCATTTGTCGTTCGTCGCTCGTCGTTCTTCTTTCGTTATTCGTTAAAATTTAAAATATTTTGAAATACTATTTTTTCGAATTTTATATTTTTCGAATTTTTATGTATTTTGAATTTTTATATTTTTTGATTTTTTATATTTTTCAAACTTTTATATTTTTGTTTTTTTATATTTTTCAAATTTTTGTATTTAAAATATTCAACGTTTGTCGTACTTCTTTCGTCGTTTGTCGTTTGTGGCTTTTTTATATTTCTTATTTTTTACATTTTATATTCGACGTTTATTGTTTTCTCGTACATCCTCTGTCGTTGGTCGTTCGTCGCTCTGATTTCGCATTTGTCCTTCAACGTTCATTGTTCGTCACTCAAGGCTCGTCGTTCGTCGTAGGGTCTTTCGTCGTTCGTTGTTTGTCGTTCGTCGTATAATGTTCTACGCTCATCGCTCGTCGCTCGTAGTCACGTCGTTCTTCGTTTCATTTGATTTTTAAATTTTATATATTTTTAATTTTTTATATTTTTTATTTTTTATATTTTTGATTTTTTATATTTTTGATTTTTTATATTTTTTGATTTTTTATATTTTTCGAATTTTTATATTTTTTAAGTTTGATATTTTCGAATTTTTATTTTTGAATTTTTATATTTTTGATTTTTTATATTTTTTGATTTTTTAAATTTTTTTGATTTTTTATACTTTTTGATTTTTTATACTTTTTGATTTTTTATATTTTTCGATTTTTTATATTTTTCGAATTTTTATATTTTTAAGTTGTGATATTTTTCGAATTTTCATATTTTTGATTTTTTTATATTTTTCGAAATTTTATATTTTTGGTTTTTTATATTTTTCAATTTTTTGTATTTTAAAATATTCAACGTTTGTCGTTTTTCTTTCGTCGCTTGTGGCTTGTCGTTCGTCGTTTCTCGTGCATCGTCTGTCATTGGTCGTTCGTCGTTCTGATTTCGCAATTGTCCTTCAACGTTCATTGTTTGTCGCTCAAGGCTCGTTGTTCGTCGTAGGTCTTTTGTCGTTCGTTGTTTGTCGTTCGTCGTATAATGTTCTACGCTCATCGCTCGTCGCTCGTCATCACGTCGTTCTTCGTTTCATTATATTTTTAAATTTTATATATTTTTAGTTTTTTATTTTTTTATATTTTTTTATTTTTTATATTTTTTATTTTTTATTTTTGATTTTTTATATTTTTGTTTTTTTATATTGTTTAATTTTTTATATTTTTTATTTTTTATATTTTTTTATATTTTTTATTTTTTTATATTTTTATTTTTTATATTTTTCAAAATTTTAAATTTTTGGTTTTTTATATTTTTCAATTTTTTTATTTTAAAATATTCAACGTTTGTCGTTTGTCTTTCGTCGTTTGTGGATTGTCGTTCGTCGTTTCTCGTACATCGTCTGTCGTTTGTCGTTCGTGGCTCAGATTTCGCAATTGTCCTTCAACATTCATTGTTCGCCGCTCAAGGCTCGTCGTTTGTCGTAGGTCTTTTGTCGTTCGTTGTTTGTCGTTCGTCGTATGTTCTACGCTCGTCGTTCTTCGTTTCATTATATTTTTAAATTTTATATATTTTTAATTTTTCGAAATTTGATATTTTTGGTTTTTTATATTTTTCAATTTTTTGTATTTTAAAATATTCAACGTTTGTCCTTTGTCTTTCGACGTTTGTGGCTTGTCTTTCGCCGTCTCTCGTACATCGTCTGTCGTTGGTCGTTCGTCGCTCTGACTTCGCAATTGTCCTTCAACGTTCATTGTTCGACGCTCAAGGCTTGTCGTTCATCGTAGGTCTTTCGTCGTTCGTGGTATGTTCTACGCTCATCGTTCGTCGCTCGTTGTCACGTCGTTCTTCGTTACATTATATTTTTAAATTTTATATATTTTTTTATTTTTATTTTTTTATTTTTTATTTTTTAATTTTTTATATTTTTTATTTTTTATATTTTTGATTTTTTATATTTTTCGATTTTTTATATTTTTGAATTTTTATATTTTTCGAATTTTTAAATTTTTGAATTTTTATATTTTTCGTTTTTTCAAAATTTTAGAATTTTCTTTTCTTTTGTGTTTTATGTCTCATCTTCCTTCGTACTTCGCTCGTCGTTGTCGCTTCGTAAGTCGCTGGTCGCTTGTCACTCGTCGTTCGTCGTTTGTCGCTAGTCGCACGACAATAACGTGTGTCGCTAGTCTCACGACTCTTTGCTCGTTCGTATGCTTCTTTCGTTAATCGTTAATATTTTTCTTTTTTCAAAATTTTAGATTTTTATTTTTTTGAAATTTATATATTTGATTTTTTATACTTTTTGATTTTTTATATTTTTCGATTTTTTATATTTTTCGATTTTTAATGTTTTCCGAATTTTTATATTTTTGAATTTTTATATTTTTCGTTTTTTCAAAATTGTAGAATTTTCTTTTCTTTTGTGTGTTTTATGTCTCATCGTCCTTCGTACTTCGCCCGTCGTTCTAGCCAGTCCCTAGTTGCTTGTCACTCGCCGCTCGTCGTTACGTCGCGTCGATGTCGCACGTCGCACGTCGCATGACGCACGTCAATAATGGCGTGTTGCTCGTTTGTATGCTTCTTTCATTGTTCGTCGTTCGTTAATATTTTTCTTTGTTCAAAATTTTAGATTATTGATTTTTATTTTTTTGAAATTTCTATTTTTGATTTTTTATATTTTTCGATTTTTTATATTTTTCGATTTTTTATATTTTTCGATTTTTTTTATATTTTTCGATTTTTTATATTTTTCGATTTTTTTATATTTTCCGATTTTTTATATTTTTCGATTTTTTTATATTTTTCGATTTTTTATATTTTTCGATTTTTTATATTTATCGATATTTTATATCTTTGAATTTTTATATTTTTCGTTATTTCAAATTTTTTTAATTTTCTTTTCTTTTGTCTCATCATGTCTCATCTTCCCTTGTACTTCGCTCGTCGTGTGTAGCCAGTCACTGGTCGCCTGTCACTCGTCGCTCGTCGTTACGTCGCGTCGTTACGTAGCGTCGCTGTAGCAGGGAGCACGTCGTACGTTGCATGTCGCACGTCAATAATGGCTTGCTGCTCTTTCGTATTCGTCTTTCGTTGTTCGTCGTTCGTTAATATTTTTTCTTTCAAAATTTTAAATTTATGATTTTTATTTTTTTGAAATTTCTATTTTTGATTTTTTATATTTTTCGATTTTTTATATTTTTCGATTTTTTATATTTTTCGATTTTTTTATATTTTTCGATTTTTTATATTTTTCGATTTTTTTATATTTTCCGATTTTTTATATTTTTCGATTTTTTTATATTTTTCGATTTTTTATATTTTTCGATTTTTTATATTTATCGATATTTTATATCTTTGAATTTTTATATTTTTCGTTATTTCAAATTTTTTTAATTTTCTTTTCTTTGTCTCATCATGTCTCATCTACCCTTGTACTTCGCTCGTCGTGTGTAGCCAGTCACTGGTCGCCTGTCACTCGTCGCTCGTCGTTACGTCGCGTCGTTACGTAGCGTCGCTGTCGCAGGGAGCACGTCGTACGTTGCATGTCGCACGTCAATAATGGCTTGCTGCTCCTTCGTATTCGTCTTTCGTTGTTCGTCGTTCGTTAGTATTTTTTCTTTCAAAATTTTAAATTTATGATTTTTATTTTTTTGAAATTTATATTTTTGATTTTTTATATTTTTCTATTTTTCATATTTTTTAATTTTTATATTTTTCGAATTTTTATATTTTTGATTTTTTATATTTTTCGAATTTTTATATTTTTCGATTTTTTATATTTTTCGATTTTTTATATTTTTTGATTTTTTTATATTTTTCGAATTTTATTATTTTTCGATTTTTTATATTTTTCGATTTTTTATATTTTTTAATTTTTATATTTTTCGTTTTTTCAAAATTTTCGAATTTTCTTTTCTTTTGTCTCATCATGTCTAATCTTCCTTCGTACTTCGCTCGTCGTTCATAGCCAGTCGCTGGTCGCTTGTCACTCGTCGCTCGTCGTCACGTCGCGTCGTTACGACGCGTCGTTGTCGCACGTCGCATGTCGCACGTCAATAATGTCTTGTTGCTCGTTCCTATGCGTCTTTCGTTGTACGTCGTTCGTTAATATTTTTCTTTTTTCAAAATTTTAGATTTTTTATTTTTATTTTTTTGAAATTTATATTTTTAATTTTTTATATTTTTCGAATTTTTATATTTTTCGAATTTTTATATTTTTCGAATTTTTATATTTTTCGATTTTTTATATTTTTGAATTTTTATATTTTTCGTTTTCCAAATTTTAAAATTTTCTTTTCTTTTGTATCATCATGTCTCATCTTCCTTCATACTTCGCTCGTCGTTCGTAGCCAGTCGCTGGTCGCTTGTCACTCGTCGCTCGTCGTTACGTCGCGTCGTTTCGTCGCGTCGTTGTCGCACGTCGCATGTAGCACGTCAATAAAGTCTTGTTGCTCGTTCGTATGCGTCTGTCGTTGTTCGTCGTTCTTTAATATTTTTCTTTTTTCGAAATTTTAGATTTTTATTTTTTGAAATTTATATTTTTGATTTTTTATATTTTTCGATTTTTTATATTCTTCGATTTTTTATATTTTTTGATTGTTTAAATTTTTCGAATTTTTATATTTTTCGATTTTTTATATTATTCGATTTTTTATATTCTTGAACTTTTATATTTTTCGTTTTTTCAAAATTTTCGAATTTTCTTTTCTTTTGTCTCATCATGTCTCCTTTTCCTTCGTACTTCGCTCGTCGCTCGTAGCCAGTCGCTGGTCGCTTGTCACTCGTCGCTCGTCGTTACGACGCGTCGTTACGTCGCGTCGTTGTCGCACGTCGCACGTCGCATGTCGCACGTCAATAATGGCTTGTTGATCGTTCGTATGCGTCTTTCTTTGTTCGTCGTTCGTTACTATTTTTCTTTTTTCAAAATTTTTGATTTTAGATTTTTTTGAAATTAAAATTTTTTAATTTTTATATTTTTCGATTTTTTATATTTGTCAATTTTTTATATTTTTCGATTTTTTATATTTTTCGATTTTTTATGTTTTGATTGTTTATATTTTTCGATTTTTTATATTTTTCGATTTTTATATTTTTTGATTTTTTTATATTTTTCGAAAGTCGAAGTACGAAGGAAGATAAGACATGATGAGACAAGGGAAAAGAAAATTCTAAAATTTTGAAAAAACGAAAAATATTAAAAGTCAATAATATAAAAAATCGAAAAATATAAAACATCGAAAAATATAAAAAAAGAAAAATATAAAAATAAAAAAATCAAATATCGAAAAATATAAAAAATTGAAAAAAAAATCGAAAAATATAAAAAATCAAAAATATAAGTTTAAAAAAAATAAAAATCGAAAATCTAAAATTTTGAAAAGAGAAAAATATTAACGAACGACGAACAACGAAAGACGCATACGAACGAGCAACAAGACCCTATTGACGTGCGACATGCGACGTGCGACGTGCGACAACGACGCGACGAAACGACGAGACGTAACGACGGGCGACGAGTGACAAGCGACCAGCGACTGGCTACGAACGACGAGCGAAGTACGAAGGAAAAGGAGACATGATGACACAAAAGAAAAGAAAATTCAAAATTTTGAAAAAACGAAAAATATAAAAATTCAAAAATATAAAAAATCGAAAAATATAAAAAATCAAAAAATTTAAAATATCAAAAAATATTAAAAAATTAAAATATAAAATTCAAAAAATATAAATGAGACATGATGAGACACAAGAAAAGAAAATTCTAAAATTTTGAAAAAACGAAAATTATAAAAATTCAAAAATATAAAAAATCGAAAAATATATAAAATCGAAAAATATAAAAAATCGAAAAATATAAAAATTCAAAAATATAAAAAATCAAAAATATAAACATCAAAAAATATAAAAAATCGAAAAATATAAAAAACGAGAAATATAAAAAATCGAAAAATATAAAAAATCAAAAATATAAATTTAAAAAAAAATAAAAATCAAAAAACTAAAATTTTGAAAAAAGAAAAATATTAACGAACGACTGAAACGAAAGACGCATACGAACGAGCAACAAGCCATTATTGACGTGCGACATGCGACGTGCGACAACAACGCGACGTAACGACGAGCGACGAGTGAAGCGACCAGCAACTGGCTACGAACGACGAGCGAAGTAGGAAGGATGATGAGTCATGATGAGACAAAAGAGAAGAAAATTCTAAAATTTAAAAAAACAAAAAATATAAAAAATCGAAAAATAAAAAAAATTAAAAAATGTAAATTTCAAAAAAAATAAAAATCAAAAAACTAAAATTTTGAAAAAAGAAAAATATTAAAGAACGACGAACAACGAAAGACGCATACGAACGAGCAACAAGCCATCATTGACGTGTGACATGCGACGTGCGACTACGACGCGACGTAACGGCGCGACGTAACGACGAGCGACGACTGACAAGCGACCAGCGACTGGCTATGAACGACGAGCGAAGTACGAAGATGAGACATGATGAGACAAAAGAAAAGAAAATTCTAAAATTTAAAAAAACAAAAAATATAAAAAATCAAAAAATATAAAAAATCAAAAAATATAAAAAATCGAAAAATATAAAAAATCGAAAATATTAATTTCAAAAAAATTAAAATCAAAAATCCAAAAATTTGATAAAGAAAAATATTAACGAACGACGAAAAACGAAAGACGCATATGAACGAGCAACAAGCCATTATTGACGTGCGACATGCGACGTGCGACGTGCGACAACGACGCGACGTAAAGACGAACGACGAGTGACAAGCGACAAGCGACTGGCTACCAACGACGAGCGAAGTACGAAGGAAGATAAGACATGATGAGACAAAAGAAAAGAAAATTCTAAAATTTTGGAAAAACGAAAATCATAAAAATTCAAAAATATAAAAAATCGAAAAATATAAAAAATCGAAAAATATTAAAATTCGAAAAATATAAAAAATCAAAAAATATAAAAAATCGAAAAATATAAAAAATCGAAAAATATAAAAAATCGAAAAATATAAAAATCAAAAATATAAATTTCAAAAGAACATCAAAAATTAAAAATTTTGAAAAAAGAAAAATATTAACGAACGACGAACAATCAAAGACGCATAGGAACGAGCAACAAGCCATTATTGACGTGCGACATGCGATGTGCGACGTGCGACAACGACGCGACGTAACGACGAGCGACGAGTGACAAGCGACCAGCAACTGGCAACGAACGAAGAGCGAAGTACGAAGGAAGATGAGACATGAGACAAAAGAAAATACATTTCTAAAATTTTGAAAAAACGAAAAATATAAAAATTCAAAAATATAAAAAATCGATAAATATAAAAAATCGAAAAATAAAAAAATCGAAAAATATAAAAAATCAAAAAATATAAAAAATCGAAAAATTTAAAAAACAAAAAATATAAAAAATCGAAAAATATAAAAATCAAAAATATAAATTTCAAAAGAACATCAAAAATTAAAAATTTTGAAAAAAGAAAAATATTAACGAACGACGAACAATGAAAGACACATAGGAACGAGCAACAAGCCATTATTGACGTGCGACATGCGATGTGCGACGTGCGACAACGACGCGACGTAACGACGAGCGACGAGTGACAAGCGACCAGCGACTGGCAACGAACGAAGAGCGAAGTACGAAGGAAGATGAGACATGAGACAAAAGAAAATAAATTTCTAAAAAATTTTGAAAAAACGAAAAATATAAAAATTCAAAAGTATAAAAAATCGATAAATAAATAAAATCGAAAAATAAAAAATATCGAAAAATATAAAAAATCAAAAAAATATAAAAAATCGAAAAATTTAAAAAACAAAAAATATAAAAAATCGAAAAATATAAAAAATCAAAAATATAAATTTAAAAAAATTAAAATCAAAAATCTAAAATTGTGAGAAAAGAAAAATATTAACGAACGACGAACAAAGAAAGACGCATACGAACGAGCAACAAGCCATTACTGACGTGCGACATGCGAAGTGCGACGTGCGAAAACGACGCGACGTAACGACGAGACGTAACGACGCGACGTAGCGACGAGCGACGAGTGACAAACGACCAGCGACTGGCTACGAACGACAAGCGAAGTACGAAGGAAGATGAGACATGATGAGACAACAGTAAAGAAAATTCTAAAATTTTGAAAAATCGAAACAATAAAAAATCGAAAAATTTAAAAAATCGAAAAATATAAAAAATCGAAAAATATAAAAGTTAAAATTTCAAAAAAAATAAATTCAAAAATCTTAAATTTTGAAAAAAAATAATAACGAACGACGAACAACGAAAGAGGCATACGAACGAGCAACAAGCAATTATTGACGTGCGACATGCGACGTTCGACGTGCGACAACGAATCGACGTAACGACGCGACGTAAGGACAAGCGTGTGACAAGCGACCAGCGTCTGACTACGAACGAGGTGCGAAGTACGAAGGAAGATGAGACATGATGAGACAAAAGAAAAGAAAATTCTAAAATTTTGAAAAAACGAAAAATATAAAAATTCAAAAATATAAATATTGGAAAAATATAAAAAATCGAAAAATATAAAAAATCGCAAAATATATAAAATAGAAAAATATAATAAATCAAAAATATAAATTTCAAAAAAATAAAAATCTAAAATCTTTGAAAAAGGAAAAAATTTTACCGAACGAGGAACAACGAAAGACGCGTACGAACGAGCAACAAGCCATTATTGACGTGCGACATGCGACGTGCGACGTGCGACAACGACGCAACGTAACGACGCGACGTAACGACGCGACGTAAAGACGAGCGACGAGTGACAAGCGACCAGCGACTGGCTACGAACGACGAGCGAAGTACGAAGGAAGATGAGACATGATGAGACAAAAGAAAAGAAAATTCTAAAATTTAAAAAAAAAAACGAAAAATATAAAAATTCAAAAACATAATAAAATCGAAGAATATAAAAATCGAAAAATATAAAAATTCGAAAAATATAAAAAATCGAAAAATATAAATAATCAAAAATATAAATTTTAAAAAATTAAAAATAAAAAAATTAAAATTTTCAAAAAAGAAAAATTTTAACGAACGTCGAACAACGAATGATGCATACAAACGAGCAACAAGCCAGTATTGACGTGCGACATGCGACGTACGACGTGCGACAACGACGCGACGTAACGACGCGACGTAACGACAAGCGACGAGTGGCAAGCGACCAGCGACTGGCTACGAACGACGAGCGAAGTACGAAGGAAGATGAGACATGATGACACAAGAGAAAAGAAAATTGTAAAATTTTGAAAAAACGAAAAATATAAAAATTCAAAAATATAAAAAATCAAAAAATATATAAAATCGTAAACTATAAAAAATCGAAAACCATATAAAATCAAAAAATCTAAAAATATAAAAAATCAAAAAATATAAAAATCAAAAATATAAATTTCAAAAAAAATAAAAATCAAAAATCTGAAATTTTGAAAAAAGAAAAATATTAACGAACGACGAACAACGAAAGACGCATACGAACGAGCAAGAAGCCATTATTGACGTGCGACATGCGACGTGCGACAACGACGCGACGTAACGACGAGACGTAACGACGAGCAACGAGTGACAAGCGACCAGCGACTGGCAAAGAAACGACGAGCGAAGTCGAAGGAAGATGAGACATGATGACACAAATGAAAAGAAAATTCTAAAATTTTGAAAAAACGAAAAATATAAAAATTCAAAAATATAAAAAAATCGAAAAATATAAAAAATCGAAAAATTTAAAAAACAAAAAATATAAAAAATCGAAAAATATAAAAAATCAAAAATATAAATTTAAAAAAATAAAAATCAAAGATCTAAAATTTTGAAAAAAGAAAAATATTAACGAACGACGAACAAAGAAAGACGCATACGAACGAGCAACAAGCCATTACTGACGTGCGACATGCGAAGTGCGACGTGCGAAAACGACGCGACGTAACGACGAGACGTAACGACGCGACGTAGCAACGAGCGACGAGTGACAAACGACCAGCGACTGGCTACGAACGACAAGCGAAGTACGAAGGAAGAATAGACATGATGAGACAACAATAAACAAAATTATAAAATTTTCAAAAAAACGAAAAATATAAAAATTCAAAAACAAACATTTGAAAAATATAAAAAATCAAAAAATATAAAAAACGTAAAATATAAAAAATCGAAAAATATAAAAATTCGAAAAATATCAAAAATCGAAAAATATAAAAAATCGAAAAATATAAAAAATAGAAAAATAGAAAAAATCAAAAATATAAATTTCAAAAAAAAAAAAAATTAAATTTTGATAAAAGAAAAATATTATCGAACGACGAACAACGAAAGACGCATACGAACAATCAACAAGCCAGTATTGACGTGCGACATGCGACTTGCGACGTGCGACGTGCGACAACGACGCGACCAAACGACGCGACGTAACGACGAGCGACGAGTGACAAGCGACCTGCGACTGGCTACCAACGACGAGCGAAGTACGAAGGAAGATGAGACATGATGAGACAAAAGAAAAGAAAATTCTAAAATTTTGAAAAAACGAAAAAAAAATATTCAAAAATATAAAAATCAAAAAATATAAAAAATCGAAAAATATAGAAATTCGAAAAAATTAAAAAATCAAAAAATATAAAATATCGAAAAATATAAAAAATCGAAAAATATAAAAAATCGAAAACTATTAAAAATTAAAAATATAAATGAAAAAAAAATAAAAATCAAAAGTATAAGATTTTGAAAAAAGAAAAATATTAACGAACGACGAACAACGAAAGACGCATACGAACGACCAACAAGCCATTATTGACGTGCGACATGCGACGTGCGACATCGACGCGACGTAACGACGCGACGTAACGACGAGCAACGAGTGACAAGCGACCAGCGACTGGCAAAGAAACGACGAGCGAAGTACGAAGGAAGATGAGACATGATGACACAAAAGAAAAGAAAATTCTAAAATTTGAAAAAACGAAAAATATAAAAATTCAAAAATATAAAAAAATCGAAAAATATAAAAAATCGAAAAATTTAAAAAACAAAAAATATAAAAAATCGAAAAATATAAAAAATCAAAAATATAAATTTAAAAAAATAAAAATCAAAAATCTAAAATTTTGAAAAAAGAAAAATATTAACGAACGACGAACAAAGATAGACGCATACGAACGAGCAACAAGCCATTACTGACGTGCGACATGCGAAGTGCGACGTGCGAAAACGACGCGACGTAACGACGAGACGTAACGACGCGACGTAGCAACGAGCGACGAGTGACAAACGACCAGCGACTGGCTACGAACGACAAGCGAAGTACGAAGGAAGATGAGACATGATGAGACAACAATAAACAAAATTATAAAATTTTCAAAAAAACGAAAAATATAAAAATTCAAAAACAAACATTTGAAAAATATAAAAAATCAAAAAATATAAAAAAACGAAAAATATAAAAAATCGAAAAATATAAAAAATCGAAAAATATAAAAAATAGAAAAATAGAAAAAATCAAAAATATAAATTTCAAAAAATAAAAATAAAAAAATAAAATTTTGATAAAAGAAAAATATTATCGAACGACGAACAACGAAAGACGCATACGAACAATCAACAAGCCAGTATTGACGTGCGACATGCGACTTGCGACGTGCGACGTGCGACAACGACGCGACCAAACGACGCGACGTAACGACGAGCGACGAGTGACAAGCGGCCAGCGACTGGCTACCAACGACGAGCGAAGTACGAAGGAAGATGAGACATGATGAGACAAAAGAAAAGAAAATTCTAAAATTTTGAAAAAACGAAAAATATAAAAATTCAAAAATATAAATATTGGAAAAATATAAAAAATCGAAAAATATAAAAAATCGCAAAATATAAAAAATAGAAAAATATAAAAAATCAAAAATATAAATTTCAAAAATATAAAAATCTAAAATCTTGAAAAAAGAAAAAATTTTACCGAACGAGGAACAACGAAAGACGCGTACGAACGAGCAACAAGCCATTATTGACGTGCGACATGCGACGTGCGACGTGCGACAACGACGCGACGTAACGACGCGACGTAAACACGAGCGACGAGTGACAAGCGACCAGCGACTGGCTACGAACGACGAGCGAAGTACGAAGGAAGATGAGACATGATGAGACAAAAGAAAAGAAAATTCTAAAATTTAAAAAAAACGGAAAATATAAAAATTCAAAAATATAAAAAAATCGAAGAATATAAAAAATCGAAAAATATAAAAATTCGAAAAATATAAAAAATCAAAAATATAAAAAATCGAAAAATATAAAAAATCCAAAGATATAAAAAATCGAAAAATATAAATAATCAAAAATATAAATTTTAAAAAATTAAAAATAAAAAATTTAAAATTTTCAAAAAAGAAAAATTTTAACGAACGTCGAACAACGAACGATGCATACAAACGAGCAACAAGCCATTTTCGACGTGCGACATGCGACGTACGACGTGCGACAACGACGCGACGTAACGACGCGACGTAACGACAAGCGACGAGTGGCAAGCGACCAGCGACTGGCTACGAACGACGAGCGAAGTACGAAGGAAGATGAGACATGATGAGACAAGAGAAAAGAAAATTGTAAAATTTTGAAAAAACGAAAAATATAAAAATTCAAAAATATAAAAAATCAAAAAATATAAAAAATCGTAAACTATAAAAAATCGAAAACTATATAAAATCAAAAAATCGAAAAATATAAAAAATCGAAAAATATAAAAATCAAAATATATAAATTTCAAAAAAAAATAAAAATCAAAAATCTGAAATTTTGAAAAAAGAAAAATATTAACGAATGACGAACAACGAAAGACGCATGCGAACGAGCAAGAAGCCATTATTGACGTGCGAAATGCGACGTGCGACGTGCGACGACGCGACGTAACGACGCGACATGACGAGCGACGAGTGACAAGCGACCAGAGACTGGCTACAAACGACGAGCGAAGTACGAAGGAAGATGAGACATGATGAGACAAAAGAAAAGAAAATTCTAAAATTTTGAAAAAACGAAAAAAAAATATTCAAAAATATAAAAATCAAAAAAATATAAAAGATCGAAAAATATAGAAATTCGAAAAAATTAAAAAATCAAAAAATATAAAATATCGAAAAATATAAAAAATCGAAAAATATAAAAAATCGAAAACTATAAAAAATTAAAAATATAAATGAAAAAAAAAAAAAAATCAAAAGTATAAGATTTTGAAAAAAGAAAAATATTAACGAACGACGAACAACGAAAGACGCATACGAACGAGCAACAAGCCATTATTGACGTGCGACATGCAACGTGCGACAACGACGCGACGTAACGACGCGACGTAACGACGAGCAACGAGTGACAAGCGACCAGCGACTGGCAAAGAAACGACGAGCGAAGTACGAAGGAAGATGAGACATGATGACACAAAAGAAAAGAAAATTCTAAAATTTTGAAAAAACGAAAAATATGAAAATTCAAAAATATAAAAAAATCGAAAAATATAAAAAATCGAAAAATTTAAAAAACAAAAAATATAAAAAATCGAAAAATATAAAAAATCAAAAATATAAATTTAAAAAAATAAAAATCAAAAATCTAAAATTTTGAAAAAAGAAAAATATTAACGAACGACGAACAAAGAAAGACGCATACGAACGAGCAACAAGCCATTACTGACGTGCGACATGCGAAGTGCGACGTGCGAAAACGACGCGACGTAACGACGAGACGTAACGACGCGACGTTGCAACGAGCGACGAGTGACAAACGACCAGCGACTGGCTACGAACGACAAGCGAAGTACGAAGGAAGATGAGACATGATGAGACAACAATAAACAAAATTATAAAATTTTCAAAAAAACGAAAAATATAAAAATTCAAAAACAAACATTTGAAAAATATAAAATATCAAAAAATATAAAAAAACGAAAAATATAAAAAATCGAAAAATATAAAAATTCGAAAAATATAAAAAATCGAAAAATATAAAAAATCGAAAAATATAAAAAATAGAAAAATAGAAAAAATCAAAAATATAAATTTCAAAAAAAAATAAAAATAAAAAAATAAAATTTTGATAAAAGAAAAATATTATCGAACGACGAACAACGAAAGACGCATACGAACAATCAACAAGCCAGTATTGACGTGCGACATGCGACTTGCGACGTGCGACGTGCGACAACGACGCGACCAAACGACGCGACGTAACGACGAGCGACGAGTGACAAGCGACCAGCGACTGGCTACCAACGACGAGCGAAGTACGAAGGAAGATGAGACATGATGAGGCAAAAGAAAAGAAAATTCTCAACATTTTGAAAAAACGAAAAAAATAAAAATTCAAAAATATAAAAAAATCGAAAAATATAAAAAATTGAAAAATATAAAAAATCGGAAAATATAAAAAATCAAAAACAAAAATCGAAAAATATAAAAAATCAAAAACATAAATTTAAAAAAAAATAAATATCAAAAAACTAAAATTTTGAAAAAAGAAAAATATTAACGAACTACGAACAACGAAAGACGCATACGAACGATCAACAAGCCAGTATTGACGTGCGACATGCGACTTGCGACGTGCGACGTGCGACAACGACGCGACCAAACGACGCGACGTAACGACGAGCGACGAGTGACAAGCGACCAGCGACTGGCTACCAACGACGAGCGAAGTACGAAGATGAGACATGATGAGACAAAAGAAAAGAAAATTCTCAACATTTTGAAAAAACGAAAAAAATTAAAATTCAAAAATATAAAAAATTCGAAAAATATAAAAAATTGAAAAATATAAAAATTCGGAAAATATAAATAATCGAAAAACAAAAATCGAAAAATATATAAAAATCAAAAACATAATTAAAAAAAAATAAATATCAAAAAACTAAAATTTTGAAAAAAGAAAAATATTAACGATTTACGAACAACGAAAGACGCATACGAACGAGCAACATGCCATTATTGACGTGCGACATGCGACGTGCGACAACGACGCGACGAAACGACGCGACGTAACGACGAGCGACAAGTGACAAGCGACTGGCTACGAACGACGAGCGAAGTACGAAGGAAAATGAGACATGATGAGACAACAGTAAAGAAAATTCTAAAATTTTGAAAAATCGAAAACAATAAAAAATCGAAAAATTTAAAAAATCGAAAAATATAAAAAATCGAAAAATATAAAAGTTAAAATTTCAAAAAAAATAAATTCAAAAATCTTAAATTTTGAAAAAAATAATAACGAACGACGAACAACGAAAGAGGCATACGAACGAGCAACAAGCAATTATTGACGTGCGACATGCGACGTTCGACGTGCGACAACGAATCGACGTAACGACGCGACGTAAGGACAAGCTAGTGACAAGCGACCAGCGTCTGGCTACGAACGAGGTGCGAAGTACGAAGGAAGATGAGACATGATGAGACAAAAGAAAAGAAAATTCTAAAATTTTGAAAAAACGAAAAATATAAAAATTCAAAAATATAAATATTGGAAAAATATAAAAAATCGAAAAATATAAAAAATCAAAAATATAAAAAATAGAAAAATATAAAAAATCAAAAATATAAATTTCAAAAAAATAAAAATCTAAAATCTTGAAAAAAGAAAAAAATTTACCGAACGAGGAACAACGAAAGACGCGTACGAACGAGCAACAAGCCATTATTGACGTGCGACATGCGACGTGCGACGTGCGACAACGACGCGACGTAACGACGCGACGTAACGACGCGACGTAAAGACGAGCGACGAGTGACAAGCGACCAGCGACTGGCTACGAACGACGAGCGAAGTACGAAGGAAGATGAGACATGATGAGACAAAAGAAAAGAAAATTCTAAAATTTAAAAAAAACGGAAAATATAAAAATTCAAAAATATAAAAAAATCGAAGAATATAAAAAATCGAAAAATATAAAAATTCGAAAAATATAAAAAATCAAAAATATAAAAAATCGAAAAATATAAAAAATCGAAAGATATAAAAAATCGAAAAATATAAATAATCAAAAATATAAATTTTAAAAAATTAAAAATAAAAAATTTAAAATTTTCAAAAAAGAAAAATTTTAACGAACGTCGAACAACGAACGATGCATACAAACGAGCAACAAGCCATTATTGACGTGCGACATGCGACGTACGACGTGCGACAACGACGCGACGTAACGACGCGACGTAACGACAAGCGACGAGTGGCAAGCGACCAGCGACTGGCTACGAACGACGAGCGAAGTACGAAGGAAGATGAGACATGATGAGACAAAAGAAAAGAAAATTCTAAAATTTTGAAAAAACGAAAAATCTAAAAATTCAAAAATATAAAAAAATCGAAAAATATAAAATATCGAAAAATATAAAAAATCGAAAATATAAAAAATCGAAAAATATAAAAAATTGAAAAATATAAAAATCAAAAATATAAATTTGAAAAAATAAAAATCTAAAATTTTGAAAAATGAAAAATATTATTGAACGACGAACAACAAAAGACGCATACGAACGAGCAACAAGCCATTATTGACGTGCGACACGCGAAGTGCGACGTGCGACAACGACGCGACGTAACGACGAGCGACGAGTGACAAGCGACCACCGACTGGCAACGAACGAAGAGCGAAGTACGAAGGAAGATGAGACATGAGACAAAAGAAAAAAAATTCTAAAATTTTGAAAAAACGAAAAATATAAAAATTCAAAAATATAAAAAATAGAAAAATTTAAAAAATCGAAAAATACAAAAAATCGAAAAATATAAAAAATCGAAAAATATAAAAAATCAAAAATATAAGTTTCAAAAAAAAAAATCTAAAATTTTGAAAAAACGAAATTATTAACTAACGACGAACAACGAAAGACGTATACGAACGAGCAACAAGGCATTATTGATGTGCGACATGCGACGTGTGACGACGCGACGAAACGACGCGACGTAACGACGAGCGACGAGTGACAAGCGACCAGCGACTGGCTACGAACGACGAGCGAAGTACGAAGGAAGATGAGACAAAAGAAAAGAAAATTCTAAAATTTTGAAAAAACGAAAAATATAAAAATTCAAAAATATAAAAAATCGAAAAATATAAAAAATCGTAAACTATAAAAAATCGAAAAATATAAAAATTCGAAAAATATAAAAAATCAAAAAATATGCAAAATCGAAAAATATAAAAAATCGAAAAATATAAAAAATCGAAAAATATAAAAATTGGAAAAATTTAAAAATTCAAAAATACAAAAATTGAAAAATAAAAAAAATGTTAAATATAAAAAATCTAAATATATAAAAAATCTAAAAGTATAAAAATTCAGAAAATATAAAATTTCGAAAAATATAAAAATTCGTCAAATATAAAAATTCGAAAAATATAAAAATTCAAAAATTTAAATTAAAAAAAATCTAAAATTTTGAAAAAAGAAAAATATTAGCGAAGGACGAACAACGAAAGACGCATACGAACGAGCAGCAAGCCATTATTGACGTGCGACAAACGACGAGCGACGAGTGACAAGCGACCAGCGACTGGCTACGAACGACGAGCGAAGTACGAAGGAAGATGAGACATAAAACACACAAAAGAAAAAAATTCTAAAATTTTGAAAAAACGAAAAATATAAAAATTCAAAAATATAAAAATTTGAAAAATATAAAAAATTGAAAAATATAAAATTTCGAAAAATATAAAAATTTGAAAAATATAAAAATTCAAAAGTTTTAAAAATCGAAAAATTTAAAAAATCAAAAAATATAAAAATAAAAAAATGTAAATTTCAAAAAAATAAAAAATCTAAACTTTTGAAAAAAAGAATAATATTAGGGAACGACGAACAACGAAAGACGCATACGAACGAGCAACAAGCCAATATTGACGTGCGACAAACGACGAGCGACGAGTGAGAAGCGACTGGCTACGAACGATGAGCGTAGTACGAAGGAAGATGAGACATAAAACACAAAAGAAAAAAATTCTAAAATTTTGAAACGAAAAATATAAAAATTCATAAATATAAAAATTTGAAAAATATAAAAAATCGAAAAATATAAAAATTCGAAAAATATAAAAATTAAAAAAATATAAAAATTCAAAATTTTTAAAATTTTGAATATAAATGAACGTAGAATAGAGATCGACGAAGCACGGAAAATGAAGGACGAAAAGAAGACGTAACTCACGAACGACGACACGAAAGTGGAATGACGAATAGTATAAAAAAGTCAAAAAATATAAATTTCGAAATATATAAAAAATAAAAAAATATAAAAATTCAAAAATCTAAAAATTTGAAAAATATAAAATTCGAAAGAATAAGTTTTAAAATTTTACAAATATTGACGAACAAAGAACGATTAGCGACGAACGACAAATGAACGTCAAACATAGATCGACGAAGCACGGAAAATGAAGGACGAAAAGAAGACGAACACACGAAAGACGACACGAAAGGGAAAAGACGAATGACGAGACAGCGTTTAAACACGAACGTTGAGGTATGAAAGACAAAAGGCCGGAGTCGAAAGACAAAAGACGAAAGAGTCAACACGAAAAAAGGAGTCTAAATTCAAAAACTATAAAAATTATATAAAAATATAAAAAATCGAAATAATAAAAAATCAACAAATATAAAATATCAAAAAATTTAAAATTTTTAAAAATTTCAAAATTCAAAAAATATAAAAATTCAAAAAATAATAATTTTGAAAAATATAAAAAATCAAAAAATATAAAAAATCAAAAAATTTAAAATTCAAAAAATATAAAATTTTGAAAAATATGAAAATGCAAATTTATATGAAATGCAAATAAAAAAAAATAAAATTCGAAAAATTAAGTTTCAAAATTTTACAAATTTTGACGAACGACGAACGACAAATGAACGTCAAAAATAGATCGACGAAGCACGGAAAATGAAGGACGAAAAGAAGACGTAACACACGAAAGACGACACGAAAGGGGAAAGACGAATGACAAGGCACGAGCGTTTAAACACGAACGAAGGAGACTAAATTCGAAAACTATAAAAATTATATAAAAATATAAAAAATCGAAAAATATAAAAAGTCAACAAATATAAAATATAGAGTTGATAGAGAAAGGCGAAGAAAAATAGGCGAACAACGAAACATTAGAACACACTAAAAAGCGGAAAATCTGAAAGCACAAAAGATCAAAAAACGTAAAAATTTAAAAAATATGAAAATTTGAAAAATATAAATTTCGATATAATATAAAAAATAAAAAAAATAAAAAAAATTAAAAAATTTAAAAATTCGAAAAATATAAAAATTCAAAAAATATAAAAATTCAAAATGTATAAATTTCGAAAAAATGAATTTCAAAATTTTACAAATTTTACAAACGATGAACGACGAGCGACGAACGGCAAATAAACGTCGTACAAAGATCGATCAATCACGAAAGATGAAGGACGGAAAGAAGACGACAACACACGAAAGACGAAACGAAAGGGGAAGACGAATGACGAGACACGACCGTTTAAACACGAACGTTGAGGTATGAAAGACAAGCGACGAGAGTCGAAAGACAAAAGACGAAAGAGTCAAGACGAAAAAAGAAGACGAGAGATGATGGAGAAAACAGGAACGACAATAGGCGAACGACGAAACATTAGAACACACTAAAAAGTGGAAAATACTGAAATAACTAAAGTCAAAAAACATTAAAATTCAAAAACATAAAAATTCGAATAATATAAAAATTTGAGAAATATCAAAATTTGAAGAATATAAAAATTCAAAATATATAGAAATTCGGAAGCTTACATTTTTCGAAATTAATAAAGAACGAACGACGAGCGAAGAACGAAGAATGACGTGCGAAGAGCGACGAACGACAATTGAAAGACGAACGAAGAACAATGAACAACGAAGGACGAAAAAACCGAGACGATAAAAGACCAAAGACTACAGATAAGGGTAAGGACGATCGACGAGAGACGAGCGACGAACAACAAATGATATGCGACAAACGACCAGCGATGTGAGACGATAGTCGAAAGACAAACGACGTAAGAGATAAAACGAAAGAAGACCTTAGATGATGGAGGAAAGATGATCGTCGAAACATCTAAACACAAACGGACAGACGGGCGAATAGGTAGACGGACAAACGGTTGGATGGACAGAAGACAGTTGGAGGGACAGAAGGATAGAGACGCGGACGGACCGACGAGCGGATAGAAGTACGGACAGACGACCGGACAGACGAAAAGAAAGATTGACGGACAACAGGGCGGACAGAGTGAAAGACAAGCGGACTGATGGACGGACAGACAAACAGAAGGAAAGGAACAGGCGGACTGGCAGACGGCCGGTCAGAAAGACGGACTGACAGGCGAACAGGCAGAGGGACAAACAAACTGACAAACGGACGGACACGGAAATGGACAAACCGACGTAAAGACGGACGAACAGACGGGCGAATATCGGACAGACTGACAGAAAAAATGACGGACGGACAGACGGATGAACAGACGAACATGCAGACGGACGGACAGATGGACGAACAGACGAACGAACAGACGGACGGACTGGTGGACGGACAACCGGACGGTCGGAAAGACGGAAGGACAGTCGGACGGACGGACAAATGGACGGACGTACTGATGGACTGTCGGACGGACTGGCGGTCTGGCAGACGGAGGGACTGACGGACGAACCGACGGACAGACAGATGAGGGGACAGACGGAGGGACAGATGGACGGATAGATGGATGGACAGACGGCTACACAGACAGCCAGGGAGACGGACGGGCAGACGGACGGGCAGACGTACAGACAGATAGACGGACCTATCGACGGGCAGACGGACGGATAGATGGGCGGACGAACATATTGACAGACGGACGACCAGACGGATAGACGGACGGACAGATCGCCGATACGATAGACCGACAAACGGATGACGGGTGGACAGACGGTCGGACTGTCGGACGGATAGACGGACAGACGGACGGGAAGGTGATCGAAGAGACGGACGGACAGATGGTTGGAAAGACTTGGCGGACGAACCGACGGACGGCGTACAGACTGACGACGGACGGGCCGACAGAATTACAGACGGAGTGACAGACGGTCAGACAGACGGACGGAGAGGCTGATGAATAATCTTAATTGTCAGACGGACGACAGGCGGACAGACAGACGGACAGACAGACGTAATGACTGACCGACGGACAGATGGATGACGACTAAACTGTCGGACATACAGATGGACGGACAGGCGGAGCGACAGACGGACGGGGAGACAAACGGGCAGACATACGGACAGTCAGAATGACGTACAGACGGACAAACCGACAGACGGGAAGACAGATGGACGGATAAACGAACGGACGGGTAGACAGAGACGGGGGGACAGGCGGACGAAAGGCAGATGAACAAATAGAGTTTTTGGTCTGACGGACGGGCAGACAAACGGACAGTCGGATGGACAGACTGACGCACAGAGGGACAGACAGATGGATGGGTAATCCGACGGACTGGCGGACGGATGGACAGAGGACGGACTGGCGGACGGGCAGACAGACTGACAGACAATACATGATGGCTGAGAAGAGTGTGGGACGAAAGCGAAAAGCTAGCCCAGATTGAAGAGGTAAGAAAACTTGCTCAAGTAAGTGCCATTCTATAGAACCACCGGTTTTCTTTTAAAACGCGTTTTTCGTGGCACCGCCACTTTTTTTGTGACATTTCTTCTTTTAATCAACGTTTTTTTAAGTAATATTTCCAACATTATGCTTGTAATTTAATAAATCTATTATATAATTTTGCTTTTCTTTTCCAGTAAAAATATTTTACAATACTGATCAATGATCATTGATGAAGATGATGGTTTCTCGCATGTTTGAAATACGTGCTCGTTTGCTTTCCCGTTTCTTAATCTTCTTTGTATTTTTTCATTTCCATTCTTCAAGTTTGCTTGACTATTCGGCTTTGTATTTCTTCAACTTTGTAGCGCCCGTGCACGTAGGTAGCGCCCGTGCACGTATACATCGTTGCTCACTTGTTTTCTTCGTTTCTAGTGGTTCTTTGTGTTCGTACTTGTTGAGTGCGCGTTCGCATTTGTCTCCGCTTTCGTTTCTTGATAATGTTCCTCTCATCTTCGTGACGTTAATAATGATCACTTCGAATCTTTGATCTAAAATGAAGACGAAGTTGAGGGCGCAGACAGAACAAACAGGGAAGAGGACGAAGAATACGGCTCGAAAATGAAAATGATTCCGGATATCGATAGCGAACTTAATTGTGAAGAAAAATCACTAACATGAAACGATCACATCAGTCAAAGAAGATTATAAAATGACCTGGACGCTTAAGATACAATAATTAATTGCAAAGATAGTAATCACTAAATTCAATTAAAAGACGAAAACAATATGACTAACCAATACTTGAAAAGGTTCTCATCATATTCCTGTGACATGTACATTCTTAATGTTTATAATAATAATAATAATAATAATTTGTAATTTTTGTAATTTTATTAACTTCTTCAGTTTAGGGTCCAGATAAGTCAGAGACTTATCATCTGGTTCCCGTACAATTCATATAATATGCAAACAGTTTTGTCATATAAAACATTTTAACAATAAATTAATATAATTATTACAATTATACAATAATTAATAATATTTTACATGTTATATATGTAGAATCTTGGGTTTAGGACGAACGGAATAAGACACGAATTAAACGAAACGAACAATACTATATTAAATAAATTGAAAAATACATTGAAATACAGTGAACGACTTGAATCCAACAACTTCCCAAAAACTAACTAACTCTCTCACCCCACACTCGCTCACTCCTTCCCATTTCTCTCGCAGCGCGGCGCCACTGTAGCCCGATACTACGTGATTCAAGTTTCGAATCCCACATTCGGCCATCCTCGAAAGCCTTCAGCCTCTGAAGGAAATACGTATGGCTTCATATAATCTGCTGATGTTGTGGTTATCATGGATCCATCTTCATCGAAGTTTCCTACTCGAATCACCTCATATCGATCATTACCTTTCACTTGACTGACCTTGTAAGGCCCCAGATACTTTTGTTTGATTTTCATACCTGGTCCAAACTGGGTTCTTCTGATCGCTACAATATCCCCTTCTTGATAATTTCGAGCTTCTTTCGAGTGTTTGTCATGGTACTTCTTATTTTCTTCTTGGATCTTCAGGATGGATTTTTTGGCTGCATTTCGAAGATCTTCTCTTTCACGATCAAACAATTCAACTGCTTCTTGTTCCAAGACTTCTAAAATGGCTGCGTCATCTTGGTGTCTCATCTTCACACCAAATAGGACTTCAAACGGGCTTCTGCCAATACTTCGCTGAAAAGTACTGTTGATACATCTCTGTAATTTATTTACATGTCGATACCATTGTTCAGGTTTATCTTTGGAGAACTTCGTGAGAACTGGTACTATTATGCCATTGATTCGTTCCACTTGACCATTTCCACGTTGCACGCCAGTAGTAGTGAGAACGTGTTCGATCTTCTCTTTTGCACAGTACTCTTGGAATGTTGTAGAAGTAAAAGCTGCTCCTCGGTCACTTATTATTCTGTATGGATTTCCAAACGATGCCTGCATAATGTCCATCTTGCTCAGAACTTCACTCGCGTTGGTTGTTTTGGTTGGAAAAATCCATGTAAATTTGGAGAAACTGTCAACAACAACAAATAAATATTTGTAGAGTTTTGAAGTTGCAGTAATAGGTCCTATGTGGTCCACATGGTAAGTATGTAGTGGAATGTCGCCTTTAGGTCGAAGTAAACCCTCCTTTTTTCCTTTCTTCTTTTCTGCCATAATACAGGTTATACAACATTCAACTAGATGGTCCAGCTTTTCCCTCAATCTAGGAACATAGTAGTCTGCTTGAATAATCTCTTGCATTTTCTTAGTGCCAAAATGACCATTGTCATGCACTTTCTTCAAAACTTCTTGTTGCATACTGGTAGGTAGTACTACGACGTTTCTTCCGTCTATTGTCTTCATAAGGATCTCGTTCTGCATCGAATAGTCTTCATAGGGTTTTTTGAGTAAAAGTTGAATGATTACGTTCAGTCGTTCTTCTTTCTTCTGCTCCTTCTTAATTACTTCTAGCATTATATCTTCAACCATCATAACCGGATTTCGACTCAACGCATCCACGTGTTTCATTCTATCGCCCATACGGTGTTCAATTTCATAATCGAACTCTTCAAGTTGAAGAGCCCATCTTGTGACTTTTGGTGGTAAATTGATCTTCCCCAACGTTTTCTGGAAAGCTTGACAGTCAGTAATAATTTTAAATCTTATACCTAACAAATACACTCTAAATTTTTTAAGAGCTTCAATGATAGCCAAGACTTCAAGTTCATAAGAACACCATTTCTTCTCTTCTTCACTCGTTTTGCGACTCATATAATGAACAGGGTGAAAATATTTCTCTTCTGTTTTTTTCTGGAGCAGCACTGCGCCGTATCCCAGCTTACTGGCGTCAGTATGCAACTCAGTGACGGCTTCTGGATCGTAAATTCTCAAAACTGGTTCGTTACTCAAAGCTTCTTTAAGTTTTGAAAAAGACAATTTCTGAGTGTTCCCAAAGAAGAAATGTTGCCCATCCCTGACCTCGTACAATGGGTATGCCATTTTGGCATAGTCTTTCACAAATCTTCTAAAATAACCTGTGAGGCCAAGGAAACTTTGGACTTGCTTTACAGTCTTAGGCTCGGGAAAATGTTGTACAGCTTTGATCTTAGTGGGTGAAGGGGTTACACTGCCACTTTCGACAACATAACCTAAAAATTCAATTTTAGTTTGAAGAAATTTACATTTTTTACGATTCAATTCTAACCCATTTTCTGCTGCTACTTTCAAAACTTGAACTAAGTTGTCAAAAGCGTCATCGTAATCCTTACCCGGTATAATTATATCATCCATATAAATAATCGCAATTGACTTCCTGACTAAATCTTTAAAAACATTGTCGACGAATCTCAAGAAACTGGTAGGGCTATTACACAGACCAAAAGGTGTCTCTACAAATTCATACTGATTGTCCGGTGTAACAAAGGAAGTATATTTTTGACTATTTTTTTCTACAGGGACGTGAAAAAACCCATTCTTCAAATCAACTACGGAGAACACACTAAAATTTACAAGAGCATCAATTTTATCGTCGACTAATGGCATCGGGAAACGATCCCTTACTATCTTTTTATTTAATTGTCTAAAATCGATACAAACTCTATGTGAACCGTCTTTCTTTGGTATTATCACTACTGGGCTGGCATACTCACTATCACTAGGTCGGATAATGTCCTTTTCAAGCCACTCCTTGATCTGATCACTTAGTATCTTCTTCTCCTTCGGAGCTAATCGGCGTGGTTGTAAACACACTGGGTCGTCGTCCTTCAGTTTTATCTTCGTCGCGATGTTAGTCTTCACTTGTTTCTGGGGTGAGTAATCTTCAAGTAATTGGCGAACCTTCGCTTCGTAGGGAGCAGGAACATCAATTTCGTCTACAGCAATACATTGAAGCACTTTCAAGTCTTCATGGAATTCGGTGTACGTTGCATTTAACAGTAGTCCATCGTTGTCTTGTCCTTGTTCACATCTAGCTGGAACTTGCCTCACTGAGATTTTGCCCTGACTAATGGTGATCTCCATGTCTTTAATCCACTCTTGTCCAAGGATAAAGTTATATTTCATCGAGTCTTTTGGAACTACATAAAATGGCGTGCTGTATACCTGGTTGTCGATTTCGATGTCCAGCTTGACTCTCCCAACAGGATTTGTTGTCTTGTTCCCCAATCCGGTGAAGCATCGGGTCGTTGGACTCATTTCTGGACGGCCTATCTTCTCGTAGATATCAGTTGGTACTAAATTGACATCACTGCCTGTATCTAGTAACGCCCGGTAGTTTCTTCCTCTCACCTTCATTGATATAAGACCCTCGTCGTTTGAACTTATACATCCCACACTCTGACTCTCCTTAGTGCAATTTGGCGCAATGTGACCAAACATATTGCACTTAAAACATTTGGGTCCTTTATCTTTGTTCGTGCAGTTGACTCTTTCATGCTCCTTCGATCCACAACTGAAACACCGTTTCTGACCTGGCCGCTTCCCATCTGAATTTTTGTTGCCATGATCTTCTTTTGTTGAACTAGTTTGATTTTTGTTTTCCTTATTTCGATGTTTGCTTTCTTCCTTCTGTGTAGTTGTCTGTCGTCCTTTTGATTTTTCCTTCATCCTCTCGTATGCCTCAAAACATTTCTTCAGTTCTTGAATATTTCTTGCACTATACAAAATGGCTTTGTTGCTCTCGTAATCTTGAATTCCATCGATGATATACTCGACGAGTGCTTCTTCATCTACTGTTCCTTGGTTGGCTATTTCAATCATCGAGTATATGTACTGCTTCGCCGTCTCGTCAGATAATCGTTTACGTTTCCGTAATTGGCTGTGTACTGTAGCACTGCTGAGTTTGGTGGTAAACTCTTTCGTCAGGTCTTTCTTGAATTTTTTCCATGTTGATATTTTTTTGGTCAACATAAATTTCTTCGCAGAGCCTTTAAGCATTCGTTTTGCATAAATAATCTTTTGCAAATCATGCCATTCTAACAAATTACTTATATCTTCAAATTCATTGAGCCATTGTTCGACTTGTATTTTATCATCGCCTGAAAACTCTGTCAAACTATTTTCAACATCACGAATTGTAAATTCATGTTTGGCTCTATTGCCTTCTCGTCTACTACGTTCACGCCGATCACGTTCACGTCTGTCACGTTCATGTTCATTGCGTTCACGTCTGTCGTGTTCACGCTCGTTGCATTCACGCCTGTCATGTTCGTAATGTGTCTCGCGCATGTCGCGCCATCTATGATCACGCCGTTTTGTTTTTGTGGGTTGTTTAAGCATCTCTTGATCAGAACTGTCATCACTTTCTGAATAATCGGACGTGTCAAAATTTAGCTTACCTTTTTTCATATTCAAACTCAATTTCTTGGAATTGCGTGAATCATAACCTAATTCTTCTTCTGACTCACTTTCACTTGACGTTGGTCTGGAACTTTTCTTATCGAGTACTTTCTTTTCTGTTTTCGATACCTTTTTCCTTTTATCCCCTATGTTGTCACTGAAAAAATGTGCGTAATATTCGTCAGAGTCCATATCATTTTCTTTTTCCGTGTTACTTTCGTTCTTTGTTTTGATATCGTCTTCGTCTTTGTTCATAATGTCCTTCTTCTCAGGGTCATTAGTTTTCCCAAAAAATATTGCTGCTGTCTTCAATCGTTCAATTAGAATCAACTTCTTACCATCAGTCGGTAACTTCAATTTTTCCAATTCTTCTTGCAACTTGGCAACTGTAAATGTTTCGATTTCTTTGATGTTGATTACAGATCCTCCTTTTATGACTGTTTGCCGTATTTGTTTTGGCGTCTCTTGAATTTTTGTCTCCTTGTCATTCTGTTCGTCTATCTCTCCCTTCACTTTCTTGTCGTCCAAGTCGTTTTTCATGTTAATCTTTTTTTCATCATCTGCCATCTTTTCTCGACTTGCGGTGGAATCTGCGTCGAAACACGAACGAACTTAACTGAACTCGTAGTCGTCTTCTACTCGTTCCGTACAACTGGCTTCGTTCCGCGTATCCCCACAACAATCCCGCCCGGCTAACCTCTTTTCCTTCTGCAATGTTCCATCGATTCGCGCCGAACTTTTTCCGGAATTCGCCCGTATATCCCGGCTGAGCCCCCAAATGTAGAATCTTGGGTTTAGGACGAACGGAATAAGACACGAATTAAACGAAACGAACAATACTATATTAAATAAATTGAAAAATACATTGAAATACAGTGAACGACGTGAATCCAACAACTTCCCAAAAACTAACTAACTCTCTCACCCCACACTCGCTCACTCCTTCCCATTTCTCTCGCCACGCGGCGCCACTGTAGCCCGATACTACGTGATTCAAGTTTCGAATCCCACATATATTTGTATTTTATGATTGAACTTAACATAGTTATTTGTATATGATGCAAATTAATACATAGTCTCATCACATATTGCAATAACGGTATATCGTTTTAGTTTGGTACACACCTTATAAACCTTCTTAATTTCACAGAAAATATTCTATGGTTACTCAATTTTGTTTATGAATTTCAATTTAGTCTCTTTCTTTTATTGACAAAAGTGTCCTATACACTGTTGTTGGTTGTCACACCACAGGTTTGTTTATTTGCAGCCATGATTTAATTTTGTTGTTAAAGTCTTTGTGGTTGGTTTTTGGGTATTTAATGTCTTTGGGTATCTGGTTGTATAGTTTAGGTATCAGATACTTAAGAGTTCTTTTTCCATAACTGTTGTATGTTAATGGTACTTGGTACTCTGGATTTCTTGTTTTGTACCCATTTGGTGCATCAATTTTGAATTTATTATCATTATTGTTCCGAATTATGTTGAGGTACATGTAGAATCCTTTTGGTGTTAGAGTGTTGTAGCAAGCTGGCAGGTCGCACTGGCTGAGATTTCTCTTCTTGGCCATTATTTTTAATACTTTAGCCTGTATATTTTCCAATTTGCTTAAGTATGTTTGGCATGCACCACCCCAGGCTCGCACACCATATCTCAGTAATGATTCAATTAGTGAGGTATATATAATTTTCAAAATTGGCTCATTTACAAAAGTCTGAATTGAATACATACAGCCAGCTATCATTTTTACTTTGTTGAACAGGCAATTTGTGTGCAAGTTATATCTCAGGTACTCATCCAAAACAACTCCTAGATATGAGTAATGTGTTACGTAGTCAATCTTGATACATTTATTACTACAACCAATGGTTGTGCATTGATATTCATGCAGAGTTAATTTTTCTAATTTTAAGTTTTTACGTTTTTTCCGAGTTTTGAAATGAATTACTTTGGTTTTCACAGGATTAGCATACAAGTTGTTTTCATATGACCAGTTGACAATGTTGTTAAATTCTGTTTGTATTTGGTCTTTACATTTGTTTATGTCGCTATTAGAGTACAAAAGAGCAGCATCATCTGCATACATGTAAAGTTTGCAATTTTCTATGTTTTTAAATATGTTGTTGGCATATATTAAAAATAGCACTGGCCCTAAGCAACTTTCTTGCGGTACTCCATGTTTGATAGTTTTGGGATGACTTAAGATATTGTTTATTTTGACTAATATTTTTCTATTCTCTAGATAGCTTTTAAACAGTCTTAAAAACCGATCTTCAATGCCTATTTCTTGCAGTCTCTTCAGCAGAATTGTGTGACTAACAGTGTCAATAATAATAATAATAATAATAATAATAATAATAATAATAATAATAATAATAATAATAATAATAATAATAATAATAATAATGTGTATATTAGACCTAGTGAAATACTCCGCGAATAATCAATCGGAAATTAATTTTAATTGATTCGTAAGTACAAAGTGTGAAGGAAAGAATCAAAACACTGATCAGTAAAAATATTTCTGGAGTTATTTCATATTTTTGGATGAATATTTCAGACCCTTATCTTAACATAAGCTCCTATTACGGATTTCGTTTTGATACGAAACATGAAATTAAATAAAATTCATTTAAAATATTAATAATGAAAATAATATTCCGTAAAACGAAAATCATAAATGCATTTCTGACATTCAGTTACGTTATTTTTATTATGCTGATCGTAAACAAGTGAATACTTTATGTTTATTGAAAACAAACGAATAGTTAAAGAGTACATTCACTGTGGAAGCGAACACAAATTGTTTATTAATATATTTTCCATCGTGACTAATATTGAGACGAAGCCAACTTATCTCCACATTGAAGGAATGTCAATGATTTTTTTCAAAAAACGAATAGTAATTGCATTGAATTTACTGCTTTAAATATAGTACTTCGGTAATGAAAAGGTGTAAGAAAGAGGAAAAGGAAGAACAAGTTGAGAAAAGTAGGAAAAGAAATAGGAAACAAATGTGTATGCATAGGATATTATGATGCACAGGTATAAAAGTTGTAATGAAAAAACAAAAACAAAAATACGAAGTGGATACGAAAAGAGCGAAAATGTGAATCAGTACAAAAGTGACACTGTTATTAGTAGTAGGATATAGTAAGTAACAAAAACAAATCACATACGTTACATGTTGTCAATTTCCAGGTCGCACGATGTCGTAGAAAACGCTAATAATATTATTATAAAAGAATATATATGTTTATATGTTTTCGAATTTTTCTTTACAAGCAGAATACGTCAGTTGTCAAGGAGATAGGAATTGTGTAACATTGTTGAACATTGATTTCCTCACGATAAAAATACATTTAAAATCATACAAAATATTTGAATGGAAACGTATCTTAGTGAAGAAGTGTATTTTAATATGTAAAGTTGATTAATAATGTCATACTACGATGCAGATGGAAAATGACCTTGTTAATACATTAAATAAAAAGTATATTTTGTTTTAAATTATTTAGGCTGGGCACTACTCATTCTAGCCTCTTTGACAGTACTTTTCCTCCGACTTGGTCTTTCCAAATCGCATATTCCACTTAGAATGTAAGTCATAATGATTTTTGGATAGTGGCTACCCTTCATCATATCAACTTTCTCTAGCTAGTTATTATACGGTTATACTTTTATTGCAAAAGGATCATCATCATCATGATCAGAAAGGGATAATATTTTTAATTCTTTCCTTTTCATTACATCCCGATTGCACCCTTTCGCACTTCTCTGAAACAACATTTCAGCAGCCTGAAGTTAACTCCAGTCCTTTTTCTTTAGTGTCCATGACTAGATTCCAAATGCGCAGGTTGGTATTGTCACAAATTTGAAAAATTATAGTATTGTGCTCTCCTTACTTTATTTCTTAATAATTTATTAATTGCATTAAATAGCTATAGAAATTTGTATTTTCCCTTAAGGTCTTCATTACAGTGCAATCGGGATGTGATAACCCAAACATTTAAAACTGTATAAGCTTACCTGTTCCATCATGTCGTTTTCTAGATCAATTTTGGTTCTAATTCGGATGTTCAGTTCTTCTTTGGATCATGCTAGTACCATTTTTCTGCTACGTTGTTGCCAAATGTTTTGTGTATATTGTAATTAACAAATTGGCACACTCTATCATGTCGAAATATGTATTCATATTTAGCAAGCCTAGGACAGTCCAAGGGACTTGGACCGGCAGTCCAAGGGACTTGGACCGGCTTTTGATAAAATGTTTAAAATATCGTATGTGTTTCAAGTAAGATTCTCATACTTTAAATTATTTCACTTAATGAGCCACTGCTTACAATAAAGCTGATACCATACGACGGTATGGATCTGCTTGTTTCTTCCTGACGTAGTCTACAGTTAGTGTCAATATTTTCTCTGAGGATGTGTCTTCTGTAGTATTTGGTTTGATGGTTTCGTCCTGTGCTGCAATTACGAGGCTCTCAGTTTCTCCTTTCGGTTGACTAACGTTTAACCACTTGAACGACTTTTCTTGGTCGCTTAATTTTTCTTCCATTTTACGTACTAATTGCCCATGTATTGGTTTATTTTAATATCGATTGATTTTTTCCTTCAGTGCTGGTACATCATCTTTAGTTACTCTTTCAACATTCTCTTCTTCCCCTGTACTTCTTCTCAGCTGCTGGTCTGATTATGCTTTAAAATTTAATCAGTATTCACATATCTCACCCACGAGCCACCACCACAACCAGGATAAGATTAAAGCTCCCGATTGGTCTTCCGACGTGTGTGATCATGTAAGTCTGTATAAGTAAAGGGTTAGGATATAACAAGGAGGAGAAAGGAAAGATCTCGCGCGATCCGCGGCACGTTTGTTAGTGTACTGCTCCAGCATTCGCCTGGTGTTGATCGACGAAACCACGCACTCAGATCGAAGAAACTCAGTGCAGCCGGTCCCTAGATTTCTCCTCCTGACAATGCGAATTCGACCTAGGTAGTGTCGAAAGTCCTGCCTCCGCCGGGACTTGGACCGGCTTTTGATAAAATGTTTAAAATATCGTATGTGTTTCAAGTAAGATTCTCATACTTTAAATTATTTCACTTAATGAGTCACTGCTTACAATAAAGCTGATACCATACGACGGTATGGATCCAAGGAATAGGCCGTCCGCCATTAAATATTTGCTATTCACGAGGTACATTATGGAACAGTCATTTTTTTATATTCGTGATATGTAAAGGGCTGTTGTACGGTATGTATCAGTGGTTGTTTGTGCTCTGAAATCGGGTTGAAGTGCTATCTCTTATCCGAATCTTACACTATTTTGATCACTTGATCTTATCCTTTCATTTTTATATCATCACGTGAGTCAAACCCGAAGCGCGCACAGTTCCATTTTGACACATTCACTACCAGTAGTGTCCATATCATTTTTTGATCACCAGCGTACCTCTCAACTTCAAAAGTGCAAAACACGAAACCTATATAACCTAATACGCAGAAAAAAAATTAAGACTTACCTTACATTTTAAAGATTAGATTAATTCTAATCTTCAAAATTGCGTTCCTGTTAATAACTTTTTCTACGAATGTTTTCTGAATTACTGAGAACTAAATCACTTTCAGAAAACATGGTTCGCACTGGTCTGCAATCTCAAATTGCATAAATTAATCACATCACTACCGCACTTGCGAACAAGCACATTCGCAGACAAGAACTGACAATCAATCACAAGTAATTGACTTCAAGAATGACAGATAAAGAAAGAAAGAACAGAAGCGTCAATGGAATGCACCAGTCATAAATTTCTCAACAAATAATGATCACTTTCAAGATAATTTTTGTGATAATTACGTAAATAATGGTATAACATTTCCTTTTGTTCAAACTTAGTGCACGGACTCTGAATTTGTATGTTGAACTAAATTCAGTATATTGGACGTTCTGGTGGGAAACCCAAAAAGTTGCTGAAGACGTGTTGCGATAAGAATATTAACCAGCCCCCTGGGTTATGCTGCATTCCACGGTGCATTGGACGTAGCTCAGACTCTAGCACTCAGAGCCTCTAACAGGAGTGAAGTGGAGGCAGCCATCGCTTCATTCTCCGCCGTGGTTGTCATAGCAACCGTCACATGATTTGAGTCGCAAGCTGTGCCGCAAGCAAATACAGTTCAGCACAGTCCCTGAAATGCTTCCCTACGAGTAGATACACAATGACGTACGGTATGCCCTTCACTTCTTTCCCTGACGGCCCGCCACTGGTATAGCATTGTTGCTGCTGAAGGCCACTAATATCTATAATAATAATAATAGTAATAATAATAATAATAATTCATTATTACTATTATTATTTAGTATTTCCTGGCGCGTTAACTATTTTCATTAGTCCCATAAATAGAGTGCATGTTATATCCCTGGAGACTGGTGTTCCCCAGAATGTCAGACGAATCCACATGCGTTGTTTGCCCCTCCAGCGGGGCACCGCTCCAGCCGGAATAGGCTTTAAGCTCTCATCATGTGGGGCAGTGTGGTGCATATAATTATACTTATCGAAGTCACGTAAGGAACAGTGTGGGGTGGTAGACCACGCAAGGCATGCTCGCGATCTTCCCTCGCCGAGAGGGAAGGGCGGGATCCAGGCACCAGCCTGTTGGCATACTTGTGCGTCGGCGGGGAGTGAGGCTAGAGGCTGACCCCGACGCACTCTCCTCCCTCGGGGTGAATTCTTCCTGGTAGAACAAGGAACAGTGGGGCGTGGTAGACATGCGAGGCTTATACTACTGCTAGCGATCATTTTAACTCATCTTGCCGTTCATCCCGTCTTTCCACACATCCTCTTTTAACACTTGATCAGTTGTGGATGGAGTGGATACACGAGGACATGCAGTATGCTCTTCTCCTCTTCACCTGACAACTCGGCTCTGGTATAGCATTTGGAGAGACGTTCAAGCTCCCGTTTGGATGACAGTGTCACAGCTGATCAAGTGTCAACAGACTTAATGTTTTAATCGAAGTGGATATTTGAAGACCCAGAATTAAAAGATCTGTTTTAAATTGGCAAGATCACAAGTGCGGTCAGATCCATTGCGGAATATCAATTTTGAAGAAAATATGTGAATGTTCAGAAGCTAATGTGTCCATAAACGAACGGTCAGACAGGCGTTTTGAAAAATTACCTTCTCTGTACAACTGTGCTCAATTTTGACTGCACGACAACATTGCTAGACAGTTTTGGACCCGAGGCAATGCTGAACCTCCCCCCCCTGTAATATCTTATTAACCTCTATAAAAAAAATGACTATAAATAATTAAGTTAAAAAATTCATTGAACATTTTATGAAACATTAGACTACTGTACCATGAATTACAAAATTACGATAACAATTTTCCCAAGGTCAATTTTTTTCACTTTTTTACTCTCAGTCACATGATCAAGCCTCTTAACTTGCAGGACCCCCCCCCCCCCCCTATCTGCCCATATCTAGAGCTGGCACTGCATATATAGGAAAGTAATAAACTATGTACAGAATCTAGGCAAATCCATTTTTGAAAAATTTAGGGACCCACAAAATGTATTTTTTTTACAGATTTGGCACTATTTTCTGCAGCGTTACATAACATTATCCAAGAAATTAAAAATACCTACAACTCTCATTAAAAATAAAAGTCAGAGCAATGATTTATTGTTCTTGGTTCCTTTAAATAAAAAAAAATCTGAAATATTTATCCACTAATTTAAAAAGAGAATGAAACTAATTGTCTGATTCATACAAATGAAAATTAGCATGCATTCAAGCACTTTCTCTTTTCAAATTAGTATCCCTTCCCTGAGTTATCAATCTACATTTCCGATTTTAAATTCATAGAGGTTTTGTAGAAAACTATATTGTGAAGGGTTCTTCCAAGCAGTTTTGTTCTATAAAAAAAATCCATTTCTCCAACATCAACATTTTATTGCCCCACACTTTTGAACAGCAGAGCCAAATACAACCTCCATTGACATGCAGATGAGACATACCAAAATGTGTTGTGCATTTTGCACAATGCAAATTTGCACATGTGCAAATACATTGGATTCTAAAATAGCACATACAAAATGTTCTTTTTTTCAAACTCAAATCAGTAACAGTAATAAATAGCCTGTAAATGCAATGCATATCTGATTAGTAGGTACTCTCATATTTTGTTCTAACAGGATTTTTGCTATCAACATATTGGTGTACATTTATCTCAAATATATTTCTTAATATACATATATTCAGTGCTTTATAGAAATATTTTGGGTATGTTACTAAGCAATCACTCATTAAACTTTGAGTATTTTTAGTTTCAATTCTGATCATCTTGATAGAAATACATTCTATTACTTTGTTGTGTAGTCTCTTCTCTATTTACAAAAAATGATGATTTAGTTGTTTTCCATTATCAAAATGTTGTGTTGAAAATTATAATACAAACATGTATTCATCAAATTATTTTACACATTTAATTCTTTTGATCATATTACAAATATACAATATATAAATTAAAATACTTTCAAATAATAAGACAAATTCTTGAAAGAAATAATCTCTGATGGTAGAGAAATCTGCTCAATATTAAAATGTATATACATTACACTGTTCAATACAGAAGTGAATAGCTAATTTTTAATAGTTTTCCTCATAAAAGGGCATTTCATGATTAGTATTTCTTACATATAATTTTAATAAAAAGGTAACATTTCAAAAAACATATATCTTTAAGACATATGTGTACGTGTTATGCCATGAGATTTTTATTTCTTTGAGTCTCCAGCATTTGTATGTTACAAATCATTTCTTACAGTCACTGTTTTATTTTTCTTATGATTTATAGTATGATTTCATACTATAAAAATGGTAGAGACATTACATTATGTGATTAAAATATCTAACTAGCCAATTTATTTAGCAATAAAAAAAAACACATTTCAGTCTCAATTCTGGAATGTCAGCACCAATTAATCCAGTCATTCTCCACAACGTTTAAGACACTCATGTTCACATTTACATCACAATAAGGCTGATCTTATAACCGTCAATTCAGATATTTATTTTGTAAAATGTAGCAGCTTGAATGGTGTTCTTGCGTTTCCTCAATAATTGTCCTACACAATATTGGTATTATATATGTTTCATAGCAGGAACTTATGCATAAATACTTTTTAAAATTATTATTTTCCCTATCATTCAGAGTTGTCTACATTCAATGAAGTTCTGTTTGTAAGTGTATATGCTGTTCATCAAATAATAACATAAATGATAATGAAAGCACTGTTGAGTTAACACTGGTAATATATTCCAAATGACAGCCAATGTTACTACTATTTGAGACTGAAAAATTTATGGTACATTCACACTTTAGTACACATATGAAGAAATTTTTGTATTACACTTATACACAAATATATTTTGTTTATGTACAACATACTTTAACACAAACACTCAATGAAAAAACTCAATGCAATATTTTTTACAATAAAATAAACCAAACTAATATTGATTAAAAATAACATTTTCTCAACACTTCTATATTACATGGCAAGTTGATTATTTCAATATTTTAAATTGATTTTAAATCCTGACTTTCTGGTCCAATTCACATATGTACATATAAAACAGTCTTGAGATCCCTCTTTAATTTGTAATCTCAAGTTTTCTATAAATTTCTGTGTATAACACACAAATCTCTGAAGTTGGGGATTGTATAAGTAACAAAATTCACTCAGTCATACTTTTTCAAATCAAATGTTTTGATCTCAATCCTTGTCTCTATTAGGTCAAAAAGATATTTAAGCTAACTTTTCACTTTTTTATTCAGAACAAAGTTCAAGTTACACTCCATAACTGTAGTTTGAAGATGTACAGTAGTTTCTGATACAGTATATCCAATTCAAACAAGAGAAAAATCCTCTTCAATCTTCCTGAACCATTCCAAACTAATTTGGAGAAATAATATTTTATTTTTCAGACAAAAATGATTTAGTGTTGTGTCACAGAGAAGAATCGAGAATGACACAAGTTTTGAATAATTGATAAAGAACATAGTCTCACCCTTTCTACTCAAGGCTAATTATAAATAGCAGGAGAGAGGATGAGTTTCTACAACAATAATTTTTTTGAGATTCAGAAGCAAACTCTTGAGAGCTAGGAATAACAGGTAAATATAAACAAAAGCAATAAAATTTTATAATACTGAGGTAAAAGTAATTATTTAGCTTATCCACATCAGTAAATTGCTGAATTACAACTTGATTTTGTTATAATCAAAAATTTGTTATTATTTCTCAATGAAATGTCAACTATACATTTTTCACATTTGTCCTTAAACTCATCTCTTTTACTAAAATAAACAATGTCTAGATTCTTCTTTCAGAATTTTGTAAAGCTGAGTGCCTTACTAGTTTGACACTACTTTTTAAAAGATCAATCTAAATCACTAATATTTTCAAATTTATTTATATTTAAAGCACTATTAGCATTATTAAACTGTTTGTTTTCTGTTGAAAAACAAAGCTAGATATATGCAGTATGTCGAGCACTGTGTTTAAGAGCAGCCAAAACATCATGTTTTTGGGGAACATACAAACGACTTTTCTTCCATGGATTTTGGAGCTGCAGAGGCTTGAAGTCATCTCTCAAACAACGTTCTCTCATTCCAATGACAGTCACAAGGCAAAAATTTCTCAATTTGTCATTTGGATAAATAGGTCCATCTTTGCCTTTCAGTACCACTGCCATATTGAGCTGTTTCACTACCAAGTCAACAACCTCTCTGGCTGTTGTCCAAGAAGTGATATGCAGTTTAAGGCTAGTTCCACTTGCCAAGCCAGTTTCATAAGCAGCATATACCTGCAACACAATGTTTCATGAACATTACAAAAACAAACCAAGCATTCAAGTTAATTACTAAAGCTTTCATTAACATGGATCCAAAGGAAAGAGTTTTCAAAGAAATATTTACATAATACCACACATTACATTTGAATAATTCACTTCTGTTAAAAAGAAATGCAAGAATGGAAAATTTTCTTCAATTGGTCGAATAATTCCTTGAACCAAACCTATTATAATTTTGATAAATTACTAAAGATATTGTCTGGTATCAATACTTGATACTAGTATTGATACCAGACAATATCTTTAGTAATTTATCATAATAAAAGTATCTACATCACCAACAATCCAATTAACTATTATAATTTATAAATTTTCTTTAATAATTCTAATTTTTAGAGCTCATTAAACCTTTTAAAACTGGTTACAGTGCAAGAAAGAATACAGTTTTTATTGCCATCTTTAAAAAGTATAATAAAAATAATATAGTGTATGTTTATTCAAATTAAAATGCGATTAAGTTCCTAAAGAAGTTAATCTTGTCGTTGTGTCAAGTCCACAAACTAATAAATAATTTAGGCAGTTCACACAATCTTGCCAAATCAATTAGGAACTTAATTATTTTTGGTAATTGTATAATTTCTCAATTTGGGCTTGTTAATTCTACACCAATATTTTTCATTTTCTAATTATTCTTGTACAGAGCGGGCAACTGAAATGTGATTAGTTTCCTAAATGAATGTCTTCAATACCAAAAAGAAACATTAATGGTATTTTTTCACTAAACAATAAAGTACAGGAAACTTAGTTGATTCCTCAAGAACATTTAAATAAACTGAAATATTTTTTATCTATATTATTAAAATTTTTGAATGCTTTATGTAACTTTAGTTTAGTCTTATGAACTAAAATTTTAAACACACATAAATTTCATATTCAATAGTTACTGTAGGTTATGAAACAAAACAACTTTGAATATTACAGATTGAATAGACACCAAAATTTAACTCAACGAGATCTCTAGAAATGAAACTGTATGATTGAATGGGAATAACTTAATTGAAATGTAACATACTACTATAAAATAATAACAAAGAACTTGATGACTACAAAGTTAGAGAATATCAGCAATCAGTTGCTGAGGCATGCATTTTTTCTATAATAAAACATGTTTGATGGACACGAATGCAAAATTATCAAGTAAAATTTAATTGATAGAACCATTCCACATTGAACATCACCACTTCATCAGAAATATGAGGATTGATATGAAATATTTTTAATAGAATTTGGGAAAGTTAAACAATATAGTATTACTGTTTGCATTTTTTAAAAACTTCAAATGCAAGAAGTTACACAATTCATTGTGTTGTGACCAAAACAACAAAGAACAAAAGAAATTCCTTAAAATGGGCAAATGAAATTCCTTGGGCAGTGCCGGCACTACCTTCTGGCGGCAATTTCAACGGCGCCTGTTCGACCATATCACATTGTGTACCTTTTTTATTTTAAAACTTATAAACCAAATCACTAAATTTTCTGAGCAAGTGGTGCTGACACATGCTCTAGCAATGTAACTTTAATAACACAGATATATTATAAGTAAGACAACTTGCCAATGGTTAAAAATTTAACAAAAAAGTTAACTATATGGAAAAGTTATCTATATAGCCACGGCATTCTTCATAGAAGAACAAATCCTAAAAGTGCTTAGATTTTAGGATTAACTCAATAGTATATAAAGTCACTGATGTGGGCAAAAGAAATTTAAAATTTACAAATTAGTAAGCTTTATTTCAAAAATGGAATAATACCACACTTTTTGTCAAAATAGTTTTATGAATAGTCTTTCTATGGGGTTATTAGCAATTAATTGTTAATATCAAAAAAGCATTTTCATGAAATTATTATTTACTATTTTAATTTCTCTTCTCAATGGTCTCTTTGTATCTAAATGAATTAACTTAGATACAACTTTAAAGCAACAGCAACTTTAAAAGAGAAAAAATATTGTATTTGAATATATTTAAGTGTGAAATTATGAAAAAAAACTTCAAAGAAGAATTAGCTTAGCCAGTGGTAGTTGCATCATGTACACAGTTTAAAAATTCTACCTCCTACATATTCCAAAAGCTGTGTTCCTTCATTTGAAGATTTCTGTATAAATTATTTTGGTAAATATGTTGGGACACATCTTGAGCCATTATACCAGCACTTCATGAGGAAAATAAATATACAATTTAATTTGTACAATTATGCTAATAAATATATAATTAAGTCTCTCAACAGATTTGTCCCTTATAGAGGAGTATATCCTAGAATGAATATATCCACTACCACATTACAAAACTACACTAATTCACATATTCAAAATAATGTGTTATCATGCATCATAAATCTATACAAAATTCATGCAAAAATATGTGACTGCTCCATTTAATAACTGCTTAATTGCAACATAGTAATGAATATATTAATTCATGCAGAGGTCATACTTTACTTTTTAATATTTATGACCACTGATCAATTCTTGGAGAAAATCCTTACACCAAGTCAAAGGGAATTTTAGTTCATGGAATGGTTGAACTGAAATACCAAGGAGGACATTTTTATTCCGTTAATCATTCAAAAAAATTATGAAAGAATACTTTTACAAAAAAAACAACAAAAAAGAACAGCGTACATGGATGGAATTAACTCAATTTTTCCCTTCTGTTTTATTTCACAGATTTTGATTTATTGAAGGATATCAGGGGTATATAGAAATAAAAAGTTAATATTTGGAGCTAACAAAAAAATACCAATATTATACAAATATCTCAGAGCAAGAGTATTTCACTTATTTCATTCTAAAAGAAAAGCAAAATATTTTTTCCTAGAATGTCCATGAAAGAAATAACATTTTTGAAGCATGAAAAGCATAAATATCCATTTTTCACAGTAAATATTGGGATATTGAAGTTTTGAATAATGTAAGTTTCTCAACATAAAGTAATCACAATAGATACTTTGTATCAGTTAGAGATCAAAGAAATGTTTTCATACAAGATAACTCATAATTTTTTACAGATGCATGTTTTACTTGTAAACTGAAATTGTTGAAATAAATCCACACTTATTTAGAATGTAATAGTACTTTACTATTGTCAGTAAAATACTAATAAAATTATTTGACAAAGTTTCATTGGTGGAATGCAAAAGATGTTGTCAGAGACTACTTATTCATGAGAGAGTTAAAATTGAAGTTCAGATTTCACTTGTATTGAAATTAAATTTCTAGACCAATAATTTAATCTATTGCCCATTTATTATTTACACACTCTAAAAGAATATTTTAAATTTAAATTTCTGTATGTTCCAATGAAACCAACATAATTTCTGTAACCTTTAATCAAGTTTTGTTCTTACCTGCAAAATTCCTGAAGATGGAGCAGGTACAACTGTGGTGGTGACTAAGTCATCTTCATCTTCAGTTGTGGTTTTGTCAGTTGTGAGCCTTGCAGGAGATTATGTTGAATCATCTGATGATAAAGAATGCATGCTAGTTGCTGGAGTTGCAGAAGTAGCAAGACCTGAAAGACTTCTTCCATGAGGTGGACGGACAGAAAGGAGGAGTAATGTTGAGGCTGACACACTTGTAGTAATAGTAGAGGAATGTGATCGTGAATGTGTTTTTGCCTTGGAATGAGAATGCTGCTGCAGAAGCAAAGTGTCCTCACTGCGTGACGGTGGTAAGCGATTGTTCATACCTGCAAGATATGCCATGAATAAATAATAAGAAAATCAAATGTGCATACAGATACTAAAAATAATTCACTCAATAAGTGCATTTGTTTAAAAAGTTAGAAGCAGAAAAATGTCTATAAGATATTTCTTATCTCTCTGGCTGCTTTAAGGTTTGCTATTAATAAACCTTGATTTGACAGTGACGAGGCATGCACTTGTTCTATAATTTCATAAAATAATATGTTAATTCATATTACAACATGCATAATTTTGTAGATGTTGATAATTTTGTTAAAAATAATGATACATAGCTATGAAAATAATATCATACATGCAACACCAAGACAGTTTGCACTGCTAATGTCACCTCCACTATGACCATGGCATTGACTATTGGCTCCAGAACAGTTACTGAAGCTACTGCTACTGTTTTTACTGTTTCCCCGGCTGGGAAGATGTTGCTCACTCTTACTAAGTTTGGCCCCGAGGAGACAGGCAACACTTCCAGGACTAACACCTGGTCCAGGCCAGCTCCCTCGACTTGCACTAGATTTTACTAACTTAGGGTCTCTGGGAGGCAACTGGAAGAGACTTCTCTTGAGGCTGCTGGTTATTCCATTGCCCTCACCGCTTCCTGATTGTTTGATGCAAGGAGTGCTCTTTGGATCTTTTTCTGACCCTGTAGCAGGACTGCTGGTGCTGTTGATGGTCAGGAGATGGCGCATTGCAACACCTGGAACACCAGATCCTGTACTGGGACCTCTGTCTCGAGCAAAAGTTAAAACTTCCATGAGCCATAGCGTGCCTTTCCATGCCGTGTTCAACTGCCCTTGGAACTCTTGAAGCTGGTTCGGGCGGTCTTTGGCAGCTGCTACTTCAGATGAGGAAAAAGCCTGTATGATTAAGAAATGATATGTAGTGACTCATGATGTTTTGTACAAGAATGATAATTTAGGTTCATTCTTAAAAAGCATGTTAATGTTAATTTTAAAGATATTTAAATAAACTTAAACTACAAACTACTTTACCTCTCTATGATTATGTTGAGCAAGTACAGTATCTAGTTCAAGAATGCAGCTAAGACGAGAATACCGGGATATTACATCACGCTGATAGGTACTCAGATGAACCATCTCAAATACTTGAACAGGTAAAACAGCTAAATCTCCTCACTGAAGAAGAAGATCTCTTTGCCCAGGAACAGCACAGGCAGATTCGCGGGAGGGACAATGATTAAAAATGAAACCTCTGGGCTCAAATCAACCACTTCCTCATCATAAAGCCTGCACAAAAATCCAATAAAACACAATCACATTTGTTGATACATTATAAAAATTTAATTTCCATCTTATTAAGAAAAATCAAAATATTTTATGGGTAGGTTTCCTTTTTCTTCTTATAATATAATACAAGACGATAAAGTAATGGATTCACCTCATCAATACACTCTTGAATTTTTGGTTGTAAACTTTGTTTCAGGTTTGTTTGGAAGCTTCACTCACACATAGAATTTAGGTCTATTAGTAATGTTCCAAAAATGTTTAAGATTAGTGCAGGTGTTGATGAGATTCACACAATTTTGTCCCTAAAAATGAGGGATGTTATTATGAATGAATGAATGAATGAATGAATGAATGCATGCATGGATGGATGTGTCATCCTTAACTTGGTTAGATTAAAAGATTTTGAATTTAAATTTGGTTAACACATCAGGAGTAAGATGTATTTGTGCTGTTTTGAAGGTCATTAACACATTAATGGTCATTAACACATTAACACAGCAGAACCCTTTTTTTAACGTCACTTCAGTGAGCCTAAAATTCTGAAGTTAATTGGGGATTTACACTAAGTGAAGGTTTGGGGTTTGAAATTTGAAGGAACAAGTTAAAATTAACTAGGAATTGTTGATTTCATTTTTTTTTAAATGCTTAGTTTTTATTGTAGGGGCAAAGCCTTCATTAATACCAAGACTTTCATAATGAAGGCTTTGGTAGGGGTCTTCCATAAATTACCTAACACAAAAGAGGGGGTGGGGCAAAATCACACTGCATTACACAAGGATAAAGTGGTCATGGTTTAGTGTTTCATAATGCTGATATTTATTTTTAAAATTTTACTTTGCTAAAATAACTCCTTTTATTCAGTCTTGTACTAAACCATTAAAATATTACCATATTAAATTAAATAATGTGAATAAAGTAAAAAGTAACTTTGCTTAATTAGTTAGAATTTAAAAAAATTAATTTAATTTATTAGATTGGGGGAAAAATGTTTTTTAAACTCCTATTAAATTGGCACAACAGACTCGCGGCTTGTGCATCATCCACAATTGCGGTGTGAGCACAGTGTATTTTCAGAAACTTTCCCATTCTTCCTTCAAAAATTGTTCTCAATCTTATTGGTAGGTGCAATTTGCATCACCAACTAATTCTGAATTTAATTATAAAAATTTTACTATATAACACAAATAAAATTAATACAACTCATTGTTTCTACTTTATAATTTATTTTTACTGATTGTAAATTGGGAGGGGTGTCATGTCACAAGCGTTTCTTAATTACTGGGGGGAGGGGGGTCAAGCATGCCTTACACATGCATCTGTGGGTTTTTAAAATATTGTAAATTAATGTTACGTAATTTATGGACAGCCCCATACATAATTAAATCACAACATTATCATACAAGTGTGCTCTGTGATAGCAAAATTTATACAAGTGAGGAACATTCCCTGTCACAATCTAATTCAGAGCAGCAAACTTAGTAAAACACCATCTCAATACAAATGTCATTGCAGCAGTTAACAATTTTTGTACCCTGTAATTGGCTGCAGTGCTGTTGGATAGCATATTTGCTATTGGTTCTCAATTCATGGAGGAAAAATAAAACATAGTAAAAATCTTACACAATAACTTATTGTCGGACCCTGGTAACAAAATGTACGATACATTTTGCAAATTACTTTAACACGTAGTATCAGAATCCATATTTTCTGGTTCCTAGATACCGAAAAACTGATGACAACAAAACTTCTGTCAGTCGAAGTCCTTGTTGAACGGCGACATCATGGTGGAATAGTAGATGAGGCTGTTTGGTTTTAACTCAAGGTCAGTCAAAGTCACTGTAACTTAAAGTTATAGTGTTACGATGTCCAAGTTCAATGAAACGATATATATTCAACGATTCAAAATGGAAGAAAGCATGTACAGAAATGCGTAAGGTAACGATATCGCAGTTTTAAATGCTTTTATAATTGGATGTCCCTCGCTTCTGGAAATTCAATTTAGATGTGAAATTATCCTTTCTTGTCTGCACGATTTGCTGGAAATAAAAAAAGTAACATTTACTTCTAAAGATGCCATACGTCCGATATACATTGTTTACTATATTTTCGAAATTTAGAAACTTTTCAATGATTATTCTCAAAATATAACGTTTTCCATTATTACTTCTTTAATATATACAGTTCTTTTAAAGCATTAATGCTTTTCACGTAATTAGAAGTAAAATAAAAGTCTGCAACACCGCGCGTGTATCCAAGACGAATCTCAGAAATTAGCATAATCTCTAGGTCCTGAATGAAACGCTCAAATTAATAAATATTGCAAATTAATCACTTTCATATAACTTACAGCAAATGGTAGCGAGAAATTTTCTTCCACGCAATATTTGTTACTATTATGCAATATACATTTACATTGTAACTAATATACTGTGACGTACCTGGTGATGCCGGGTATTTCACTGCAATATAATACTAAAGGAGGGTATCTTTTCCGTGAATGGGTCCCTGGATAAGTTGGTATAATATTGGGAAAGTTAATCAGAAATAGAAATACAATCATGAACAAGATTTATTTGCAAATCAAATTTGTTAATTACATGATCTGATAACATTTATACACTCTGCCTTGGTACCAAGATTAGGTGTAATATGCATTTATGCATACAGATCGTTCAGGGCAGTAAACGATTAATCTGACAGCTTGTATAACAGATGAGCGTCGCCTAAGACCGCATCGCTCTCCGCTAAATATTCTTCCGCCAGTCAGCTGACTTGCATTCACAGCTGGCCGCGGTTGACTGAATTTTGTTGTTCAATGTAATTTTGATCGCGTGGATGTTAGAAACAGTTTTCACGAGAGATTCATTTAATTCCGTATCATTAATGATGAAAAATTACACTAAGTGATTCAAAACATTTCGAAATACTCTTGAGAACATGTGTGATTGATTGAATTAAGTCATTAGATACAAGAATGAAATGGAATATACTGCAAAGCTCCCACGTAGGCCTTATAAAAAACTACTGGAATTCTGCCGGTACTTTTCGATCTTGCGTGTTCAGAAGATTCAAATTAATGTGTGTTGTATAATGTTTTGCAGTTATGATATCTGGTGTTTGTAATTATGATTTCATTTTCACGTTGCTCATCTCATGACTGACAGCCAGTGTATCAATTATTGATCAGTGACTTGCAGATATGGTTAGTTAACTGTGAATTCGTTATAATAATACTTAAATACTATAATTTGTTCAGTTATTGTCTAATAAAACAAGGCTTAAGTGACATGTATAATTAACATAAAACTACCATGAATTTGCTATTTTCTTTTCATAATTTTGGCTTCTCCTGATTGTACAATCTTGGAAAATTTTCACACTACATTCAAAGATTTCTTTGGGAAAAAGGGTACAAGTTAGTACATATTCTGGAGTACTGTTTGGCAGAATTCTCAGTTAATTCAATTGATCAGTAAATTCAGGTAAATTTCTTAAATACGGAAATCAAGTCAGTTCTTAAAAGATAAAAAATGGGTTGAAAACTGCTATGAATTATTGTACTCACCTGTCATTCAAAAGATATTAAATAGTACATCCAAATTAATGAAAGATAAATGGTTTTTCATGATCACTGTGCAAGTTTTAGCCTTAGAAATGAAAATTGAAATGTTTCGTACCTTCAATAACTTTATTACATAATATAAAAGTCAATTAGAAATTAGGTGAAAGGTAACATAAAAAAGCAAACATATAAGTGAAAAAATAATTCCCTTTATTTGCATGATTATTTATTTGAAGGATACAACATTCCCACCGAATCCATTTGAAGTTCAATAAATTTTATCCACTTAGATAATTTAAAGTCCAACTATTCAAAATCAAAATGAGTTTCCTACGTCCTTTTAGAAAATATTCACAACCTACTATTAACATCTCCAGCCTCAGCTACCACATTTGCCAGGGTGAGGAGTAAATATTTTGAAATAAAAATTATACATTTGAATTTTTACCAAGAGGATAAAACAAAGAACAATGTACGTATTGTGTCTTCTTAGATGACAACACTTTATCGGTTATCAAAGCAGTCCTAACAGCCAATTTTGATAATTTAATAATGTATTGCATTAAGATGTACAATACGAGAATCTAACATACTGCTCAAAAGATAAAACTTTTCTTTTCACTGAATCTGCATTTCTAATTCTTTTTTATTAAAAGAACTAATTTTTCTATTACTTGAAGTTAATTTTTGATGAGTGTAAATGAATGTTATTAAAATATATTTTCAACCCATTCATTCACAATCAAACCTTTTCTTCAGATACTATCATTCACACATAATTTTATATGCCTGATTCATATTCATAAAAAATGAACTTCATATAACTGAAAAAACTTCTTTCTTTTAATAAATAAAATTAAAATTATACAATAATTACTAAAAAGAATTTACAAAGGAAGTTAACATGTGCAGACATAATGAAGTCTCTAGTTATATCTTCTGAGAAGTACGCCTTAAAAAAGGACCTACCCATACAGAGGGCAAAAAGCAACATTACTTCTGGGAAGCAAGCAAATGAGCATTTATTTCAAAGGCATATTTATTTCAGTAAGCCAAGATCAGTTTAAAAACAATAAAGATTCACTATTTCACCTGGAATGTAACCTCTTACTAGCCCTCGATGGAATAATATAAACTTTTAATTCTGCACCTGAGAAGAACAAGAGTTATGTCAAATCTTTTTTCAAACCTATGAAATATACTGCATTAAACATGTAAATATACAGACCGTATCTCTCTTAAGTAGAGACACAAGAGCCCAGGCATGGGAACAGCATGAGGAACGTTATCATCAGAGTCATCCTGAATATTTACTATGACAGAAATCCCTGAAGCATCCAGCCAATCTTCTTCTATAATTTTCTCTTATGTGTGTCATATAATTCTTCCAACTAAAGCAATGTACAGAATGAATAAGTACTTTATATTAACAAATTTTCTGCAAAAAAGACTCTAGACAATATTTTGTTTCTTCCCACATTCACCCACATCAACTGATATGATTTTTCAAATCATGAAAACATTGGCAATCACATTGTATCAAAATCATGCAAAAATAAAACTGCCTTATTCTATGATTAATTCAACAAAACTTTAAGAGTACCTTTTCTGAACAATGACTTCAAAAGAAGACTCTTAAAGGTATGCTCAGGTCTTGTAGTGCTGAGATAGAAAATGCTGCAGGTCACCCACCATTCCTACATTTTGATGAAGGCCTTTTCACTTTCTAAAAAATTGGAAATGACAAAAGGATATTTAAATATTTTAGTTATATTCAAAGACAATATGCATTTATTTTCATTCTCTCTATAAATACATATAAAACATTCTACTGGCAAACTTGATGTTCTGTAAGAAAAATTGTATTACTGATATAACTAAAATCACTGAACACCATTGAATGTAATAAATTTTCTATTCCATGCTTTTAAGTGAAACATCAATTTTCACCACAGTGTAGTTACAGTAGTAATACTTGTTTTATAATCGGGTATTTTTATAAATGAATAAATGTATTATTTCAATGAATATTTTTCACATTTCTAAAAAACAATTGATGAAATGTCACTCACCAGCACAGATTGAACAGGTGCATTGTCATTACAATAACTGATGATTCTGCTAATTAAGGTAGTAATTCTTCTTTCATCCACTTTTTGAACATCTCTGCTGTCATAGTTCTATGATATTCATCTACTTCTTTTACCTTCGACGGAAACAATAGTTCTGCATCTTCGATGAAACCATTTGCACCTCATGCATGTAAGACTATATATCTTTTACCTTCATCTAAATTTTTGCTTGAGCAACTTTCATTTTTATCTTGCCATGACCGAGAGGCATAACCTAAAGGATAGATTGTTAAAAACAATTAGTAAAGATCTACTGAAATAAAATCATATTGAACAACTATGTAGGTGCTTCAAACTGGACAAACGATATTCATCATACACATAAGTCATTACACACACTGCTATTTCTCAAAAGATGCATTTCATTACATGCAAATCATGCCTTCTCCATTCCCTTATATCTAGAATTTCATACTTTTCAACACTACAAAATTTAGTAGATTTTTTGCTTGCCTTTTGAATAAGACCAAGTTTCATCCAAAACCACAAATTAATAACCTTCAGCGTTCAATTTCATATATTCCATCAAAAAGTCAGATCTTTCAATAACTATTATAATTTCTTTCCATGCAAATATAAATAAATTACTTACCATTCTTGTACATTGAATAAATAATGTGCCTAATTGAGCCCTGTCCAAAATCATCCACTACACATGTTTTGTTCCCATCTATTCCTGGACACTCCTTTCTAGAGTCTGAGCAGTATCAGGGTCTTGCTTCCAATATCTGTAAAATTAAATTCAACATTATCCAAAACAATTTCACCTGACACTTTATTGACATTTTATTGACTTTCATATGACACTTTATTATGATTTTACTTACTTTTGAACAATGTGAGTTTTCAGCTTCAATTCATAGGCAGTTTTGTCAATAACTGAACAAGTTTCTATATTGCATCGCATCATCAGCTCTTCCACAAATCTTGCAATAAAAAAGATGTCTTCTTGGCACTGATGCTATGTCACTTCTCCCTTCTGCGATGGACTCATTGCTAAAGTTGCTTAAAAGCTATTGACTACATTAAATATTTACAACTTAATAGTATATTAATGTCACATCTAATATTTCAATGAATTACATATAATATAAATATTAAATAAATAATGGAAATTCTCCGAAATATGTGGAGTGAAATCGTTCACGTCTTTTCTGCCCTGTGTCGACGATCTCACAAAGGTTCAACAGGCTGAGGAGAAGGGCTCGGAGAGCGCCCCTCTCCGGGGGTGCCAGGTCAAAATACACAAAACAGTCATAAACACGCAACTGTCCTTGAAACTCGAGCAAAAGGCCCGCTGGGGGCCCGGCAACATAAAGAGAAGCCATGTTAGCTGCACCTATCTTCTGTCGGGAACTCTCCAAATTCTAACTGAACACAGTACGCGTAAATTATTAACTTTTAAAAATAGTAACCTTGAATATAGTTTCAGAATTCTTCAACAACATTTTATCACTATAATAAAATATTTTTCATTGAACTTTCTCCTTTGTCGGAATGACAATACATTATGTATGCGCCACGGCGCCACTACACGTTAGCCAACGTTCGTGAAATGAAATCGAATCATTTCTGCATGTTAAATCACTGGGCCACGCCTCCAGGCATGATCCATGTGGTATGGCATCAGTGGCTGTCAAAAAAACCGGTCACATGACTGAATGAACTGTAAGTCATTACACACACTGCTATTTCTCAAAAGATGCATTTCATTACATGCAAATCATGCCTTCTCCATTCCCTTATATCTAGAATTTCATACTTTTCAACACTACAAAATTTAGTAGATTTTTTGCTTGCCTTTTGAATAAGACCAAGTTTCATCCAAAACCACAAATTAATAACCTTCAGCGTTCAATTTCATATATTCCATCAAAAAGTCAGATCTTTCAATAACTATTATAATTTCTTTCCATGCAAATATAAATAAATTACTTACCATTCTTGTACATTGAATAAATAATGTGCCTAATTGAGCCCTGTCCAAAATCATCCACTACACATGTTTTGTTCCCATCTATTCCTGGACACTCCTTTCTAGAGTCTGAGCAGTATCAGGGTCTTGCTTCCAATATCTGTAAAATTAAATTCAACATTATCCAAAACAATTTCACCTGACACTTTATTGACATTTTATTGACTTTCATATGACACTTTATTATGATTTTACTTACTTTTGAACAATGTGAGTTTTCAGCTTCAATTCATAGGCAGTTTTGTCAATAACTGAACAAGTTTCTATATTGCATCGCATCATCAGCTCTTCCACAAATCTTGCAATAAAAAAGATGTCTTCTTGGCACTGATGCTATGTCACTTCTCCCTTCTGCGATGGACTCATTGCTAAAGTTGCTTAAAAGCTATTGACTACATTAAATATTTACAACTTAATAGTATATTAATGTCACATCTAATATTTCAATGAATTACATATAATATAAATATTAAATAAATAATGGAAATTCTCCGAAATATGTGGAGTGAAATCGTTCACGTCTTTTCTGCCCTGTGTCGACGATCTCACAAAGGTTCAACAGGCTGAGGAGAAGGGCTCGGAGAGCGCCCCTCTCCGGGGGTGCCAGGTCAAAATACACAAAACAGTCATAAACACGCAACTGTCCTTGAAACTCGAGCAAAAGGCCCGCTGGGGGCCCGGCAACATAAAGAGAAGCCATGTTAGCTGCACCTATCTTCTGTCGGGAACTCTCCAAATTCTAACTGAACACAGTACGCGTAAATTATTAACTTTTAAAAATAGTAACCTTGAATATAGTTTCAGAATTCTTCAACAACATTTTATCACTATAATAAAATATTTTTCATTGAACTTTCTCCTTTGTCGGAATGACAATACATTATGTATGCGCCACGGCGCCACTACACGTTAGCCAACGTTCGTGAAATGAAATCGAATCATTTCTGCATGTTAAATCACTGGGCCACGCCTCCAGGCATGATCCATGTGGTATGGCATCAGTGGCTGTCAAAAAAACCGGTCACATGACTGAATGAACTGTACCTTCGGGGCCCCGACCAAATACCTTCGATGATCGTAGAACAGCTCGTATCGACAGGGTTGCCGACCTCTACAGCAGCTGTGGGCTGTCGGCGGCTGATGGCGTGGCGGTCGTCCTGGGCTGGTGACCTTGTGACTCCTCCCCGACTCGGATCTTGATACCACGGCGTTGCACCTCTCTCGAATCACCTTCCGTCGATGGATTCAATTACTCAACCCGCGCCTATCACGCGTGCCGGTCCCAGTTCCGTACCACACAGTTTCGGTAAAGTTTCCACTACACTAATTACTACAAGCGCGATCGATTGTTCGATCAACACGAATCTTTTATTCTAATGATAATCTCATTGTCTACTTCACTTATTTACTGCTTCACAATTACTATGGCTTTACGAACACATCGCATGTTCCCTTTTGTCCATGCGCTAACGGCGAGCTTTTCGCCACACGTCCGAACTCTTCGCCGCTCCGCTAACGTCTGTCTTCTTCGCAATTCTCCTAACGACTGCCTGCACGTGCTCGCTGCCCAGTTTGTAACTGACATTCTCACGCTGGCCTCCTGGCGGTGGCACCGGTGGCGGTAGCGACCGTTGCTAGCTCCCGTCGTTGTTCGGAGCGCTTGGCGTACGTACCGCGCAGTCCAAAATATCTATTGATTACTTACCCTAATGTTTTAATTAGTGTAAGGGAACACATTCTGTGTTTCAATACATATACATATACATTTTCGCACCTATTCTACGATTTGTAATATTAAATTCATTAATATTAAGTTAAACAATGGGAAGGGACTTCCACAATATCCAACTGTATCTGCCTCTCAAATTACTTTTACAGACAGTGCCTCAAACGAAGAGCTGGAAATTCGAATTTACCATTTCAAAAACCATTGAGTGTTTTGCAATTTACGGAACATTTCTCACCATTTTCAAAAATATAACATTACCTCATTTGGCGATCTGTTTTTTTATTAACACATTTCAGCACAAAAATTCATAAGCTTAGTTTTAGGAAGACCAACATTTTTCAATTTTTGCAATTTTCAAAAAATGAGGATTTTCAACCAACATGAATCCGCCATTCTCTTAAACGTTCTTCACACTATCCAACAAAGTTCAATCAAAAAGTAAGCCTTTTTTGCAAATTTTGAATATCCCACGACCTGTATGTAAAGTACCCCATAAAATTAGAATATCGGTTTCAAATTCAATAGACCGCGACATCAGGAAGACCGATTGGGGAATATCAATTTTGGAAAAAATCAGGACTGTTTGGCCGCTAGCGTTCTTCACACTGACTTACCGTCAAGTTTTCGGTGTCAAGGACCCACAAAACGCCTTCTGACTACACCACGTGTTAGAGAATTCTTCCCCCTAAATTTAGCATATGCATTTATTCATTTTTTCGTTGCCATAGCCATGTAATAAGAGTTTCTGCCAAAAATTCTCCGTGTTTTTGCGCAGCATTCCAGAACTTCCTAACGCGTAAGCGGTAGCGATAAAATCAAAATTACCATTACATTTCAATTCACCTCACCAAAATAACTTTCACAGCTGTGTTCAATCCTTTCTCGCAGAATACATTTCTAGCTCTACGTTAGACCATCGTCACTATCCTATCTACAGTGCTTCACGATTCGTGGCTAATAGAATTATATTGAACGAATATGTCAAAGAAATATTCATCACATCTGCACACTTCTAACGCTCTTATAGCTAAACACTGCGTACAAGGGATTACGCCTTCTGGAAGAACACTTAAGCCGTGAAGCACGGGCGCAAGGCTATGCAGTCCTGGCCTCGCCTCGTGGAAATGCGCACTTTGGAAGAACATACAGACTTTCGTATTCGGTCACCCAAATATATCACCCTAATTGATCTGCAATGGTTTGCTAACAATACATTCAAACGCGAAAGTTCAGATTATGCGCTAATTAACTCTTGCAAGTGGAGTTAATCACGCTTAATGTTTAAAGTGCCGAACGAAATCTTTATGCTCCAAAATTTGCTCAAAATATCCATAAAGCCAGCCACTAATATTCTGTCTCGTACCGAAATAAATTGTTAGATTTATTTCTTAAAGAGTTGGAGACTTCTACGGTGAAATACTAGCACTATTATGGGCCGAAAACGGAGGAATACTTAATTTTACCAGTAATAACTTAAATTATGAAAAGGGTTATTCTGCAAGAAAAAAAGACCAAATTCTTACAAGCGAAGTACAGTATTCAACATTTTAAGGTGATACGAAAGAGGACAATAGAAAGATTGCCGCAAAAGGGTCGACTACAGACTTGCTAGATAATTTAATAATGTGAGGAAAAATCCTCTATTAAGTGCGCCGAAAATTACTGACGAGTTATTACAGGATGTGGAAAGAACGTGCACCCCGAAACTTATTAAAGGGCTAAAAAAGCAAAGGTTTAATGGACTAGTGCCAAGGACAAAGCTATTTATAAGCGAGGTAAATAGAAAGAAAAGGTTGAAATTCCCGGAGAAATGTGAACAATGCGTCAGTGGTGATTGGATATTATAATTACTGATGAGAGGAACTTTTCCTTATGCCAATCAGATGGCAGAGCTAGTGTATTGCGCAATGTCAACGGACGGTTTAAAAACGAAATCTGTAGAAGACAACGGCGGTTGCTGTATCATGGTGTGGAAGTGCATATCTTCATCTGGAGTTTGAGTGTAGCGATTTGTAGAAATGACGAATGAAGGTCAACTCCGCATTCTCAATGAATGCTTACATCAAAGTGCGGATATACTCTGAATACAGAATACCTTCAAATTTATCACGACAGTGATCCAAAACGAGCTTTCCCATATACCAGCCGGTTTCTCAAACTTTTCGAAAGTTTTGGAAACACCTCCGCAGCCTCTAACCCTTAACCAATCAAGAATGTGTTGAACAAACTCCAAGAGGAATTTAAGTGTTTGCGGAAGACAGGTTTCTGTAGACAGTTCATACATAAAAACACTAAGTATGCCAAATCGATTTGAAGCGACTTCACAAAGGTACAACTACCAAGTACTAACATAACACAATATAACGATTAATTTAAGAAAGTGACCGAAAACGAAAATTATCCTAATAACTTTTGTGTTTATGGTTTTGTTACATGCTATCATGATTCATTTTGTGCGTACTTTTATCTTGTACATAAACTTGTTTCATGCACCAGTTCTTATTCTTTCACCTTCGCATCCTGTGAATACAATAAGAAAATGCAACTTGGTAGAGGGACCGAATTAAAATAAGCGACTCTATATTGCCCCACCTTGAAATTAAGTCATATATGCGAATTGCCAGACGTCGGCAGTGCCCTTATTGAGTCATTCTACATCTAATTGCACAAATCTAAGGACAATTCGACTTTGATGTTCTACATTTATATTTCTTTAAGAAAAGTAAGCACGAATCGTAATTATAATTTGTAATAACATTTTTCTACATTATATTATTTTTCAAACTTAAAAAATTGCTCGCATTGCTACCGTTATTCGCTTGTAACTAATATCACGAAATTCATATTCTGGAGAATTACGGAACAAAATATGCTCTCATTTCAGGTGGATCCATTACATTTTTTATAATTCATTATTGACCATTTTAAAATTTCTTTTTATTCCAACAATTAAAATATTCTAAATCTACACCGTTCTTTTCTCTGAAGAGTTCTACACAGGTATAAAACATCAAAACGGCTCTCCGAAAGGATTCAGAGAAATCAAATTCAATGTCAATTTCTACTCGCCGTTCTGCTGCATTGTCGGTCAGAGCGTCACCACCAAATCCATTTGCGATCAGCAGCATGCAATTACCATCGTTACACTTCAAAGAGCAATAAATACAAACATACCTTCACATCTTCCAACCTTCAACTTATCTTCCTTGGCGATTACATTCAAATGCCGAAGGGTCAAGTGGATTCAATTTACTAATAAACGGACAAAACAATTATACGAATAAGACTGAGGGATTCACTTAATTACGACTACATACTGTAGCGGTACAGAATTATTAAAATAAATTAAATTCAGTAAATTAGACCTAAGGAATTTTATACTGAAGAATAACATACGGCGTCACGCGCGCAGCCCCCTTTCTTGCAACAGCCACGATCCCCTGACCCATTTCGGATGTTTATGACACCCCACCCAACGGCCGGTCAAAAGGGTTAATTGAAAACCGCCCAGACGCAGCCACATCTGGGATATTTTTGAAACGCCTGTCGTCGTGATCGGGGAAACCCAAAACAATAATTCTGTAGCCGGGAGGCCCCTTCACAGACATGGCCTATTTTCGAGACGGAACAAAGGGACACTGTATTCCGACAGAAACAGAGAGTGGAAAATTCCTTTACTCCCCCGTCGCTATTGGCCGAATTTAGTGTACAACGCCATCACCTTTAGCCAATAGCGACGCGATCGTTGTAGGGAGCCAGAGCACATGAGGAGAAAGGGTGGGGGTAAAAGTTAACTTCATGCAATTTTCAGAAACAAAATTACAGTTCGAGAGAAACTTCTCTGGGGGTGGGAGCCAGTCGCGGGGAGAGGCGAGTGCGCCTCTGAAGGCACTTGGAAAATTTCAGTGGGCTGAGATCAGAGAGAAACTTCTCTAGGGGTGGGAGCCAGTCGCGGGGAGAGGCGAGTGCGCCTCTGAAGGATTTCGCAACTTTTTGAATTTGTGCCTGAGAACATTCTCATGAGATCGGAGGAACACATTGTTGTGTGCTCCGCACCTGCGATCGTGGGCGATATCCCCGGCTACCTACAAGCTCCGCCGAAGACGCCGCCAGACGCCAGACGGTCCCCCCTGCTGACGTCACCAGACGCCGCCAGACTCTGCCGCAGACGCCGCGAGCCGCTGCAAGCCGCCCAGCTGTTGAGGGCGTGCGCCCCGGCCAACATTCCAGCGAAGGTCGCTCCGGCTGCCCACAAACTTCGCCGCGCCCGTCCGGGCACATTGAACTTTTGACACGGAAGCTCTCAGGCAATGTAACTGGGGGCTATTCACCTCTTTAAATTTTTGTCAACGCGGTGCCGCGCCAAGGCACATCGAATGGTCATTTATTATTGTAATTCTAGTTATAAAATAATTTTGTACTCCTCTCTAGTTGTAAGCTTTCCTGTTAATTTTAATCTTTAATTTTTCCTTTTTTATTCAATCTCTTCTTTCTTTTAATTTATAAATGTAACTTCCCTGGTACAGCTTTGTCCAGGAATAAAAGTAGTTTTTCACCAGTAATCAAATTGTTTATTTTGAATGTCCACGAGAATCTAATTAACAATTCCTTCCACCACCTAGTTTTTAAACGAGCAAAGTGACAAGGACCGACTGAGCTACAACCGGGCCGCTAGCCGCGCATTTTCAGATGCGCGGAGGTGTTACAATACATATATTTTCTTCTTTAAATTCACAGTTTGTTGAATGCGTCATAAACATATCGAACTATGAATTTTCTTTGCGTTTTAGACAGATTTTTCTTTTTCATCTCGTTGCTGGTCTTCGTTACAAATTATGTTCAGGGTTGCTAACAATCTAATAGTTTTTATATCGTCATATTTTAGGTAATAGTTTTTATATCGCCAACAGACTCAAAGAACTTCCTTGGTAAATTAACAGCTTCATATATAATTTAAGGCTAGCTTTCATTGTTCTTAATCAGCCCCCTCCAATCTCAAGGTCTCATCATACTACCTTGCGAAGCAAAGATGTGACATTCAGCACACTCGTCCAAGCCATCTTTGTGGAAATGTAAATTCACTATATTTTTGAAACACTAGGTGCTGACCATTCGAGAAATATACCTTATTATCAAACTTTCAGAAGTGTTATGAGCAGATGTTGAAAAAAAGATTTCAAAACCTGTTTCAGACATTCAGGAAAAGCAGTTGTTCCATGTTTCATGAGTTTTTTTTATTTCAAGGATAATATTATTGAATGCAGGATATGGCCATTACTTCAGTGACTTCTCTAAATTACATCTTGAAGGAAGAACAAATACTTTTCAAAAAAACACATTGGTATAAAAACTTCAGGCCTGAAATTTCTATTTTCACTCGTAGGTATAGAATCATATGTGTTGCAGCATATTAATGTGGCAGTACGTAACTAATTCGACGTACGGTATCCAATGTTTCAGGATATATGTCACAAGAAATTTGAAGCCATTCTCCTCATACACAACATTCATTTCTTCTTTTTTTTGACAGTACACAACTTCAAGAACGCTGGTTATAACGTAAACGTAACGTAACGTAACGTAACGTAACGTAACGGTTCTGTGCATTTTTATATTTATTTACGTCAAAAACAGTTAAAAACTGTGTGTGATGTGCTATGGGGAGAAGCTAATATGAAGTTACATTTATGCCCAGAAGCAAAACAAGGAGCCATCTCAGCATTTGCTCGAGGATCAGGGAAACTGGACGAAAACGTTATGGTTAACGAGATGGGGTCATTGACCCAGAAGCTGAAGTACAATACTTGTTACAGGTTCTTTTAAATTATACAATCCCTTTCCTTTTGGATGCTCGGTATAGCCTAATTGTATAGAAACAATTTTACAGCAGAAAATATTTTACTTGGGACTTGGCGGAAGAACGAAGACTGAATTTAGCCAAGAGGAAGATCACTAGGAGGTATTTTGAAGATAGTGTCAAAACCTCATCCAACTATTCAAGGTATAGTAGACAAGTTTCAGTACGATGGCAGATTAATTAATTAAAAGCGGTAGAGGCCGAAAAACGACCCTCAGCGAACAAGATAAAAATATTGTCAATCACATAAGCAGGAATCCTCGCCAAAGTATTGTTAAAATTACTTCTAGGGTGGTTTTACAACAGGGAGAACTGGATCCACACAAACCGTTCGAAGGGCACTACGAAACGGAGGTTACAACGAAAGAATAACCGAGAAGCCTTTGATTAGCAGGTCTATCGGCGCGATAGACTGCATTTCGCAGATAGATTCTGCATTTCGCAGAAACCACCCTTCGGAGTATTGACAAACTGTGATTTTCAATTATGAAACTAAATTCAACATATTTGGATCAGTCTGTCTACAGTACGTGTGGAGAAGGTTAACGCAGCCTTAGGAACAATTTGCGTGCTGTATGTCTGCGTCAGGTATCGGGAATCTGCATTTTATTGATTAGTTTAGATTTTATTGATTAGTTTTTAGATTAGTTGACAAATTTTGAATTTTATCTATTTTAAAATCAGATGTCTAACAAAATGCAGCAAATCTTGGACTGGGGCCGAGATATTACTTTCAGCAGGACAACGAGCCTATCTACACACCGCATATTAAGTTATGGTTGCTATACGGGATGGACCACCTAAGTTGGCCACAGCAAATTTCTTGAAAACAGTTTGAGGTATCGAGATGCTGTTTGTGCCATGTTGAAGATGATGGGACAAATAACATTTCGTACCGTATATAATTTTAGAGGTTGACAATTGCGTTCTTTAATGGAAGTACATTTTTTTCCCTCCAAGCTTCTAAAGATCTTTACAAATGAAATTCAATGATGTAAATAATGTTAATATTATGAAAGTATTTTTCACAATTACAACTTTGTAAACGCCATGCTGCAACGCGCAGGATAGCTGGCCTGGCCGACATCTTATACGGGAGTCGACGCACCTTGTCTAATGAAATTGACACCAGATCACGGCAGGCGGGCTCCGTTTCGAGGTGCGCATTTAGAGTAATCCGCACACCTCATGAAAGTTGGCACGCACATTAATGGAGCATATTTTCAAAATGTGTACAATATAACACTCAGTAAAACTACGAGAACCTTTCCATTAAATACGCCAACAACGACTGAATACGCCAACGAGTACACTGTAGTACGATGGAGCTTAGTGAAGTACATAAATGAACATTATCTATGCACGTCTTCTAGAGTTTTGTGGAAATACAGTTATTCAAATTTGCGTCCTCCATGGCGTGGCACATTCTTTCACCAACGACATGAAGGATACGACCTTGCATTTTAAGTAGATTTCCTTTTTTAAATATACTTACGCCGCAGATAAACAATTTTTACAAAAACATTTTCTACAACCCCAATACACCTTTTGTATGGTTAAGGTAGATATCACAGAATTAAGAAAACTTGCACAGAATATACTTCTCCCCGTAGCACATAAAACACTTTGGCGGTAATAAAGGTAAAAATTATCCGAATGATTCTCATTCCTAAGAAACCCCCCCAGCAACTTTAATACCAAGAAATCTCGCCTAATTAGTGAAAGTTGAGCCCGTGGGGACACCAATTTTGCATTATGTAAAATAGGGTCGACATGGGCTGCAGACAACTTTTCTTAAAGTTTAAAAATTTTCATTTGTTTCTATTATTTCGTTGTAAGTATTGTTTGTAGACGTTTCTCCTAGAGAAACTTCCTCATTCGGTGTATGTTCCACAAGTCTTCCAATGCTTTCCTTTTCCATTGACCATTGGAAGTAATGGTGAAGAATCGGTCAACATAATGAACCATTAGTGGGTTCATTTCTGTACATTTTCAATTTCGAAGGGTAAAATTTAAGAACTTATGATTCACAACACGACAAAATTTCTTTCACTGCCATTTCTTACAAATTATTCTCTTATTTTTATTTATTAATTGTATTATTGTGATTAAAGACTGCAGATTTTGGCAATTGCTAAAAATACAAAATGTTACCATACGCCGAAAAAATTACTAATTTAATGTTTGGTGTCCGTGCAGTACATTTCTCAACGAGTTCAATCTACGATAAAATGCGATATGGTTGTGAATTTGTGATATAATTTCTAAATTGCATTTTATGGTTTCCTTAGTGTTCGCTCCCCAACTAGGGATACAACCTCGACAACAATACATAGATGTTTGAAAACTTACTGAAGAGAGCGTGTTCATTAATTTATTATAAACCTTCAACTGACAAAACAGGTAAAAAATCAAGGGAAAGAAACGACCGTGAAAGCGTGAGTGTTGAGGGTCGTATCAAGCGGTCTCTGCTTCATCAGTGTGCTGTACGGAGGAGGTCACGAGAAGAAGGCTCTAAGCCTACGGCGCGCGCATTACTCTGCGCTTTTACATTTGTTGAAGTTCACAAAATGGCGAAATATTCAATTAGTTTCCTTATTGCCTGAATTTATTGGGAAAATCTGAAAAGCATCAAAATATTTGTGTCAAACATTCCTCCCATAATTTTCAACAATACGCTAAATCCTAATTTTTATAATGCTATAGCCTTCTTTTCAAAATGCCATTATTTAAAATTTAAAGTGCTAAATTTTACCACCACTATAATATATGTTTGCCTGCTGCACACGTATCTTTATTGCAGGATCCGTAGCCAAGTAAATAGAATCTCAATGGTTCTAAAACTAAGTGGAGTTCTAATCTTGTAGATATTCATAGTTCAGGATTGCTTCAGCCCGACAGCTTATCAATCTCACAATTTTGAAGAAGGGATGGGAATCGCTACGAGTAACTCTTAAACTGTACCAATTATTACAATAGATCCAAATTCCCGCTACATCATTTCTTCCACTCCGACGAAACTGATTTAACGAAAATATCCACGCCCCATATTTAATTAATTAAGATAAACGGCTTAAATGTTAATGTACTCCCCATCACTTACGCATTACATCGCTTATTTCAGTCGAATTCAATATCTTCAATCTTTAATTTTCAACAAAAAATGAAGTCACGAAAGTATATTTTCAACAAAATTACTAAACTTATTAAGTAATTTCATCAGAAGTATTTTCCCCCGAAGAAAGCCATCTTAAATTGTTCCCAACCGAAGCTCTCGATACTACACGACCTTTGCTCGATCACTTTCCTTTATTTTCAACAGCCTTTAAAGTTCAATGTTCTTTGCTAAAGTAAGGCTAATAAAACAAATGTTACTATCATTCATCACAAACTTCACACTTACTTCCAATAATGTATCGATAAAAATCTAATGTCAATGTACGTCCAATAATAATCTTTTAATGCATCTATTATCTACATACTATTTGCCAGGCGAATGAATTGAAATAAATGTCATTGAATTGAATATTATGAATAACAATTACATACTTATTTAGGCTTTCAATAGACGGTATGAAAGTTTAGGCACTTCTACATAAAGGAACTTCTCTATGAAATATGTCCAACTGACATAGTCTTACAAATTCAATGCTTCCATTAAGTTACACAATTACCATCTTTCTGACAAATTAAATTTCACCCCACAATTACATTAACAAAGGTGCGAGGGCCCTGAAAACTACCAATACAAAAAATTAAATAAATTTATTCACAGCAACTTACGTTCTGCGTAATTCAGGATAAGATGGCTTCATTCACCATCCTCCACCTGAATCGTCGCATCGCTCACATCTGCATTGCAACGCACCCCCGGCGCGAGACAGCCGTGATATACAACCCACAATATCACCAAATATTGTCCAAAATGAAACAAGTGGCCACGTGTTACAAAAAAAACTTCAGTCATTTCCAATCTTTCTGAATCGTTCCAATTTAATCTCAATATTCCTACCAACGTTATTTTTTTCAATAACTACAAAATAGAACAAAGGTACCTGGGATAACTATAACAATTAAATTTCACTACGAATATTATTCATTGAATAATACATTGCTTCTCAAACTATATAAATTATTTATTAAAGTTGCTCATCTTATTAAAATGTTTAAAAAAATTTACAATGAAAAATTACTTACCGCTAACTCTGCCCCAAGGTTTGACACTGCAGGTTTGTCACTCCGTGCCGCGAGAACCACAGACGCTCTCGATCGTACTGGACTGTCTTCCTTGTCGGCTACGAATCAAAACATCCACAGCGTCGCAACGCTAGCAATTGTAATTTCAACACGTCACGTGAACTCTGTTGTCACAGTTTAAAGCATTGACGAGAAAAGGGGTGTGACGCAGTGGTAGATGCTATCGAAACTCGAAAACATTCAATTAACTTACGCTACAAATGAAACGTTATTTCCAAATATAATTATTACATTATTTTTTATAAACATATTAATATATTATTTTAAAAAAGAATTCAATACAAATGTAAACTAATTCAATATATATCACTGTTTGTTAAAATAAACATTCGTTTTCTTTTTGATAATTTTCTTTCTTTTCTTCTCAAACTCAGAATGGTTTAAACCAAATTAAAAATTGACCATATTCTACGCTTAATTACGCGAGAAATACTCAAAATTACGAAACATTTAACACGACCTTATTTCAAAATCATATCTTTAAAGAACAGATTTCACTAAGGAAAAAAATATATTTTCATAACTGTAGTTGTAGGAAGACGCCGAAAAAAATTGAATTTTTGCAATTTTTAAAATATCAAGGTTTTTAACGAAAATGAGACCTGCACCATTCTCATAAACGTCCTTCACACTATCCAACAACAAAATGTAATAAAAAACGATGCAGACTTTTTCTTTAAAAACGTCCCAGGAGCTTTATATAAAGTACCCCCCGCCCCTTAAAATTAAAAAAAATTCAAATTCAAAGACCCGCGAGTCAGATCGATCGGGGAATATCAATTTTGGAGAAAATTTGGCTGAACGGTTTATGCGCTAGCGTTGTTCACAGACGGACAGACGTTTTGCCGTTAATGGCTTTTCGGAACCAAGGACCCACAAAACGGTTTCACGCTGGACCACGGGTTAAGAGGATTTCCCTCCATACATTTAGCAACTGGAATTATCCTCATTTTCGTAACAAGGACCTGTAAACATTTTTCTGCCGAAAGTTCGCCTTTTTTCGCGCATCATTACATAACTTCCTCTCTACCGCGGTAGTAAAAAGATGACCACTGTTGATCTAAATCGCTATTTTAAGATATTTAATTACCAAAAAGAATCAATACACTATATTGAATTGAGTATACTGAAACAAATTGAGCATATTGAAAAAAATAGGATGCCTGTCAAATGTAAATTCTGAAAAAGCTGGATGGTTTATAATCCTACTTGCTGCAAGCAGGTAAATCAGGAAAAAATCACAAACAAATCATGTTATTTGCTGGGCCACCTGTTTTAAGTTTCCTTTCATACATAGCACAAGGAAAAGAACATACATAAGAGCAGTGAACATAGAGCATTGAGTAGAGTTGTATCTCTCCTCTATGACATAGAGCAGTGACAACTGTTCATTCTGTGAAGACAGTGGCCTTTTAGAGGAGTGATTACTTAGTTAATGGGGAATTTTGTTACGAAAAAACTGTCTACTATTACTGGACATTGGATGTTTAGGAAAGTGCCTGTTATATCAGATGATTATGAAAGATTCTTTAAATTTTTACATAAACAATTAAAAATTATATATTTTTACTGTTTTCTTTTGTCCTGTACTATGTGAAATGCCTGTTTAGACTTATTTACTACGTTTTTAAAAACAAAGAAAACTATTTCACCTCTTAATTAAAAATAAAAATTTTAATCATTTTCAATTTTAGTATTCTCAACAGTTGTCTACCAGTAATGAACTTCCATTTTTTCGTGTAGATTCAATATTTCATGTACATAATGCATGTCTTATGAGCTAGAAACCTTGTTTTTCTTGCATTTCACACAATTCAAAACACATCAAACAGTAAGACTGTGGTGAACACTGAGCTTAGATTCTGGACACGAACCCAAACAGTCATGAGTAATGAATGCAAGCTGATAAACAATACTACTGCCATTTATATTCTTCCACACCAATGTTCTTTCAGGAAGGTTACAGAAGGAATTCCGATAATTCAAAGATTAGGGCAAGACCACAGGGCTATCCCCTCCCATCAATGCCACTGCAAGGACTGCAAGTACAGCTAGTATTAGTACACAGTTGTGTTCATCATACCAATGCACACTCATAAATTCTCTTCAGATTCTAAATAGCTAGTTTACTATTACTATGTATTTTATCAAATTGAAACACTCAATTTTTGATACGGTTGTAACTATTTTTTTGCACTGCAAGCATTTTAATGTGTAAATTATGTAAGTTTCCAAGGAGAATAAACAAATCACCTATTGTCTCTAATTATTTACTTTCAAAAGAAGTACATATCTTCAAATGTTAATTAAGCTTGCAATATGAATAATTTCTATCAACCAGCAGGGCATGAAAGAATATAGTATTCACAATATGAATTTCAAAAATTTTTTACATTTTCAGGACTATAAAATGCATGTCTAAAGTATTAATACAAAATTCTGTAATTTTTGTAGTTGTTTATGAAGACAAAGAAAAATAAATTTAATAAAACGAAAAACTGAACAAATTTTTGAATAACTGTAAACCAGAAAAGGTGGTCACGAAACAACTGAATGTAAAAGTTTAACTTATGAAAGTTATAAGTCGTAGAAAAAGTACCGAATGAAACTTGATGTAATGGGTATTAATGCACTCGTGTGGAGTTTACGAAACTCGCTCGTTCCGTACTCGCATCGTAAAATAACACTCGTGTATTAATACCATCTTCACATCATCGTTTCATAATGTACCATTCAATGTGCACAACGTCTGCTTTGTCTGTTGGGCTTCGGTTTTTATTCTGTTTCGGGGATAGTTGTGCCCTGACCAAATAGTTTGTGTGAACAAATAATGCATTCTATAAAAGTGAAGCTGCTTTCTCCTACACTTCTTTATCGTATAAGGAGTAATATACAAATAGAAAGTAATGTAAAGATGTGACAAGAAGTGCAGTTTTCACTTTCTCGCCCTTCGCAAGAAGAGAAATTCTTACAATCGTGCGCCGTAAAACGCCGAATTTTCGAGAGAAACACTCTTATTGTTGGCATCGGTAACGAGAAAGTGGATAATACTCGTTCCTATGTATACAGTAATTTACTTTCTCTAAAACTTTGTGAAGTCAGGATTCATGTTTTATGGGACCTTGATACCGAAATAGAGCTAAAAAAACTACACATATTTTCTCGCATTCAACAAAAATGAGACCTGTTCCATTCTTTTAAGACTTCTTTCTTCTATCGGGGGAGGGGAGGGGGATCGAAGAAAAAATATGTAGACAGAATTCACGTTTGGTGGGTCCTTGATACCGAAATATTGGTTTACGGCAAAGCGCCTGTCTCTCCGTCGGTGCGTCCTTCCGTCTGTGCTCAACGTTAGCGCGTAAACCGATTTTCTCCAACACTCCCCCGGGCAGGCGGGCTGACGAACGGACAGGCGAACGAACGGATAGAGAGGCGGACAGACAGAAAGATGGATGGAACAACTGACTGACTGACTGAAAAACGGACGGACAGACAGACGGTCGAACAGAAAGAGACGGATGAATCTTTTCTGGATCAAACATCAAAAACTTTCGCTTCCTTTGACATATCGAAATCGATATTCCGCAGCGTTACACAACTTTCTCTTCACTAAGTTTATTGCTCCTCGTGTACATAGGTACAAGGAGAAAGTTACATATGCTTAGATTTTTTTGGCAGACTACCAAAATTTTCTCGCAGGTCATGAGTTAGTGACCGCTGGACCAGAGAACGGAGAGAGGGTTGTAATTTGGGCGTAGCCCAACAGCGGGGTGAAGTGTTCGGTCAAAATAGAGGCGTTGCCGGCGCCGGCGGACGAGAAGGCGCCAATTAGACGTTCAGAGCCAGGGCAATGGGCGCACCGCCCCGGAATGAGATGCATTCGCCACGCTACTGTTGTTGATCACAAGGCTTTCGTGGTCGCAAGGCATTTCCACCAGAGGCCGGATTTTTATGTAATTACATGTTCTTTGTCTTTCTACTTACCATTCTGAAAATTGTAATCTTGGCGAATCGTCGTCGCCCTAACACAATATCAAAATTTTTCGTTACATATTTTTACGTATTTAGTACTGTAATAAATATTTTGCTATTTTCACAAAATATTATTTTTATTTTATCTATTTGCTCCAATTTATTTCGTATTTTCTATGAAAAGAAGTATTTAAAAAAAATCAGCACTTTTTCGTACACCATTACCGCGTGCTGCCTACTCTTTTTCAACTTTTCCCCCGCCAGTAGCCCTGGTGAGGCGGGGGTTTATTGTCAAGTTGGGGTACATGCGCCGCAGCTCTTTGGCTTATGCGGCAAAGAAGAGGCAGTGCTTACTTACTAACTTATTTCTAACTTCACCTCTGGATGAAGCACTTTGGACGGCAACCTAAGATGCTGCCTACCCCAGGATTGCTACGCGTTATGTTCTTCAGTCGGCGTGCCTGCTTCAATTAAATCAGTGGCCAGAGTTGCGCGCCGGTGACTGAGATCAGTTTCACCATTCGGTGTGAAAAGAATCACCGACGCCGCATTTCGTAACCTTTAACTTTAATTTTCGAGAAACTTTGGCGAAATCCGACGCGTAACAATTCGATGAAACAATATTGTACCAGCGATGTAACAATTTGACCAGCAAACAACCACTGCTGTACGCTGCAGGTAGACCTCGCTAGTCTGCACGAAGGCTTCTATTGCGACTATGCTGCTTCCTAAACTACGGTCCTGAATAGCAATACATAAAGCTTCTGCAACCAGTCAAGAAAGTTGTATGGTGCAAAGTGTGTATTAATTTGCGATCTCAAAATAATTTTTACATGTTTTTATTTTTTTTAATTTTAGGAATAATTTTACAAATTAATTTCGTATAATGTAAATGTTAGTTTTATAATTAGTGAATTTTGATATTACATATTATATCCGATGTACATTTTTATTACATATTCTTACCGTTTTCATTACATATTTATGTACATATTTTGAGGCTTCATACTACATATTTTTCCGGTCTCTAGTTAGTTAGCTAGCTAATTAGCTTGCTAGCTACTAAGCTAGTTAGCTAGTGAGGTAGTTAGTTAGCTTGCTAGTTAGTTATTTAGCTAGCTAGTTAGTTAGCAAACTAACTACTTAGCTAGTTAGCAAACTAAGTACTTAGCTAGTTAGCAAACTAACTACTTAGCTAGTTAGTTAGTAAGCTTGTCATCCAGATAGTTAATTAGCAGACTAGTTAGTAAGCTAGTTGACTAGCTAGTTCGCTGGCAAGCTAGCTATCTGACAAGCTAGCCTGTTTCTCTGATCGGTAGTTTTTCCTGGTTTCTCCGAATACAAGGCGAATACCGGGCTACAGGCCACGGATCCCGCGCGATCTTTCCTTACTCTTCCTTGTTTCTAACCTCACCCCTTACTTATACACTTACACTCACATGCTCTACTTTACCACATTTGTCGGGAGGTCAGTTGGAAGCTTAGAGCTTATCCTCACTGGCGCGGTACCCTGTTGGTGGGAGATACCTGTTTGGGAAAATTCCCCGCAAGTAGACGTAGGTCATCCCCGGATCTCGCCATTCAGCAAGGGAAGATCACAGCCACTGCCCTCGATAATACATCAACTACACTTACGGGACCAATGATTTTACCCGTTGATACGCCCGGAATCAGCAAACAATTATGAGAAGTCCGCAATGTTTGAATACAGTTATACATCAGGAATCATTACACACACATTTATAAATCTTATTTTGCAAATAGACTTGCGAAAATCCGTGGTCATTGAGGTTCGAGAATACCTCGGGTACGAAAACTGACAATCCATTGTTTATTTTTTGATAAGAATCGAGTATAATGGAGAATAAGTATTTGGTAGAGAATTAGGTACACTGTACAAAGTACACTGTACTGTAATACAAAGTACATATACATGAGCCGTTTCCGAGAAGAATGTTTAAATAAAATTAAAAATTGCCTTTATTAATCACCATTTTGCGAAAAATACTCAAATTTTCGAAAAATTGTACATGAACTTATTTTAAAATATATCTTTAAGGAAATATTTTATCAAGAGAAACAAATCTATTTTTTTAATATTTTAATTGTAAGAACACACCTAAAAAAATTTTGAATTTTTGCAATTTTTCAAAAAATAAGGTTTTTAACGAACATGAGACCTGCACCATTCTCTTAAAAGTCCTTTAGACTATCCAACGACAAAATTTAATCAATAACAATGGAGCCATTTTTTTGAAAATTTTGAAAATATCACAAGGGCTTCATGTACAGTACCCCAAAATTAAAATATCGATTTAAAATTCAAGAGGCCGGGTCATCAGGCAGATCGATCGGAGAAGAACAATTTTGGAGAAAATAGGCGGAATGGTTTAGGTGCCAGCGTTGTTTACAGACGGACACAATCGGACACAGACGTTTTGACGCCAATGGACTTTTCACTTTCAAGGGCCCACAGAATATGGATTCTGGCTACAGCACGTGTTAGAGGATTTTTTTTTCTAATTTTATCAACTGGATTTATGCACTTTTTCGTTACCAGGGCCCAGTAATAAGAGTTTTTCTGACATTTCGCCGTTTTCGCGCTCAGCATTATATAACTTTCTACCGATGTAGCGGTAGCGAGAAAGTAAAAAGGTTTGTTATTAATTCCTTTACATATTTTCACACATTTCTATGATTTACCTTTTACCTTTAGTTATATTAACTGATTTCAACAATAACGATGACAAGTCGTTGTCACTGAAAACCATGGAAACCTTACAAAACTGCAGCAACGTTTTCTCAACTCCAATTTTTGGACCTTCGCGGTAATGGATCCCTTTGAGCTGATACCATTCAGGTAATGCAAGTTCGAAGCTGTCAAATGGACAGTATTAAGGCAGAATGTTCCGAAGGCAGCAAATGAACTGTTGTTGCATTAGAACTTCGGTGTATTTTCTGAAAAGATGGTGTGTTCAGTGGCGAGCCGTCTGGTCTTCGATAGATGCGGCAATGACCCAGCAAAATAATAGAAATATTGCATTTTCAAATATTGCATTTCAAGAATTGTACAATTAACCAATATATGCAAATTCAAACAATACCAGTCACGAAACAGCCGAGAAATCGTCATAAAACGAGAAGATCCCAGAGGAATAGCAAATATTCGCGCGTCGAATTAAGAGCTCGCCGAACGCTCTCTGTGTCCCAGCAGGTCGCAGCGGTTCGTTCGTATTCTTTTGCATCCGATAGGCCCTGATATTCGACACACTTTGCGATGACTTCGCAAAGTTGTCACACCTCGCCACTGGACCTGTCCTCATGTGTTACACACATTCGTCACATGAGCCAAAGGACAGAGAAATTCGAATAGTCAACGTAAAAAATCTCTCAAGGAGAAGCACAGGGAACCAAAGAGTTCTCAACTAACCTGGATAACAATATTAAAAAGTCGCAATTGCTGTTCATGTTTTTTCCATTTTTACTACGTACGTACTAAAAGTAACGAATAACCACTTTTACATTACTACAAAAAACTATACATTAATGATTAATTCAATATGGATTAAGACAGTATTTGAACATGTAAAATAACTTAAAATAACAATAAACTGCGCGCAAATAACATACAGTGACCCAGGAAATAAATGCAGTACAACACAAGTCAATGATAGAACTTGCACGTTTCAAAAATAACGTATAGACGAACTTGATGAACCGTGTTGATGTAACGTTTTCCGAATTTGCTTTTTAAGCAACAAATCCTTGCGTTTTGTTACTTGTAGTACTACGGTATAACAGATCGATGTGACTGGAATCACGCATATAACTGTTTTCAATAACGTCTGAAAATCATATCTTATCATCCGCACATTTTGAATTCCATACCACTAAGACCAAACGATATAAATACTTCCTTAAGGTAAATTAGAGAGAGCATGTTTTGGGAGGATATTATTTACTTACTACGTGCTACGGCTACGGCTACTACGTGCCTTGTGAATTGCTCACTGACAGATCGTACATGACCAATAAAATCATTTTGTTTCCATTAAAACGCCCTAAAATCACTTAAAACGATTAAAGTACTTTGAACAGAAAAGACCGTTCAACCACCGTTGTATAAAGTGATTTTTATAAGAAAGAACAATTTTGACAGCTAATGTAAATAACTGAAGGTTCTGTGATCGTGGAGTCCTTCAGCCCATTTGACTCTCCTTCCTCCATTCCTTCGTTTGAAGTTGGCTAACTTGTAAATGGCTTCGACGCTGCCTTTTGTGAAGTCCTCGTCCGACGAAAATATAGTTCGCCAGGAGAAATAATTGAAATTAGGAAGTGCAGTGCTACTGAGCTCTTCTGTAAAAATTATTTTTTTATTAACATTACATTGAACTTACTTTTGGTGTGATAAGGATTGTTTATTTGCAAACCTAGACTTGAATGCCAGATGCGTACTGGTGCACGTATTTCCTGCTCCTGTGCTGTAAGGTGGCAAGCTGTGAAAGAGAACGTTCCGTAGTTTGCTATTATCAATTTATTTTTTATATAATTACCCGGTTGTGAACCACAAGAAGACATGACGTCTTATCGGGCGACGTAAAAAAACATAAAAACTTAACGAAGAGGCGTGACTGAACAGCTGTCGCGGAGGAGGGTCACGTCTCTGAATTACATTAATTCAATTACATTAATTACATCACTTTATAATCTGATGTTCACTTGTTTAGCGAACTGTCATTTTGGCTCCTCCTTAGGCAGATTCTTCTCTACCTACCAGTCTCCCCGCCCACTCCGCCGATGCAATTCGCGAGCCCGCCGCGCGTAGAGATGTGAAAACACTCATACTAAATCATACAAATCTGTCCCACAGTCATCATTGGCTGCACTGACACTAATAGAGATGGCCGCGAATTTCATTTTGTTCAAGGCACTTTCGGGAGATCATTTGTTTAGGCGGATCTCTTCCAAATTCTGCAGTCTCCACCCCGTGTTTACTTCTTCCAGTTCTCTCCCAATTCTCAGGTAGAGCTAGAAGACAATTTATTATTCACCATGATACCCAAAAGACGAGGTGACAAGTAACATGAAATCCACTAGTGACGAGGTCCCCTCGAAACCCACCTTCAGCCTTTTCAATTAATGCACCTAGGACAGAATCCGAAATCCGAGCCAGTAAGAATGAGAAAAAAAGGTTGCAGTAATGATTACACTGATACACAGGGGTGTCCAGAGCGAGGGGGGACAGCTGGGACAACTTGCTCAATATTCTTGCAAGTCTTGTCAATTCTTTCAACTTGCTCCCCGATTCTCCCATTCAAAAGAAATGGAAAAGTTATTTATATCTAAACCAAATTTCAGTCATATCTGATGCATAGAGAAGTGAATTCTGTTTATGAATTGGGGAGGAGGGAATTTTTGTATGAAATACGGGGTTCCCGAGGATCAATTGCCTGGATTTCTCTAGGCGCCCCTGCTGATACACGTATTTCTTAATCGGCAAATGTTGGTAGATGGTAGATCGGGAGAACAAATCGTTGGCGCGGAGAACCATCTGGCGGCGTGGCGTAGCGGAAGCGGAACCAGTGGAAGGGCGCTGCGGTAGCCGCGGGAGGCGCAATCTCACAGCCGCAACCTGAACGCGTCCGGGAATGCCCTCAGCGACATTATCAGGTAACACTTCCAAACAAGTTCGGATGGGCCACACGGAAATTATGCAAAATGCTAGAATTGGCAATAGCAGAATATATAGAACAGACGACTGCCGCCTATTTAACTAATTCAACAACTTTACGAGAATGGTTTCTAGCAGAAACATCGTCTCTAGGCCAACGGGTTGCTTACTCTCAGTAGAACAGTCGAACTTTGAATTGTTTCGCCTATGACTATCACCACATATTGATAGCCTACCACCAAAATGAAATAATGAAATCCTAAGCGAAGTCATAATCTACCAATCTCAAAAACGTCTTAAGTTGATTGAGCGGTCTAATCGGTGTTCCACGGTCAAACAACGCCATTTTACTTTTTAGTGTTATTTAATTGGAAACCCACGGTATTGGGGTAGCATATTGTCTTCGAAAACACGAGTTAGCAGGCACAGAAGACTGCTGAATGTCGATCCCGGTTCGGGTCGGTGGGTTTTTAAAAGGTGGGAAATCCTCCAGTGTGTCATGTTACAGTGGCGAAATCAGGGTGGGGGGGGGGCATGGGGGGGCCATGCCCCCCCCCCAAAAGACCTAGAGTTTGCGTTTGTTACCTTTCTTTATTTCGCAAAATTTATTTAAATATTTATGTTAAAATTATGTAATTGTTTAAACGATAATATTGTATGCAATCATATATACATTACAAAAAGAATACACAATGTAATAAATATGATGATTATTTATCAAAAATCTACGATCCCCCCTAAAATGATCGGCTGCATTCGCCTCTGCCTGTTATGATTATGGGATGTAAAAACGAATTGTGACAAAACATTTGCAAAATTAAATCAATCTTAATCAATTCCAAAATGATTCTGCAAGGGAACGACGCCAACAGGTAAAATGTCTGCGACCGTTGTATCGATTACTGGTGGTAAACATGACAGATCTAAACATTTGGAAGCGTTGGGAGCCCTTGTGGTACTGATCTTAAAATCTGAAATAAAAATATTCAGAGTATTTCCATACTCTTACATGTACATATTTTAAAGAGTGAAAACAGGAAACCAAGTTATATATATATATATATATATATATATATATATATATATATATATATATATATATATAATTTGTCACCATGTTGGACGCAATTACGTTCGGAGAATATATTCCACTTGTTCTCTCAGTAGTGGTTAGTGCAGCTAGACGTAAACCAGAAGACCTGGGTTCAAATCCCGGACGGGGCAATCAACTCTTTGAACACATTTAATGAATCAATCTCCAAGTTGTGTTATGTTTAATGCATGAATACGAGAACGTAACTTGTTCATATATAATTGTCACCATTCCCACCACCTCCTTTACCTCCGTCACCGCCTTTAACATAAATATTTAAATCAATTTTAACTTTTTTAGCCATCTAAAAATTGGTCTTAACTGTTCCAGTGTCATGTAAAGCGAAAACGTTTTCAAAGAACACATTTTTGGGAACTCTTGGGCTTCCTGGTTTCAAACCAGACCCGGCATTTTCTCTCTTTCGAGCGATGATAAAGTATATACAAAGACATATTGCGTTTATAAAACGGTTGATATGTTTATTCCTTTTTTCATCCCAAAGAGTCTTTCTTCAAATTTTTAATGAAACTAAAGAGGAACAACAAGCTGAAGGGGAATGTTTGAAAGAGTTTTCAATGAAGCAATGTTATAATCCCCGACATTGTTTCCACGGTGGAAAGAAATGGGTGATCTATTGCGCATCGTATCCCGCTTCAGCCAATGAGATTCAGGCACCAGTTTGCGTTACAATATTCGCGGGAATTTTAAATGCAGCCAGATACCAAAACTATCATCTTGTTATAAGACATGGAAACAGATATATGAAGCATCTAAAAAAATATTGCATCTTGTGCACCTTGACAGCTTCAACGGTTACCGTTGATAATTGTTAGTTTATGCCACTGAAAATGTTTCCCAACACTTCTCGCTCTCCATGCAACAACGGCCTGGCTTTCCAAACAAAGTGCTTGCGTTCACACATGGTTCATGTTGCAAACTGGTGCTGCGAAAAACGAGCAAAAATCTGCGCGCCGGAGTATCTTACCCATATCTTTCTCCCACGATTATTTCGAAGAAACTTGCTTCTTTGTTATTCTATTTAAAGTTATTTACAACAGCGCACTCTATAGGCGAGGGCTCGATTGTCACGAAAGACAGTGAATATGTCAATCGAATGCGTTATAAATGAGTATTAATCAACGAAACAAAAATTCAAATTCAGCACAAATAAACAAATCTTTTAAAAAATTGCAAATCGCCCGGGCGTTACACCTAGAACCCCATTCACTAAATACCTCTTTTTGTTTCAGCGCTCCCGAGCAATTTGTGGTCCTCGCCGTCCTTTTCCTGCTCACGTATTTCCTACTACGACACCAGAGACATTTCAATGCCACCGCCAGCGACGATCGCCTCCCCATGCTCGGCCGAGCGCCCGCCCCCGACGCCAACCCTTCGGCAGGCCTGCACTGCGCCGGCGGCTGCGACGTGATCCCGACCTACCTGGAGCGCAACGGGGACCGCGGCAAGTGGAGGCCCGGCTCGCCGCCGGGCACGTGGCTGCTGCCGCACGGGACGCAAGGCGTGTCCCCCGAGCAATGGCGGCGGGGCGGGGCGTGGGGCGACGCGCCCTTCGGGGTGGACGACGACGACGAGGACTCGGCCTCGGACGGCGACATCGACCCCGACGCCTTGTCCTCCGCCCCGTCCTCGCCCTCCTCCACCTCCGGCTCGTCCGCCTCGGATGAGGACAACCGCGACTTGAACATCGTCGTGGCTGGGAGCGTTGCTGCCGTGGAGTACGGGCACGACGGCTCCGACACCCCTCCTCAGGACACTAACTGAATGCTTTCGCAGCACTCGTTATAAACGCAAATTTATGGCACCGTGTATTCTTTGAACATCGCACGAAATTTTCAAACAATAAAACTCTTAAAACTATATGTCCACATGCATGAGAATGATCTTGGCTGTCAGGGTGACGTCGCGTCGAAAGCTGACGACGCTTTGACCATCTTTATCGTGGTCTTCCTCAGAGTTGTAGTGCCTGCATCTTTTCGTTCACTGCCGCACTAAAATTCAGTTCTCGAAACTGATTCACCTGACTATTGGTAACTCCAGTTTTATGTGATAGATGATAAAATCGTAATTTGGAGGTATTTTGATAAGAACTAAATGGAAATAAAACCGATTACATAGTAAGAGAAAATAGCGGATCTATATTTTTATGAAAAATAGGTCAGTGACTCTTAGGCTAGGTTTACCTTTACCTGAACCGCCTAGTGCATTCCTTTCACAGTGCATTCGTTACACTTCAATTAAACTTCATTTAACACGGTAACTCATTTCAAGGCAAACGAGCTGAAAAGACACAGTATACTGCCATTCAATCGAATGTTTCAATACCAAAAATTTAAGTCGTAATGAAGCTCGCGATTAGATGTCAGTGTTACCGTGCCAGCTCGTGACCTTGGAAGGGCTTCATGTTTTAATCAAAGTGTAACAACAATGCCATCTCCACAATCACTGGCTGTCGCCAGGCAGCCATAACTTACTCTCGTCGTACAACGTGGTGTCGCCACACGTTCCATACCGAAGGCTGTTTATGCTCTTTGAGCGCGACTGCGTCACATCCAATGTGTAACAATCTCGTTTGTAAACTTACTTTTTGTAACTAAAAATTAAATATTTACACTCTATTATACATTTGTCGAATGTTTATTTTGTCTTCTTTTTACAAGACTGAGGAAACAAAAACTACCAATAAATTGTGGCTATTACCATGAAACAGTTTTGTTTGTACACTATCGAAAAATAAATGAATACATTTAAGAATTCAGAAGAAAAAAATATTTAATACCCAGATGCATAGCCTTTAGCTTTGAGAACTACTTTCCATCGACTCTGCATTGAAGTTTTTGACACCTTACATCATCAGTTTTCTCCATTCTCCAGCTTAAACACGTTTTTATTGTTTCAGTGACTGAGGTTTTCTTGAATGCTCCATTTTCTTCAAATCAACACAGACATGTTCGATCAGGTTGAGGTCAGGGGATTGACGAGGAGTTCGAAATTGCTTGCGCACGTTCCATATAAGCCACTGTTTGCAGATATCAGCAGTGTACTTGGGTCATTATATTGCTGAAACCTGTATCTTGGCTCTAATTGCATTTTCTCTGCACTCTGCTTAACATTTTTCTTCGAGATATCTAAGTATCCCCAATTGTTCATGTTTCCATCGATGATCTGCATATTTCCAAACCCGTTAGACGACATGCACCCCCCCCCCCAAATCACAGAACCTCCTCCATGTTTTGTAGTAGGAAGCGCGTTGCAAAGTTTCGTTGGCCATATTTACCTTTCTCCACACAGTTCGACTTCCCATCAAAATCATAATCATTGACCCGGAAGCTGAAGTACATTATTTGTTACAAACATATTAAGTCTTTTAAAAAATTATACAATACAAATGTACACTAATTCGTTATATATCACTGTTTCGATAAAATAAACAATATTTTTCTTTTCGATAATCAATGTAGTCTCTAATTGTATAGAAACAGTTATTCAGCAGAAAATATTTTACTTTTAACTTAAATTTGTGAACGACTTCAATTGTTTAATGTCATCTGGCAGTGCGTTGTAAAGTAACTTACATGTATTGTATGTGAATTTCTGGTAGTGAGCTGTTGATACTGACATTTGATGAATGTGATTTTTACGTGTGTTGTAATTATAAATATCAGTATTGCATGAAAATATGTTTCCACTGTTAAGTAAGTAAATTTTGACAAATATTACAGATTCGTAAATATACATGACATTAAACGATTAAATTCGATATAAAAGTTTAAGTCGCAAGTAAAATCTTTTCTGCTGCACAACTGTTTCTATACAATTAGAGACTATCCCGAGCATCCAAAAGGAAAGTAATATTAATATTAACAATGACGTTTAATGTATTATATCAATTGGATTTTATAATTCTAAAGAACGTGTAACAAGTATTGTACTTCAGCTTCTGGGTCAATGACCCCCATCTCGGTCAGGTTTTCGTCAAGTTTCCCTGATCCTCGAGCAAATGCTGAAATGGCCCCTTGTTTTGCTTCTGAACATAAATGTAAATTCAAATTAACTTCTCCGCACAACAAACTAATTATTTTAGAGCTAATACATCGACACAAATTCGTCAATCCAACACTGCTTATTTCTAATTTTCAAGGACAGATTTCATTTAGTAAAAAATCTCTAGCTCGGTTTCGAGATTTGCAATATTACTTTTCTGCCATTTTCGAAAATACAGCGAGGTCAGCTAAAATGGGACCACTACAATTTTCTTTACGTTCTTTGCTAAATAGGAGGGGGAATTAAAAATCTTAGTCCTTTTTGATAAAATAGTTTAAAAATTGCTTCATTTCACGCAGAATTACGCGAAAACTCTGAAAATTAGAAACAATTCTATTTGAAGATATACCTGTGAATTACAGATTTCATTAAGGAAAAATATCTGTAACTTCAATGATGTATTTGTCGGAAGAAGCAGAAAAAAGTTTCTTTACCAATTTTCAACAATTCAGAATTTTTAACAAAAATGAGTCTGCCCTTACGTACGTAAGACGACAAAGTATTGTAATTGTGCGTCGGAAAACAGCGAATTTTCGGTACGAACTTTTATTTTCGGGCCCTGGTAACGAAAACGTGGACAAATCTTGTTCCTATCCCCATACAGTAATTGAGTAAAACTACGAGTGTGCATATGTTCATATGTATGGTTCCGTCACTCACGGCTAGACCACTTCTCGTGCACCAATCGAGACGTATGAGGTGTCATTCGACGCGGTGTCTCGGTCTCTTGTTGGGGAACTCATAATTTGTTTTCGGATCTGGCCAGAAGATTCAAAGAAATTTCCAAAGGAGTGTTTTGACGCTGAGATCTTAGCGAGTATCCCGGGAATTAATCCAACGCCATCTAAATAGATCTATTGTACGTGGCGTGGAGTGGATTCTCGTCAAAGGCTTTTTTCGCTCAATACGCAAATAGTTTCTTTCACGACTTTAGCAACACTGATGTCATCTTTAAATGAAGTTAATTTGAGCCAGTGAATCGCACGACATATTCATTTTAATTTTTATCAGTAGGCCTATTAGATTTTTGAACATAAATTTGCAAAAAACTACGAAAAATATTGCCTTGGAATTTATTAAATTTGAAGAAATTCAAGTGAATATGAAGAAAAGAAAACTGTGAGTAATGTGTAAGAAATAATGAACATTCTTACGTCTGCCTTCTCAAACTTTACGTGAAAAGTGTACAAATACCGATTTTAAAATGAACGTGCTCCAGAACTTATTCTTATTAAACTTTACATTTACTAAACACCTTATTCATATAAATGTACAAAACAGACACCCTTTAATATTTTATAAGAGTCGCGTACAAAACGATTAATAGAGCAGTTGAGGCCTGTTCCGGCAGAAGGGCACATAACGTGTTAGCACATAGGTTTATGTGTCCTTCCGGAATAGATCTCAATTGCAGAAGTAGAAGTGTACATAAATTAGACTGAATTTGTGGAGTTTCAATATCTTCAAAAATTAGAGGAGAAAAATGTGAAAGTGTTAAGCAAATCCGGGTAGGAATAAAATGTTCTTGCAAAAGATGTTGCAATAGAATTCTCGGAACTAATTCAAAATGATCGTCTATTAAGATTATAGAATAACCCAGAACAGCTTACAGATCATCTTTGTGCATATTAGCAAAAATCGTAAAAAATGTAGTATTAAACTCAATACTTGTATTTTTTGCGTCGATTATAATTTTGAGATTGCAAATTTACCACTTCATATCCCGTATGGAAGTATGGACTACAAGGTTATTGGGTGTTGAGAATTTTTAAAGGGGTGTATAACATTATCAACTACTACGATTCATTGGTAGGTCCAATGCCAGATTTTGTAAGAACATTTGAAATAAAGTTACGCATGAAAGAAATTTCCAACACTTGAAAATACTTTTAAAACAGTTTACAGCGTTGGCGACGCCACATTCAACTAGTACCTTTATAATAAATTACTTCCCCTAAATCGGACACGGTAGTGTCCACGGAAGCCACTTTCTCCGTTGCCGAAGGGGTTAGATTCAAACCTGACCTGGTAATAAAAAGCCGGGAAGGGGTCCACGTGGTCGATGTAACTGTCCGCCACGAGGATGGGTCTAGCCTTATGAAACCAGGGGAGGAAAAGGTGGTAAAATACCAACCAGTCATCCCCCTGGCAGCCCAACTTCATGGAGTACCCAACGCCAGAATCCTGCCAGTGGAGGTTGGAACCTCTGGGGCTATGCCATGATTTAGTCAGTGCCCCCACGACCCTGGGGATCACGTCTCGAGGCGATCTACTGACTATCTCGTTAATTGCTCTCAGAAGCACTATTAAACTTTACGCACAATTTGTAAATTACGATAGAGCAATTTAGCATTGCTGATAGTCAATGCAGGAAAGAAACTTCAATGTCCTGTGGGGAAGTCTGGACCCTAAAATGCCTAGGAATTACCCAGTTACCACGACTTTAAGTGGGAAGTGTATGCTATTTAAAGTAGCATATAGAAAATTGTGTAGTCAGAATCCATGTTTTGTGGGACCTTGGTACCGACCACAAAACATCTGTCCGTCCGTCTAAACCGTTCCGCCGAGTTTTGATTTTTTCTGGTCTTAGATATCTTAGTCGAATTCCGACTTTTGGAATATCGTAGAGAATTAGACCGCTTTGCATACTGGAGGTTTCTGAGGGAGTTAGTTTTTTAGATTCCATACACCCCCCCACCCCCAAAAAAAGGATTTTTGAAAAACAACTTTCAAGCTTCTGTGCAACAAACGCATTAAAAATTACATACATCTGTAAAGAACATTTTAACGACGTGAGATAAATCTAAGCTATGCTACAACATCATTTACTTTCTCGCATTATTTCTAACTACCCCGCTGTATTATTGAATTGAATTGATGCCTTATTCTACGCGGCCAGACTCGAGCCATCACACCCCCCTCTTCCGTCTGACCAGGCAAATTTCGATACACTCCTTTCACCCACTAGCGGAGAAAGGAGGTATTACTCGGGCGACGAATCAGGCGATTCAAATTTAGCTCATTTAGGCTTGAGGCTCTTTTCAAAGCAGTAAATCTACTAACATGGGACAGCTGACTACATTAACATGCAAAAGTATTTCCAACCAGCATAAATTATTTTCTGCACCGAGTCCTGAATCAGATCCTCCGAGTTTACTTGCAGTCAATCATACCACCACACTACACAAGCGCCGTGTGATTCGAACTCGGGCCGATGCTTAAAAATGTAATTGTCTCAACCCAATATTTCCAACGCGCAATTTTCGGAATTATGGAGAATTCGCCTAAAATGTGACAAGCACAATGCTTTTTACCTTCTGTCACATATGGGGAGAAAATTTAATAGAAAACATTCGCGCGGTATTTGAGGTTTTGTTTTGACATTACATTAATTCCAGACACAAATTTTACATTTACTCTTATTCAAAAAATTGAACATGACCTTTTTAAAGACCTGATTTTTTAGAACAGTCTTCGTTCAAGGCAATAATCTTTATAATCAAATTTGTAGTTTTGAAATGTTAAATGTAAGCAATTTACCAAAATAAGGAGAGTTCGTCAAAAATGGGACCAGCACCATATTTTCTACCGTCCCTTAATACTTATGAGGAGAAACTTTAAAGAAAAAAATTGAGCGATTTTTGAGAAATTGTACATTACCTTATTTCAAGATGTCTTTGAAGAACAGATATCATTCAGTAAAAAATCCCCTTCTTCAATACCCCAGTAAGACAGCAAAAATGCACTTTTGCAATTTTCGAAAAATAGGGATTCCAACGAACATGAAACCTGCACCATTCTCTTCTAACACAAATATTTATTTCTTAATCTAATATATACACGCGCGCACGCGCGCGCCCACACACACGCGCACACACACTTCAGTTGCCGTCTGGCTTAGTGTAAATTCTTACTTCTATATGACTATCATATATATATTTTTATAATACATAAATCTAATCGAGATGTAGGTAAGGGATCCAGCTTGTCGTCTGGTGTTGTTGCAGATCTTTTTTGTTGTTCCGCAGCTAGCTTCCTGGGGCATGGGGTGGAGGAGTGCGCCTCTGGGGTCTCTGTTGCGCGCTATCTGTTTGTACTCAAGCGTCCTCGACGCTATCCGAGGACAGAGCTTAATAAAAATTTGGACCTATTTTTGAGAAAATTTTTGAAATATTGAGTCTTAAGACTCACAATTTCAGGAGGAGGGAATCAGCTAAATGATTTAGGCGTTAGCGTTGACAACAGACGTTTCACCGGCAATCGATTCGGTATCAAGAACCCACAAAACATGGATTCTGGCTAAACCACGTGTTATAGAAATTCCCCCCTACATTTATCAAATGGATTTATCCACTTTTTCGTTACCAGGACCCGGCAATAACATTTTTTCTGTCAAAAATTCGACGTTTTCCTACGCATGATTACAAGAGTTTCTATTCTTACGAACTACATTTGTATAATTTTCAAAAAATCAAATGAATACATCAAAATGAGGTTAATGTTGTTCAGTGAATCCTTCAGAAGTTTAAAGAAAAAAAAATGAAGTCGTCGAAAATCTTGCTTTTAATATATTTTTTCAATATTGTTCAAATTTCACTGAAAATTGGGCAAAACTATAACTATTTTTAAAAATTATTTACGATATTAAAGAACAAATTGTGGTGAACAATTTGAATAAAAAAATCTACTCCAGTCTCTGGTGAGGATCCAAAAACTTTCAAACTTTAGAATTCTTTTCAAAATTTGGAGTAAACAATAGAAATTGGGACCTTTGCCAAAAGTATATTTCACTCTATTCTTACAAAAAAAATTTTTAAAAAAATTGAGTAATTTTTGAGAAAATTTCCCAGGGACTTCATGTAAAGTACCCCCAAAATTTAATGAATTATTTTCAAAATCACAGGGCTTCCACTTAAAACAGATTGAGCAGGGAATATTCATTTTTAAAAAAATCCGATGAATATTTTAGAGGCTAAGAGTTGTGCATGGACAGTAGAAGACGAGGAAAAAACAACACTTTCAGTACTAAGGAATGTAGGCTAACTGCACTATGTATTACAGAAAGTAATTTACTCCATATAGGAGCAATAAAAATCCACTTTGATGGTAAGCAGCAGCAACAAAATGAGATTCAGTCAAAAAAATGGCACTTTTCGCCCCAGCATTAGAGAACATTCTCTTTACTTACATGTATTACCATATGTACGTACATGGGAAAGTAAAAAATCTATGAATGCCCAATGTGTATCTTTGCCCAATTCACAGTTTTGTTATTATTCACTCCTCCATTTCTCATTTTGAGTATTAAAACAATTAAGTTTGATCCCCCTTGTATATGTAGTATACAATAACGAAAGAAAAAAAAAGGTATTAACATAATAAATTATTACACAATCTATTATACAAGAAGGAAATTGTAGCTTACAAAACATTATGAACTTCTTGAAATGAGCTCATAGGAACTTCGCATTTTAACTCTTTTTCAATAATTTATTCATATCTGTTCATGACTACAACCATATAAATAGCAAATTATACATATATTTATAATTCCTGTTTGTATAATGTCTGCAAAACCTAAAAAAAAATATTTCATGCCACAGGAATGTTCTCATAGTCCCCACCAATAATTTAATTAAACATTCGATCCATTGAAATGAAATTTAATGTACATAAAATTTGTTAAAATATGCACAAATTTAACAACAAATTTGTGTTAAAAGCTAGCTAATTTACCAAGTCATTTAATTAATTTGTATTCTACAAAATTTGACTGACAAATTTGCAATTCCAGAACATAGAGTATTACCTAAAAATAAAATTTAACTTTAAGAATTCATTAATTTGTTGATGGACAAACAGTAACTGCATATGGTTGTGTTCTCTGTAGTTTTTGTAATTTCAGAGAATCAATTAGCCAATCAATCTCGATGTGTCGAGCTGTTCTTGGCCAGCGGTATGCTTTGTCCTGTAGAAAGTTATGTTATCATAATCATTAAAACATTATAAGATTTTTTTCCATAACAATATATATTATGTGAACAATGAACATACAATGTAAATATATACAATTTACCTGGCTTAACGAATTGGTTAAATGAACAGCATGAGTTGCTAGATGAATATCAGCAGAATTCAGCAATTCACCTCCATATCTTATGCAGTTAAGGATTTACTTTATTCTTACATAAATTTTATTTCATATTAATGATAATATTAAACTAAAGAAAGGATACGCAGTGAAGTACGATGCTATATCACTGTATGTCTTTTTTATGGGCTTAGAAAGAACGAGTCTTACTCCATCGAATACTGAAGGCTGTAACAAATCAGAAAAAGGACTTTAATTTTATTTCTGATTAGTTAAATGTAACTTTTCTTTAATTTTTTAGAATACTGTAGTCCTTATCTTTGAAATGGAGCAAATTTTGAAGATGTAGCCAGAGATATGTACTTTGCTAATAATAAAATGATTGTAGAACTTACACTAAAACACAATTCTTTAGAAAGATACTGATAAGGAACTTAAAAAAAAATCAAAATGGAATTGCAGAAATTGAAAGATTAATTACTTAACTTTCTTAAGTTTGTTAAAAAATTATTAAATTATATGAAACAAGGAGGTCTTTCAAAACTGTATTTGTCAAGTGTATTTCTTGTAGTTTTAACAGTTTATATCATTAAAATTAATGATAGTAAAATTTTCAAAATTTGATAGTTTCTTTGCATTGCAACAAGCATTAATAAAATATGTTTTTTGATTACACTTGAAAAAATGTTAAGTATTTGCTTTACATTAATAGACCCTTCAAGAAATTTGTCAGGTTTGGCAAATAATTCAATAAAGAAAGTGACACTCCAAACTAATCCAATTTTTATTTTTGTTTATTATGAGAATCTTTTCATACAAAAAAACAACAGAAGACTTAACTATAACATTTTATAGCTACAAAACAACAAAACATATGTTTCATCAATATAACTTTAGTGATTCATACTTTCCTATCATACTTTCTAGAAATAGAATCATTTGTTGAATAGGTAGGGGAGTTGTTTGCCCATTCACATTTTCTTGGCACAATGCAGGAAGAACACACACCACTCAGTATTTTTTGTTTTTAGCTACACCAACTCACCCAAATGATAATTACAAGAGGTGCATTATGCATGCTGACATTCATCACAAGTGTTGAATATAAGACAATGAATTTTATTTAGTTGCTTTCCCAAGGGGAATCTAATGGACTATGATGAATATTGCTTTTCACTGGGGAATTCAATGGACTAGATTCATTGTCATTTTGTGTGGGTGAATTCTTAGAATTAGGTTCTTTGTCACTGTTCACAGAAACATTTGGTTTACTAGGGTGGTTGTCATTTTTTAGCAGCGATTCTGCTGGACTGTGTTCAGAGTTATTTTCTTCTAGGGAGGTCACTGGATTACATTCACTATCACTGTCCATTGTTGTTTCTTTGTTATTATTTTCCACTGAATTTAAAGAATTGCCTTCACTAACTTTTGGTGAATTTGGAGGACTATTTAATAATGTACTTGAGGGGGAAGCAGAAATCAAATTTTGGTTGTTATCTTCCAGCAATGACGTTGAAAGTTCTTTGGTCTGCTTGCCATTTTCTAAATCATCATCTCTCAAATTTTCTTCTGACTGTATTACAGATATAGATTCCTTTTGTGTGGGACTGGTACAAATATCAACCTCTGTTTCAGAAGTACTTTTTACATGTACTGCAGCCTTTTCCAAACTCTGTACTGAATCTGTACTGGGGATTTCTTTTTCATTTTTGAAGGAATCACAACGAACACATTTACATAAGCAATGACTTGAATCTAATTCCATTTGCTCTTCTTGGGCTTTATGAACTGTGTCAAATAATTGTTTTTTAACTCTATGATATAGTACAGGGTTGGTTATAAGCTGAATTTCAGAAATTAGAGATCTAGCAAATGCCTCATGATTACTGAAATGAGAACTCCCTTCTTGTTGAAATATTAATTTTGAATCCTTCCTTATTTCATCTCTTGCATTAATTTGTAGCAAACCCGACGAATCGTCCAATTTTACCTGCAAGATTCATTAGTAAGTAACAATTCTATTTAAGAGGGTAATTGATCTGTGACTAACAGCATTCAATTACAAAAACATATGTATGAAAATTAAATATAGTAAATAGTTATTTATACTTTGAATCTGTACTAATATACATCGCAAAAATGGTATTCATTCTAATAGAAATTCTATTTAGAATTATTACATGGATTTTATTGCTACTTGAAGGTACAATTTTAGCAAAAATGTATGAATTTTCAATTTTTAATGATTAAACTTACTACTAAATAATAATTTGTTCCAAATTTAAGAAACCTTTTTCAACAACTTCTTTCACTATTAACGGGTAAAATTTATTTAAATCAGTGTTCTACATACTATTGCTCCAAAAAGTCAGTTTCAATAAAATTGTCTCCTGATCACAAAAGAAAACTTTTTGTCAATTTACTTACAGACCGGTTTTGTGCAAGAAATTGAATGAAATCATTAAGAAAGAATCACAATTTTTTTGTCGCTTTAATTTATTCAATAAACAAGCAACAACCTCTTCTTCCCCACATGCAAAAATCCCTCAATGAAAATCTGATTAATACTTTTTTACTAATGGAGTCATAAGCATTAAAACTCACTCATCCACAAGCAAATACCCTTACCCATCATGCATGCGCATTTATATATCCAATCAAACAAGCAGAAATTATACACATTTAACATAAGAGATGCTCACCTTCTTTATTGGCTGATCTGAAGATGAATCAGCCTTTTTTCGTTTCTTCTGTAGTTCTTTGTGATAGCTTTCAGATTCTTCTTCTTCATCTTCAATTTCTTCATCATGAAGCAAAGCTTCATTTTTTTTCTTAGAATTCCTTAACTCTTCTGAACGTTTTAATTGCTTTTCCTTTACTACTCTGGAATTTTCACTCTCTTCCGAATTTGCATCAATCTCAGAACTTGGTGAACTATTTTTTTTCCGTTTAGGAGAATCTACCCTCTCTCTAGAAGTCGATGAATCTCTTGAAGATTTTTGTTTCTGAGAATCATCCTTTTTCAATTTCCTCTTCGGCGAGTGATCTCTACTAGAGGATTTCACCGAGTCATCTTTACTGTGCTTTCTTTTAGGTGTGTGATCTCTACTTTGGATCTGTTTGGGTGAATCATCTCTTCTAGATTTATGTTTTGGAGAACATTCTCTTTCAGTTTTCTTTTTTTGTGAAATATCTTGCTGATTATCATGGCATGTTTCATCATCATCATCATCCTCATCATTATCATCTTTTCTTTTTATCTTGCAACTTTCTTTTTTCTTTGGTGACTGAAAATAATTTAAAAGGTTAGATATAATTTTAAATGCATGAACTATAAAAAAGTAGTACCAAGTTCATGGTTACATTACCTCAGATTCTGAACGATCATCATCTGCCAAGAAATGAGAAGGCAGACAGAAATCTGAACTATCTTTGGATTTTTTGAATAATTCCTATAGAGAAAAACATAAGATTGTAAATTGAAGTTTTACATCCCCATAGAAAAATAAATGAAAACATCCTAAATACTACCAAACACTAAAGGAAAATTACTGATTTTGCTAAAGAAATCAATTAAATGCCTTTAAAATAACATTTAGAGGCAAATGCTTATATTAATTGTTTTTTGTACTGTTTTTTATTATGAATGTTTCTCAATAATATTTTTCTTCCTTTTCATATCTTTATTTGTAATATTCCTAAATCTGTAATATGAATTAAATTGAAGTTACAACTAATAACCTAGAAGTTAAAATGATGTTATACATTAATATTAACAATAGTATAGATAAAAAACTGGAGGTTTTACATGGGGGGGGTGTCTATCATAAAACTGTGATTCAAACCAAAATTTTTAACATCCTTTTTAAAATTGCAAACTGAAAGAACAATGATACCAAAAAATGTCCTTCTTTTATACCAAATAAAGCATCAAATGAACATTATTATCAATAATATCATATGAACAATATATGAAAGTATCAAAAGAAATCAAATGAAGGATGTTATCCTAATAAGATGAATAAATGTATGTACTGAAAAATACCTTTAATTCAGGCAATGATGTTGCTGTGTCCCAAGATTTGTCACTTCGAATTCGAGTAACTCTTGGAAATCTAATAGATATACCAGCAGCAGTGTGAACCTCATGTTGAGTGAATTCTGCACCAGTAATTTCCCATACTGGCATATTCTAAATAAAATAATAAAGTTACTCATGAAATTGAAGTTAATGAAAAAGTAAACAGACACCTTTGTTCGGGCATTGCCAATGGTTTTATTTGCTAACCTTTGGATTTTTGGCTACAAAATCTGGAACCATTGTCTTTGTACATTTCAACCATGATGGTACTCTATTGACTTCCTTACTAATCTTTTCCATCTCCAGTTCACCCTGAAAACAAAACACAGATCACTTAATACAACGAATGTCATAATATATAAGACCAATGGTGTAAAGTAAAAGAAATAAAATTGAAAATATATTATTATGAATTAAATGTAGTGGGATTCTCTACATCAAAACCAGAAAACAGACCAACAAAAAGAAAGAAAAATTAATTTCATTAATACCTGCAATTGTTCCAACGTCTTATCATCATGGCCTGTATGAACTTTTGTCACAGTGCACCAAACCTTATGAGCAGGGTCCCAGCAACCCATAAGAAAAACAGACATCATACCACCTGAAAAATTCACAGAACAATGAAAGAAAAAAAGAAAAAAAGAAAAAAAAAAAAGAAAAAAAAGAAAAGAAAAAGAAAAAAGCTAAGAATATAAATACTAAGAATAAAATTAACTTGCCTTTTTGGCCCGTCCCAAACCAAGCTCCCAAAACAACAAGATCCGCCGTATCAGCCATTGCTCCACCAAAAAGGTAGTCTTTTTTAACTTTTAACCAATGACGCTTACCAGGTTCATATTGACTCTGAAAATTGTTACACATTACAAGAGTTCATCAACAGGTCAAACAATATATTGAAATCAATCAAATATTCATGCCTAATACCTCAAAATCTTTCAGAACTAGACCTTCCAGGCCCATTTGGAAAACTTTTGTCATCATATTTTCCAAGTCTTTGGCACTCTACAAAGAGAGAAAAATTGTAAGAACCAACACATTTTTTATTGTTGTTTAAAGGATACTCAAAAATTTAATGAGAATACATTCAAACAATTTCAACAATTTCATGAAGTACATTGTACATATTGGTAGTGTACAGGAACAGTGATACCTCTAATAATCTTTTTTGAGTTGATATTTAGAAAATATCCTCTTTTGCCATTAAACATTTCAAAAGCACCATTTAGAATCTGGCTAAATCAAGATTTTTGGTTTTGAATTATTTGTTCAGTAGCATATTGTATATCAATAGTTACTTTCTAAAAAAAATTGGATTAGTCACTATCAATTATATTTGTATGACACACTATAAGCACCATTGAAACAAATGACAGAAATATAAGAAGTCAATACACATGGTTCACAAAATAGGCAAGATAGTTTAAGACAATCATTATTTGTCAGTTAAGTAAACTGTTTTCCAGCCAAATGATAATTTTTTAGTTCTGCTTACTCTTCTTGTGCATCAGTGATATTTTATTTTCACTATGTGTATCTATGCAAGTTCAAAAATTTATTTTCTAATAAGAGAACCATCTAAATTATGTGGTCTCATTGTACCATTAAATATTTATCACTAGAATCACAAACACAGAATTCTGAATATTATTCCAAAAAATTCAAAATTGATATGTTTCATGAAAAGGTATTCTTTTCAATAAGAAATGGTATTTAACACAATTTCAATTCAATATCTATGCAAAAATCTTACTTACATTAACTTCTTGTGCCTCTGAAAACACAACACGATTTTTAATTTCTGTCATATTCTCAAGGAGAATTTTCCTTCTTTTCTTTATTGGTCTGGAACATAATAAATTTCATAATAATAAAAAAAAAAAAAGTTAAAAGATACAGAAACGTAAATTAATGTTTATAAATAATAGAAATAACAAAGGAAATATTACAAATAAGATATACAATGTAAATTAGTTAAGACCTTAGAATACTTACAAATGTAAGAGAGATTTCCCATTGTAGTAAATGCAATCAAAAACAAAAAGGCATACGCAGGCATCCTTATATTCTCCTTTCTGTAATTAAAAGAAACCTCAGAGATTTCCCAACCACTGAAATGATTCCAAAAATAATACACACAACTGTCGAGAAATACAATCTCACACTAATTTTATTCATCAGATGGCATAAAAAACTCATTATTTAATGTCATGTCAGTGAGGGACAGACTTTTTCCTACACTGCTGTCCCTATTCACTCGAGTTTATGGTACATAAAATAAACATTTCGTTTGTCTTAAAGATACCTTATGAATGCCAAGGGTGCCAAATGGTAGTGGTTGCCCTGTTTTTGTATCAATCATTAATATTTCACTGTCCAAAATTAGATCTTCTCCTCCAGGGAATGCTTCAGGAATGTAATCCTTAAATTCTCTGACCTGTTATTAAATTTAAAAAATGTTTATTAATAGTGCAAACAATGAAAATAATGTACACTTGAGTTTCTACAGTAATACCTTATGTGGCATGACTGGCTTGAGGCTGCGTGAAAAATACTTGAACTCACTTCCGCTTTTATGTACTTGTACTCTCTCCCCATCGTATTTTATCTCTGAAAACATCCCATTAGGACATTTTTTTAAAGCTTGTTCAATGCTCTTACATGCTTCAGCCTGAAAACATCAACATCAAATAAAAAAGATATTTATTGATATATTTCATTATCAAAACACCAACATCTATGCCAAATTAACTTCAGGTGAATAACAAAGATATAAAGGTAAATTATATTATAAACTGATTTGGTGATTATTTTTTCAAACTGTGAGTGTTGTTGCTAATGTAACTCTACGTACCAAATGTAAGTAGAAATCCAAACACAATATCAAGTGGTACTTTTATGACTATAAAAAAATTATAAACAGAAACAGCGATGTAAATATTGTGTAGAAAGGCTTTACCTGGGACATATATGTATGTAAGTAAAGCAGGTATTAAACTAGAAAAGAGAGCCAAAAATTGCACAAATTGCAATTGCTTTTTCAGTTTCCAAGGGTGGAAAGTGCAGACAAAACTGAAGAAATGGGAGTGCATAAAATCTAAATTGAGAGTATAAAATGTAACATATGGCTTAAAGCAGAATTGTCTGAGAGTGGCAGAAATATCATTAGAGCAGGGAAGGTATTGCTTATCAGGTAGAAGAAAACATAAAAATATCAATGATTCATAGCAGTCATTTCCAATACAATCAATATTAACCCCTGGAGTTAATTTGAACTTTTTTAGAAGTTGATTTCAATTTAAATATTGGTAATTTATCACAGTTAGTGATTTGCTAATTTTTAGAGAGAAAAACTAGTTTTGTGGTCCCTGATACAAAACTAATGGTGCTAAAATGGCAGATACTACTTTCTCACCCCTAGCAATGGTTACGTAATACTATTTATACCTCAATTTCCCTACAAATTAACACATCATAATTTTTTGTAAAAATCATTACAAATCGTTCAACATTAGGAGCTGAAACTAAATATTTTCAACACATATTCGACAATTATAAATGTGTTTCATACAGCTAAATCATGTCCCAACAATGAGACAGAATTTACTGAGCTACAGCTGCCGTCTCGAGGGGCAGTATGCCAATGTCACATACAATCCAATATTTCCTGAAGGCTAAAAATTTTTCTTTCATATTTCATTTAAATTGTATTTTTAAGAGAGAAAATCTAAATGGGCTAATTTCAATTAAGGTTTGCGGATTGCTTGAAAGAAAATACATTAATACATTGAGAATGAAAATACATCCCTCGCAACATGAACAAAATGTGGATAATCAAATGGGTATTAAATAATTTCAAAAAGATTAATTAGTAAACATGTAACAAAAGTACGAATGTAAGAAACGAACAAAGAAATATGAAATAATATACAAATTTTAACTTCCTTAGCATCCAACATACTCCAAACAGCTCTTGAATTGCAATCACAAAGTGCACAAAATTCAATTTATTTCATTTGATTTATTTAGTCAAAAAAAAAACAACAGAAACTGTATGTGACATACGGGGGACAAAATCAACTGCCAACAATCAAAAGTTTTCTTGAGTTCCAGAACCCCTCAAAAAAAAAGGAAGTGTGATTAGCAACATTTGTAGAATCTAGACTCTTTCATTCCAGAGAACTTCTTTGCACGAGCAAATGAACTGCAGATTTGATTCCTCTGTATTGCCAACAAAATAGCAATACACCCCCAGATCTACTTCTACCACTAACACCACTCCAAAATGAGAGTTCAACAAAACGTGTGCATAGTGAAGCTACATTTATGTCCAGAAGTTAAACAAGGGACCATCTCAGCATTTGCTTAATGGGTCAGGGAAACTGGACAAAAACCTGATCGAGATGGGGATCATTGGCCCGTACGCTGAAGGACATTACTTGTTATAGGCATCCTTTTTTTAAACAATACAAATGTAAATTAATACATTATATATCATTGTTTTGTTAGAATAAATATTATTTTTCTTTTCGATAATCAGTAGAGCCTCTAATTGTATAAAAACAGTTATGCAGCTGAAAAGATTTTACTTTTAACTTAAATTTGTGTGCTCTTTAATTGTTTAATGTCATCTGGCAATGTGTTGTAAAGTAAAGTACATATATTGTATGTGATTACTACGATGTGTGTTGTAATTATAACTATCAATAATGCATGAAAATATGGTTCCACCATTACGTCATTTTTGACAAAAATTACAGATTTGTAAACAAATAGACACACAACGGCATGATTCCAAGCGCAATGAAGGGAGGCTTGCAGTGATCACGTGGATGGCATTTTTTCTTTGTTGGAGTAATTTCCTTTTGCAATCTAAATACTCGCAATGAGATGCATAAAGGCTGACAGAATTTGAAAGAATCCTGAATGCATAACATAATGAACTGAATTTAGTGTTTAATTCTGATATATGTACATTCCATTTTAGGTTTGATTGAATTGAGATACCTAGAAATTTTATTACTTTAACATCAGCCAACTGTATATTGTTCATTTTAATAGAGTGTGCAATTGCCTATTTGAAATGTAAAATTTGAAGCGAAAGACTATATTTGACACGAAATTAAGCATATTTTCAAAAAAATTAATGACCTTATTTGAAGATGTGATTTAGTCGAACACATTTCATTAAGAAAAAACTAGGTCCTACAACAACACATACTTTCTTGTGAAATTGTTAATAGCTACCTAATATAATATGACAATTTGTCTTATACTTCAACAACCATTTAAAAAATTCTGAAACAAACAATGCGTGAAAAATACATATATTTTTTAAAATTCAAACACTTAAACGAAAACAGCTTTCTGCCATTGAATTTAGTATATTTATGTTCTATATAAACGAACACAACAATGTACATTTGAGTCGTAAATAAAATTATTAGTTTACATTATCGTGAAAGAAAACGCAGCAGTCATTATCACCTTTTGTATTAGTGTGGCATTACAACTATGGGTTACAAGTAAAAATGATCGCCAAAACGTATGGGATACAGATTTTGCCAATTAGCATTGTTGATATAGTAAGAAACCGTAAATAGTACAATATCAGATATTTCAATTTGGTTCCTTAATAACGAAATAATAGTAAACGAAAAGAAAACGGTTTCAATGCAGTTTTCCATTTCAAATAAACAGCTCTGTACTCTATTGAAAATAAATGGTGTGCCATTGATTGATGTTAAAGTAACAAAATTTTTAGATCTTGGAATTCACTCAAACCTTTTATTACATTTAAAAATTATTTTTGTAACAAAGTGCTGGAAATTCCAATTTACACAAAGAATACTAGCAATTTTGAAAAATCGAACATTACCTTACTGGAAGATGTTTTTTAAGAACACATTTCATTAAGAAAAAAATGTATCTTCATAACTGAAATTGTAGGATGGTACTGAAACAATTTTGATTTTTTATATTAAAAAAATTGTCTACATAGACGAAACGCGTCTCCAAGCCCCCGGGGGGCGTTTCGCGCTAAAATCCTTCGCGCTTTTAGAGTAGTCCTCCATTAATTTTTGCGCAGGCGTAATTCTCCATTAATTCTTAACGTTGTCCGTCTCGTCTCGTCTGCCAGTTGTCAAGAGGAGAACCAGGTAGAATCTCCGCATACGCGTCTCTCTCTTACGCGCTCCTGCGTCACTACCCAGAGCGGCCCGAATTAGGAAGGAATTAGGATTGGGATAGAGTTTACAACACCTCACAGGGGTTAGACGAGCCCTTGTGAAGCAGCCAAACTCGTGTTGTCAGAACAAATTTCACATGAGATTGTCCGGGAACCGACGGGAATAGAACCCGGGCCTCATTGGAGACAGGGAAGACACTTCTCTGAGCCACCGAGTTTTTTTCATTTTTCGAATAATCACGATTTTCAACCAACACGAGACCTGCACAGTTCTCTTAACCCTTAAATATAACAATTCATATATATATATATATATATGAATTGTTATATTTAAGGGTTATAGTTCAGATAATATATATATATATATATATATATATATATATATATATATATATATATATATATATATATATATATATTATCTGAAAGTTTTCGAACATTCTATAAATATTTGTAAGTATACTTTTAAGTCCTTTTAATTGAGCTAACACTGTTTTGAGAAAAATTAATGCTATTTTATTAAGACTTTAGCACCATTCACATAAAAATTACACCTTTTTTGACAAAACCGTATAGATTTGGATCAATAAACATATTTTGATATTTTGACTGAAAAATGAAAACAAATCAATGTTTAACTATCATTTTTAATTTACACCCTTAAAAATAACATTTGTGTAAAAAGTAAATTCAAACCATGGACAATGGGCATCAAAAACAAAATCAGGATCCAAAGCCGAGTCATTACCAAACAAGCTCCCCGATTTATCCTTGTTACCACTACCTAGTAAATCTCGTATTAGGTGTGAATTATTTCTGTTTGATGTTATTTTGTTTAGAAAAAATCTTTAAAACACCACAAAAATTACAACTTTTAAAAAGACACAGATAACTATAATACTGGGGTCCAGCAAACCCCAAAGCCACTTCTGCACTCTACTGTGAGGCTGGTAGCAGATTAACAGAAGGTGGCAACTGTGAGGCTGCCCTTCCCAAAAGTACTAACTGAATTTACGTGGGAGTAAAATATCCTAAATATTTATTTTCCAATGAAACGTATGTTACAAAACTTGTTTGGGGTCCAATGTACCCCAGGGATATATTTAAAGTTTAAACGTCCTTCAGAATATCCAAAAACAAAATTTAATAAATAACGATGGAGCCATTTTTTGAGAAAAAAAATGTTTAAACAAAATATTAAAAAAATGCCTATATTTCACGCCAAATTATATGAAAAGTACTCAAATTTTCAAAAAATTATAATCACCATATTTCAAAATCTGTCTTGTACTCCCAAATTAAAAATATCAGTTTTGAAATTCAAGTGACTGAGACGTTAGCTACATCGATTGTGAAATAACAATTTTGGAAACCATCGGCTGAACGTCCTCGTGACATTCAATTTTGATTTTGAATACACTCCTTATAAATAATTAGTCCTCTCATGTCTAGCAAAAGGGAGCTCAAGAAGACTTGGGTAGAGTGAAGTTACATTAACTGTCAAGAAAATAAAGCAAGGGTCGAGGGCCACCTCAGCATTTTCTCAAAGGGTTAAGGGAAACTGGACAAAAAACCTAAATTACTTCATGTTAACTTTTTAACAAATATTTGTAGTTTCTCCATACTTTTGAATTATACAGTGAGAAAGTTCAATTTTTTTAACTTGTCGTACATCCTTAATATTTAAGTTGAAAAATTGTTTTCGTAATGCAATCTGTTTTACCACATTTGCTCTTTAAATCATTTCAGGTGCATCTAAAAAAATTTTGTTAGAGTTAATTTGCTTCCGTTTTTCGAGTGATGGCTGACAAATTAGGAGAGAAGGTACAACGAATATTACATTGTGTTACAGAGACGACCAATAATACGAGACATTATGTGCTGTCATAGACTCACAAATTTTACACCAAGACCACAGACAATAAAATTTAAATACATTAGTTATTATTACAGAAATAAATGCCGTGATGAAAAACAAAGCAATAAAAATTAATTTAATTGTCAAACTTTAATTAAAAACAACAAATTAATTATTTTATGGATAGTGGACTATGAAACTTACCAACATTGGCAAAACGGGTGTCATCAGTTTTACACTGATATTGAGAGATTTAGGACTGCCTTTCTCTTCTTTGCTTTTTGTTGAAAATACTTCTTCTAAAACAGTATCCAGATCTCTTGATGTTTGAAATGCCAAGTATGCTTCAGGATGAATAGCTTCCAAGCTGAAACATTCATTGTCACATTACGTAAACACCACCTTGCGCACGTGTTGCGCAGAGTAGTTCTTTACTTGCTCGCAGAAAATGGCTGTTGAAAATTGCTTAAACAACTTTTCCTTAAGAACAGTTATGAAATAGAAAGGTCTTACAATACACAAGGGATTATTGAACAGTGTGTGCTGTACTTCAAGGCTTTTGAAGGTTTACCAGAGGTGGTCGATATATTATTTTTAATATCAATAATAATGATAATAAGTTTACTATTTTATTTTACATGTCCTTTGTACTTTCTCGCTACTGCGTACGTAGTATAGAGAAAATTATGTAATGCTGCGAACAAAGAAAGGAAATGCCGATCCGGTGGCCGAGATCGAGTGCTGTAGCGATCACAGACCGAAGGATCGCGGGTTCGAGTCCCGCCTCGGGCATGGTTGTATTGTGTTCGTCCTTTCACACCCCTATCATCATCATCATTATCATATCGTGTCATTCTGACAGTTACCATACCGTTACAAGCAATAGTGGTCGCTAATGGCCTAGAAGTAGATGCGACCTTGAATAATAAAAAATGGTGCTACCAAAACATTTACTTTCCCCTGTTTCTAAATGCTCCCCAATATTATACCAGCAAAAGTATTTTCAATCAGCAATTTTTTTCCACTCCGAAAACTCACAAACTCAGATTATCAGAGTTAACTTTCCCGCACTCAGACCATTATCACCACCATTATCACCTCCAAAAAATCACAAAAATCAGGAAACTTCAATACTGTAGTTGCAGGAAGACGCCACAAAAATGTCCTGTTTCAATTTTCAAAAAGTCTGCGATTTCAATGAACACGAGACTACCACTACTCTCTTTACGACAAGCGTTCTTTACGATATCCAAAGACAAAGTTTGATCAAAGTTTGGGGCCGTTTTTGGAAGGAAAAAAAAAAAAAAAAAAAAAAAAAAAAAAAAAAAAAAAAAAAAAAAGATTTTGAGGCTTCATGTGAAGTACCTTAAAAATCAAAATATCCCTTTGAAAATCCCAAAGCCACGAGTTCATTCAGATCGATTGAGAAATACCAAGTTTGAAGAAAATCGACTGAACAATTTAGGCGCCATAGGTGACCATAGACGGACGGACAGTCATTTTACCGTTGATCGAGTTTTTGGTATCAAGAACCAACAAAACATGGATTTTGGCTAAACCACCTGTTAGAGAATTCCCCCTTCCCTAAATTTAGCAACAGGATTTATCCACTTTTTCGTTACCAGGGCCAAGCCGTTCTCTGGCGCACGATTACATAACATTCTCTTCGTACGAAGTATTCGTAAGGCGAGAAAGTAAAACGGCGAATTTCCGGCAGAAAAACTATTATTGCCTGGCCCTCGCAACGAAAAAGTGGATAAATCCAGTTGCTAAATATAGAAAAACAAAATCACGAATTGTGACAAGAAGACGTGTATGCTATCATTACCATGGGGTTACAATTCAGCAATTCACGTGAAACGAAAATAAAATACCTATTGGTTTCATATTTTGACGGGCTTCGTATTTATGGTCCGATAAGCAAAGAGAGATTTTGAGCACTGTACCATTCTCAATACGTGCATTCCAAACCGATGCGAAGAGAGTTCAGAAGTACAACTCCGTTATGTCAACTATCTTGAGACATAATATTTTCATAACTTTCGCTATTTTCGTTGTGGTTTTGGTATAACGCTAAAGTATTTCGCAACTGAAAAATAGGTCTACATTTTTGCTCTGACCTGTGACCAATATGAAAGCAACGTAACGATATGAGTCATCGGTGACCAATGCACATGTATTCTAATCTAAAACGGTCATCTAAGTCACATACACTACGTACAAGAACAGCTTCATTTGCTACTCGTATAAAAAATTACCGAAAACAATGTTCATGGGCAAGAGAAATACTTACATGTGTTTGGGACCTGCATTGATGCGGAGATCATGCTTTACAAGGCGTATAATGTAACATAAATCATTTGATGTACACCTGAAATATAAACAAAACAGTAAAATAGCCCCGTAAAATATAACACAATAACATTTATGTATACGTACGTACTTTTCACATATTTGAGTGAACAAATGTGCCTGATCATCCTCTCTGGTAAGTTGCGACAGTTCTTCTAGGAATTTATCAATCTATAAAAGCCACGCCCATACATGGTACATTTAGTGAATCAAGAACTGTTTTTATGTGCATATAGTATATATACGAGATCTTCCTCATACCTCTTGAATAGTGAGATGACTATTTTTGGAAGGACGACAATGTTTACTTTCTTGAAAAAATTTGCTTACTGTTTCTGCCACGTCTCCTTGCTCCAAATCTTCTAACATATCATCCTGATTTTGACGAAGGATCTGCAAATTCAATTTATTGAATGTTCGAAACTACATTGCAGGAGAAAATGAACGTATTTTACGAATAGCTGTGGAATGTTTCTTATTAATGGAAAGTGAAGGATTATGAATACAGGCAATTATATCAAGTTAACACTTTTATAAAATGGACGAAATATAGAAGAAAAAAATCTTATTGGTTTCTTAGTACTGATACAATAATTAAGAAAAAGATATGAAGCGTTTATAATAATAAAGGTTTAAGGGATGCAGCTGCAAAGGCTGATACACATAATTCCACACGTTGATAGCACGAGGATAGAATACAACTGGGCTTCGGACAGAGAAAGGTGTTGCGTTGTCTGTAGGAGCTCATAAGCAAATAATAATAATAATAATAATAATAATAATAATAATAATAATAATAATAATAATAATAACAACAACAACAACAAAGGTTTATCACATTCATATATTACGAAGATACAACCCGCAACAAAATAGCTACTACAAACTTGTCGCATAAAGTGATTGGATAATTAAATAGTAATTCGCTGAAGATGGCTTTTTCCAAATGAACTGCTAAACAACATATACATAATAATTTTACATTCTGTTATTCTAATATGAAAACTAGATAAATGCTGGGCATATCGACACTTATCCTTCTTTTAGTGTTATTACTCAACAACTACAAATATTTTTGTTATAAAAAACACGAAATGTAGATTTGAAATGAAGGGATATATCGCATCGAGAAAAAAGCTTATTTAATATGGGAGTTGTGGGCAGGTTCAAAAATAATTTTTGAACTTAGGTTATTTTTCAAATTTCGTAGGTTTTCATGAAAATCGGAACCCACCATATTTATAAATTCACTTTCTTCTACCCGAGAAAAATATAAAGAAACAAATTTGGAGCCACTTTTCAGAATTGAAAATATCACAGGGGCTTCATGTGAAGACCCCACAAAAGTTAAAATACGTCAATGTTCTCCGGGACGACACAACTAGATCTTACTCTTCACGTATATCCCAAGTTTCTGCTCAAAAGAGTCTAATATGCCAGACGAAGTGTACAGGCCGTTTATTACGATTCAGTTTTCGTGCAGATTGGACGTACTACTAGCGTGCTGTCCTTACTGCACAATTCCTGCGTTGACACTTTGAGCACGTTCTATTTTTCCATACAGAAAATATAGTTTGACAAGCGCTCCCAGCGGTAGTCTCGTTCACAGTTTTCTTGGCAGCTGAAATCGTCCATTCTTTCCAATTTAATTGTTAGGTGCGAATCGTGAGATTTTGGGTATTAGCGTGGCGGGTTCGAGTTCTTGACTTTTCAAGAGAGTTTATTTCACTGCATTTTGCAAATATATTACTGAATCTCACTTCGGCAGCCAAGTCTTGCTCCATTCGGAACGGTTTTGCTGTGCACTCTCCAAAGCCATCGCAGCTATAATCATGTTTTAGTGAATACGATGACGCCTTTCTATTCCCCCGCAGGTTTCATTAATACTTAAAAAATAGTATTAATAAAGTAGCTCAGAACGCACGGACACAAATGTCGGGAATGCACGGACTGGGACGGCGTAGCTCAGGAATTTGTGTGCTAGGAGAACCCTCGGCAGAGCCCCTGGTAGAACCCCTGGCAAAGCCCCTGCAGAGCACCTGGTAAAACCCCTGACAGGACCCCCGGCAGAGCCCCTACCAGGGGCCCTAGCAGAACGACTTGCTGGGTCGAATCCCCACTTGATCGACTTGCTGGGTCGATTCCCCACCTGATCGACTTGCTGGGTCGATTCCCCACTTGATCGACTTGCTGGGTCGATTCCCCACCTGATCGACTTGCTGGGTCGATTCCCCACTTGATCGACTTGCTGGGTCGTACCCCACCTGATCGACATGCTGGGTCGATCCCCGACTTGGTCGACGTGCTGGATAGAATCCCCACTTGATCGACTTGCTGGGTCGTACCCCCACTTGATCGACTTGCTGGGTCGATCCCCCACTTGATCGACTTGCTGGGTCGTTCCCCCACTTGATCGACTTGCTGGGCCGATCCCCCACTTGATAGACGTGCTGGGTCGATCCCCCACTTGATAGACGTGCTGGGTCGATCCCCCACTTGATAGACGTGCTGGGTCGATCCCCCACTTGATAGACGTGCTGGGTCGATCCCCCACTTGATAGACGTGCTGGGTCGATCCCCCACTTGATAGACGTGCTGGGTCGTTCCCCCACTTGATCGACTTGCTGGGCCGATCCCCCACTTGATAGACGTGCTGGGTCGATCCCCCACTTGATAGACGTGCTGGGTCGATCCCCCACTTGATAGACGTGCTGGGTCGATCCCCCACTTGATAGACGTGCTGGGTCGATCCCCCACTTGATAGACGTGCTGGGTCGATCCCCCACTTGATAGACGTGCTGGGTCGATGCCCCACTTGATCGACTTGCTGGGTCGATCCCCCACTTGATCGACTTGCAGGGTCGATCCTCCACTTGTTCGACTTGCTGGGTCGATCCCCCACTTGATCGCCTTGCTGGGTCGATCCCCCACTTTACCGACTTGCTGGGTCGATCCCCCACTTTACCGACTTGCTGGGTCGATCCCCCACTTTACCGACTTGCTGGGTCGATCCCCCACTTGACCGACTTGCTGGGTCGATCCCCCACTTGACCGACTTGCTGGGTCGATCCCCCACTTGACCGACTTGCTGGGTCGATCCCCCACTTGACCGACTTGCTGGGTCGATCCCCCACTTGACCGACTTGCTGGGTCGATCCCCCACTTGACCGACTTGCTGGGTCGATCCCCCGACTTGATCGACAAGCTGGGTCGTTCCCCGACTTGATCGACTTGCTGGGTCGATCCCCGACTTGATCGACGTGCTGGGTCGATCCCCTACTTGATCGACGTGCTGGGTCGATCCCCTACTTGATCGACGTGCTGGGTCGATCCCCTACTTGATCGACGTGCTGGGTCGATCCCCTACTTGATCGACGTGCTGGGTCGATCCCCTACTTGATCGACGTGCTGGGTCGATCCCCTACTTGATCGACGTGCTGGGTCGATCCCCTACTTGATCGACGTGCTGGGTCGATCCCCTACTTGATCGACGTGCTGGGTCGATCCCCTACTTGATCGACTTGCTTGTCGGAAACTAAACTCGATAATTAAAATAGTAAAAATATTAAATTGTCAAAGTAGTCAAAAGACTCCGATGAGTCCAAAGGGTCAACAGAGTCCAAAGAATCCATAGAGTCCAAAAAGTCAGGAATCAAGAGTCAAAAGTCAAAAGAGTCAAAAATCAAACGAGTCAAAAGAGCCAAACGAGTAAAAATAGTGGCTTAAATTGGCTTATAAATGATATTGGTAGGATTAACAAGGATCATGATTGGTTTAACAAGGATTATGTTTGGTTTTACAAGGATCATGGTTGATTTAACAGGGATAATGGTTGGTTAAACATGGATCATTCTTGGCTCAAACAGGTTCATGGTTGGCTTAACAAGGATATTGGTTTAAAAAGGATCATGGTGGGGTCAACAATGATCATGGTTTAACAAGGATCATTGTTGAATAAACTAGGATAATGGTTTGTTCTACATGGTTCATGGTTGGCTCAACAATTATATTAGTTAGCTCAACTACGTTCATGGTTGTTTCAACGAGAATCATGGTTGGCCTAACAATGATTTTGTTTGGCTTAACAAAGTTCACGGATGACTAACCAAGAATTTTGGTTGGAACAAAAAGGATCATGGTTGGCTCAACAAGGATCATGGTTGGCTCAACAAGGATCATGGTTGGCTCAACAAGGATCATGGTTGGCTCAACAAGGATCATGGTTGGCTCAACAAGGATCATGGTTGGCTCAACAAGGATCATGGTTGGCTCAACAAGGATCATGGTTGGCTCAACAAGGATCATGGTTGGCTCTACAAGGATCATGGTTGGCTCTACAAGGATCATGGTTGGCTCAACAAGGATCATGGTTGGCTCAACAAGGATCATGGTTGGCTCAACAAGGATCATGGTTGGCTCAACAAGGATCATGGTTGGCTCAACAAGGATCATGGTTGGCTCAACAAGGATCATGGTGAGCTCAACAAGGATCATGGTTGGCTCAACAAGGATCATGGTTGGCTCAACAAGGATCATGGTTGGCTCAACTAGGATCATGGTTGGCTCAACTAGGATCATGGTTGGCTCAAGGACCATGGTTGGCTCAACAAGGACCATGGTTGGCTCAACAAGGACCATGGTTGGCTCAACATGGACCATGGTTGGCTCAACAAGGATCATGGTTGTCTTTACAAGGATCATGGCTAGCTCAACAACGATCGTGGTTGGCTCAACGAGGATCAGGGTTGGCTCTACAAGGAACATGGTTGGTTCAATAAGAATCATGGTTGGCTCAACATGAATCATGGTTGGCAGAGCCCCTGGTAGAAGCCCTGGCAAAGACTTTGGTAGAACCCCTACAGAGCCTCTGGCAGACCCCTGCAGAGCTCTTGGTAGAAAACCGGCAGAGCCCCTGACTGAACCCCTGCAGTGCCCCTGGCAACGCCCCTGGCAGCGCCTCCTGGCAGAGCCCCTGGTAGAACCCCTACAGAGCCTATGGCAGAAACCCTGCAGAACTCCTGGTGGAACCCCTGGCAGCGCTGAGTGGCAAATTGCACAGGAAACGTGCAGACCGCGTAGACACGACTTTTGGTCTTACACGTCTACTCTGGTTTCTTTAAACGAATCTACACGAAATGACACATACTTTCATCCACATACCCATCCTTATTTTCGGGTACAAAATTGCATCTATCTCCTCTCCACCTGGACCAAACTTATCTAATCTTGGAATAGCTCTAGTTCACGTTATTCTAATGTGTGTTTGAGACCACGGTCAAAACAATCTTAAATATGAATTTTAAGGGCAAACATTTGAGATCGTATTATTGAGGTGACTCCACTTATTTTCCTCCCTTTACTAGAGTACTTTACATGGCCATTAAAAATAAACCATTATCTTGAAACAATTTCCAGCATGTTGTCTCCTATGCGGCAAACATTCCATGTATACAATTTAAATTTGAAATAAAATATTACTAAAATATATTAAAGTAAGATTGCTCTCACCCGACTGAAGAGTTTGACTAACTGCTTGCTCTGAAGGTTGTATACTCGTTTAACAGCTTGAGGTAGTAACAATTTTATCCATAAACGTAAGTCACCCTTGAAACCATCTGCAAAGAAACACAATCGAACCTTTCTTTACTTTCAGAACGGTAGCAACATTAATAATAATAATAATAATAATAATAATAATAATAATAATAATAATAATAATAATAAGCCAATCTGACGAACCAAACTACTTATGAATTCACGGTTAGAACCATAATGTAAAATTAACTCTTCAATTTCTACGAAGATATTTGCATTCAAAAGGATACATCTATTGTCGCGAACAGTCATGACATCGTTTTCCATATCATAAAAGAATTTTGTAATTCGTTTAAAGTTACTGACCCGATAACAAAAATATTTTCAAAAATATATAATAAATCACCTGCAATAAAATGTGAAGAAATGTAAAAGTCTAATTCTGCGGAAATATTCCCAATACTGATGATGATGGTAATAACAATAATAATAATAATAATAATAATAATAATAATAATAATAATAATAACACGGGCACACTCACACAAAAGTTGTCAGATCCAAAAACTTGACACACATTTCTCTATGCATTTCGAAACGTTGAATCCGAATCTGAAGCCAGAATTGTGGCCACCCTCCAATTTTCTTAAATCGAAAAAGAAAAAAGAAAAAAAAAAAAAGAAAGAAAAAAAGTTTTGCGAATGTGTTACATGTTTCTCTACGAACAAAGTCGACGCGCTAAATCGGAACTTGAAGCCAGAGTTGCGCCACCGCCCTCCAGATATTGTTTCTAAATCGCGAAAACCCACTATGAAATTGTACTTTATTTTGACGAAACTCGCGGTCCAGATGTTTTTAAATCGCGAAAAACCACTGTGAAATTGTACTTTATTTTGACGAAACTCGCGGTCCAGATGTTTTTAAATCGCGAAAACCCACTGAGAAATTGTAATTTTTTTGACGAAACTCGCGGTCCGGGTGAAGAACCTTGACGTCCGCGGTCAATTGTTCCCCCTGCGGAGTACCGAAGTCGACAGAGAAGAAAACGACGTCGAAGTGTGATTTGATTACGACCCTCGAAAAAAAGCTTCTGGAAGGCAGCTGTAGCGAAGCGGTGTGGAGAGCCATGGCATCGCGTACTCACTGCCTCCACCTTGAAGCTATCGACGTGAGTGCCGCCGGAACCTAGATAACCCCGACAGGGGATTCATGTTCCCCATCTGGATTTTTTATACGCGGGTTTGACGTCCGCCGCCCTGCGGTACAGAGGATGCCGACTAACAAAACCCCACGCCCAAACCCGTGCAAAAGACGGTAGCGAATCACCTACTCACCGCCTCCACCACGCCAGCTAACGACGTGAGTGGCGCCGTGAAACTCGCGGTCCGGGTGGCCGTTTACCACCAAGAACCGTGACCTCAGCGGTCGACGGTTCCCCCTCCCAAATCAAAGAGGAAAACGACGGAGAAGAGAGTGATTCGATTACGACCTCGTAGAAACGCTTCTCGAAGGCGACGCGGGGCGAGAAAGGGCCAAGCGACGACGGTGGTCGCATGACGCCAGCGCTGCGCCGCGGCGCCCCCGCGGCCTGTCTGCCCCGAGAGTTACGGCCACTTTCAATCGCGCGCAAGCAAGCGCGCCCCTCGTCGGCTTCATAGGCTTTGACCCGCGCGCCAGCCACGCCGCGCAGCGGCGAAGCGGCCCACCCAGGAGCGGGCGCGCATCTGGCGCGGCGCGGCGGAGGAGGTGGCGATCTCGACTTCGACCGTCGAACCGCGACGTCACGCCGCTTCCACGAACCGATCGCAGATGGACGCGTCACGTAGGCTGCCTTTTGAGGCTCTCGCGCGTCGCGGCGGCAACGAGGCGATGGAGGTTGAACGGCTTTCATTTGTTTGGTTGCGAATTCCAATTCTCTTGTAAAGGGCTTATCGCCTCGAAATGCAAGTATTGCATCATATCGTGTTCAAGACCATTCTGTGAATGCAATTACTAGCTACGGTAATCAACATCCCACGCATCAACCCCTTTCAAAAACCGTTCCGATTTTGGTAAACAAAATATTTTGCATTCGGTTTTAGCCTCCGTTTTTGTATTTGATAACAAATCGTTTCTGATTTTTCAAATGTTCAAAACAGTGTTTACATATTATTAAAAAATGACCCTACGTGTTTACATTAGCGAGCGACACGCAAAGCTCTTACTTGTGTAACACCACACTTATGGCGAAGCGCGCTTTAAGACGCATATTTTAGTTAATGTGCCATTTGTGTCCTGACAGCCATCATTATACAATTATATGGAGTTCGTTTTAATTATGGAAAGATAATAAAGTACATAAAGATCACTTTTTACTTTCTCGTAGAACTAGAATTGAAAAAGTGATGTTCGCATTTTGGCGGAAATACATGTTTTGGGAAGCCGAAAAATAGTTTTTACTTTCTTGTATACTATGTAAATGTACGTATACTACTTAAACGGAGTATATACAGAGACCGTATACTGCTGCAAAAAAATCCCCGTCGAAATTTTGAAGGTCACGTTTTAGGTGTTCATAATACAGAAAAAGCGCCCCCTCCATTTATGACTGTCACTTTGCCGGCCAATGTACCTGCTTATCGTCTGTGGCACTAACGCTAACAGCACACACTTTTTTTCTTCAAAATGGATACTTCGACCAATTTAGCAAATTTCGAGTTTCTGGGGTTTGAAAAGCATATTTTAATTTTTAGGCGCACGGAAACCCATCGGATATTTTGAAAATGTCATTAAATGTGGCTTCGTTTATAGTTGTTGCTCGAGTACAGCAGAGTATGGTCTCGCACGCACGCGCGCACACACACACACATACGCTCACGCGCGCACACACACACATACGCGCACGCACACACACACACATACGCGCACGCACACACACACACATACGCGCACGCACACACACACACACACACACACACATACGCGCGCGCGCGTGTTGGTATATATAAGAGCGGTAAATTCCGACACTGCATGACTGATCTTCATGAAATTTGGCACATCTACGTATTTTTTCACCCAGAAGGTTTATGTGCTGTTAGTTTTGTTGTAACTCCACTAGATGGCACTGCAGAACAAAATAGCGCTTCATTTAAATTCAATTTCCTTTCAAACTGCGCCCCACCTGAGCTTCATTGTTACTGAGAGTTGCCGTGTGTCATGGAGACATGGAGAAAGGGAGGGGCAGAGAGACAGAGATAGGGAGAGGGACTGAGAGAGACAAAGACGGAGTCAGAGAAAGACAGGGACTGAGAGAGACGGTGAGAGACAGGGAAAGAAAAAGAGAGAGATGAAAGGCAGAACAACTTCTGCCGGGTTCCTAGTATGGTGTAAGTCCGATTTTTGTTCAATCCTCTGAATTTTCGAAAATTTGCATGAATAAAATTGTTTTTAACTCTCTCCTACAACTATACTAGAAATACGTTTCTCAATGGAATCTATTCATTAAAACAGTATTTTTAAATAATATCCCATTTTCAAAAATATCAAGCACATTTTTAAAATTATTTTGATAGATTTTGAGTAATTTTAAGTAAAGTCGTAACAGCTTTCCACAAATACGTAAACGAGATGTTCACAAAAACAATGGCATATTTATCGCATACTACAAATTAAGTGTAGAAAAAGTTACGTATTGCTGCACAGAAAAATCCGAGTCAGTCTGACGAGCCAGGAAACGTCTGTGCCATTCTGTGGTACCACTAGTTTAAACTTCTTGTCAGTATAGAGGGAAATCATTCAGAAAAATATAAAACAGTTAATTCAGTTGAAAATTTAACGCTAACAATTTAACACGAGAAACAATTAGTTGCCCATCATATTTTTTTATAAAAAGAAAAGAAAATGGGTTCATAACTTGGAAGGAAAGCATGTGTTTCACAATCGTTTAAAGTAAACGTTGCCAAGTAAATTAATCACAATTGTAAAAAAATGTCAAATTTTCATAAACAGAGCAGAATTTTATTTATGAACGGGATTCTTCAAATGATTCCGAAAATAGCTCTGATTGAGAAATAATTGTATTTAAAAATTAATAAAAAAGTACACATATTTTTTGCAAAGAAGACTTCATGTTATGAAATGGAGATAACATGCGGGAAGAAAACGGAAGATCAGATTTTAAGTAAATATTCCACGCATTGCAAATGCTATAACAACACATGGTGCAGCTTATTAGACTAGATTTATTAATAATTCTGCAATTAAGTTTGAGAACTTGGTGGCTGAAAACACTATCTTAAATATTACAGAACTTAGCAACTTTACAAAATCTACAAACTTTACAAATTAACGTGATTATCTAATATATTATTACAGCAGTAAAGAAAAACTTGATCATAAATGAATTAGTGTTTTCATTCGATTTTACTTAATCACAACAACACTATATATACTAAGTTGTCTCTTCAGAAAGTCCCGGACAATACACGGGTAGTCTTCTAGTCACATGAATCCAATAATTGGGTCACGGACAGGCCCAAATTTTTTTCATATAAAATTCGTTTCGAAATAGATTCAAAGGAATACGTTTCTAAAAATACACGGAGATAAGAACGTTGAAGTTCGAATCGGAGCAGCAGGGGCTTATATCAACCGTACTTCGTATTCTAGGACATGCGTTTTGGAAGAAAGTGCGTTTTAGCGGGGAATTGGCAGCCGACTTTCTGAAGGGAAATTCAATATGAATGCTGAGTATAGACAACTAGCTCCAGATGTTGTTTTGCTGAAAGCATAATTATCTCGACGATGAAAGGAATGTGGATTCATCGTGACGTTTGAAAACAAATTCACCTCCAAAATACGTAACAAGCGGATGTTCAATTATATCAGTAGCATTGCGAAACAATACTTCGTAGTAAGAGTTGATAAATCTGTTGGCAATGTTTACATCCATCGTCGTAGTTCATTGCATTATTCACTCCACAGTGGTGCGTAAATCTTCCGGAAACGCCTCTCATACACACACACACACACGCGCGCGCACGCACGCACGCACACACACACACAAACACACACACACACCAAACCAGAATTTAGAACGCAAGAGATTTTGGTATGTGTTAACTTTGCGCAGCGTTCTACTAATGTAGTATTTCCGTTCATTTTTGTGCTTTAATTTTTTTTCTATTGTGGGGAATATATACAGAACAAATATATAGTTCATAATATAAAAATAGTAGCAATAATAAAATAATTGCTCCTACGAATAAGAGAAAGGAATGGGAGCATGAAAGATCGAGCGGGTCCTGGCCCATTTGTTAGGGTTCTGCTCCGGCATTCGCCTGGTGTTGATGAAAGAAACCGATCATAGCACCCGGCAGCTAGAATTCTCTTCCAGACAGCGACTGAATTCGTCCTACCTAGTGTCGAAAATCCTGCCGCCGTCGGGACTCAAACCCTGGAACCTCCCGGTCAGAGGATCCCTGTAGTGATATCAATTGAAGACTTGAAATAGAAAAAAAGGATGTAGTGTCATTTATGATACATTTGCGTTTTTACCATAATAATGATGAATGAATCAAGCCCTATAACATGAAGATGCATTTCAGTCCAGATGCATTTTTTGATAACTTTACGGGGTGATGGCAGGAGTTATATGTGCCAATAGGTTTAATGTACATATTAACTCATTTTTCTCGAAAGTATGAAAATGGCACTTACATCCTTTTTTTCTTGAGGCTTTCAATCGATGCCCTGAACCATGCAAGCGGGCGCACTTGGAGACGTAGAGCATCTGTCACGGCGTCGCTAAAGGCAGCTAAAGGCCACCGCGGCGACGGCTTCTGCCAGTTCGCGATTCCACAAGCGCAGCTGAGCCACCGCCCACAATAAGCAAGGCGTTCATCGCTTTCCATGACGAGATGCTGACAAGGCTGCGCACCCGGAGGCAGGACCGGTAAGGCGTTGGAGCGCGGACACTCGGAAACAGATCGTATCAGCGAGGCGCGATAGCCGCCGCTGCACCAGCACACGCCGCCAATGGCCGGTCGACGCTGTGGAGCACAGTGGGCCGCAACGGACATTAAGGCGCCTCCACACTTGCGGAATTCGCCGAATCCCGAGCAACTGCTCGCCGAATAGCGCGTAGTGTGGACGGGTTGCTCGCGATTCGACGAGCGCCGAACATTCGGCATTCGCCCTACCCACCGTGTGTCAGTCTTTAGAACACAGCAAAGTGAGCGAATATTCGCCGAACACGTCAGCTGTTCGGGATTGGGCGAGCAGTAGCTCGCTGCTCGGCGAATGCCGAATGTGTGGAGCAGTCTTTAGACCTACCTAAAGAGACCATGAGCCGACATTTTGACCGGAGTTTTTTGGGCCGCGTCAACAGCTATGGCTATTAATCCCCTACGTGTAGGTAGTGCATGCATATCCCGCGTGCAGATGCAGGATATTCCTAATCCTCGTGCCCCTACCAGCAGGACACCACCCCACCCGCCTCAAGCTCCAAACTCCCAAATTAGAGTGCGAGTCGAAAGCTCTTACTCGCGTAACACCACACTTTCGGCGAAGTGCGAACTTTCTGACACCTATTTTAGTTACATAATGTGTTATTTGTGGCTATTTTACTTTCTAGAACTGAACGTAGAATTGAAAAAAAACTAGAATTGAAAAAAATGTAACGATATCGTGAATATTCTTTACGAATCTTCTTAAAATAATTCAACGTGACCGAATATATTCTTCAAATGACCTACGCGTAGAATATGTTCTAGTTATAGTTCTGTTATCTAGTTTTAAATTACGGATAACATTTCAGACACAAATTTACCATTCCTAACTCAATAAAACATACACTATGATTAATTAGAACTGAAAGATACATAAAACAACTTCTATTAACTTTTCTGAAGGACATAATTCAAAATTCAGCACGATACCTTATTACAGAGGTTTTTTCATTGCAACCAATATCAAGTCTCAAAATTATCAGGTCTTTAGTTTTTCTTTTTATAACCTAACCAAGTAAATGATATGCAATATAATATTTAGTTTCCTAAAGAACTGAATATTTACAAATTTTATCATATTCTGTTTTGTGGGTGAATCATCAATTCGATTGTACCCAGCATATTTTTCGTGACCACCGGGTTTTGAGGCGTGGGGTAAACGATGAGATTTTTTCGTATTCTCACCCCAGCTTCAGGTTTGCCATTACATAGGATTCACATCTGAATTAACCAGACATGACCTCCATTAAGCCATAAATTCCATTTTCCTTGAAAAAATCTGTTAAAAACATCTCTTCGTTTCTCCTTGCAAGAATGTTACAGATATTGCGACCGTCTCTCGCACCTCAATATCCACACCCCTCTATCATTCTAGTCATTCTCTTCTTGACTTCCACTTTGCATGTCTTTAAAAACCTGCTTCTGCTATTCGTCAATCTGTCTACTTCTTTCTTCTAATAGAAACCACACATACCTTTTTGGGACATCTCCCATAATCATGCCCTTTTACGTGACCAAACCATTTCAGTCTTTGTGGTTTCTATTAATTTGTTATTAGTTTTTGTACCTGCATTCCATTAATAATTTCATTTATGAAGTTTTCCATTTTAGATACTCCGTAACTTCTCAAAAAATCCATTTGCAGTCTAACTAATTTTTCTCTTTCTCTCTCCCTTAATTCTCACTTTTACAGTGCAGTGCCGGAATAGTGCTATTCTTTGTATGATCGTGTAAAGAAGCCTTCTTGGAACACCTGGATATTTCTTTTCCCTAAAGCAGCGAGTTTGGCTTTCTAATGAGTTGTTTTCCAAGTGGCAACAAATTCCAAGTGGCAACAACAGTTCGAAACAAAATATTTTCCGAAATTTCATTCTTTGCTTATAAGTCATCCGAAATATTTAAATTCGTGGCAGGCTTCTATCTGATCTCCATTTAATGGTGTAGGATTACTTTTCTTCGCTCTCACTACCGTGTTTTGTTTGCAGAAACTGATCTTTACTCCTGCTTTTTTGTATGTTTCCTCAAGCTTTACAAGCATATACTCATGTCAAACTCATCATTGCACAAAATCCCCTCGTCGTCAGCATATAATGTGTGAAAGCAACCTTTATCAACGTATATTCCCATAATTCGACAAATATCTTGCTTTCGTTTAGACTTTCTTGCAGATTAATCTTAAACAAAGTAGGTGATAAACAGCACCCACGACTTAGACCCTTTGCTCGTCCGAAACTTCATTACCCACTTCAATTCTTGTCTCTTGATTCACAAACCTATATTTTTCCGCATTTACTCACTCGGCGCTGGTATTAGCCCTTTCCAGAATTCGGAAGAGTTTACCTAAGAGCACCGCATCGTAAGATTTATCTAAGTCGATAAATACAAGGTAAGTCTCTTTATTTCTTTCTAATCTCGTTTCAAGAACGTGCTTAAGACATTATCAGTACAACTTCTACCAGCTGTCCAAGCACTTAGTTCCTCTTCTCTATTAAAATTCGTTTCAATTCTCTGTTTTTAAATTCGTGCATGCAGTGCAGCGTCACGGCGTGCAGCAGCTCAGCGCTGACGCGCAAGGTAGAGGGTAGAGGGTTCTAAAAATAGCCGCCGGAACAAAAGGCTGGAATTTCCCGAAGAGACGGGGCCACGTGCAAAGACAACGCCAGAGACAGTATCTATGCAGCGCGTGGGGGGGGGGGAGAGAGAAATGACGTCGGAAGTCATGTGACTCGCCCCTAACGTCGCGTCGCGTCGCGATGGCGCGGGTGGGTAACAACTTTGGTTTTCTCGTGTCGAGTCCACAAAACTTTGTCCACCTAAGCTGGTGCGGAGTGCCAATGGCACATGGTGGTTCGATGTGTTCGTACCAGGCGACGTGTTCTTCGAACAATGTCAAGCAGATTGTCGATCTGCCGGGGCACACCAGGTGCCAATTTGCGAGGCGGCGATTGCGGCCTAGCAGGCCTGTCGCAGGCGTCGCCGCAAGGCGCATGTAGAGAGAGGGGGCTGCAGTGATAGCTCTAACAAACCGCCTTAAGAGTGAGGTTTTGTACATATGTACATCTACGTAAATAAACTCACTCTAGTTTGTTTTCCTTGTGGCGTAGATCCCTACCCACAACGTTACAATAGTGTTTCTGTAGAAGAAGTTACAATTCTTCCTCTATAATTTGTACTCTCCGATTTATGTTTTTTTCTTTCTGCGAATTGATGTTACATAAGTTTGCTTCCATTCCCTAGCCACCTTTTCTCCTCACAAAATGTTGTTAAAAAGCAGATCTTTAAAGGAAAATTTCTAAATTTTTGATAATTTTGATAAGTGTCGCGAAGGTTGAATTTAGCTGTGAGAAGCGGTGCGATGGAAGTACCGTAAATGGCATGCTAACTCTAAGGATCTGAGTTCGAAACTTAGTGGGAAGAAAAAATTGATGATTGGAAACTCATTCTCAGGTTCCTGCATCATAATATTGCGTAGCCGTTACATGTGCGAGAAAGTATGTGTTGTAGCACCACATTATTCTACATGGAGAGATGAAGAAACATTAATATCACTGAAAGGTTCAGTGAAAACACTGCACAAGAAGAAAATAAATATCCGACAATAATATTACATAATTCAAAAAGCAATTTTCATGAAGAATATGATATTTTTAGTTTATTTACATTAGTTAGCATTTTAGTTATGTAGTGGAACAATTTGAGGAATATAGGTGCACTGATTTAGTAAAAAGAAAAGCACCGAAAGGGATACTAGATTTTATTCTAAGGAGAGATATTTTCTTGTCGAATATGGGTTATTCCTTAAATACGTTTACACACATTCGTGAAGAATATATGTGAAAGTTGAACATGTTTTCCGAATTCTAAACGATTACGTACGGTTTGATATCATTTTAATTTCAAACATTTAGTGATGGTAATAAAAATATTTTTCTAAAAATTTGCATGACCTGACATCAAAATTGTGCCCAGCCACTTCCCAGTCTGCTCAAACAAATCAGTGGGTTGGGGCCTCCTTGCATGACTTTGCTGCGCTCGCTTTGTTGCCCTGAGCTCGCGAGCGCCCGGGGGCGGGGCGGGGTGGGGTGGGGGGCGTTACGTCATCCGCGCAGGCAGAGGCCGCTGATGCAGGCGGCCTCGGCTGGCGGGCGCGTGGTTCGCCGACCTCCTTCCGCGGGGGGTTGCAACGCCGATGACGCAGCCATTTGTGGACCAACCCACTGCACGGAGTGTAGCGCACAACTGGAGCGCCGCGCTCGTTCAGCCAGCCACATCCACAGCGGTAGTGGCCCTGTCGCCGGTATTGCGTACAGTACACTAGTGGTGCCAAAACGGCACGTACTTTTTCGTCCGCACTTTTACGCAAAATTACGCGAAAAAAAACTTCCGAAAATTTGCAAATGATCTTATTTCAAAATCTATCTTTAAGGAACAGATTTCATTAAGGGGAAAAATCTCTATCTTCATAATTGTAGTTGTAGGAAGATGCGAAAAAATTTGTGAAGTTTTGCAGTTTTCGAAAAATCAAGCTTTTTTCACATTATCCAGCAACAAAATTTAATAAAAAACGATCAAGCAATGTTTTTGAAAATTTTGAAAATATCCCAGGAGCTTCATGTGAAGTACCACCCAAAATTAAAATATTGGTTTCAAATTCAAGGGGGCGCGACATCAGCCAGATCGATTGGGGAGATCAATTTTGGAGAAAATCGGCTGAATGGTTTAGCCGGTAGCATTGTGCACGGACGGACGGACAGACACACGTTTTGCCGTCAATAGATTTTTCGGTATCACGGACCCACAAAACAGATTCTGGCTATACCACGTGTTAGGGGATTCCCCCCTCTAAATTTTGCAAAACCAATTATCCACTTTTTCGTTACCAGGGCCCTGTAATAAAGAGTTTTTCTGCCGAAAATTCGCAGTTTTTTTGCGCAGCATTACATAACTTTCTCTCTGTTGCGTACGCGGTAGCGAGAAAGTTATAAGGCATTCGGTGCGAGGGGTGAGGAGTCTTCCGCATAAAAACGAACAAGCACATCAAAAGTCAGTTCTTTTAATGAGATTGCTCTTGAAGTCTCACAATGTGTGTTGCTGCGCAAGATAATATTTTCTCTCCTTAACATTTTCACCCAATCTAGGTTGCTAGATTATTGCGTTTAGTGTGGGGTATCCCATATATCACCTGAATATGGTTTTGGCACATTTAGAAAAGCAACAGAGATGCCACCAGCCGCAGCAACACACAGGTGACTCCCAGACCGTGGATAGCTTGCGATTCCCTGAATCTAGGAAGTTCATTCAGCTAAGAAGTCTGGCATAGGCAAAATACGCTCTTTTCTGTAACTACGACACCAGGAACCCGTTCATCAATGTCATCCAACCGTGATAAAGTTATTCCATATGCAACATATCGAGCAAAATCTCACTTATTTTACAAAGGAACCATGGATACTAATGGATTTTTTTGCAGTCAATATTAAGGGAAATATGTACGATTATCTTGTTTAAAGTATACGAAGATTACTTACACGAGATATTTTCGGAGCTCTCTTCACTGCTTCGAAGTCAGGCGAAGCCAGGACCAGCACTTTCCATAGAAGGTTAGCTTTCTGGATTAAACCACGTTTCAACTCCGACGAATTGGGGATATCGACAGTAAGTACTCATTTTATGGACTTTAAACTTGGAACTAGAAACGATTTTTGAAAATTGCGATGAGATATAGTTCACTTTAGGATGCTCAGATGAAGTGATAAACACCACTGTTAATAGAAATGTATTTAATAATGATGGTCTCTTTTCCGATTCTCGCCATCTTTGCACTACTAATGGAGGCAAAATCGTCGTCATTAATAATTCAATTTTTGATGTCCGTAATACCGACTACCATTTCATAAGAACATTGGCAACAAAGCCTAAAAGCCAATGACTGTCGCACACATGAAGGCGAAAAGTGAACTTTGACAGACGCACAATGAGGAGAACAGAAGTGCAGATATAAGGTTACAAAGACTAGTGACACAGGAGATAAAAATATAATGAGATTCGAATGGAAATTTACTTGTTTGATGTTTAATTTAAATGGATAATCAAAATACGTCAATAAATGGTTGCATTATCTACAACACAACCGACCAAAATAGTAAAGTTACCATAATATCTCTGGCTGCAAAACATAAGCAATAATACAGAATATTACTTAACAGTAAAACTAAACGTACAAAAATAATAACAGCATTAATCGGAAGTTAGATTTTCGTTCAAATACATATTTGTAAATGCTGTATTGAAAGAAATCTAAAAGGGGTTTAAAGAAATGTAGGAAGCAAACGAACTGACAATAGAAATGTTTGTCCATTGACGAACCAATAGGCTGTCAGCTGCAGTTTCTCGGGCACAGCACAACTATCCACCTTCTGTACAACGTGCATTAAAATGCAGAGATCGGATTGACTAGTGAAAAACAATGTGGCAAATTAATAATCGAAAGTACACAAACTACATTTTCCAAACAAACAACAAGAAAATCATTAAATAAGGAAAATTCCAGTAAGGTGCATCGTACACACAGACGGAGTAGGGACATAAAATGACTTTTGCATGGTGGATGTACTTGACACTAGAGCGCACAATACACAAGTTACATTTATTCGTGCATTACAAACCTTAAATCCTGAACGTCTAGCTAGGGGCACGACGTTTTAGTGCAATTTTGTTTGCTCATTGCACGTATTATACGCGAAAGTTTTCTTGAGCCCCGAAATACCTACCCCCATTATTTTACTAACATTATTGAATTAAGAATAAATAATAGCTACGAGTGCTGTTGATTAAATCTAATAAACAAAAAGGTTTGCTTCAGTGTAGAAAATATTTTGCATCGAAAAATAAGGTCAGATTTGCTACAGCAGTTCTGCCATCAAAATAACCAATCCTTCCTCTTTTCTCGCATCTAGCGAATTGAGGGCACACGAAAACGTGCGCGGATAAGAGTTCACCCGTCTGTTTAGGAAGCTACGCTGATTATTAATCTTCGATTTTTTTTAAAGTGGCCGATGGCATTAGGTCATTGTTATACCTCGTACCTTATAAAATGAATCTTTCAACAGTGATAGCACATTTCTCAGACCACGAGCGGCATTGAGAAGGAAGTTCGCGGAATTAATAATAAAAATAATAATTTTAAGGCAGGAGGTGTAACAATGACTATGGAAAAAATCGAAGTATAGGGTTGCTCCTCGTGCGAGATTACATGTGGCTTCGATTACGTCACGCTCGGAATAACAACGGCGCCAACATTCGCATGCGACCCACCAAGTAATGGCTTCTTTCCTCCACAAAACGTTCGCGCCGTCGGGTAAAAAAAACAACAAACACTTAAGTGGAACAAGCGAAGAGCGTCGACGGTTCGACTTCCTCTCGAGTGGATCCATCTCGCCACGACGCCCTCCACCGCGCGCATTCTCGCCGAGAGGATGGCGGCTGTGTGGTCACGGACTTGGTCACGGGCGTCGGAAAGTGGACCATGCGCCCGCGGGCGAAAGCGACGCTATCGCGCGACCCACCGCCTCCCCGCCACGCAGCCTCGGGGCGCCTGCACTACGCGGAGGTCTGCGAGGCACTGGCCTGGCCGCGCCGCACTGTGGGGCGGGAGTCGGAAAAACACGCTACTAAAGACGACGAAAGCCCACATGAAAATTTGTAAAAAAATATGAGCGCAATCAAATGATTCATCCTTTATTTCCATCTATAATGAAGGCCCGCCGCACTGAAATACCGATATGACTTCTTGACATTAATGATATTTGCGATATGATTAATATTTTAAAAACTTTAAAACACTTTGTTGGTCTTGTGACTGCAAGGAGGGTGGCGGAGAGGGTGAATTTAATTTTCATATAAGCCGTTGTAAAGAGGGCATTTTAATCGTCCCGAGTACAGGGCAAATTATTCATTTTCGAAAAAAATTGAGAAAGTTATGAAATAATGATTATTTGAATTTCACCTTTTTTACGAATTTTCAGAAGGCCTACTTTGGAGCAGTGTAACCTCTTGAGTAAATAATTCAAAGCATTAGTCATGCCGAACCTGGAGTGAAACCAGCGTCTCCTAGATGACGGGCAGTTAGTTTCACCACCAAGCTACCAAGACGACCGATGCTTCGAACAGACTCAAGGACCACCTATGCGGAACTCGTGTGGTACTATAGTTGGCTCTTCATAGAGCATGCATTTTGTAGAATTTCTCTGATGAGCCATTATCCCGTTTACTTCCGATCCTTTTCAGACGGGTATTGGCGCAGAGCTTAAACAACGGGCTACATTTTTCGTGCGTCACGAAAGGTAGATGTAATCTTGCTTTTGAACGCTCACTTGTTCGACAACAAAAATGCAAAAATTAATGTGGTCTTAATACAAATACAGTTAAAACGCAAATATAACGAGAAAAGAAGCAATTTATACTAATTGCTGAGATACGTGAACCTCAGAATCGCGGCTTCCGAGATCTTACATATTGCCCATGTTTGTGGTTTTGTTCACAGCAGTGCTGCAAGAGAAAATTTAGCCACTTAGCCGGTTTAGCCGCATAGTTGTTCACAGACGATCATTCAGATGTTTTACCTTCTTTCGATTTTTCGGTATCAAGGACACAAAAAACATGGATTATGGCTACATTCGTGTTAGAGGATTATTTTTTCTACATTTAGCAACGGGATCTATCCACTTTTGCGTTATCAGGGCGCTGCAATAAGTTTTCTGTCGAAAATTCGCCGTTTTTTCGCGCTGCATTACACAACTTTCTCTCTACTCCGTAGTGAGAAATTAAAAATGCGGTTTCAGCAGGTTGGAGCTACGTCACATACTGCTCGCAAATTGTTTTGAAGGGGCATCATTTCACGTAACGGTGACATTTCATGGCCAGCGAGTTCCCTTGATCTTAATATGTGCGATTTCTTTCTGTGGAAACATCACAAAACCAATATGAACAGTACACATCATGCAACTGTCTATGAACTGAAACCCCACATTTAAGAGGAAATCACTGCCATTCCCCCAGACATGCTAAGCCGAGCATTCAGGACTTTCCATTAAGGTTATTACAATATGAGCGCCGAAAGCGAGCACATTTTTCCGATTTAATACGTAAAGACACAGTTTGTGATATGTGTTGAAAACATACTGCATAAAGTACTTTCGTCAATAGAAAAATGTGCACTGTTTATTCGTTCAAATTTCGTTACTTCAAAATTTCTCGTTTCCATGTGTTCTCCTGTAAAAAAGATTAAGACACTGGAGTGAAAAAAGTGATGTGTCATCTAGTGTTTGCCGAAGCTTGTGTTCTGAAGCTGGTGTTTGTGAAATGGACCTTTGAACCTGATTTGTAATAGCAATAAACAAAAATGATGATTCCTTGAAGTTCATATTTGCCACAGCATGACAGCAAACACAATTTTGCAATGAAACAAAATTCTTCCTTTTTGATCGCCTTGTAACGTATGTTTGTGAGTCTCTTTAGCGATTCAACTCAGGTCTCCAAAACATCGGCAATCGTAAGAGAAAAAAGTTGCTTTCAGGTCGTGCGTTTCTGGTCTGCAGCATCTGATCCAACATTCCGTGATGTCAACGATGCGATAATAATGGCTCCTGTTCGTTAGCTATAATGGTGGTGGTATCAGACTTACTTTCGGATTATTACTTTCGGATTCCAACTGCGGATTCGGATCAACAACTACTCGGGTAAATATTTCAACTCTTGTTATATCTAGTAAGAGTAGAAACATCTACGACACGGTAGATGCGAAAATATTTATGCCAAAATATTTGTTGTCCGCCTGATTTGTAATAGCAATAAACAAAAATGATGATTCCTTGAAGTTCATATTTGCCACAGCATGACAGCAAACACAATTTTGCAATGAAACAAAATTCTTCCTTTTTGATCGCCTTGTAACGTATGTTTGTGAGTCTCTTTAGCGATTCAACTCAGGTAATTACTCAAGCTAGGTAGTAGTTTTCGTACCGATTCGGAATATTTCTTATTTTGAGTTTACGACTTCATACACTAGCTCCATCGGCTCTAGCCCACGAAATGTTCTTTCACTGAGAGAATCATACAATAGGAGATGGCCATTCGTCATAAAGACTGCAACAACGTTTCAAGCACAAACACCGCCTTTGAAGTCAATATCAATGCTAATATTCCTGGACGTTTCGGGCAAAGGATAGAGGCCCTGATACAAAGTCCTGCCGGTGGCGAGAGAGAGCGAAGGCGAGCGGGCGAGAGAGTGAAGGTAAGCGGCAAGAGAGCGTAAGCGAGACACAGCGGGCAAGCGAGCGAGAGCACGGGCTAGTGAGTGAGAGGGCGATGGCGAGCGGGCGAAAGAGTACTGGCAAGCGACAAGAGAGCGCAGGCGAGTGGGCGAGAGAGCGCAGGCGAGCGGACGAGAGAGCGCACGCAAGAGGGCGAGAGAGCGCACGCAAGAGGGCGAGAGAGCGCAGGCGAGCGGGCGAGAGAGCGCACGCAAGAGGGCGAGAGAGCGCAGGCGAGCGGGCGAGAGAGCGCGCGCAAGAGGGCGAGAGAGCGCGGGCGAGGGGGCGCCGGAGAGCGGTCGAGGACCAGGACTTCGCCGGGGAGGGGATCGGCGGCGTCGGGCAGGAGAGCGGGGCCCGCGGTTTCTTCCGCTGACCCCAATGCACGCACGATAGCGTCGTAGTACGGCGCGCACGCGCTCGCCTTCATGAATGGAACTGCGCGGCTTGCCCCGCGGCGTGACCCGGTCCAGAAGATTCCGGATCATCCGGCGCGCGCAGGGACCACGACGGCCCCGGCCCGCTCTTCACCCGGTTTCGCTCGCCACCCGCTTCGCCCCGCCGCGCCCTAGTAGTCCTTCGCACGCGCCGCCCGCCCACTTCGTGACGCGCGCTCAATATTGCTCTGCGAAATTAGACTCACTTCTGTAATTGAGTTCTTCGCGAGGAGACAAGTCTTTTTTAACGACATGAACACATCAATACGTAAAATAATAGAAGACGAGAAATGCAACACTGTTTCGCCATCTCAAATTTCTTAAAAATGCACATGGCAATACGAGAAAAAAACTATCACTACGTGTTCACACTATATGCACCATATAGCAAGGCAAGAGTCCGACCCTCAACTCTAGATTTTATGATTTCGATACACTATCATCAATTCAACTTTTCGATATCACTGGCAAGAAAGAAAAGCAGCAGCATTTGAAAATATCGACACTTATGTCAAAAATCACAGTCATTCACACCTTCACAGTTCATCTCTCACAAATGTGCATGACGGGGATGACAGGAATAAATAGATTCGTTTCGCTCTAAAGAGGAAATGTCCGTCGCCTTCCGTTCTTTACGCAAAACGTATTGCAAAGATGGATAAGGCTGAAGGGCTGTAGCTGTCTCGCCCCTAAAGGGTGGCGGGTTGAAATCCCACCGGGGGGAATGGGTCTTTGTGTGCGTTCGTATTCAGTATGGGAGTTCCTCTACCACTACCCCCAAAGATCAAAAACAAATGGTAATTACCGAGCTTGCTGTATAACCTAGTAGTTGAAAAGTGACTTTAAGAAATAACTAAGATTTACGAACAATTGTGATATGATTTTCCTTCATTAAAGGAATCTAAGATTAATTAATTGCCTTCTATATTTCTCTACACAATGTCAAATCCTAAAATTCCCCCAGAAAGTGCATGCCTTGCCCTTGTTGGTACGTAATGAAGTTGAAAACAAGTGAAGCAGTGTTGAGACCTAAGCAACTATTCTCTTTCCTCCCTCCCCGAATTCTACTCACACATAATCGAAAACTACATCGCTTTTGACAGTTAGGGATGAAAGCATGGAAGGATGTTAGTCATGAACAACATAATGTGTAAAATGTGATGTTAGCAATATCAATTAAATAGACTTCTTGGAGCTCGAGCTATTACATAGTGAAGGGGCAAACGAATTCTGAAAACATGTCATCTTTCATGTTCATAAAGCTGGGTGGAACTAGCAAAATCTAGAAAACGATTAACCGAATATAACATATTTCAATAGACCATATTCGCCTTCGAATCAGAGCCAGTGTCCTTCCAGCAAGCAAAGGAGAAACGCAAGTTGGCAGCAGCACGGAGTAGACAGATCCCGATCTGTCTATCCCGTATTAATTTTTAGGAAGGAAATTCTGTGCGCTATGCGCGCCACATTATTTCGCCCCTTAATGGCTAAACCATGGACGAGAATTTTTTCGTAAAATCTGATGTATGTTTGAACACAAAAAATAATTCAAGTCGTTATACCACACCATTAAAATATTGTGGTTTATGTACACTCTTGATCTTAACAAAAACACTCACTGATATGCGAGTGAGAAATGAGTGAAAAATGTTCATGACCTCATTTCAAGATTTAAGTTTTTAGAACAAATTTCATTACGGGAAAAATCTCTCTCAACAATATTGTAGTTTTGCAATAACTTCTCGCTGTTTTGGAAAGTTACACAGTGTATAACAAAAATAAGACGTGCGCCATGCTTTAAAAGTCTTTTGCTCCACCTGAGGATATATTTTATGAAAATATTTAGACCAGATTTCGAGAAAATTTTAAAAATGTTTTTGGGGCTTCACGTAAAGTACCCCCAGAATCAAAATACCGGTTCCAAGTTCGGAGGGTCTAGAGTTCAGCCAAGTTGATTGAGGAATGTCAATTTTTGAGAAAGTTGTCTGAACTGTTTTGGGATAGTGCTGACCACAGAGACACGCTTTGCCATAAATCAGTGTTTCAAGGTTCTACAAAACGTAAATTCTGATAACACAACGTGTTAGAGGAAGTTAATACCTCGAGGAAGTAGAATAATCGACTTTTTTGTTATCAGGAACCCTCCAAACTTAGTTTTTCTGTTTAAAACTCGTCTTTTGCCACAGATTTACAATAATTTCTGTACATTACGTAAGTAGTATGCGAGAAAATATAAACTGCAAAGGAAAACCGGGAAACGATGGAGAAATTTCTTGCATGTCACAAGTGGCCACCCGTTTATACTATAAAACGGATTAATGAGAGCAAGCGTCAATACACCTAGGGCCCAGTATTTTCCATTTATAAACGAAAATCTCGCAATTTGATCGAGCTCAAAACACTTTCTATACTAAATATTTAAATATCTACAATGTGTGAAAATTACGCAAAGTTCTCAAACAATAAATATCGTTTGATATAATATCGCGATCCAACAAATTTATATAACAATGCTGTTCATAAATTAATTTTGGAAGAAATATGATGTGTATTTTCCTAGAGTCTACAATTACATTTCATAGCGTGACGATTTACTTTTGTTTTGTGATGTACTTATTTCCAAATCTGCAAAACTATGTTTTTTCAAGTTATTACTCTTAGATATACGGGCTTAATTTCGAGACACCCACGCGCGGGGTGTATTCCACCCCAACAATTACGGCCTCGCTAATTGTACACACATTAATTCAGAATGTTCAGAGGAGTTGGGAAATTTCATACAACGGAATTACACACAAGCCATTTGCTCCTGATTGTTAGACAACCCCCATGTACACGTGTGTTAGGCAGATACATGAACTCTCCTTGCCTGTTAGGGATCGTGATTCGTAAGACACCTGTGCATCAGAAGGTGCCGAACAATCATTGACTCATTTCACATGTTTCTCAAATTCCACATGCGTTGTTCTTCACGTTAAATTTCCCAGATAATGTTCATTGGGAAAAGTTATCATTTTCGACCATTCTACACCTTTATAAGTTTGTAGTATTTATTCTAAGAGTATTACTTATTCTATTTATTTTGTTATTGTAGTATTATTAGTATTTATTATATTCTTTCGAAAATCATCATGCTTTGGGATTCTGATGGCCAACTTTGTTCTTAGATATACATTAATTGCTCTACCATTTAGCATACCACGAAAACAATACGTGAGTAACGCATACACTTTCTTGATAGGTGTATGTTCCGCACAATTTGTCTGCATCAATTCCACCTTTAAGCAAATGTAATCCGTATCACCACAGGGTTTCTTTCTATTCCTACGTCTATTTTTTGTCGTGGTACTTGTATTTACCAAGAGGAGACCTTTTCCAGGTTTGGACACACAATAAAAATTGTTATCTTTAGAAAACACGAAAAGGGACGAATATTTCGTCCTCTATTCTTCCGTTGGTTCCTTTAGATGTTTTGACTTGTTGATAACTTCATCAAACAATTATTACAAAGCCTAAGGGACAAAAAGTTACAATAAAAACATAAAAAAGGTAATGTGATGATATAGGGCAGATACGGTACCGTTAGAATATTGGTTTATTAGTAAGGAATTGCTGGAATTAGAAATATTTGAATCAAAAGTGTTATTAGCAATAGTTTACAAGAAAATGTGGGCAATGACGTTTTATTCGAATATACGGCTTCTAAGTGAAACTATTTACGCAATTTTCAAAATGCCCTAACACGGAAACAAGTGAGAAATCGGCATTTTAAAATTTGCTTACTCGCAGCCGTTACGTTTCTTCTGGGACATGCTTTATAGTGTAATAATCTGAGTTACTTTGAACCCGGCTAATGTGCGGATAAGCAAGCTTTCTATATCAGCTGTGTTCAGCACTGTTTCTAAAGCAGATGGTCAGTGACTACGTGAAATCTTGTCTTATAAAGTACCAATATCGTATTACATCTAATTATAGGGGTCAAATTTGACGTGGCTAAAATAAGTTCCTAACGACTTCACTCGCCATCGGGGGCTGGATGTCAGGCAATGTGTACGCGTGAAGGCGTAAACGGCACTAATTAAAATTACATTAAATAACAATGTCAACATATAGTTCATGCTTAAGGTTTAGACACCAATGTACTGATTGTTGATATTAATTTAACCATGGGACAATTCAGTAAAAGAAAATAAATTAAGAATATTCCATTTCTTAAGCTAGATGGAAATTTGTTACAATTTTATAAACTTCCTCAAGAAGTACATGAAAATATATCTAGAACTTTTGAACCTAAGGTCTTTATGTTATTTCATTTTCCGTGAGTCACTGAGCTTCATTACCGTGAGCCCTCTTGCCCTCCACAATGAGGTACTTGATAACCATAGGTCTCCTTGCCTTACACCAGGCGGTTCCAACCCGGCCTTTCGCCGGCTCGGGCGCCCGCGTGCAATCATGGCCAGCCGAGGAGGAGGTTGTGGAGAGGGAAGTGCTCTTCTCACTTACACTTTGCATTTTGTGGAAGCAAAAGGAGTAGTGCCACGGCAGGCAGAGGAAGCCACAGCCCCGTTTTCTGTCACGCCTGATACCATGCCATCGCCGAAGAAGTTGGAATTAATAGATTTCCAGAACCCATTACTTCTAAAGGACAGGTATACCCTTAAAATGTTACGATGGTATCAGAATTTGTATGTGAAAGTCTTCCCCAAGAAGATTATACCTATGGCTGGTTAACATATTTTTGGGAGCAGCTTTTCTCTGCAATTAAAATAATAATAATAATAATAATAATAATAATAATAATAATAATAATAATAATAATAAAGAAAGGAAGAAATCTTGAGGACAAGACATTGAAGAGTGCGTGAAGATGATTCTGTGCATCGCCGCAGCTAAATGACTGACCTCAGATGTTACTTCACTTGCTAAGAAAAATAAGTCAAAAATAAATTTCATAAAATATTGTTGCTGAATGAAATCGAACTTTCCGAATCCAGTTAAACTTAACGATTTCTGAGTACGAGCCGGTATGCTCGTCGCTCCCCAACCTACCCGTTCTCTAATTCGGCTATCAGCGACGAAGTGTCGCCAAGGCCAACTCGCGCCCCAAGGGTTCATGTTTCGCCAGGTGCCGGCAGCCCGTGTTGACAGCAGTCAGTGCCCGCGGTGGCTGGTGGGCGACCGCGTGCCCGCCCGCGGGCAGCCGAGTTGGAACAGCCTTACTGACTTACACGGTAGAGTGAATCATTCCCGCAAGTCCCTTTGCCTCTCGCTATCGGGTGCCTGATCACCGTGAGTCCTTTCGCCTCTCACTATCGGCATGCTTGATTGTCGTGAAATCACATAATTCACAAGTCTAAACAAGTGAGGTTGTTTCATTTGAATACGCTTTGAGTGCACACATGTGGCTTTCTATCATCCGACAAATCGACATCATCTCCGTTTTAAAATGTACTTTAGATCAAAAACGTCCATAACAACTTTCGATCAATATCATTTAAGGAACAACATACTAAATTTTCAGACAATTTGAGCGAAACTTCATTTTCATAAGATTTGTGCGGGGTTCTTTTACTGGAAATTTATTTATGCAAATATTTATATGAAGATGTCATTCAGTCAAAAAAAGGTCTAGTAATTATGTGATTACCCTTATCTTAGTCTTCACCACTAGTAGTGCTAAAACAGTACGTACTATCTCGCCCGTATTTTCATTACCCTCAAAATTACGTGAAAAATACTCAATTTTTCCAAAAATTGTACGTTACCTTGTATCTAAATCTATCTTTTAGAAACAGTTTTCTTCAAGGGACAAAATTTCTATATTTAATATTTTAGTTGAAGGAAAACTACGAAAACATTTTGAACTTTAGAAATTTTCGAAAAGTTAGGGTTTTTAACGAACCGGAGACCTTCACCGCTTAAACGTCCTTCACACTATCCAACAACAAATTTTAAACAAAAGCAAGCAAGCCATTTTTTTGAAAATTTTGAAAATGTCCAAGCGGCTTCATGTAAAGTATACACCAAAATTACTATATCGGTTTCAAATTCAAAGGGTAGCGACATTCGGTCGATAGGGGAATATCAATTTTGGAGAAAATCGGTATCAAGGAAATTTTTCGGTATCAAGGATCCACAAAATGTGGATTCTACACAACGTGATAGAGGAGTTTTCCTGTAAATATAACAGCTGGATGTATCCATTTTCCGTTACCAGGGCCCTTTAATAAGAATTTTTCTGCCGAAAATTCGCCGTATAGTCGCGCGGCACTACGTAACTTTCTCTTTACTCCACAGCGAGAAAGTAAAAAAACAATAATGATTTTTTCTCACTTTGGCAATTCTTTAGAGTAAAATGCACCAAACGATATTTTTTTTTCTTCTTATAATATTTTCGATGTCTCTATTTCGAATTTCACGCCCTTCGGTAAATACCTCAGGTTTTTAAAACACAACTTATTAAAAAAGTATTAATATTTTCACACATAACGTACGACCTCTACAATTAAGGTTAATTGTCTTCTAATTAAAATATTGCAAAACCACTAAGAGTTCACAGAAGAGATTTTCTTCTTCGAAAGCAGTTCACCAAAAGTCGTCACTGGCAAGACAGAGCCATATAAAAGCGAAAAAGATAGAAATACAATTTTACTTAGCATTTATGTTACTTTGTAATTGGGAAAATCTTATTTAACATATAGATGCGCAGGGACTTTTGAAAGACCCTGATCTTAAGCACAGATGTGCTATCTACCTACTTTTCGTTCCTAACTTTTTCACACCGGTTTTAATCCATCTGAGAATCCATTCACTGTTACCGATATCTCCTGTACCTCAGCGGGTCACGCAAACTCTTAAGATGTCACGCGAACTCTCCGTACTATTCCGCTCACGAAGCCACAAAAATCAAAATAGATGCTCGTACCGGTGACCTCTTTGGAGAAAGAACTCATGGGGTCACAAAATTCTCATGGAGACCCCGACGTGTATTCGGAACCTGCGAGACGCATTGCCGGGGTGTGAGGAACGAGTGCAGTCATGTAACAAAGACTAGAGGGGGTTTCTAAAGCGCAAAATCGTTCGCCTGGTCCGCGTAAAACGAGAAATGTCACATATTCACAACTGAAATTGAAGGATGATACGAACGAAACCACTTTGGCAAAAATAGTGGGTGAGTGAAACAGATTAATTTCGTGGCTCGTGGCTTATACAAGTAACACGGAATATACAGAGAAAGTTATATTTAAAATCATATCTGTAAATTTGTACTTTAATGCCTCATTTAGAGCGTGTTCAAATATCGTATCTCAGCGCTTTCAAAATAGTCTCTCTCGGGTTCACAATTCATTATGCGTGTTGATTATATACTATCTGCTACCATTACCCCGTGAAACTCCCCCACCTGGACGGATTTTCTTCATTTTTATTTTTATAAAAGGCTAAACTGGAATGGATGACTGATTCGATGGATAGTTGATCAACACGATATGATGAATTCCATACGGATCAAGCAGGATTTGAACTCCGGGTCACGCAAACCCAGACGGTTTAGCCAGTGCGTCATTTTCGTGTACCCAGAACGGGTGAGGGCTCCCCTCCCCACCCCTCCTCCTTCGCATCGTGCGTTGCGCCGCTGCAGCTGCAGCTGCAGACGCCCCGCGGGACACCGGCGGCGGCGGCGGCGGCGGCGGCGGCGGCGGCGGCGGCGGCGGCGGCGGCGGCCCGCAGGTCAAAGACCCAGGCGAGCCTCCGGCGCGGCGCTCAGATAAATGCGCGTTGGTGTTGTGGCTCAACACACGGAGGGCCAGACGTCAGCGCCGCGCCGCGCCGCAGACAGCAAGGCTCCTCCGGCCACGGCGGCCGCCATGCACTCCCCTCCCGCTCGACACAACACCACGCGACGAAATTCCATTTGTTTGCGGTAATAAGAATTGAAGTTTTACGTTGTTTTCCTTACAAACATTTCCATTTATAAACAGATTAAAACACCATTTAAGAGTTAAAATATTCAATTTTTAAAATTAGTTAATTTTTAATAATAATAATAAAAATAAATTAATACATTCGCAGAAGATATATTATAAAAAGTATTTATACATTTTTTCTAAAAATTCTATTCATTGAGTCTTGACCTCCGTCTCTCTCGGGGCCGCGACACTGCGACGCAAAGCTGGGCGCCAAGAAAACGCAGCGGGACCTCTCCCACCCAATACCAAAAAAACGGAATGCAGAAGATCAACGCACCTCTCTCTGAAGAGAATCTATAACCCCTCAATGCACTGTGAAAAAAGTGCACCACACTTATGATCGCGATACGAGTACATGCAGTTTGGTTTCGACAATTCAAATAATTTTTAAATTTATTATAGTCATAAGATTAACGATGCTTCTTTTTGGCCTAATGATTTGCTACCACAGTGCCCTTTATCACCTACGGGTTTTAATTTTGTTTTATGTACTCTCCTGGGCGCTCTCATTTGTGGCGGAAACTATTTGCACTAACAATTTTATTTTAAATTTTACTAAAGATTAGATCAATATAAAATCAAATTCCCAGATGGCAATAAAGATCCTTTTTCTACTCGAGAAACTTTTCTCTCGTAAATCATATATTTCTTTATCGTCATGTGTAATATATTCCAGAAAATGGATAATCACATTTAATATGATCAATAATCACGCTTTATATTTTTAGAACACACAAAACAAAATTGCAATATTCTTTAAGACTTTTTTACATAAATTGCTTTTAATAATAATAACGATGTTCTGTAACCATCGCCGCGATGTTATATAAAACTTCATTGAACAATTAAAAAAAGACACTTATAAATAGTACTTTGTTAACAGAAATATGTATTTCGACGTAGAAGTAATTTAAATAGGAAAATCTTTATTTAATTTTTTTTAAATCCTATATTTTTCATTATAAAAAATGATTTATTGAAACACTAACCTTGTGGTTATACTGTCGATTTTAAATCCTAACAAGGTATATGTCTGCAGCATTATTTTCTAAAATTAAGTGATTTCTAAAATTGACAGAAAGAAATTGAAAATCCCGAGTCTCTTCGTGATGAAACTCCCTTTTCTAGAGAATTATGAATTGCAAGAAATACGTACTCGCCAGTGGCGTCGCCAGTTATGAAATGCAACACGCCACACACAAACATTTTATTCTCTTCCTCACCCAGTTCAGCCGTCTATCATCCACTCCTTCTGGAATATTTCGTGGTCATTAAAGAGTAGGGTGAAGCAACTAACAGATGTAGGGTTAAATGCACCGACTGTTTGGGTTCTGTAAAAATCATGGTTATCTTTTTCTCCGTAGAGTTTCAGGATGATGAGTGACATTTACGATCGCATTCATCTGAGGGGTTTCGTAATCACTTCTACTGCATACCCAGTCAAGGTTGTTTCTGAAACTCATCTCCAAATTTTCCATTCCTGCGAAGGAGTTACACACGAGCTTCTGCAATATTCATTAACCTAAATAATTGATTATTTTTAAATCTTTGATATTTGATACTAACTTACGAGCTCGTCAATTTACCTAATAACCGAAGTTGGCTCAACGCTTTGTGACGAAATGCCACGCTCTATTTTATCTATCTTATGGAAGAAAAATATTCACCTGAAAAGAAAAAAAAGACCTACACAGCTTTAGTGGAAAATTGACTAAGCCAATGAACAACAAACCAAATGTGTTTTCGCTAATCTGACTTTTGCTGCAGAAAAAATCGGAGAGTAGTTATTTCTCCTTTCTTACTTGACGCTCTTCTACAAAATAGTTCATTCGCGTTTGAAAAAAGTCATCTTTGGTCTTTTATAACATGTACTTAAATAATAACAACAAAAACTACTTCATAAAATTGGGGACTAATTGGTCAATTCGTGGCTAATTTACGAAGGCCAGACTATAATGAATGCAGAGCATTTTACTTATGAAAGAATGGTAAAAGATATTTAAAAAATATTCGAAAACAAAACTGCTAAGTATCTATTTTGTGATATTTTGCCGAGTGACATTGTCTTAAAAACGTGATGCAATCAGAGCCTGTATATGATATTGCATGGTCTGCTGCATTCCTAGGAGAAGGAAAGATCTGGAGATATCTCTTTGAAAGTCAAAGCATTTCCACTTCATTTCACGGAAGAACAAATGTGACAGGTACCATTAAATTGTCAGTAATCAAATAGCAATGGTGAAGATGTTTAAACAAATGTTTAACCTTTCATACTGAATTATTATTTGTTTCACAACAGTACGCGAAAAGCGGGAACACTCAGTCTTTCGAAAACCCCTCACAATCACTTTAGCGCTGTATAAAAAAGAGAAACAGTCAAGAGATTCACACTTACGCGTCCTCGCCTATTAACCAAAAAGTGGCACCAGAACTATTTTTTTATTTTATTAGTTGTTCGCCGGTGTATTGTGTTCTGATCAGGAGGTACGTTACTTCAGGTGAATATTTTTATTACGATAGATACCATGACGGAAACCACGCGTTATGCTCGGCGTCAGGAACAGATTCCGTTCCGAGACGAACTGCGCCGCTGCTACGGAGCGATCTCTGTCCCAGACCCCGAACGCGGCCCCAAGAGCTCCCAAGCGGGTCGTCGAGATGACTGGAAGGTCGCAGCCGGAGACCTCACAACGGGCAAAGCGTGGCGTTTGCTTCATGCTCAGAGATTGGAGCCCCACCCACCCACCGGGAGCCCGAGCGCCGCCCGGAAAGGTCTGCACCCTGAAGGTAGCGGGTGCGTATTAAGGAACTTGCAGCCCTCGAAATGCTTCAGGGCAATGGAAGACACCTCTCGAGGCCACGCGAGGCTAATCAAAGTGAAGGATGTCTGAATAAATACAATGCAACAACAAACAAAAGCGTGACGCATAGATGTAAACATTAACATAAGTGATAGACTGAACATAAACGTAAGCCAAATATGACTTTCTATTCGCCGTGACATTCTGGTTTACTATTAGTTGGATGTGAGAATCGATGTCGACATCGACTGTGTCCATGGCCCATGATACATGGCGTTAGTTCGTCTATCGATTTCGATCCTATTTAGATATTCGATTTTGAGTTAACGTACTGTGATTGGTTCATTTTACCTTCCCGGACACGTACGTATATACGAAGTAAAAGATGTAGTACAGAGAAAGTTAAATAATGCTGCGGAAAAAAGATATCGAGATTTCTACAGAAATACATGTTTTGGGGTTCCCTGATACTGAAAAAATGTTTTCTTTTTTTTTTTTCAAAACATCCGTCTGATGCCTGTAAACACTACTAGTGCCTAAACCATGCGCAGGATATTTTCCAAATTGAAGAAACCCCGTGTCGATCTGGCTCGAGTCGAATCTTTGAAATTTCGAAAACTTTTTTTTAAATTTTGAGGGTGCTTTACATGAAGCCCCCCGGACATTTTCAAAATTTTCTCAAAAACGGTTCCAGTTTTTTTTCTTTAAATTTCTTGTAAGAGTAACATAGCATAATTTCGAAGTATGATTTTTTTTTCGGCGTCTCCCTACAACTACAAATTTGAAGATAGAGATTTTTCCTTCAAATACAATGTGTTCTCCATAGTGAGTTCTTTCATTAAGGACGTACATTTGTTTGAAAATTTTAGTAGTTTTCGCGCAATATTGCATGCAATATGTACAATTAAAAAACTACAAAAACCAAGATTTTCTCAAAACAGGTTCCAAATTGTCATTAATATTTATATTAGCGTAAATTTGTTCACATTATTGTATTTACGAGTTCACGTGCTTTAAATAATGCCATATAATGTTTCTAGAAAACTACCTTTTTCTGTAAAAATTAACTCAAAACTCCGCATTCTCAGAAACGCTCAAACACCATTTTCTCATAAAACGGCTCAAAATGACGTGTAATTTTTTTAAAAGTTCTCTCACGCCGTTGATATGCAAATTTCCAGCATGAAACCGCTTATGGACGTAGTCGTAACTTTTATGTTAACGCCATGCATATATTTATGTTTGCATTGTGAATGGGCCTTAAATTAAACAATAGTACATGTATTTCTTACACATCGACCTCTACGATATTAAATCTGTGGTAGCGTCTTTATTTCCTGCCAAAAACCGCCTGTAGTTGAGTAGCGTCGGAATGAATCCTACGAAATCACCTGTGAAAAATTTATTTTTCAATTTCAGTGATATGAATAATGTAATGTAAATCATACATGAGGCGCCTAGAAAGAGATTAATTGTAGCTCCGTCCATTTTAACGCATCGATCATCTAACCCAGAGTCGCTTTATATTGCACAGATATGTTAATTCTATTCTTTTTTAACGTGACGGCCCAGAAATAGCTGTAACAATAAAGCAATCATTGATATTGAAGGAAAAATGTTCGCAGAAAATTTGTATAAATGAATAAGCAACACAAGGTTGCAACATATCACCGGGATTACTTAATATTTATCTCGATATGATACGCGAATTGCAATTTAATGTTCCACAAGGCATCCTGTACTCTCAAATAATATTTCAATTAATACCTTGCTGCTCGCAGTTGACTACATAATTCTACAAGAGACAGAGATAATTTGCAGAAATCGGTACATTCCCTCCAAAGAATCGTATATGAATATAACATGAAAATAGCCGTTCCAAAAACTAAAAGTATGGCTTTATATCCTGACAGAACTAAGATCGTCGTGGATGGACACATTCTGGAACAAGTAAAAACATTTAATTACATTTGGTCGTACAATATTACAAATACAAAAAATGAAATCGTCAGTTGTATTTATCCACTCTGGATAGTACTCCAGCAAAACGTCGGAGTCAGAACTGAATCGTCATTCTCTTTTCCAACACTAACACGTATTGCTCTCTCACACATGCTCCTACTTTTCGTACGAAGTAATGTTTTCATGGCTTTGTCAGCTTGTAATATTTCAACCGGAATACGTTTAATATTTTCCTTCTTCACACCATTATATTACAATTATTTCCTAAGACACTATGGTGATTGTAAACACAGGCTGCAAGGCCTACTAAAACAGGTCTTGGCGAACACCCCTATGACGCCATCAAACACACCTCTCATGGTAAAGATATGATTGAATTTCTCAAAATTAAAACTTATTCTCTAATGGAAACGAAAAAAAAATATTGAACGAAACACGTGGATAAAGGGGTATAATTGCACATGTTAAATAAGAAAACGAGCGACGATAGGGACGAGTTTTCTTGAACATACCATTCATGCAATTATATACCTCTTCATAAACTCGTTTCGATAATTACTATAATACAATTATCTTTTTCACAAATTCGAATGTTCAATTTTTCTCGGTCCTCAGCTAGACTCGTTTCCCAAGAAGATTTGCAGTCCAGATTTTAAACAATGTGTTAATATACTTCATATTTTGCCTTCGCCTGCCACTGTTACCATCCACAGAACTCTCCAGCACCAATTAAACTATGCACAGTTTTACACACACTAAGCCGCCCTCATAGGGCATAGGGATTACCACTCTTAAGTCCGAAGGACGAAAACTCCGTGTGGCACGATACGCTAGTGGAATAGAACCCTGGTTAAAAGCCGGGCAAAAGCAAACACTCCGACAATTCCCGACCTAATCAGACCTGTTGTTCGCTCAGTCGCAGTACGCCGAACTACCAAATATTGGGGAAACCGTTACTGTATGGCAGAGACCAAATATTATGGAGACTGGCGACCAGTGGCGAATGGCGATCATGCGTCAAACAACAGATAGTGGCGTTGGGCGCTCACGTGGAGCTAAATTTGGAAATAATTTCTTATTCTACTATTTGAAACATTTCAAGGATGGGTAACTGGTAAGTTTTCCAGAGTCCGGACATTAGGCAACAACAAGACGTTTTAATTCGTTCATCCTGAACAACACATATAAAATGTGCTGCGATCTGCCGAGTAAGGAGGCTGTTTGCTTATATTAAGCAGCAATGCACTCTAGCAAGCAATACATTTCAGAGGCTCACGGACATTTTCGAGACCTTCGCACTATTTCCTTACTGTAACCCGTCATCTCGTTCCTGCAATATCAATCGTTCAGCTTCCACGTGTTTTTGTTGTTGTTTTTTTTTTCGTCCTAGGCGGCCACCACAATTTGGGGACGGTAGAGAGGGGATGCGCCCTGTATCAAAAACTGGAGTCTAAATTGAAGGATCCATACGCTTTCGCCGCGAGAGTCAAGCGAAGGCTCTCGGCTGTCGGAGTGAGTTCTCAGCGTCGAAGACGGCGATCCCATGCTTCGTCCAAAACGCCGTAGTTCCTCCGCTTTGGCCCTGAAGAAGGGCACTGGAAGGACGTGTCGGCATCGCACACCACCGCGGAAGCACCCGCGACGAGATAAAGCGCCGCATTCACATCAATAGCGAGTTTTTGCACCTTCGAACGTTAAAAAACCGTCAGCATTATTGATATTCTGCGCATGCGCAGTTCAATTTTTGCATCACTTCTATGCATCTACACATGCGCAGACGATCTAAATCGCAGTCGACTGCTGCTCGCTCGCCAAGGCGCGCAAAAACTCCGAAAACCAAAAAAGACGTTCGACGTTGTGATACGACGTAGATAACAAAACATCAATGTCCGCAAACATCAATGTCAATAATACATTGAATGTATTATCGCCATCGATGTTTTAGACTGGATTAGTAACATCTAACTTTACATTCGCGCGAGAAAAAAGAACAGTTCGTGGTTATCAATTCAGCGACTAAGAGTATGAGACGAAGGGGCAGACCATTTGTTGGCCACAGCTCATCTGTTGACGATTTCTCAATATGCAAAATTAATATGAAGAAAGAGGAAATACAAGGGCATGGAGGTCGTCTCAGGCGAGAGAGTTTGGTCGATGAAGGTAATACAAACAGGTTTCCTTTGGTTCCAACACATGAACAATGTTACTATCAATAATATTTCATAATTTAACCTTCACAGTAGTGTGATGATGGGAATTTTTAATTGAGAGACATCACGAAAGAAACAAACACCGATGGTTTACAAAACCGACATTGATGCCGCATGCCTAGTTCGAAGCCGACGCCCGAGAGCAGGGCGCCGCGGCCTCCCAGCACACGCGCCACCGGCCCGGCGGGACGACGCCCGCCCCGGGGCACGCGCGCGCTCGCGGCGCCGCGGCCGCCCCCGCGCCCGCCCCGCTATCAGCGTTATGCACGCCTCACGCGGGAGAACCAAGCAGCCGGGGCGGCTGTCCGGCTCGGGCGGCGGGACGCAGGAAGAGAGGTTGCAGGTCATCTCGATATCGCCGGCGCCGGCGGCCCAAACACTGGAGCCAAGCAGGCTGGCTGGGCTGCGCCGCGGCGCCCGACGCGCACGTCACCGCCACCGCCGTCGTCGCCGCCCCCGGCGCCCGCCCCGCCGCCGCCGCCGCCGCCGGCGGCACACGCAAGTCTATAAAACGACCCGGCGGCCACCACGACGCGTCAGTAACGCCAGTTTCCCCGCCAACGCTGTCTTGTCCTCCTCCCACTGCCCGATCACGAGGCGCGTGGACGCATCCAGACGCTCCTCGCAGCAGGTGCTTCAGATTAGAGACTGCGACACCGTCGGACTCCGGCGCCGGGAGAGCATTGGGGTCGAAACGCAGAGCGGTAAGTAACTTTGCGATTTTGGCACTTGGCGGTCGCGGTCGGGTTGCTGCGAATAATTGGGAAACAAACGTGACACAAATGCTCACATATTATAGATTAACTAGTATTATCTTCGAATCCCCTTTCCAGAGCAAATTGGCACCTATGGTCTCTTTCCTTGTTACTCATCAACGACGAAGTAGCACACGCATAAATATGGAATTGGAGGAACTCTCTTACTCTTAACACAGGATTGTGAATCAGATGAAAAAGGCAATTTACTCCACATATTCGTTACGTTGTCAGAAATAAACCATTAGCAACGCATTTAATGCATTGCAGGGGTGTCTCTACTTCATTAAAACGAATTAATAAAGCCAGAAAATGTCAAAACGTCATGATACGGTATAGAAAAGTTCTACGAAACGGATCAAAGTCGTTATAAGGTTTTGCACTCTGTGAATACAGATTTTTTTGAGATGCAAATTACGGTAAGAGCAATGACCCACATTTTTCAACACATCTGGCTTTCTGCGTTGAATTCACAAACAAATAAAGTTATGAAAACGAACGTGTCTTAGACACGCTAAATCTGAAGTAAAAATCGAAAATAAATTTCGTTTCGCTAAACAATATCAGTATAAAGCTTATCATCATTACAACGGAAAACTTTGTTAATAAATCCAGGAACACTCAAACGAATTGTATCATCGATATTTAGAAGAAATATTCTCGGAATATAGATTAAGTCACAACGAGATTTTTGGTAGTTTTATAAAATCATTAATGAAATAATATACACCTTATCATACGAACACACGGCCTGAAAATGCGAAATCTCAAGAAATATACTGGCCACACAATAATGATCATGGGGAAAAATCCAATATTATTATTATTATTTTTACTTAATTTCGGAATGCTGGTTAGTGTTTGTAACATTTTGACATGAAAGTTTTATAATTATATATTTTTTATTCTCATTTAACATTTATTAATCTGATTTATTATACTACTTTTTAACATATAGATACAACTTTATACACAACTGTTCTTGGTCAACTTAGCTGAATACATAAATTGATCATCTACGAAGTTGATGGCCCGAGAACCACAATTCTGTACAACATTGACATACATTTCAACAAACTCTACAACATAATGGACAACATTAATACTTATTTACCATATAATTGTCTTAAAACTCGGAATGAACAAATTATAATTTTCTCGCAAATGAATTGGGTGCAAGGTGCATAAGCCCATAAATGAGGCAATTTTATTGTTTGTAAGTTACAAATATATTAGAAAGTTCAGAAAATAATTTTATCACATATCAGTTACTTTCAGAAGCAAACAATAAGAAACGCATGCGTTGGATATCACTGCTTTCCAAAGAATTATTCAAATGAAAAAAACTAGGTTTTCCCATCAATTATCTCATTCGGCCATCAATAACACAAATATACAAACAAAATAAGTACTTTTAATTTATATTTCTATTCGGCACCTTTTACAATGTCTGCTTTGATTTTTAGGAATCTGAGTAAATTTAGAAAATATCATTTGAACAGCAAGTTTCTTGTATTTTTCAAGATCAAATAACCATTCAAGTGAGGCGTATGCGACACTATCGTTGCAAACATAGTAAAATTATAGGTGCATTGTCATTCCGAATGTTATATTTTGTGATATCACTGAAATCGGAATGCCAATCATTCTCATTTAAAATTTGTAGAATTATGTGTTGTTAGTGTTCATAATTCGAAATATGTCTGTCCTAAAATATGGATTTTATTATAGAAAAAACAAGGGCAGTTGCAATCATTAAACAATAAAATGTATTGTTTACTGTTATCGCGCTTGATATTCGCGAAAGAGTAGAAAATCTCTTAGCTTTTAACTTTCAATATTTATTATTTGCCAACTTGTAATTCATGACATGAATGGAATAAGAAGCGACAATGTCGATACATATACAAGATCTGCAAATTATGAAGTCAGATTTAGGAGGGGCATATAAGTGCCCATTTGGTCTTCACAAATATGGCGCAACAACCAAGGTCGAATTTCAGCTCATGCGCAATGAAGCGGATATGCCATGACCGCACCAACACATTTAGCAACAAAATATCGGCGCGGTTGTCACTAGGGCGAAGCAACGGAATCGCAGGACGCAAACACGCAACGTCATCAGTTGCGTATAAATTCACAAACGCAATAACTTCGAAATTCGGCATAAGTGAAATCCTCGGTACGACAAAATATCAAGTCAATTAGCCATTACAAATATAACCGCTAAGACAATTTCGAAGCCTGAACACCCACCATAATTGCCAAACCCATTATTTCAGAAGTATACGAAAAGTTAAAGAAAATGTGAAAAATTAAACTACAATATTAATAAACTCCTACGTCACACACTGTAACTAAGAAAGCAAGTCCTTTCCATTATTTTAATCAATTTTTGTATGATGTCCAAACAACTCTTATTTAAAAGAACATAAAAAGTTTGAATGATTCTACACCATAGCCCGCCATCTTTATTTTGAACCGTGACGTAAGCTAGAAACGAATGGTTACGGAACACATACGTATAACCAGGACAAAGCAACAATAACCAACTTTACTGTAAAATATTAGCACTCCTATTTTCATTCCTCCCAACTTTACTGTAAAATATTAGCACTCCTCATTTCTGCGTAATAGACATTGTTGGTGGAAATAAAAGAGTATTTTCTAACATTAATACTTGAAAGAAGAGTAGCTGTCGATGGCATCGTCTTCAGATCTATTTCTACTATTTAAATGTAAACAAATATTAAAAAATCATATTTATACTGGATTTCAAGTTGTAAAATTTTATTAAACGATTTGCAGATGAAAACTGCCTAAAATGTCAATGTACGGTAAAATAAAAAAAAGATTGAAAAGTTATTTTAATGTATATTGTGTATTAATGACCTCACACCAAAAATGAGAATTATTAAATTATTCTTTAATGAATGAAATAATTTTAAACATTAAATATTGTTACGCATTATTTTTCCTTCAACCGGATTCATTATTTAAAGTATTTACCCCCGAACTCTATTTTCAGTAGGTTGTCAAGTACTACAGTACTGGCTTGCTAGTAATCACACACGCGACCATCTCACAGTCATATTCACGAAAGCTCGTACGTGCACGTATACACACGTATGAGCAGGGAATTCACGAAAAGCGTTTATGAAGTCGCGACGCCATTTTGCCACAGAGATGCTGAGGTTCAGATGCGTGCCCTTTCGGGGCGATGCAGTAAATTGAAATGAAATCATCTCTCCAGTTAAACAGCTCATTAATTACGCCTGATATCGCCCAGTGGCGAGTAATTGCGCAAACGAGAACACGCCTCTACAAAACGCAGCAAACGATAAAGCGGTCCAACCAATGGAAGCTGAGGATATCGCTCTCAATAGGCGTAGCCTATCAGCCGCAGTGCCTTCTCGCAAAAGGAACACTCGAAGCACTTTTCGAAACAGCGCTGAAATGTTGGACGTCCAAGACAAGATATGAGGAGCAGTAGTAAAGCGCGACAGCGCTTTCAAAGTTCATCAGAACACGTACTACAAATACCTCTGGCGGAAGTTTGTAAGTAGTTTATGCGAGAAGCAATATTACAAGTCATGTCACAAATAGAAAGGAAAGGAAACGCTCAAAAATTCCTTTGGCGACGTCATAATCTTGGCCGTCTTCGCCGAGTCCACGCGTCCAGAGTACAGATGAATCAGCCTGCATTTATGCAATCTTCCGTCACAACTCCTCTGCAGATTTTCCTTGTTTCTTTGTCGTTCTCAGGCCACTATTTGTTAACCTAATCACAAGAGCGGAACCGTATCGAGTAAGAGCATAGAATAAAAAAAGTAAGAGAATAGATTTCGCGGCAATGAAGCATAAAATAGAGACGTTGCCTAATAAACGTTTTAGATAAAACATAACCCATATTACTCAAATTGCAGTAAAAGAATGGAGAAACGAAAATACGATAAATGATATGTGAAAATATGTGAAATTTTCTGAAGCTCAGGCGTTCATGTCTCACGCACAAAATGAACATTCAATTTATCTTTACAATACCGCAGGTTTTACCAAACTTTAATAAGTACCTAATCTCGAAAACAAGTGTCAAATGTGGGGAAAAGCGATTCGTAGATTCAAGATAAGCAAAGTTATTCGTGAGAAATAAGGCCAGTTCATTGAGCCGAGAAACCGGCAAAGGTAGCTCAGGGCTTTAACTGATGTCGCTGCAGTGCCAATGACCGGCATGTTCCAGGGTTCGAGGCCCGGCAGTCAAATTTAGACGCGCTCTGGAGGAGAATTCTAGCGGCCGGCTAGTCTGATCGGTAGTTTTCAGGCGCTTATCCAATCAACACCAGGCGAATACCCTCACAAACGGGCCATGGACCGCGCGAGGTCTTTCCTTCCACTTTCTTGTCCTATCATCACCCCTTACTTACACACACACACACACACACGTACATGAACTACCATGCATGTCGGGACACCACTCATTCCGGGTGGGGTGGTGCCCTGCTAGTGGAAGATACCACCCCGCTAGCCGACGTGTATGTCGGCGATGGATCTCGACAGGGAGAGAATATTACCGCCACGTCCCGCGAAGAAACATGCACTACATTTACGAGGCTAATGACCTTAGCAGTTGACGCGCACAAAACCACCAATCAATTGAGCCGAGAATACTGAATATTTCCAAATGTATGCTTCTTTGATGTAAACAAAATTTCGTGAGATGGCGAATGTCTTGAAACTTTTCAAATTTTCTCAAATTTGGAGACATACTTCGCATTAAAATAGCTGCCAATGATAAAATTGAAACGTACCACAATATCACGCAAAACCCAACTACAATATAGAGTGAGGAGCGATAATGACAGAGAAAATTTTGCTGTCATGAAAAGAAAAAATGCGACCCAATATAGGTAGACAGCATTAAAATATGTACCTAATTCAAATAATTCTGTTAAAGAAAGAAAATATTTAAAAAAAAAAACATTCTGTATCGTTCAACAAACGTTTCATCTGCAAGGTGCAATCTTCTAATGTACATACCCCGTTTATGCCTCAATATTCGGTTACATGACTGGATTTTTAAAGCTTCAAAGAAACTACCCCACGAGGATAACATTCTACTAGGGCCCTAAAACTGATAAAAATGTAGAAGAAGTAGAAATAAGACATTTAAATTTATAGAACTTTAAAATATTCTTGCCAAATTGGGGAGAGTGTGACTACATTCATATCACTATAATCTGTAATTTACGTGTATAGACGTGTCGTTTAAACAAATTATTCTACTATCGACATTACGAGTTTACAAAATTAAAAATAAAAGCTTTATAATGACGCACGTTTGTGTTTCAATGAGTGCTACTTGAAGCATGATAGTGGTACAGTAGCGTAATAAAACGGTGGTAAATTATTTAATGTCAATACACCGGGATAAATACGAGTCCACACATCATACATGACAGTATTTATGATTTGTGATTTTGAGATCACAACTCGTTTTCTCGTAACTGTACGGTATTCATAGAAATTCAGCGATGTTCACAAAATGTTATAGAATTACTAAATGCATTTTAATACGATTTCCAATGCATTTTAATACGATTTCGAATGCATTTTAATACGATTTCGAATGCATTTTCAAATCCTGACAATTGTTCAATAGCTTGTTAACGATTGCTTGGAATAATTTATAAACGAGAAGAAACTAGTCAAACATTTATCTTCATAGGAATATTTCGAAACAGTATATAACAACTGATAGAAGAAATGCGCTGAAAAAGTAACTGATACAAGTCTTAGAAAAAAAAAGTGGCAAAGAAACGGTTCACTGGAGTACCCCACGTGCTCATCGGCAGAATCTGCCTTGACGTTAGCTCCGCAGCTGTGCATCAGAGGAGAATGAAGCCGACATGAAGGATGGATGGTAGGGACGGGAAGTTGAGGATAAAGAGGAATGCGAGGAGGAGGAGGGGATGATAATAAGGAGGTTGAGAAGAGGAGGGCAAGGAAAGAGACGATGAGCAGGGCAAAAAGAAGCACTTCAAGAAGGAGCACCACAAATAGGATGAGGGTGAGAAAGAAGGGAGAATAGAGGGAGGACAAAGGAAGAAGGTGGTGGATGAAGAGAAGGAAGAGTGCAAAGAGGAGGAGAAGAAAAGCAAGGATAAGAAAGAAGACGAACCGGTAAAGTGAGGATGAGCAGTCGGAGGAGGAGCAGAGGAGGAGGAGCAGAGGAGGAGGAGCAGAGGAGGAGGAGCAGAGGAGGAGGAGCAGAGGAGGAGGAGCAGAGGAGGAGGAGCAGAGGAGGAGGAGCAGAAGAGGAGGAGCAGAGGAGGAGGAGCAGAGGAGGAGGAGCAGAGGAGGACGAGCAGAGGAGGAGGAGCAGAGGAGGAGCAGCAGAGGAGGACGAGCAGAGGAGGACGAGCAGAGGAGGACGAGCAGAGGAGGAGGAGAAAATGGTGAAGGCGCGCGCCCTGGGGGAGCCCCGACGAGCCGCGCGGCCGCACCCCCCGCGCCGCCTCGAGGAGACGCAGTCTGGCCCGGGAGACGCGCAGACAGACAAACGATCCGGGACTAACAAGCACCGTGGAGGCGCGAACCGCACCAAAAAGAGAGCAACGCCCGCCTGCCTGCCTGCCCTGAGTGAATGAAAGCGGCGCTGTGAGTCGCCTTCGCCCCCAGCCCCAGGGGAAGCCTATCGCCGCTCTGGGGGCGACGTGGCCTTCCGCTAGAATTATCGACGCTTTTTTCCAACAGCGACGTAAAAAATGAACAGAAGGGACGTTCGATTCACTGCCTACATTGCCGGCAATGTACGTGTATATCACATGCATGACCTCATCCCGAAGGAAGAGCGGGTTGTCAGTCGCATACACTGAAGCGAGATATTCCTGAAGGCTTTCGCGTAACTGCCCTTTAGGACTCGCATTTCCACTAAGCCATTTTCTATTCACAAGCATAAACCTATTCCAAAGCACACGTTTGTAAAACAACGAACCTAAATTTTTTCATAATGTACAGCAATTCTCACAAGGTTTTTATTTCCGCGTTGCAAATTAAAGAGGCGAGAGAATCATACTTAATAACGTAACATACGAACGTGATAAGCTCTTCCGTGACAGACTTGACAGCAGAACTGGAGATATGCGCCGAGAACAATGGCAAGGGAAGCCATAAATCTACATGCAAATAGACACTGGAAACGCAAAACGTTCCTGCGTGTTTGTGGATGGCCGAAATAGTAGAGAAGGGCAGCGGACTTTATTACGCTGATTATTCTCAAGTGGCCCAGGCGTTGGAACTCTCCAATATATGAGAGGTCTGTTTATTAACAATAGTTCAACCATATGTGAAGAGATCGAAATCCATTACTAACTTTGCGAACAAATACTCCTCTATCTAGATGACATGAATATTTGAGCATTTTATTTCTTTTTTTTTTCTTCACGATAACTAGTTTGCGTCTTATTTATTTACCGATAATAACAATGCATCAATTACACTCGTTGCAAGCGTAGATGGTAACGGAAAACCAGAATAATCGACAATGCATCTTGTGTTATTAATGTTTGTTTTGCTATTAATGTTGCTTGTACCACTGAAGATGGGGAAAGTTCCCCAAAACTAGACTGGTATTTTATGTGTATTAGTGTATAGTTTGTTAAATACACTATTTTCTTTCTCATTGTCGTCTGATTACCTCTTTCATACGCCTATAATCTTCACGATAACTATACATTCCAAGAATTGTTTTAACCTATTTTCAGGCTTATCTTAATATTTAACGCTTGAAGTGCAAATGAATCTACGTATTCAATGGTAAACAAAATTGTTTATATAAATGTTCGAACACTTTCAGAACACGTCAGGTGACATTTGATATTGTTCCTGAATACAAGAATTACTTTCTGAAAGCAAATTTGCTACAACTATCGAAGGTTTATTTTAGTAACGTACAAGAAAAACAAAGGAACATTCCCTCTACGTATTACCAATGCAAATATGTTATGCATAAATGACTATGTTTGTTTGTTTGTTTGTTTGTTGGTATATGAGAGGTTATTAGAGACATCAATGTGCTACATGTTTATGGAGAATGAATTAAAAAAAAAAAAAAAAAAAAAAACCTGCATTGCTCTGCATAAAGACAATCAGACTTTCGAAGAGTTGAAGAGAATCTACATCTCTATAAGACTAGAACATTGCTCAGACAATCGAGTGCGTTACCGCACGAAGTGATGAAAATGTAGTCATCGGTTTTATCGCATTACCAGGCTATAGAATTCGACACTGCATAAGCCAAGGTATAACGAAAGTGGTTATTAGCAAACACACTATATTTAGTCTTACATCCTTTTGTCGAATTCGAAACGTATTTGTAACTTCGGTATAATAAATTCAACTGTAATTGAGTCTACAAACAAGATGGGTCTTTTCAAGTGTCAAAAACCATTACCATTGCCCGTAAGGGCATGGTTGCGTAGGCTTCCGCGGCCGGAGTTTATGTTGGCTGGGCTATCCGGGACGAGCCGCGTCAGAGCGAATCAGCAGTACGCTCTGAAGAAGGCCACAATACGCTGGCCGAAACGTCAGCCACAATGACTTTGACGCGGCTCGTTCCGGATAGCCCAGCCAACCGTAAGGGCATGGTATATAACAAATAATTATTTTGCCATTGAATTTTATTTAACTCTATCTCAATGGTATCGCAAATCGCACAGCAATTGGCGGATGCCAAGTGCATGCTTACGTTACGAGTTATTGCAATCCGATGAATAATTCAATCGATTGCGTTTTTCGTCGTCTCCATTGAAACAATCCTGAATTTAACTGACGTAACGTAACATATTGTTTCCTACTTTTTATTTCACTTACACAAAGGCACTTACCACCAGAGGTCCCCTTTTCGAAGAGCTGTTTCACTTGGGCAGTCTTCCCCGTGTACGAGCTCTCGTTCGCCACCTGCACGCACAACCGGCGGAACTCCCTGAAGGTGTTGTCCTTGTGGCCAGGCACGCTCTTGGGCAGCAGCGCGGCCAAATTCGACGCAGCCGCCGCGGCCGCGCCCTTCTTGGGCTTCTTCTCCTTCTCTTTTTCCTTCTCGTCCCCCTTTTCGTCGCCGCCCTTGCCTTTCTTGCCCTTCGGTTTCTTGGGGGTTTCTGCTGGCTTCTCTTTTTTGGCCGTCTTAAAATCATCTGCAATTACAAACAGTATTCACTGAAACAAACTTCTTCAGAAGAGAAAAGGGAATAACTTTAAATTTCTTATGAACAACATTGTTAATAATTTGGCAGAAATCGGTTAGGAAATAGTTGTGCTACATCCGCACAAACTTTCTCGCATTATTTGTAACTGTTACGAATTATAGTAGCATTTCAACGCGCAAAAATATGCGTACGCACTCGTTCTGGGAATTATGCGTATGCAATCGTTCGCATAATAACGCACTCGTTTTGGAAATAGCTAAGGTTTCCTAATACACATTTTGTAAACATGTCCATTTTTACAAGTGCCATGTAGTTTCAGATATTATAGTGCAAATGAATGACATTGCAAGAAAAAAATTGTTCGACAAAACGAGAGTTGTTAATATTGGCATAGTGTATTAAATTAATTAAAATTATTTTGCAGGAAAATTAACTTTAGCAATTAAATAGGGCCGTTTATATACCCTGTATAAATACACATATTGTTGATTAAGAGATCCTGCATTGTAACGGACTGCAACATGGTGACAGGTGTCAATACAATTGTGGGAAGTCTCGCACTTTCTCCAAGCCGGTCAAGTGACATCAGTTACCAAAGTATCCTACCCTATTCTGAGAATTCTCCTTTTTTCGTGTTCAGGTTGAACACGACGCGGTTAAACGATGATTCATTCACACCCGCGCGCGCGCGCGCAAAGAAGGCAAATTTCGTAGAAATGGAAGCGTACAGCCCCCTTTCCAGCAGCAGCGGCGCCGTCGATCGCGCCCTTACGTCACGGGGCGCGAAGGTCAAGGCGGCGGCATTCATAACGCACCGGGCGGCGCGGCCGCGGCCCCGGCCCCCGCCCAGCCCCGGGCGCAGACCCAGTGGCGGGAAGGCGCCCGGACGTCGCGTCGCCAATGAATCGGGAACACGTAAGCGAGCGAGCGCACAACTCGGCCAATGAGCAAACGAATCAGGGCAGGGCCGCGAGCCGCACGCCACTCGCCGACCCGGATATTTTTAACGCTTCGTCAATTTCTGGATGAAGGCGCAAGGTTCCCACACGCGCGGGGGGCCCTCCCGAAAGGGATGAGGATGAAACACGGAAGAAACAGACTGGACTCCTCGATACCCCTCGTGCGTTATTAAGATAGCGGAAACGGCGGCGTTGGTGGTAGCGGTGGCGGCGATGGTGACGGTCGTTAGGGATTACCCTTAGGGATTAACGTCAGAATGGCATCACCGATACGACCCTCGACATACAATTCTGAATAGGACGCTTCACTCGCTAGAAGCTACCAGTTTTGAAGTCGGTTGGTTGCGTGAAAGTATACACTTACCACTCTGAAATCGGGACAAGTTCCGCACTCAATTTCGCCAGAATGAGCAAGGCGGAGGTAATTGACAAGGTGAATACGAGCGGAGGACGAATACGAGCGGTCTGGGGTCCCCACCGTTATCCCCACTGCCCCCAGTTTGACGAAAACGACGTGGGTACCGTCGAGGCACTCAGGACCTCTACCAGAACTACAACCGAGGTTCTAACCTTCCCTGAGAGAAGTGGAGCATCAGATGTGATGAGCATACAGTGGAAGAAGCTACTATAACAAGAGGCAGGAGAAACGGCAACCAATTTGACCATCACAAATTCCACACGGCCGGCCCAGAATATGAACCCCAAAACACAAAGGTCGGAAGATGACCGCTACGCTTCAGTTCGCCTTCGGCGCGGATATTCTTATCGCTTCGTCCATTTCCGGATTGTGGCGCCGGGCTCCCGCACGCGCGGGTGCTCGCCCGGCCCGGCAGTGAAGAAAACACGGAAGAGGCGGCGACGGGGGGGATTAAAAGGAGTGGGGGGCGGAGCGGCCCACATGCTCGAGCGAGCTGGACGAGGGCCGCCCCGTCTCCGGCGACGCGAACCATCCTTCGGCGCACAGTGGCGGGCGCCGCCAAACTACAAGGGCCTGCGCCTCAGCCACTGGCTGCAGGAGAATTCTAGTGGCCGGCAGGAATGCCGCAGCAGTTCCCTAACAAACGGGCCATGGACGCGCGCGCGAACTTTCCTTCCTCTTTATTGTCCTTGTCCTACACTTGCCCTTTACACACACACACACACACATGCACTACTCTATCACAGTAGTTGGGAGCTTACAGCTTGTCACGGTTGGGGCGGTACCACGGTCGTGAAAGATACCTGTTGGGGTAAATCCCTGCAAGGCGACGTGCGCTGGCGCAGGTTCTCAACCAGCGCGTGAAGATCATCGCCACCTCCCACGATGAAAACATGCACTACACTTACAGGACTAATACCCTTAGCAGTTGAGGCGCCCGGAATCACTAATCAATCAATACAAATGCCTGCAAACGCACTATGAACAGATGTCCATTCATGACAACACATAAAATATAATCTCCATTAACCAAGCCTGTTACCAAATAGATTCCAGAACGTTGAAAGCAAGGGTGTTAAAAGGAAGAGTTTCATAGAGTCGTACTTATTTTATCTGGTGGAGCTTCAGAATGGCGCAGACTTTCTCGTTTGTCTCATTTCTTTCTCAAATTTTCTAATTTCCTTTGGTGTGAGCTACCTTTACCGTTTTGCCCCCAACTTCTTGGCGGCTGCAATCTATAGCTGCCCTAAATACATTTTTTTTTTAATTTTCGCAAATTTTCGATTTACTATTGGTAAATTCACATATTACTTAGGTTAGAATGGTTAGAATGGCTAGATACTTAGATAGTTATGAACGAGTGACGAGACTATAGTAAAAAACTGACGCTTACTTACCGCAGAAATATCAGTCTGATTTCAAAATAATTTTCAGTTCACTCAGCTGAGAACTTTCTTGCATTAACTTTCTTTCATAACTTAACATTCTAACTTCATAAAATGATACAACAGAATACATGATTTGAAATCGGACCACTTTCCTTCATAACTGGCGCACACATTGCATGGATAATAGTTGGATATACGATTCGCGCACTGCAATTGTTAGATTGTCTCAAGAGTGACTTAGTGAGAAACGCATAGCATAATTATCACGGGGCCCTTATTTTCTAACGTCTGTTTGAAGAATTGCTACATTCTTAGCTACATTAGCTAAAGGATTAGTACAACTGGCCGTATAGAGTAAGATCAAAATATTATTATTATTATTATTATTATTATTATTATTATTATTAAAGCAATAGCTTTAATATCAGTTTCGGTCAGAGCCAAGCGTTGCATTATACTTATTAAATGAATCGACTGGAAATTAATTCCCCCGCCCCAAGTGAAATCTGGCGTGAATTTTGGATACATGAACTGCGAATATGCGGACGTCGCGAAGCGGGCGGTAGAGCCGTAAGAAAGACCCGTAGAAGCCAGCAAACAAACGTATTTTCGACCACTGCCCGCCCGCGCGCCATCTAATGCCGCGTGCAGCGCCGTTCACGGCGAAACAAAACAGCCAGCAAAGAAAGGAAAAAAAAAGTGGAAACGTATTTTTTCCTCTTAAAAACCCTCGCCTTCGGTCTTTCCCGGCGCCCCACAAGAAACACAAACAAATAGAAAAAGTATGAAACAAAAACTTCTCGCGGAAATGAAGTCTTTCATTCAATCTGTATGCTAACGAAGCGAAGGCAAATTGCAGGGGGGGGGAGGGAAGGGGCTCGGCGCGCGTGGGTTTCCTGCGAGTGCGTGAAAGGCGGGCGGCAAAGCGCAGTCACGTGGCGTGGGAGGCGGCGGCGGGGAGGGGGAAGGGGAAGGGGGCTCGGGCCCAGGAGGAGACTGTGGAGGGGGGAGGCGCAGGGAAAGACAAATGGAGACAGGTGAAGTAGACAGCGGGAGATTGTTCAATTGTGCGTCATGTTCATTATGCATTTTAATACCAAAAGCGTTTAACAATGTATCTGGCATGCGCCAATCAAGGCGGTGTATCTGTAAACAAAAAATATTTATTTTTCTTGCTCCTACAGGTGAATTTTAAGCAGAAAAACATCGATCATCGGAGGTGCATAGATTGAACTGTGATTGCTGAACCACGGCCGTCTGCTCCGTGACAAATGGCAGACAGCCTTGGTTGAATAAACGAAATATCGCGGTCTCAGGTTGACAGGGGAGCTATCGCGGGTCTGTCCAGGTGTCGATCTCGGAAGGAAGTATCGCGCGTTCGATTTCCACGTCGGGCGGGAGTGTGTTTGTATATGTCAGTATGAGTGTGTTCGCTTCGCACTTCATTATCATTCCATCTTCCATCCCCCCAGAACTAGCAACCCTGGGAGATAAAAATTGGATTCAGCTTCTTGCTGATCCCCCATAAAAGACGTACCATACACTTGCCACAGGATACATGACACCAAGCCTCGGCAAGTGCAGGTGCGTGTCCGCGTGGTCCGAGACGGCCAATGTGCAACAAGAACAACGCAAAAAGCTGCGCCATTTTGTAGGTCATTTTTCTAGAAGTCTCTTATGAAAACTGTTTTATTATGATATAGATCTGACAGTACAAACTTCGACCACGACTAGACATTTTGCCCAAAATTTCAGAAAACTAAGGTTCTAAAATTGCCATATAAAAAGGCGACTTTCCGAACAATTTTATTTTATTTCACTCGTGGTGTGGTCTTATGAAATTCGTACACTTTCTTGTTCGACTCTTACATTGCGAGAATCGCACATTGATAGCAAGTTGCAGATCAAAAAACCTCCCCACTGCAACGTTAAACACAGAACCTTGCTAATAGATTTACTTTGCTAACGTACTACAAGAACACACTCGAATTATTTTCTTTGCAATAATCTATGTAGGTCAGTCAGAAATAATTTCCTCCTATCTTTTTATTTTATATAAAATTGGTTAAATGAAAAATTTCAATTTGGCGCAATTCCTGAAACCACCTTCTACAATTCACCACAGTAGTAATTGTCTGCGTCAACATATGGCAGCACAGTAGTCATTTGCAAAATGGCCGCCATCGATGTTCCTAAGAGACCCGCTTTGTAATCATTGTCTGCGTGGGCCTCAAATGTGTACCTGATGCAGTGAAATAGATGAAATGAAATCGAAGCATGGTGGTTTAATCGAAGCACAATTCTTAACGCAATATTTTAAGCTTTAATTGTATACATACTTAAAGTAATTTGAATAAAAATGCACGAAGTTATGGACATTTTAAAATCGTCCATGTTTATTTATAGTTTGACGCAAAATTAGCCCTTTTCTGGTTACAGTGGAACACTGAGTCAAAAGTATTGTTTTTGTTTTTTTTATCAGGACATTGTATTACGATATAGTTGGCACTACCTCAGCCAAAAATACCAATCAATAATGCTCTGGTATAAATAACTCTTGAATCTCTAAAATGAAGCTCAAAATCAGAAAAATCATTTGGCGGAAGCAGATTACATTGAAAACTAACATTTCTAATTTCTCGCTACTGGTTACGCGGTAGAGAGGAAGTATTGTAATGAAGCGGATAAAACAACGAATTTTTGACAGAAAAAAATATTTTTGCCGAGCCCTGATAATGAAAAGGTGGATAAATCTTGTCCCAATTTAGAGTAAATTACTTCCACTAATACGTGTTGTAAGAATCCGTTTTGGGATCTTTGATATCGAAAAATCGATTGACCGCAAGGTGTCTGTCTGTCTGTGAACAATGCTAACGGCTAAACCGTAAGCAAGATATTTTACCAAAATTAATATTCTCCAATCGATCTGGCTGATGTCACGGCCCTTTGAATTTGAAACTGATGTTCAAATTTTTGCATATACTTCACAGACAACATCAACATTTTGAAAATTGTCAAAGAAATGGCTCTAAACGTTTTGATTAAATTTGTGTAGGTCTCATTTTCGTTGAAATCTCCGATCTTTCGAAAATTGCAAAATTACAAAAAATAAAAGAAATGGCTCTAAACGTTTTGCTTAAATTTGTGTAGGTCTCATTTTCGTTGAAATCTCCGATCTTTCGAAAATTGCAAAATTACAAAAAATAAAAGAAATGGCTCTAAACGTTTTGCTTAAATTTGTGTAGGTCTCATTTTCGTTGAAATCTCTGATCTTTCGAAAATTGCAAAATTACAAAAAATAAAAGAAATGGCTCTAAACGTTTTGCTTAAATTTGTGTAGGTCTCATTTTCGTTGAAATCTCTGATCTTTCGAAAATTGCAAAATTACAAAAAATAAAAGAAATGGCTCTAAACGTTTTGCTTAAATTTGTGTAGGTCTCATTTTCGTTGAAATCTCTGATCTTTCGAAAATTGCAAAATTACAAAAAATAAAAGAAATGGCTCTAAACGTTTTGCTTAAATTTGTGTAGGTCTCATTTTCGTTGAAATCTCTGATCTTTCGAAAATTGCAAAATTACAAAAAATAAAAGAAATGGCTCTAAACGTTTTGCTTAAATTTGTGTTGGTCTCATTTTCGTTGAAATCTCTGATCTTTCGAAAATTGCAAAAATTACAAAAAATTCCCATGATAGTTAAGTTACAATTCTCACCATGATCTTATTTTCCCCACCACAGACATTTATATGAAATATCTGGCGAAACACAGAAACCTGACTTCATTTACAAAGTAACAGGATATTGAAATGAAGCTGGAATGATAATACTAATAAGTAAATAAAAAAATAAAAAAGGAAATTCAGCCGTAAGGGTAGGCTGAACGAATTCTAGGAGCGTCACTTTATCATGCAGTTCTCCACAACATATTGTGTTTTTTTTTCGAATTTGTGTGTGTGTGTGTGTGTGTGTGTGTGTGTTCAGTTGTTTTTCTGCTTTTTCTAGCGTAATTTCAGTATTCCTAGTTACTTGAGTTTTCCAGGGTTATTTTTTTAGAAATTGGTCACCGTCACATATTCTAGAATTTTTTTTTGACTACACGAATGGTAAAAAATGTTCATTGCAATATGTATTAAAATAATACACACCTTATTTAGCTAGAAACATGATGGTAGCGGAACACACTTGGAAACCAATACTGAAGGCGAAGAAACTGCAAGTCTCCTTAAGCACAATTGGGCAAATCAAAACACATTCGCAATGTCAAACTCCAAGGGTACTCTCTGATTGACATTTACGATAATTGGAGTAGTCTGGTCAAATATCACTTTACATTCTCTGTTAAGAGGTTGAACGTACTGATAAACAAGTCCTTTTATGCTAATAGGTGACGAAATAAGACTTTTGAAATAAAGACTTGGAATGTAATGGAATCCTATTTGATCGCATTCACACCAAATTTATTTAAATTATGTTATGAAGAACAGTGCATTGCAGTATATTTAATACAAGCCTTTGAACATATTTATTTCTTTTTTGATAAACTTTCTCGCTATGACGCGTTACGAACAGCTCCCGATACAATTAAATACTTAAACCTTTCTATCGCTAATAAGTGTCACATATGCTCGTAGGAACTCACTTTTATTTTAATGATTAACAATAAAATCAATCTAAGTGAAAGTTGCTTTAGGAGTCGTCAGGCATAATACGCGTACGGGTTGACTGATTCGTGATCCCGGACACAACTGCTAAGGTAACTGATTCCGTAAGTGTAGTGCGTGTTTTATTCCTGCTTGACAAGACCCGGCGCTAACCTACGTCGGCTTGCGGTGATTTTCCATAACCAGGTATCTCCCACCAGCGTGGCACCGTCCCAGTCCCGAGACAAGCTCGAAGCTCCCGACATGTGTGGGTGTGTATACGAAGGAGTGAGGGTACAAGGAAGAGAAAGGAAAGATCGCGCGCGGTCTGTGGTCTGATTGTTAGGGTACTACTTCGGCATTTGCCTGGTGTTGATAGGAGAAACCACGGAAACCTGCCGATCAGAGAAGCCGGCCACGTACTTGGGGTGATGTACAGAGTTCGCTCGGAGAACCAAAATAATAAATCTCACAAATTAACTTTAGTTATCTCTATGAAGAATGAACTTGCGACGCGTATCGACAGTCATTAAGTAAGCGAGGGATTAACTTGGAACATCTCAAATTTCATTGAATTCTGAATACGTTATATGGGACTTATATCTTATTCGTCCGTTGTCTTGAACGGTGCATATTTGTTTTTTGTTACACATTACGTACTTTAGTAATTTCGAATACGACCAGAAATTGAAAGAATATTATGCAGTCTCCGGTCATATGAAAGGCGTCCACGGTTTCCTTACATTACCATGGAACTCGGGGGGGAAAAAAGGAAAAAAAAATTACGTACTTTCGTTTTTAACTGAAAAAGATAAATATCTGATTTGTTATTGCACCTATTCACATATAGCGCGTATCCATTGAAATGTCATATCTGCGTCAACCTTTAGAACACAGTTGAAATCGTAGGAAAATAAGTCATCAAGGAAGAGGCTCCCCGTCATGAAATATTTGTTATTTATGAGCAGCGATATTACACAGCAACTTTTTTTTATTCTTGGTGTATAAAGAAAGAAATGTGAATTCATAAAAAAATAAGTTATTGCAGTATTCGTGAAAACTGTTTTTGTTAAAATATTTCATTAATACGAGAGATTTCATTTTTTATTCATGAACTGTGTGCGTGCTTCGTTTTTGAAAACAAATTTATGAAGTGTCGTTCAGCAAGCATTTTTGCAGCTGCAAGCCAGAAGAGTTTGTGTATTTATGTGTAAAACAAGTATTTAAAATGCTAGAACACATAAAACTCATTAAAAATTATTATCAACTATTGAAATTAATTTTATCACTAACTTTTTCAGAACCAATATAGAATATTTTACAATGTAATTATTTTGAATGTACATTTAAAATATAATGTCATTATAATGGGAATTGGAATCATGAAGCGGACGATAGAATTTAATTAAACATTTTTAAATCTTTCAAATAATATGAATCAAGAATTTATAAACTGAGTAAAAAATTGTTCTGTATTTTTCGAAATATTTTGAAACTGAAAAACTGATAGACCTCTTATAGACATTGCGATAATATTCAAACGCAATTTGATATTTTGAACCATTTCAACTACTTGTTGTTTTTTGGAGGGAGGCTCCACGGTTTGGGCAAGCGCAAGGCACCAAAAGATATTAATTCGATCTTGTATTCTCATGCTTCGTGTTCATGGGAGAGGTGATCCTTACCTGGATTTACTTCAGGGAGGTGCTTCAAGATCTCAGCGCGCTCGTCTTCCTCCAGGTCACTCCAGCCACCAATGTCATCTGGCGTGTTGATGCGGGCGGTAGTGGCTCTCTGGCGCTTGAACACCTGTTGGGGCGTGATTAATAAATTGTTTTACTACTCGCTGCGCAGGCCCATTTCTACTCTATCATTCTCCAGTTTTGAAAACGGCAAGTTATGTCACATGTTGTTTTATACAATCGGAAACCGATACAAGGATCTTTTGTTATCCAGATATCTAACCGTCTGAGCTATAGTCAAACATTACATTAGTGACAATTTATCGATCTTATATTGTCATCCGCTTAGGATGTAGTATAAATAGGACGACGGGTGAATGTTTCCCTAAACTTCTCCAGTTTTAATAATGTCTCAAAATAACTCTATGAGCATGTAATGCCGAGGGGGTTGGGCTAATCTATCTACTTGTAAAAAAAATATTCGGGAAAATGAGAAGTGCCTCTCAGTACAATTCTTGACATGGCAGCAGTACACTCTATTACGTGTATTACATTAACAGTATCTAGGCGCAAGGTTCTTATGTATCTACACACGCAGGCACGGTTAACACTCGAGGAAAATATAAAAATACCATCAATTGTTACCCCCAGAACACAGATCTGCCAGTCTACATATAGTAATGTAATTCAAATTTACGAAGTTTGGCCACTCTTTGTGTTTAACAGGGCAACGAATCGTAACGAATGTCATTTTCTGATGCTCTGAAAAAGTGTATTGTGAATTGTATATATCTTCGCTTTACAACTTCTCTTCTTGGAAAACATTAAATTTTTTATTTCGATAAATCATGAACGCGACTGCTTTGCGTTGCCATACAACCCGCAATACATTTGCCTTTTCGATCGTACATAACTGGGTAAGTTCCTAGGCTCTGAAGGGGACAATGTATTTTAAGCCGTATTGTACAAAACAAGATATTTCTGTACTATCTATTATATTTTAGGGGTGTAGCGCAAAGACAATGCCAAAAGTTTGAATCTGAACCATTTAGCTGGCTAACACTAACTACCCAAACTTTTCAACAAGATTCATCTAATTGTCCAATTCTAGAATGGGAGATCATTTTTTACTGTGCGATACATCACATCTGAAGATTATGTAGAGTGTACACTTATCTCAGCGTAACAACGCCAAAGACACACTAGACTACAATTTACATCATCTCCCCATTAGCTTCATGGTCAAAATGTTGCAAGCAACTACAGCCAATTCAATGAAACATCAGGACATTCGAACAAAGACGCCAACTTGAAAGTATTGGCGGCGAAGCAAAGCCCAAGTATGACCCCAAGCCTATGATATCTCTCAGGTTGGTTTTCAGTTTCCAAAGCAGAGTCCTACCCATCATCTTCACGATCCTGTTGTGCCTTTCCCTCTACCAATTCATAATTTTACTACACAACTAAAAAAATATCCATCTTAGTACGCACGCAGTTGGACAGAGAATAGAGTGGCAAGCAGTAATATCCGCGGCGCAACCGACAAGACATCTAAAAATGTACACGGGTCTGCTTGTTACCTTCTTTGTACAAAACTACAGTGACAGTAGATTTAATAGATTGAATGAATAGTACGCACACACTTGGTAGTATTACAGTATTGTATTGGGCGGCATGCTTTCCTATTGTGTGAGATGTTTTCCTCGCAAGACAATCGATAGGTCAACGATCTCAAGGAGAAACAAACGTCCAGCACAGTCACAAACTCCGCAGCGTCTGCGGTGGCGCGGCACTGGGTTTGAATTGCGTGCCCGCTATTTTAGAGACAATGGATCCGCCATTTTTCGTGAGATTCAACAGATATCCTGTATAACCATCATCATCTTCCTAATTTACCATCTATATGAATAAATACCCGTGTCAATGAACAAAAACATTGCAGCATTCCTGTTAATAACTAGTATAATTTCCTCACAGCGTTCAGAAACCACCAGTGAACAAAATGCCAATTGCATACCTCGAAAAGGCAATCTACATGATGCCACATCTTCATAAGGCCAGCGCCAAAGGGGTTGTAGCCCGCCTTGGCCAACCGCAGACTCCCACTTTCTATCTTCTGTTTGCATTTCTTGCAAGTGGCGCGCCCTGTCTTGGCGAGCTCCGCGAAGAACTTCTTCTCTTCTTCTTTATCTTCTTCCTTGTCGCTCCCGCTAGTTGACATGGCTCTACAACAAAACGAAGGGCAACATCGTGAAGTATTTTGTAACTCCGTGAGATCTCGTAAAGTTCAATAACAAATATTTTCGTATGAAGAGGCAGGAAGCTGATGATAGCTGTTGAGCAAAGATATTAGTAAAATTAAACTAACAAATTGCGACATAACATTTTAACTCTCATACTACTCACGTAGTATAGAGAAAGTATTGTAATCTTGCATCCGGAAACTGCGATTTTCCGGCAGAAAAACTCGGATTGTGGGTCCTTGCTGGAGAAAATGGATATTATATAATACTTTTGCTCGTCTATGTAGTAAATAAAATGCTCTAATGCTTTGTACAGCGGTAGAAACTATGAATCACATCCTCTGTCAGTGCATTTTTATGAAGCCAGCAAGAATAAAGCGTCATGACAAGATCAAAAACTTCGTAGAAGGGAAGATGCTCCGGAAATCGGACACGGTAGTGTCCACGGAAGCCACTTTCTCCGTTGCCGAAGGGGTTAGACTCAAACCTGACCTGGTGATAAAAAGGCGGGAAGGGGTCCACGTGGTCGATGTGACTGTCCGCCAGGAGGATGGGTCTATCCTTCTGAAATCAGGGGAGGAAAAGGTGGTAAAATACCAACCAGTCATCCCCCTGGCAGCCCAACTTCATGGAGTACCCAACGCCAGAATCCTGCCAGTGGAGGTTGGAACCTTTGAGGCTATGCCAAGGTTTAGTCAGTGCCCTCAAGACCCTTGGGATCACGTCTCGAGGCGATCTACTGACTATCTCGTTAATTGCGTTAAGTTGTGAGTAATGGTTTTCATTGTCGTAAGTTCCTCTAAAATTTTGAATGTGTAAGCGCGGTGAAGAAGGTTAGCATAAATCAGCATGGAAAGTTTTACAGGCGTTTGTAGTGTGAAGAGTACAGAAAACAAAGCTCTAGTCGGAGAGTACTACTTTTGCTTACTTATTAACCTTCATTATAACCTGATGAAATTTCAGAGCATGCCTAAAAAACATTTATTGCTACGAAACACAAATTAACACGCAAGATACGTTACTTTGGATATCACTTGCCTACGTAACCTGACATTGCGTCCCGACGCATGAACATATTGAATAAAGATTAATATCCACCGGTCTTTTACTTTTATAATGTTACTCATCAAAGTTGCAAATTCGATACGAAGTTGCGATCATGTAAAACACGTTAATCTACGAGATACACTTAAGCTTAACCGCTACCCGCGAGGTCTCATCACTACTCCAATGAGGAGACATACCGGAAAATCAATCAGCTCCAAGAGAACATGACCGTTAATGAAGGTGACCGCTTAATCGAATATGCAGTTTCTGCATGTTCCGCTGTCCTCCACAGATGTCCATTTTTCAAACCTCCTTTCCTGCTCCGCTTCTGCGTGAATTCGCAGCGCCCCGCCCACAAAGGCCGGCCTTTGCGAGGGCCGCTCGCCCGCGCCAAGGAACTTCTACTTCTGCTGTCACGGGGACGTGATTTGTGAGGGCCACCGCGCAGCGCCGCGCCGGGCGGCGGGAGGGAGGGGCGAGCGACACCTGTTGGCGCCTTTAACAACCTCCGCGCCCGCCGCCCGCCGCTCGCCCACGCGCGGACGGGCTGTTGTCGTCCCGCCCACGGCGCACCTCGGGGCGACGGGAAGGAATACGGACATCACACTGATTGGCGAGTGAACTGGCCAGCACACAAGCAAAATCTTTTGCAATCGATTAGGTTACGTGGTGTATTCTTCATTACTTTCTCAAACATTTTCCATCAATGTTTCCCACTCCGTTGAATATTAATCTAATTTCGCGCATCAACCACATTTTCCTTCATTTTCCCTATATTGCTCATACTCTCTCAGAATGGAAATTTAATGGCACTACAATTTTTCATGGAGCCAGTAGAATTCTGTTTTTTCTTTGTTATAAGGTTGGAGAAGATTCATCGACTTGTCTTTTGCGAATCACTTGTTGTTGTTAAGCATCTTTATTTGTAACCATTTGTAGGGCAGTGAAATAACAAAAAAATATTAAAATGCATGAAACACGGAATGCACAGCTTTCAAACGACATTTTTATCGTAAGAATAAGCTCGATGACTATTTACATCTCAGAACTGCATTTTAAACCACTTAAAATACAAATGCAAAGAACATACTGGTGACATCACAAGACTTAACACATGTAAAAAGAATTATAGGTAAACAACCAAGCTACTGTAAGTAAAAGGCATTTTAACACACCGGATAAAAACTATTTGGAATATTTAGATCCTGAGGGATTAATATTCAAGTTGTTAGTGGATACTTGTTTCGTTTTAATTAAAATATACAACACCTTTCTGGAGCAGTTTGACACCCCTTTTCAAGTGCTGAAAATATTTTGAAATTGCAGTTACACGACATAATCTTAACAAAAAACTTAACATTGAAAATCAAAAGCATAAAAATGTGTAAACATTCGCAATAAAACGTAAAATAGTAAAACCCAACACACGTACCCAAATTAAAAACAATAAAATGAGAAAAACTGTCACTAAAACGTTTGGGGGATATAGTCCCGAGAATGTAATAAAACGTGAATTGATGAAAAAACAATTGTGGAATGAAGGAGCGGAATGATATTAAAAGTCATGGAAAGGACAAGAAACAATAGAAGCAAAGTGAGTGAAGGTGTGATCAACAATCGAAGAGAGCATGGAACAAAGCTTACGTTAATATGTACAAGGAGTATAAATGGTATGAACATACAATTTCTTGATAGCATATTCAAAATATTACAAAAAACTATGTCCTATAAATAATAGTATGAAGTTTGTCGAAAAGGTCAAAGGCTTGTGAGAAAAAGTCAAAATGATTAGTTTTCATGAAAAGAACCGCCAAAAAATCAAAATACTTTTTTTCAAATTTGCAAGATCTCGAGATCCGCTAGATCAATAGGAGAATATCAAATTTGGAGAAACTCGTCTGAACGGTTTCAGCACTAGGTTGCCCGGACGGAACCCATATTTTCGATATCAAGACCCCACAAAACATGGATTCTGATGACACATTTTTCTATATGCTACATTAAATAGCATACACTTCCTACTTAAAGTCGTGGTAACTGAGTAATTCCTAGGCATTTTAGGATCCAATGGGTTCCCTAGACTTCCCCACATTGAAGTTTCTTTCCTGCATTGAAGAAGTAATTTACTTCCTCAATCGTAAAAATGCATTGAGGAAGTAATTTACTATATATATGAAGAAGATTTATTATCTTTTTCAATATATGGCCACACAATACGAGTTTTTCTGACCAAACAAAGCTACTTCACTATTACAATACTTACTCGTACATACGTAGTTAAATCGTGAGAATATTGATAGGTTCCACAAGTTTTAAGTCAGAGTTAGAGGCCTAAATCCGATCATTAGAATGATATACAGGTCAAAGTGTGGAATTCAAAAGCATAAGCTCAAATACACGTCGAAGCAAATAATTTCATTTTTGATTATTATTTGCACGTTTTGTACGAAAACAGTAGAATCAGCCAAATTTGTTAGAAATATTAGATATTTTGCATAATTTTGAAACAAATCGTGACAAATTACAACAAGATTATCTCAAAACTGGCTTCCATTTTAAGATGCAGCAGAATACACAGAATTACATGGCACTCGTGCCATTTTCATTGAAAATTTTATATTTTTCAAAAAGTAAAGGTAGGTATTTCCTAAGCTGTCTCAGTTTAGTTAAGCGTTTTTCAAGAGACTGCTGAATTATTGGAAGGAATGGTACTATTATAATAATTTGTGACTTTTCATTAATACGAGAAAGTGTGTTGTAGCTGCACTGGTGTAATGAAATGATCAAAAGTAATCGTCTTCGAACAGAAACATCGAAATAAGGGAGGGGCACAAAAACCCGAGCACAAAAACAAATCGATGTATGACTCTACTATTGCCCAGCACGTGGTATGTAAACGGTAAATATATGCAAGCATTCAGCGCAATACTCGTTCATGCGGGTTTCCCTGGATGATTTTTGTCGGTTGCAGTGCATTCTAGTATGAGGTTTCATTCATTATCCATATCAACTTTACGTACAAAAATGAGTTTGATAGTTCCTCTCCATCTAGCAAAATGATGACACTTGCACGAAAAGGCGCATCAGCAGCTCTTTGAAACGTCGACGTGATAAGGATTGCGAAACGAAACAGCTTTTTCTTCTCTTGCAGCACTAGCAGGAAGCCATGCGATCACAGAGGAACTCAACCGAATTTCCATCAAACAATGCGTAACCGGCGTGCTCGAAATGCAAAACCGCACTACGTCTTAAATACCGAGAGTTCAGTTCTAACGTCATGTTTGTTCAAGCGTACTACCAAATATTAAAGAACTTTGGGTTCCTTTAATACAACTCATTGAATGACTGTTTACGTAAGAGTGCATGTCAAAAGATAGCTGTAGAGGAAACGTGAACAATAATATTAAAAAAATAGTTTCAAACATTTATATATCCAGACATTTCGGCACAGGTTAACACGATATTAGCAAGAAGGAGCTACTCGTTTATCTGATTTTTTCGAAGGAAAAACGGAGCGCCATTTGATAGCACAAGTTTAAATTTCAGTTAGTATATAATGTTACCGGGTGCGCCAACTACTATGGTCTTTAGTCCCGAAAGAGCATGTTGTCGGGAGATTGCGGTGATCTTCCACTCGTGACCTACAATTCGGCTTGGGGGCTTTCCCCTTCTAGTATCACCCCAGCGGGGCATCACTCCAGCCGGCACAGCTATCGACATGGGTTGTAGTGTAGTAATTGTTTGTGTTTAAGACAACGATGGAGGCGACAACGATAACAAAGGAAAAATCGAAGAGTTTATGGCCCGTTTCTTAGAGTATTGCTTCTGCATTCCCCTGGTATTAATAGGAGAAACCAAGAAAAACTACTAACCAAAGCAGAGGGTCAAAGTTTGAACATGGCCGATGTTGCCATTGTGCCACCTCAACATGTTCAACTTGAGGTGAATTGCGGCGCTTCGAGAAGAACATAGATACATACAAAGAACAATTACATACAGGAGTCCAAGTAGGAACCGTCAAAATTCCGCAAATAAGCTCGTAAGATCATTTAAAGCATATTTTGTCTAATGGTTGTAAATTGGGTACTTTTTTATTTCTGTTAATTTTTCTTTCTGAACAAATATATTAATTTCTTTTGTACATAATAAACAATTTACATGTTTCTAGAGTGTTTGTATGATTCTGCAATGCACATTTTTTCATAGAAAGCATATTTTCAAAACAACTTTTGAGTGCTTGTAGCGGCTTAGCCATTCGGAATATACAAGTAGTTTATTAAACAAAACATGCTTAAAATTATCTTAAGAGCTTATTTTCGATGTTTGCTCCCCGGACACCTACCACCTCGCATGCCGTTACATCTCGCAATTGTGGCACATCTCCACTGGAACCTTGTTTCTTGTATTCTTCAACCCCTCCGCTGAAGCGTCGCAGCTATCTGCGTCGAGATCTGCTTGCCGACCACCCTCCTCCTCTCCCGCTCCGCTCAGCGTGCCTGCGAAGGTCGCCCGTCGCAAAATGGCAGATGTCGATGAACAGGACGGAAAGAGCCAGAAGACTTGGGTGGGGGAGCGAGACGCGATAAAAAGACGTCCGGGCGGTTCAAAGCGGCGCGGCGCGGCGGCGGTGGCGGTGGCGGCGGTGGCGGCGGCCCGCGGCGGCCCGTGCTGCGCCCCCGAATAAGGGCAGCGTTAACCGAGCATTACGCGTTGATAGCGTCTATCGCCGGTGCATAACACGGGTCAAGCTCCCACTCGATGATAGGCGCGGGACTACGCCGCTAGCGCTGGCGGCGGCTGTGACGAGAGGAGGGGGCGCGGAGAGGCAGGCGAGGAGATGAGACAGACACGCGCAGGCGAGACAGGAAGGAACGACCTATCAATAAACACAAGTACAACTTTCTTCTCCTTGTTTCTACTACAGCCCAGGTGGACCCTACGCCTGACATTCGCGTCTTTGCAGTACTGAGAGTCTTCCATTTATTTATTTATGCTATGAGTGGGAGTTTAAAGGCGTCGTAACACCTCAAGTTACTGAGGCCCACGACTGATGATCTATGAGTCAGATAATAGCATAATGACGAGAGTGACAGGCAATTGTTGGAATGAGTGGTAGAGGGGTCCGGAGAACTCGAATTGATTGATTGATGTTTTCGAGCACGGCATCCGCAACGGTCCATTCGAGTAGTGATTTTTGAGGCCTGGAGGTGGCGGCGTTCCTCCCGGTTGGACGGTCAGATTCTGCGTCGACGTGAGAGGATTTCCCCTCCAGACACCTCTGTTGTAAACCTGTTGCCTCCACATTGTATAGCAAATTGTCCCTCTTTGGGAACAATGCCATAGCGACAGATTTACAACCGACAAGAGCCCGGGACGCCCGCATGTTGGTGGATACGGAACCTTAAGAAAAGGTGATAGAATGGGAGAAGGAAGGATTCGCTCTTTAGGATACAGCTCGGGCATACTGATTGAAGGAAATTGCGCAGACGAGTGATCAGAGCAGCCGCCCTCTAGAATTCCCATCCAAGTAGTGGAGCCACATTTCTACACCGTTTGAACAGTAACCAGACCACCACACTGAATTTCCCCCAACTTCATTGATTATTCGTTCGGCACCTCATCGGGAAGTTTTGGCGTAAATGTACTTCCTCGTCCATGGATATGCGAGATGCCATTGTTAGTGGCTCCAACACGGTAGCGTATACCCGAAATTCCGTAGAGTAAATCTGAATCTCAAAATGATCTCTCTTTTTCATTCTATACGATTTCCTGTGTATAAAATAAAAATAAAACAAATTTATATAAATCACCGATATTTCAGTTCTTTATTATACTTTTTGAAATGAGGGTTTTACATGTTGTACACGTGTCAGAAAGATGTGTAGTGTTACATCAGCGATTTACAAATTATGATTCAATTTGATTTAATGTTGTTGTTTTTTCTTTTAGTTTGTTAATTCTGCGTAGTTTAATTTGTGGATTCGGCAATGCTTCGCTATTGCAATGTTTTAACCCTCACATGCTACTGGTCATGTGATTATTAATCATGTTTAACGCTACGCTCAGCAAAAAATTTGAATAGACGAAAGACTTTCTCCCGAGGGTGGTACCGTCTCTCTCTTTCTCTGACTGTTTCTGTTTGTGTCTCTCTTTGCGTCTGTTTTCCTACGTCTCTCTCGGGAGAAATTTCACAATCGCAGGGGCAGAATATGCAACAAAGACGTCTAAATACTCATATTTGAGGATTGATTCTGTATGGTTCACACCTGCATGCAACGTCCCATTTAAAGTAACATTAATAATAATAATAATAATAGTAATAATAATAATAATAATAATAATAATAAAGCGCCGATCAGATGGCCGAGATCGCTAAGGCAGTAGTGTCGTAGCGGTTTCGTACCAGAAGATTGCGGGTTCGAGTCCCGCCTCGGGCATGGGTGTATTTGTGTGTGTCTGTATGAGTGTGTCGTCCTTTCACTCATTATCATCATCATTTCATCTTTCATACCCCCAGGGCTAACAACCCTGGGGGATAAAAATCGGATTCAGTAAAAAATACTGATCCCCCCCAATTGTAGTTACATGCACCTTCTACCGCGATATATGATACTGAGCCACGGTAAATGCAGGATGTATGAACGCGTGGTCCTAGTTGGCCGATTCGCGAGCAAAATAATAATAATAATAATAATAATAATAATAATAATAAAGCGTTAACTACTGGGCCACGGTAAAGGCAGAGTGCTTGCCTGCGTGGTCTAGTTGGCCGATCAACGAAAAAAAAAAAAAAAAAAAAAAAAAAAAAAAAAAAAAAAAAGCGTGAACTCGAAAACTAATATTCTCACACAAGAAGTATTTAAAAAAAAATAGCGATTACCACTTATATCAATTACCGCAAAGAATCAATAAATGAAACCAATTTAATTACACATTACTAGAACCTGGATTGCGACAAGTAATGAATTCTTACGAGCAAGGTGAACATAAAATCTTCATCCGTCATACCTCCGTTCGCAACTAGATGGCATTGAGGCGCCAGATACTTCCCCGGTCACTAGTTTTGCGATAGGGGCGTAATCAAATCCGCTATATCCGATTTAAATATTGTGGCACTTCAAGCTCACGAGGTGGACGGAAAGGGCGACACTGTCATCCAATCGGGAGCTTCGTTACAACTCAATTTTTTGCTATTGGAACAAAAATGGATGACCATGAATGACAATGGTCCCTCTCTCCTTTCAGCTCGAGACCTTGAAGTGCCCCCATGTTTAAATTGGAGTACAAACTGGAGGTCTCTAGATCCTCCTGTCCAACGCGAGCTCGGCAGTAGAACACCGCAGAACAAGTGAGTGTGTGGAGTGTAAAGCGCCTCCGCGGCAGCCAACTCCACGAAAGCGGCCACCAGCACCGCGCCCCTCTTCCCGCGAAGGGGCCGCGGCCACGGCAGCTCCCCGGGCGACCGTTTGGCACGTGCCTCCTCGCGAATAAGTCTCGCGCCCCGCCCTGCGAGGGAACCGAAGACGGGCCGCCGAATTCCAAGAACCCACGTGCAAGGAAACCTAAAGAGTATTACGATTAAAATTAAATAAATACAAAAAGAGAAAGAAATGGAAGGAAAATAGTTGAACAGTTCAAAAACAGTTGAGTCAATTAATCAATGCAATTGACTATTAACCGAAATCAAAAAAGAACAACAGAAGAAAAAGACGAAGAAAAGCTAAAGGAGAAGAAGAGCTACATGCAGAAGAGAGCGGAGCGGAGGAAGAAGATGGAGGGAAGCTGGCACTTCACAGAGAAGCACTGGAAGCTTTAAAACGATACTGAATAACGTCGAAACAATGAATAACTTTTATAAACCCCAGTACCATTATCGTCTAATCCACAAAAAAAAAAATATGCCCAAGGATCATTCTGAATTGTTTCTTGGGTGTGTCAAGGGTCACTTCGAAAACGTGACGCGACCTGTATAAACTGTGCTATGAACAAAATGAACTTGACCAGAATCAATATAAAACTTTCTAGGAAAATTTCATATATAGTTCGGTTCTACATTATACAATCAATTAATTTTAAAAACAAATGAACGTAAATAAGCCAATTAAAGACAGTTTTATCGTCATCGTCAGGGATATAGGCATTGCTTATTGACTCGAGCTAAACATGGTCTTGCAACAACATATTCCTTGACCGAATTGGATTTCTTCCCTGTGAGCGATGGTGTAGAATTTGTTGGGGTATTTAATCTTAATTGATTTTCGGGATGCGTTGTACTCAAGAGATCCAATAATTGTGAGTATTGTCTCATGAAACTAAAACTGTTAATGATTTCATGTTCAATTATTTCGTTCTTAACATTGTATCAGCCACTAATTTTGGAAATCTCAATTTTTTCCATACTGATCATCTTGATATGTTTGCGCCAGTGTTGTTCCAAAGTAATTAGCCAAGACAGAGACTGGGACTGGGACTAAGACACCCCCGGCATTCACATGCCTTAACCAGTGCTTAGGGGTGAAAGCTCGGGGCGGTGCCCCGCGTAGGCGCGGGAGCGGCGGGGCGCGGGCATTCGCCGTGCGGGTGAAGGAGGAGGGAAGGAGGAGGAGGAGGGAGGGGGAGGGGGGGTGATGGGCGGCGAGATCAATCGCCAGGGCGGAGGCGGTCGCGCGGGCGTCCGGCAGGCCGGCCAGATGTTCATTACCCCACCGCAGGATTAATTGGCTTAATGAGTCAAGAGACACGACACGTCAGCGCGCCGTAACACCGCTGGAGCCAGGTAGTCCCCGGTCGCCTCGGCTGGCGGGGCGCGCCCCGCCGCGTTCCCCGCCGCGCGCCCGCCGGAGGCCGGGAGCTATTAGCGCCCTGGGACGGCCCGCCCGCCGGCCCGCCCTCTCTGTCGCGCACTCTTTGAAATACGGCACCCTCCGTTCCAGGAAGCCCCTCTGATACCGCCGCTGACGGCAGGCGAGATCAGGCCAACGAAAGTTCCGCATGCGCCTCGGCAGACTTGATTTCCCCTAAAGCAACCCATACACATTCAAACACCTCTGGCAAAGCTGCCTTGCTTCGATTATATAAGAAGGTTTTCGTGGGCAAACCATGGTTAACACGCTGCTATCTGCTTTATTGTTGCCCAACGGGGAACATAGCGGTGGCGACGGATTCACACGCGGCACACGCTAGGTTCGTATAAAGAATTTTAAATCTTAAGATTTACGGCCCAGACCTGCGGGCGGCGGTGAAGGAGTGTATGTAGATTCTTTACATTGGTCCGAAATTACATATTAGGCATACAATCAAATTGTGCCAAAAAGGAGGATATTTGTATTTGTCCAGAAAGATAAAGGACGAACGTAACGAAATCTAAAAATTCACGAGTACCAACGCAACAATGAGTCAGACAGTACAAGGCAATACCATCTGCACCTCGGCAATCACAGCTTTCGTGAATCTCACCAGATGAACTCCATTTTACTTGAAGCATCCGAACAACAGAATCCAAGTTCCCAATTTTCCGATCGCGGACTTCTTTGAAGATCCATTAAAATAAAAAAGAACTAAATCGGCACACTCCCAAAAAGAAAACGCCGAAACCACTCCTAGTGATACATGACCTATAATATTGACCTATGTGCTATTCACGAAGACACGGGTACTAAAGCTACGTACTAGTGAAATGGAACTTGTGATGTAGGCGCCCCCGGGAGAAATCCCTGTGAAACGTTCGAATGCGAAATATTTCGCCCATGACACGATATCCTCGCACGTCCACTGTAGCCCACACCACGCCACGCGCACATTAACTAGCCCAGGGATTAGTGGCTCCGAATGAAGAATAACAGCCGTGCATTAAGGCGATACGCGCAAACTAAGTAGCACGGCATCTCCGGTGCTGCGAAGCTCGGAAGGGTCAAGCAATTTTCGGGAGGAAATGAATGCTCTTCGGCTCGTGTCCACGCAGCTGGTGCTGCGGCGGCGGCGGCGAGGGCGTCGTAGGCAATGATCATAAAACGACCGAGCGTCGTCCCCCCCCCCACGTATCGCCCTGCATCCGCCTCGGCGCCGTCCCGCCCGGACAAAGCACAACTCCAGGAGACGGGAGGAAACTTATGAGGAATAAGGAAAGAAAGGGTGCGAGGATGCACCAGTGGATGCGACGGGTTTGGAAGGGCTGGAAAGTAGAACAGAAATTATTTAGCGGATTTAGGAATTGGGAGATAAAAGAAATAAGGCAAAGGCGAAAAAGGGCCAATCATGTTGTACCCGAAGCAGCAGCTAGGATGTGCCACGTTGTTGAAGCAAAACAATGTTGTCGGTGTGATCCTAACGGTCATAACGGAGAAGTTCAGGCTAAGTGCGTATGGATAACAATAATACGTAAAAGCTAAAGTTGATTCTCAGATTTTTCATTATTCGTGATACAAGGATTCTTGACAATTGAAAATAATTAATACAATACTTAATTCAATCACAAAATGACCTCGACTTATTCACAGAATAATCTGTTCTATGGCATACACAAAAGGACAGACTGAGAAACATTTCGTATACACCGGCAATATATACGTCACCGCTTTCAGCCTTTCAACCTTGCATACTATTATTACTTATTAGTATAATTCAAACACTTCCACCAACTTGAATTGTTTCAAATCAGTACGATTCGAGTACGTGATGGCCTCATTAGATGAGATTTAGAGTTTAGACCTTGAAAATTACACAAGTGCACTTGAAAATGAGCAGATATCGAAAGGAAACTTCTTGTTCGTTCAGGTTCCCTACAAAGAGTAGAGAGCAAAGAGAGAGAGAGAGAAGCACAATACATTAGTAGTATGACAAAAGGAGTTAACAGGCTTACCCATAACAAGCAGAAATTGGAATCCGACCGCAAAGACATTTCGTATAGTTGAGAAACATTAAATTCTGGCAGGAAACAGATAATTATGCAAAGCAAATTCAGAAACAATCTAAATACTTACGTACGATTATTTCTGGGTAAGCTTTCTGCCTCGTGCTCGCGTAATCCACAGAAAAATCTGGTTTTACCATCTGATAATGAGAACCTCCGTTTAGGGAAGAGAAAATTTCGCAAATTGAATGAGGTGATTATACGCAAACTGAATTCTCTAGAAAGGAATTAATACAATAAGCGTCTGTACATGTGGCAGATATCGTGGAATACTTCTTTAGGACACTTGAAGCAATGTGCACAGCGATCTCGAGCCAATAGTTCCACGTACTCTTACCAGGATACGAAAACACTTTATTTTGTACTCTGCAGATTAAATTGGCACAAATCAATGAAAATTTTAAAGTATTTTTTAATAATAATTTCTTTAATAATACATTTTTAATAATTTGTGAGAAACTATACTCATCGAATTATTAACACAATTCACCTGAAAGGAACATATTGATAATACAGTCTTTAAAGAAATAAAGGACATGCGCAGAGAATGCGGTATTTTCTATCATCCATGCAATAATGCAAAAGTTAGCCTCAGAGGCAGACTCTTTCTCGCATTATTTGTAAGGGACGCTCAAAATTACTCTTAACTTGCAAAAAGCAACTTTATAAATATCTAATTCTAAAGAAAATATTATATCACGGAAAAAACTCTTATCTTCAATATTCCGGTGGACACATAAAATGTGTTCAACTTTTGCAATTTTCAAAAACTCAGACAGTTCAACAAAAAATGAAACCTGCATAATTTTGCTCTATCCGAGAAAAAATGTTCTAAAAAATTAGAAAAATTTCTGAGCAAAAAATTTAAAATATTGTGAAAGCTTCATGCAAGGTACCCCCCAAAATCAAAATCTGAAATTCGCAGAGCCTCGCGTTAGGTCAGGTCGATAGGGAAATGTCAATTTTCAAGAAAAATGTCAGAACTGTTCACGCACTAGTGTCCATAGAAAGAACTTTTGTCGTAAATCAATTTTTCGGCATCAGGGATATGGATTCTGTCTACTCAAACTGTACAGAAGAAATACTCGTAATTTAATACAGTAAGATGTATCCACTTTTTCGAGATCAGGTACCCAAAGAACAAGTTTTTTGTCGAAAAATCAGCACTTTTCGCTGCAGCATTACAACACCTCTTTACTATGTAAGTAATCCGCGCGAAAGTAAAAAAAAAAAGAGAATACCACTAGTTACCTTTCCAGAGAGAGAAAGAGAGAGAAAAGAAGCTATGCGACCCAAAATCGAGGTGAGCCGTGCTAAAGCTATAGCCGTGCTAAAGCGAACTCGCAAGGGAACGCTAGGCAGGTGGCAGGAGGAGGTCCCCGGACGTGGCCAACGCCGGCACAGGCAGCCAGCCGGCGGAACGGATTTGCAGCGACGACTCTGAGTTCCAGGAACAGCGGGCTGCAGTCGCCGAATTAACTCCCGAAGTGGGCGGGCGCACGAGATAGAGTAGGTGGGCTGCGAAATGGAAAGGGCAAAGGATCCACCCCATGAAAACGCGAAAATTATGGGAACGAAGAGTGAAGAAATCGAAATCACAGGAGGAAAAGATCAAATTACGAAATAAATGGTTTAAATAACGCCGAATAATAGGAATGGATGGCTGGGAAGAAATCCCAATATTACCATCCCTATAGATGGTAAGCTCTCTTAATTAGTAACTAGTAGTGCTACAGAATGGAACATACTTTCTCGTACTAGTGAGTTATCTAATTTTGTTTCTCTAGTCTAGTTTTTCGGTCTTGCCATATATTCTTGCCAGCTGCCTTGCAAAATATAGCAAAACGCCGTTTTTGCCATCTTAGAGAGTACATTTAGCCCTACCCCTACCAAACTTTTGAACAAAAAATTTGAAGCCGTTTTTTAAAAAATCTTTTCCTATTTTTTTTATTATTACACATATTGCTCGCAATCGTGCGCGAAAACTACTAAAATTTTTAAAAACAAAACGTGTCCTTTTTAAAAGAATCAACTGTAAAGAAAAAAATCATTTGAAGGAAAAACTTCTATTTTCATTTCGGTAGTTGTAGGAAAACGCCAAAAAAAATCAATATTTTGCAATTTTCGAAAATTCAGTTAACAGTGAAAATCAGACATATATCGTTATACGAGTATTTTACTCTATTCTTTAAAAAAATGTTGAGCCATTTTTGAGAAAAGTTTGAAAATGTACCAGGGGGCTTCATGTTAAGTACCCGCAAATTTAAAAGAACGTTTTTCAAAATCCCAGCGTCTCGAGTAGAGCCAGATCTACAGGGGAATATCCATTTTAAGAAAATTTTGAAAATATCCCAGGGTTTTCACGTAAAGTACCCCCAAAAACGAATTAATGATTTTCAAAATCGCGGAGCTTTGACTCACGCCAAATGGACAGGAGCTCTTCAATTTGAAAAAAATCCTACGCATGGTTAGGCTCTAGTGTTGTTCCAATACACCAGATGGACGGACGTTTAGAAAAAAAACATTTTTCGGTATCAGGGGACCCCAAAACGTGTATTCCCGTAGAAATCTCGAAATCGATTTCCCGCAGCATTACATATCTTTCCCTGTATTATGTATATTACTCCGTATATACGTACGTATACAGGAAAGTAAAATCGAAACGTATAGAATCCATGATTACAGTAACACTTTGTTTTAATGAAACGACGTTCCCGTATCAAGGAACATATGGTTTAAAATCGTCGTTGAAAAGAAACAAAGAAAAAGAGAGAGCGAGAAGTCAGGAGAAGAGAGAAGACTTTATATAGAAGAGATCAGATGAACCGAGGAAGGAAAAGTGGAGGAGCAGGAAGGAAGAGATGAGACGAGGAAGGAAGTGACGAGAGGAGGAAGAGACAAGAGAACAGAAGATGTAGGAAGAGTGGAGAGGAGATGAAAGAACAGACGAGGCGAGACGAGAGAAGAGGGAAGGGTAAAGGAACACACGAGAGTACAGGAGTGAGGGTACTAACAGACGACAGGAGAGATGATGAAGGAACAGGCAACACGAGAGGAGATAAAGGAAGAGACAAGATGTGGTGGGAACAGACGAGATGAAAGGTCGTAGGAACAGACGAGAGGACACGAGGTAGGAATAGGCCAGATGAGGAAGTAGCAACAGACGAGACGAGAGTAGGTAGTAGGAACAGACGAGAGGAAAAAGAAAGCGGACGACAAAGCAGGAACTGAATAAGGAAAGAAGCAGCAAGGAAGAATAAGTACGAGAAACGGGAACTGAAGCTTAGACGGGTGACAAAAAAGAAAAAAAAAGAAAAGTAGAGGGCGAGCAACTAAAAGTGTTGGGCGCAGGAGCGCACCTGGGGGAGGGGCAGGAGGCGTTGGGCGCGCCCGCTAGCGCAGCGAATGGCCCCGGCCGCTAAGCGGCCCCGGGAGGCCCCGCCATTTATTCCTCGCGCACGACCGAAAAGGAGCGCAAGCGCTAACCACAGCGCCTGCACTACCTGCTCGCTGCCCTTGCACAGCGCCACCGCCCGGCTGCATTTTGCACATTACTGCTTCAGCGACTGCACTGAATAACCAACCAAATTAAATGAAACTCCAATGATCGCCCACCCTCACCCAGGAAGTTCGTACGCAGAAATTGAATTTTGAAACCGATTTCAACATACGATATTGTGACGTTATCCTCAGTTGTTTTTTTCACATTTAAATGGGAATCACATGGGCAGACTTCATTCCACCCCCTCCCAAAATAACAACCAATATCGAGTTTCTACCACATCAGTACAATTTCGATCAAGTACGATTCTATTCAGCATACTACACTTTCTATTTATTAATAATTATAATTAAAGAAACGAGAATTGCTCAATTTTCACATAAAACATTCTGGTAAAAATGCATCATACGCAAGAACTCATACGTAACTTATGTTAGAATTATTTTTATTATTTCTCTCTCTGTTCCTCAGACAAAAGGGCGAGCGTGTTCGAAGAGAACACCCCATAAGCCTACGAAGACTTCACTTGAGCGGCCATCGCCATCCCCGAGGTTTCCGCAGGCGACGTAGCACAACCGGGAGGCATGAGGAGCCACGGCGCGAGGGCGAGGACGAGGGCGAGGGCGAGGGCGGGCGGGCCGCCTGGCTGCGAGGGCCTCTGCGGCTGCGGCGCTGCGCCGGCCACGACCCGCGCCCGCGCCCGCGCCCACGCCCACACCACGCCCCCCAGCGCACACGCCACTGGTACGTCCTATTACGTTTCCGGCTAGAGAGATTTTGCGCTTAACGGAAACAGCTAACGTTAACGATTTCAATTAACGTAACGTGGAATCTTTTGTGTGAAGCTCAAATAAAGAGTTTTTGCACAACGCTTACACTTATAAGGCGCTGACATCTGGGAGCAACAGTATTAAGATTCACATAAGTTCAGCGCCTTTCTGATTTCGTTTATCAATTTTTCCATTTTGTATACTGTGGTTTCAATTTAGTTCTTCGAGTATTTACTTCGAAATCATTTGTTTCCGGGAAAACAACGCCGAGAAGCGATTTGCAAAGTATGGCCAGGTGTTCACTTGGTTTTACTCTCTGTATGTGTTGTTTCCTGCTACGGAAGAATAAACTGAAGCGTGTGCATTTAGGAATATTGATAAGGACAATGTAAAAAACGCATTTCTGCTCGATTTTAGAACCAAATCGACCTGGATTTATAATGTCTGTACAATTTGTAAAGTTGAATTGCTTCTTATTTTAAAGGGTTTCCCCGTTTGCGAAACCACAAAAATTTCAATATTCCTCCTCACGGACTTCCATCCCCGCACATAGCAAAAGCCAACACTTCCTTCAATGGCACAAATCATGTTTTACAGAAAACCGCTGTTAGCCTTTATCTGCGTTCTTAGTGTACCCAAAACAGTATATATGTGCTATATAGAAGCCCAGAGTATAACCGTCGATCAAACCGTAAGCGGATCGTGCACGGTTACGGAGCTTACCGAACGGGCCCGGTTAACGCTTGTGTCGACACGAAGTCGTAATTGGTGTTCTCGGTGTCACGTGACAATAGCCGGTTCCGCTTATGTATAAGTGATGTGCAAAAACTATTGATTTTTACGGGCCAAGTCAACCGCTATGGTCATGTTATGTTCTTAAATTTTCAGCTTAACATTGAACAATTTTTATCTATTTAAAGTATGTTTCTATCGTATAAATTATGTTACAACTACGATCCAATGAGTACTCTTACTTCCATGTAATCACTATACGTTCCGTAATGTTAAATTCAGTAATTCAGATTCGTAAACTCAGAGGAAAAGGACTGACAATTTTAACAAAACTGATGTGTCACATTTTGTATTATTAAGGGTATTTTTGGTGACTTAATCTGCGATTGAGATTGATAGACATAGGGAGATAAAAGAGTAGGAGTACGCAAAATACAATATTTTACGTAAACTATGTGTTTCAATGCAGTTGAAATTTTTTAACGTTCTCGGACGCCTTCCCAATTGCTCAGCAAGCGTGTCTCCTCTATCTATTGAAAATCCATTTATTGAAAATTCATTCCCACAATGAATGTTGTCCAAAACAAGTAGTTCTGCGAATATTGAAATTAACTTTAATATCCAAAACGTACGTACTTCTGCAATATAAGCAAATGTGAACAACCAGATAATTTAAAATAATTTAAATTTAACATTAAAGAAATACGCCGAAATACTTTTAACATTTGGGATCCAAAAGCAGACTGCCACGCTCTATTCTACATTTTCGTGCTTTGCTTCCAGGAAGTAAAATAAAACTATTGATCTCTCCAGTAACACTGGAGAAATCCAATCCACGTTCTACTCACAAGAACAACCGTTCTGTGGGGTCAGTGGTTGATGAATAAAATCGCTAAATTGACTTCCATTGTTTGTGTAAACAGCTATTGATTTCAATGAGTATGAATGTACAGTCAGGACGCACTAAGCGGCCGTAAGTTTGTAACAACCGAGAGTAACACTGGCGAATGGTAGAGTGAGCTAAACCCAACTGTTTACAGCACTTTGCGCAACACACGAGCTTTCTGTTTCAATAAAGAATATAAAACAACATACTTTCGATCTGTAAGTAATAGTTCCAGTAAAATGAATACCGAGTTGCACTGTCCCCATGATGAACAGTGATGCAGTTGCTGCTGCTTAAAACAATAGTATTTGTGAGGAATTATATCCGGAGTTATCGGTTGCTCTTCAGAGATATTTCAGATGCTAGAAGACTAAGAAAAAAAAAGAAGAGAAAAATATTCTATAATCCACTAGGCAAAATTAACCAATAATTGGTCATTGTTGAGTTTTAGTTAAATTGCAATTGATTGAAAAAAAGAAGAGAAAAATATTGTATAATCCACTAGGCAAAATTAACCAATAATTGGTCATTGTTGAGTTTTAGTTAAATTGCACTTTCTACGACTGAAATAAAATCGAAATAATATACGAAAAAAGTCTCCATTTCTTCACACAGTTCCCGTTATACGAAACCGCCGAAATCAAAAAATGTGTTGAGAAATTTAAACAGTCTACGTATGACCCGAAGTAAGGGATTGCCAAAACGTTTACGAGTTACACTAACCGACATACATTTCGCTACAATTACGATAAAATACTCAACTCTAAAATCCATTCCTTTATTGAATTACCGTTCAAAAAACTAAATAAATAGCTGAAAATATAAATGTACAGTAATACATATTTAATATTTAAATAATGGATTCTTCCTTTATTGATTTGTTTTTCAAATTTGAATTTTAAATAACCACTACACCCAGACGGGTTCATTGAATTAGAGGTTTACCATCAGATGAAGAAATCTGATCATGCACATGCGAAGAACACGTGCGTGGTATTTAGCTACTTTATGCCGACACAGAGGGAACAGATGCAGAAGTAACCGCTCCGAGTTCGTTTGGTGGGTTCAAAAGGCGTGTACGTTTTCATTCCTTGATTGCGGCGTGACAGGTAAAAGCAAACAAATAAGAATTTAATAAGAAATTATTAATAATTTCTTCATTACCCAAGAAACACAAAATCTGATCACCGAAGTTGGCAATGGGTTGGCGAAGTTGGCAATGGCAAGTTGGCAAGGAATGTTGTCAAACGAAACGAGTGAGGGGATAGAAGAGAGAAAAAAAGAAGGGGAAGAGAAAGGAGAAAGGGACGAAGCAGAAAGAAAAGAATTAGAAATGAAAGAAGAGGAAAGGACAAGAAGGAACAAAATAGAAGGGGAGAAATAAGGGAAATAGGAAAACAACATTGTTCCTGCGTATACAAAAGAACTATTTTTCGCTTGAAAACAATCAGTTTCGAGAGCCATTACATTAAGACAGGCTTTACAAAAGTGCAACAATATACCGCATGTACATTGAGAGATTGGTAAGATACGAATAGAGAACAATAATCTATTTCTTTAATGATAAATAAATAAAGATATTGTCTGGTATCAATACTTTTTATTCAGCTTAAGATCGTTTCGATCGCGTAGCGATCATCCTCAGAGCTTGCAGCTTCTGGGCCGAAAACAAAGTTCTGGGCCGAAAACAAAGCAGAACTTTGTTTTCGGCCCAGAAGCTGCATGCTCTGAGGATGATCGCTACGCGATCGAAACGATCTTAAGCTGAATAAAAAGTATTGATACCAGACAATATCTTTATTTATTTATCATAAAAAAGGGTATCTACCTCACCAGCGATCCAATTAACTATTTCTTTAACTTTTTTAGACACAAAAACGCAATAAATGTAGTATACTGACATTTAATTTTGGGGAAATGACGTTTATTTCATCTTGTAAGAATATTCAGACTGTGCCTCTGGACGTCCGGGCGCCCTCTGCCTCTAGTCCGTCCGCCGCGTGGGCGCCAGCGCCCCGCCGAACCACGTGCCCTCGCGCGGCAGGTATCTTTAGCAGACACGCTCTAATAGACGCGTCACAAGGCAAAACACGTGGAGGATGGTTCGAGACTATTATATGAGAAGCACTGCAGAAAATATTAATATGTCGTCCGAAACTTACGAGGCGTTGAGAAACACATTTTTTTAACCACTGAAACGTGATATACATTATCTGGTCTGCTTAATATTGTTTTGGAATAAATTACATAGGCCAGTCATTTATTTGTAATAAAAAAGGGCAGGGCATCTAATGGACATCTGCATTATAAAGCGAACCGGATAGACTTTGTTAGTATGTAATATATTAATTAGTATATATAGTGCGAATGAGCATTTCATTTCTAATTAGTTCTGGATATTTATGCTTATATAACACTCTTGCTGCCATCCATTAAGCCTAAAGAAAATTAAATTAAAAAGCTATATCAATCATCGCCATTATGAAAGTTGACGCCTGTCTTCGCCGAAAATAAGTGATTTTCCGAACAAGCTGTAATGCTACAACAGCACATACTTTCGCGCGTTAATGGTAATAGTTCCGGGATATTGAAATATTGGAATTTCTGCCATACTAAAAACTCAGTTATAACTTGAAAAGTCCAATTCAAACAATGCGCCTAAGGAACATATTGGTGTTTATTTCGATACCCCGGAACAGTAGTAATTTCTATACAAATGAAAGAATCATGAATAAATTTAGCTGCAGCACATTACACAGAAAAAATAGTATTATTTCACACACGCTTGCATCGAAGTGAGGTAACAATTTTTGAATACCAAAATCAGCGATAAAACGTCGTAAACTAAAATAAATAAATTTCGTAGTTCTACGTAAAATATATTATTTTCTTTAAATCTATTTCCATTCTTAAGAATTATATCTACATCATACGAGGCAACGCCGAATATAATTTGAAACCGCCATGTAGCCATTTTGCGAACTGACAGCGACAAACGAAGCGCAGGAATACCGAATTTACAATTTCGATTGTTTTTGTTGCAATTCTTGAAAATATAGATTGCTCCGAATATACATTTCTTCTGCCATTCCTTGTTACATACGTCAAAAAAAGAAACAAAAACATTGCAGCAGTTTTTGAGAAATTAATTCACCAAAATTTAAGAATTGCTTACGTATTTGCAAAATTGCGCAAGAAATATTCATATTTTCGAAAACTGAACTAGACGCTATTTGTAGATCTGTGTTTGATGAATATATTTTACTAAGAAAAAAATATGACTTGGTATTTGTACTTGTAGGAAGATGCAGAAAAACTATGAACTTTTGCGATTTTCGAAAAATCAGGGATTTCAACGAAAATGAGACATACACTATTCTCTTAAGTGTTCTTTGTGTTATTTGAGGTCAAATTTTAATTAAAAAAATATGGACACTATTCGAAAATGACCCCGGGATTCATTACAAGTTCCCCAAAAATTTAAATATCGATTTCAAATTCAATGGGCAACGAAATCTGCCAGATAGATTACAGAATATCAATTTTGGTGAAAATCCTTCTTATCGTTTAGCCGCTAACATTGTTCACAATCAGACGACCAGACGGACGTTTTGCTATCAATCGATTTTTTGGTATCAAACATCCACAAAACATTGATTCTGTCTACACAACGTGTTAGAGGAAGTAATTTACTATATATATAGGGACAAGAGTTATTCACCTTTTTCGTTATCAGGGCTCGACAATAAAAGGCTTTCTATCGAAAATTCGTTGTTTTCCCCCGCAGCATTACAATTCTTTCTCTTTACTGCGTAAGCAGTAGTGAGAACGTAATAAAAATTGCGTGGTTGAAAGGAAAGGGCCGTCATCTTTTCTCAACTGATCGATTAACTAGTATTCCACCGACATTTTCGAAAGATCCAACGAATCCACATTCGAATTAGCTCTAGTCATTTAACTTTGACCTTTCAACATTACAAATACCTCACATCCTCGCATCTCTATAATATACGCCACATTCTCGTGTAAATACATTTAGTCTAATTGGTAAACATTTCTCTTTGTGTTAAGTACATTGAGGTAATAAAAGTTATTTGTTTCCTTTCTCACAATAATCGCCGAGATCAGAAATCATTATTCAACAGTTTGCTTTCTGCGCCGTAGGAAATGATCAGCCAGATGCACTGGTATACGCCTTTCGGTAGGAACGCCCATTGTGGTTCACAGAGATTGGCATAAAAAAATTGTGAATGAATGTCTTGAAAGAACTTTTGCTCTACTTCATACTTTAGCCCACTTAACCAACCGAATTGCCTCCTCTCAATGTACCCTTCCTGTGAAACTGGTTAAAAGGTTAAGAGAAGCCCCATTCAATTTCAGTAAGTTCGCAGTTTAGCTCGAATATTATATAATGTCGTTATATCACGTAATTGCTAACTCGAGGAGTAAGCTTTCATAGCCCTCTGGCTTCACCCGGAAAACCCGTAAGTGAATGACGCCTGCGACATTGTCGCAAGTTCAAATTTGTAATAATCTTCCGCCACGTTGATGTCTCTATCTACGCACGATCTTACCTCCGTATACCGTTATATCGTTAGCGCAGCTATAAAAGAAAGCATAATCTCTCTGCACAACCAAATAGACAACACACACTCTTTGCGTTTCTATTTCGTACGAACATTTTCATTATATATCCTGAACACGGGAAATAGCTTTCCAGAGGTGTGCCACTTGAAAAAAAAAAATTTTTTTTTGACCCTCTAAGTGGCAGTTAATTCTGGAATTGCTCATATATGACACGCGGAATGGACTATTTAATTTAAATTTTATTTATTCTATTATAAACCTCTGATAGAATCCTCGGAATAAAAGACAAATACTACTTATCACAATGGAAACTTTTTAGACATGTACGCAAATCAGCAATGTACTGGTCAGCGAGGAAAATGACGTAGGGCTTCGTTAAGCAATGACGTGCTATCGACGGTTCTCTGTGAATTCCTCGAAGTTTCTCAGCGGTGGGCACCAACGGATGGGGGTGGCCGCCGCACCCTTAAAACAAGGAGTAACTTAAGAAGTCGAAACGAGAGGACCTCGAGAAATCCCGCTGAGAACGCGCTCTATCCACCACACATATGACAGTGATTGGCGGGAGATCCAATCCTGCTCCAGCAGTGCTTGTAGAGTACTGTTGACCAGCGCAATGAAGTAAAACCGAATATTTCAAGGAAGAAGGTGACAAGGAAGAACAAGGAAGAAGGTAAGACAAGTGAAAGGAGGGGAAGATGCTTAGAAGTAGAGATACTACTTGAATGTTTGAAAAATATGATAATTATTTCTATTAACTACAGTGTTTAAACTTTCGTAATGTTCACCGTAAATGAATCTTAATGAAGGAAAATTACACCATGTAAATACATTCTGGGAAATCCTATGAATAATTCAAGAGGAACCTTTAGTTGTTGGTGTTTTTTTCGGTTCGCCGGAAATGTAAAAATCAATTTTTGGAAAAAGCATCGATGAAGCTCTGGGCAGTCAAGATTTGACTATATTAGGAACGAAGGATAAAGCGAAGGACAGAAGTAGAAGCAAATAAGGTTGATCAAAAGAAGAAACGAGTGAGGTCACAAGAGAAAAGTTTACTTTAAAAATCTATAGCAAAGGCCTCCCTGATCGAAGAAAGAAAGGACATCCGCATTTCAGCTGCAATACCGGAGGCTACGCCGAAGTCCAAAATGGTAGTAAACATAACTTATATCACATTAGCTGTCTCAGGACATCAACCCACGTCTCTGCATTGCTTCTGACCGGGAGGTCTTAGATTTCGAATCCCGATGGTGGCCAGATTTTCGTCACTAGCTAGATAGCTAGGTCGAATTCAGTCGCTGACTGGAGGAGAATTCTAGCGGTCGGCTGCTCTGATCGGTATTTTTCAGTGGTTTCTCCAATCAACACCACGCGAATGTCGGAGCAGTAACCTAACAAACGGGGCAAGGGCCGCGCACGATCTTTCTTTCCTCTTCCTTGTCCCATCCTCACCCCTTACATACATACACGCACACACACATACACTACACTACGACACACGTCGGGAACGTAAGAGTGGATTCCGGCTGGAGCGGTGCAATGCTGGTGGGAGATACCTTGTTCGGGAAACCCTCGCGAGACGACGCGTTGCGACGGCGCCGCGACGTGTAGGTCGGCGCGGGATCTCGCAATCCAACGGAGGACGATCACAGCTATCTCTCGCGATAAAATCATACACTACACTTACGGGACAATGATCTTAACAGTTTACGTGACTGGAATAACTTATGGATCAATATGACTTAGACAAAAACATTGTTCCTAGATGCCAGAAATTACTAGCATTCGATTTACATTGAGGTGATCTTATTTATTTGTATATGGTCATGTCAATAATGAGTTTTATAACGTGTAGGTGAAATAAAGTTCTTCTAAAATCGAATTCTTAGGCCGACATGGATTGAGGTTACCTTGACGATTCCAGGAGAATGCTGGAGCAATATTAGAATAATAGAATATTTGTTAAAGATTGCAAGAGATACTTCCTTCCCTAACCAGTAGGCGAAGGCAAAATTGTAAGTGCTGGTGTGCCACAAAAAGAAAGTGTTCGTATTTATGTATAACGTCACTCTACGGCTACACAACTGTATTACAAACTGACGTAGAAAAATATCAACTATAACATATAAACAGAATAAGTTGTATTTCTAGACATACAGAAAATTCTTGATAATATCTTCCAAGCCCAAATACTGTACGCTTTGCTACGGCAAAAGGGTGTGCCGCGAGGCCATAACGTTTGTGAGACATTCTACAAGATATAACTTATAGAAGAACAGCACATACTTCATCAATATAACATAACATATACATAACATCAAAATACCAAATCCGGAAATCTTCACATATTTGAACTGCATTGCACCTGCGACGGATTACTTCACTTGGGGTTGCCCTATTAACCCCACAGAGGCGCCCCGCGAGTTCCCGATCCCCAATGATTTCTGTTCTAATTGAGGTGTTAACGTCAGCGCGTAGATCCACGAGTTTATACTGAAGGCACTCGACCGCTACAGAAGTCGGAGAGAACCGAATTCCACGAGTTTTTGTAAAAACTACATGGATTTTTTATAATTCAAAAGTTGAAATGAGAATGTCCCTCCTACCCTAGAAATTTCGTTATTGTGCTCTATTATTTAAAAAAGTTAAAATAAAAAATGGGAGCAACATTCGATACAGCTTTGCTTACGTATTTGTTGACAATTTTGAGTATTTGATTATAACATTACGTACAAACTGCTAATATTTAGAAACTAGTGGTGTTAGAATGTTCTTAACATTTCCTCACGCTTCTTGTAAAGTCTTCCGCCCACAAAAACAAAATAAAAAATCGCTGGATCTCGACGTTTGCTACATCAATTGGAATCTTGATAAGTATACTTTGTATGGTTTTGGCGCTAATATTCACAGACAGACAGTCAGACATTCTTAAAAAAAGCAAAAACATCTTTGAGGTTTCGATACCTCCAAAACTAATACTTCCTACAAAATTTTAACAATGATTTTTTCAGCTTTACAAAACACGTTTATGCAGAATTGCTCACGTACGCAGTAAACGAGAAAGTGAACCAAACAGCCGCAGGGTTGAGCAAACCGAGCGCCGCGGCGCGGAGCGGTGACGCACCGCCCAGTCGCGCAGTGCCCCGCTGAACGCCGCCGGACAGCCGCACGCGTGCCAGGGCCCCGCGTGCCTCACGCGCGCCCACCGGCAGCCTCACGCGGCTAAGGAGTTCCCGTTGACAGGGCCCGGGCGCGCGCGCACGCCAAACCGCGCCGCTTCGCACCGCACGCGTGCACGCCCCGCCCCGCCCCGCCCCGCCCCGCGCCAGGGTAAAGCCAAGGATCACAAACTCTGGGCCGCAAACATCCACGGGGTAGCACATCGCTGCCCTGACCAACCCTAATCGCTGAAGCGTCTTCACTTTAAGTCGAAATAAGGGATATTTTTTTCGAGAGTAAAAATGCGTTCCACGCCTCCAGAAGTTTGGATGACATTGCACGACACATCGAAAAGAAAACATGACAATAATTACCAGAGAAAATAAAGTTTAAAACAAAATTCTGGATAATTAGTAACCCAACTTAACAAAATTACATTAAAAATGCACCCAATGTTACACAGCAAAAAAGTAACACGTGCGTAAGTAAGTGTGAACAATCGCGAAGAAAACGCAGTAGTGTTTGGAACTCGGAAGCCGCCTCGCACCGCCCGAAGCAGCCGCGAAGGGCGGAAGGCGCGGGTAGGGCGCGCGCGTCTGCACGGCGGGGCGGGCTGGCGGCGACTGAGAGCGCGTGGGCGGCGGCCCGCGCCGCCGCCGCCGCCGCCGCCACCGCCACCGCCACCGCCACCGCCAGCCGCGGGGGCGGGGCAGGGCGCGCGCGAGCACCCATGGGCTACACGGGGCGCGGCGGGGGCCGCGCAGGATGGTGGTGTTTGCGGCGGCGGCGGCGGCGGGGGGTAGGGAGAAGAGCGACCGCCGCCGCCGCCGCCACCACCTCCGGTATAAATGCAAGAGGTGCGCCGGCCGGGTCCCCGTGCGTAAACGACCGCCGGCGCCACCTCCTCTCTGCCGGGCCCCGACGCCGCTCCCGCCTCTCGATCTCGCCGCTGCCGTCACCGCCGCCGCCGTCGTCGTCGTCGTCGACATCCAGTAGTGTCGTCCCCGCACAGCCTCCCCCTCGAAGGTAAGGAGCTCGCCTCTTGCGGCAAGAGCGGATGTCGAAGGCCGCAGACCGCAAAGACCGGCGGTCTTCACGCTCGCTATTGCCCGCTCGGCCCCATTGGCTGCCATTCGATTTGCTGTGAATGAAATTCACGACACAACTCATTCATTGAGAACTTTTGCGTCTCTGGAATGATTGAAATAACAATCATTCATAGCAGGGGTTCTGAATGGAATTCCAACTTGCATGATGGTAGATACAGAAACGGTAAGACATGATATTCGAATTTTGCCATGCTGTTCTCTTTTTACTTATGTTCCTTTTCGGAATATTTATAAGCTACTGTAAATCAATAAGTGTACTGACAGTCCAGGATAAAACAGACGGTTCTAAATACAATGAGCTGAAACGGTACTTTAGAGTTAAATAATAGCAACAAATAATTGTGCATAATTTGCAAATATGAATTTTAACTTCTTATAAGATTTTGCTTGTCGCATTTCAGTCTAGCTGTTTATTGTGCGGATAAGGAAAATTGCTTGCCCAATGGAACAACATTTTGTTACTCAATAATGGATACCTGAAATTTCACATAACCATTTCCATAAAATGTGGTGAGATATCTTCATTTTTATTAAAACCAAAAAGTCAAAGGTCTAGTATCTTGTTTTCACTGCAACAGCATGACAGAATATCATGAGGATACTTGAAAATGAATGCATCACTTACAATGCTTTTTCAATAGATCTAATGTGTTTGCTAAAATGCACCAAGAAAAAAATGTCCTACAAATAAGAGTATAGAAATATACATAAGCTCATGTAACCACAAAAAATGTTAGGGAACAGTCATTGTCACGGAAACCGCGCATAAAATACGACTTCCACAACTTCAAAATAGGAATAATAATGCTTGGCCAGGTTAATATTTGAATAAGGTAGTTTCAAGTCATGCCCGAACATTTCTTGTACTTCCTACGCAGCAGTCTTTTTTCATCATTTTGCGTGGGACGCAGGCTACTAAAATGAAGCAGGGAACGTGTTCTTACAGGTGAATGAATGGACGCATGCATCCAACTTATGTAACGTCATCACTCCTACTTGCGAACAAGTCTCAACATTTCATCTCACCCCGACATCCACAGGATTCGCAATCAACACCCAACTCAGAGTTCATAACACGTCTTGGGGAAACGTCTTGAATAAAAACAAATCGGTTAAAGAGGCTCTTTCTAAACCGACGAGGTGAATACCAACATATTACAAAAATGTTATCGTAATATATGTTCATAAATTTAAGTTCATTTTCTCTTGAAGTTACAATGACTAATAAGTAATTTTTAAACGAAGAATTACGTAATTTCTTCATGAATTCTGCTATCGTCAGAAAGATAAAACTCAAAAAATGTTACCAGATTCCAAAAACTACGATTTTATATTACTAATTTCGAATACACGCATGCATTGGCGGAAAACTAAGCAGCCTGTATCCACGAGAAAGGTGTCAGTGGTTTTCTTACATATCCAGAAAAAATTCAAAAACAATGAAAAAGTTTCGATTTTGACTAAAAAATGAAATATTTGGTTGAGTTATTCCACCTATTCTCATACTGTACGTACAGACTGAATTCGCATACTCACTGCATCACACTTCACAACCCTGCTGACGCCATGCGACAAAAAAGAAAGAAACACTAGAATTCACGTGTTCCGTGTCAGTACAGCCAATTTGGGGTGCTCCAGGACCTCATTTTTCACATACTCGACAGCAGAATTTTTGCTGTTGCTTCCCACGGGTAATTAATATCAACTAAATGCATGGCAAATACAAATTAAAATGCTTTTTACATGTAACTCAAAAAACACAAAACTGAACATTTTAAACTCTCAAACTCTCGTTAATTGTCCTCGTTATTCTGACAAAGTCTTAGGCACCTTTAGGATACGTTTCTTAAAATAATGTTTAAAACATTCAACATTCATAAATAAATTATTGAAACAATTCTAACTCCTGTAGAAGGCAGAAGTACTCGTACACCTAGCGTACTATATTTTTTCTGGAATTCAAAATATATCGTTTTGGATAAGAAAAGGCGTAGTCTTATCATCCCTTATCTTCAGTTTGAATTAAATCCCAAGCTGTTTTTGGTTGCATGGAGATATTTAATGCAAGCAAATTATTGCTGGTGGTCTCGTTCAAAAATGCAGTGTGACCAAATGAAACTTGTAATAAACGCCACTCTACGCTTTTTTCGTTTCTCTCTTTGTCACAGGTGGGTATTACAGCTGTATGTTACATTCGGAAATGTTGATTTCCCTGCCGTGAATTTCGTAATAATTCTTCATATTTCCTCTGAAAAACCACTGTAGCAAACAGAGAAGCCAATTGATATAGGGATTAATCACTTCCGCTGCAAGAGGGGATTTAAATTAGATAAGCCTATCAGCAAATGACGCACTTTCCGGTCAGAGAAGAAGATTTTCAAAAATATCACACCATCAGCTAATGAATTGTTTTATTAATGCCATTTGCAACCGAAGCCAATTACCCTTCAGACCCCAAAAGGTTACATCTCGATTGAAACAGACTCTTGCGAGCAACTCGGTTCTAATAGCAGAACGCGAGTTCCTCTACACTCACGAAGGAAGAATGACAATCTAAGCTAGGTGAAGGATTCAAGCTTTCGACCATTGATCACAAGTACAGTTCCTACGCCATCTGGCTATCTCGGCCAACCAAGCCGGCAGCTAATGTTGTTGGTTTCTTTTTTTTCTTCTTTTTTTTCTTTTATTTAAGGTCGCATCAACTACTAGGTCATTACTCTATAGCGTGTAACGGTATGGTACCTGTGAGGATGACACGATATGATAGGGAGTGAAAGGACGAACATAATCCAACCAAACCCGAGGCGGGACTCGAACCCACGATCCTTCGGTCCGAGATCGCTACGGCACTACTGCCTTAGCGATCTCGGCCACCGGATCGGCAGCTAATGGGTTTGCAACAACGATTTCGCTTTTTCGTGGTGACCAATGGACAGTAAGTATTCTCTTAAACCAAACACAAAAGTAGATCACGGCAGTATACAAGCTTCGTATATTGTGTGATAGGGTCACATGATTTTTTTTAATTGACATTTTTGGTGGTTTACTTTTATTTAAGTGTTTAGGATATTATGAACAAATGTGTTCATAATAAATGGTGTAACTTATGACAGAACTAATAAATAAATATATTAGTATCTCTTATCCTGTTAATGCTGCCTAGTTTCACAAGCAATTTTTCCAAACGAGCGTAACTCAGTGACTAATTAATCTAAAGGGTTGTTAATCTTTGTCATGAAGTTTTATTTCAGAGATCGCACCCACTGTCAGTATTGCATTTTGATATTTGTATGTATTTCCACGCATTTTGGTGAGTAGTTAGTTTCTTGGTCGATTTTGTATAGCTGATGATTTGTATAACTGATGATTGTTCGGCCCAAATTACTATTTTTAGTTAAATGTTTTTCTCAGTACCTTCACTAGCATTTATTCTTAAACTAATACAGCAGGATGCGCCTAATCGCCCACCGTCCGCTCTGCGGCCCCAGGGGTCGATTCAGAATCCCCAAGCAAGCGGTCGCGTTTAGTACCTAGCAATATGCCTTACGATATCCGTCAACTACCTGTTTCGGAATTTAAATTCGTGTTTGACGACTCTCAAAGCATACGCGAGTCGTGTTATTTAAAAAAGTAACTAGAACTGCAACCAGCGGGGCTTCTAAGCGCGGACTTTTTTTTTTCTTGGCGAGGCTCAGGCCAACAGGCCTGCTCTTCCGCCTCACCATGCAAATTCTGCTACGCTCCTTTCACCGTCTGGCAGAGAAAAGAGATACCCCTCGGGCAACGAAACAGGCGATTTCTACTTCGTTCAGAGACGTATCTAGGCTTGAGATTCTTTTACATGCAGTGAATCTACAACATGGGAAAGCCGGATTTACTTCCCCACCGAATGACATTTTTTTCACGACTTCAACCGTGTTAGAACCCGAGAACTTAGGTATGACAGTCCGATACGCTAACCGTTACATCACCGTAGCCCATTCACAAGGCCCGGCGCGGCGTGGTGCGGCGTGGTGCGGCGCCGAGCGGCCTGGCGTCCGCGTCGCGACGCGGCGGCGGTGGTGGCGGCGCCATGGTGCCGCCGGCGCCGGCGGCGCCACGGGACACAGGCCGCGGCGCTGTTCCGCGCGCGGGCATTCCGATTCTATCGCGACCACCGCTCCGCGTCGCGGCGCACAGTGCGCCGGACACCGCCACCGCCGCCGACGCCGCCGACGCGCCGGCGACAGGCCGCCCCGGCCGTTCGGCCGCGGCTTGGAAGAGGGCTCGCTATGGGGGCGCACGCGCTGCGTATTCCAGTTCCTTGGCTGCCTTGCAATTAATAACTGGATCCACTTTCATATTCTGAAGGCAATATATTTACGAAATTGACTTCTGAATTGTAAAAACTTATTAGAATACGACCCTTCTAATAATTCATGTCCTACTAATTTCCAATACGTGCAGAAATCAAAAGAAGAGTACGCAGCTTCCGGTCTTTTAAGATCTGTCTATGGTTTCGTTCGACGCTCAGGAAGTCAAAAACCAAGGAACTCAAAAACAATACAAAAATCGATTTTAACTGACAATGCAAATATTTGACTGTTATTCCGCGTTTATTGTTATGCGTACCAACTCAATAATTCTCAAATGCGTCACTACCTAGGACACAGATGACGGTATGCGAGAGCAAGGCTCCACGGATGAGGCCGCCGAATTAAATATTTGCTATTCACGTATTGTTATGCAACAGCAACGTTTTGGATATTCATTGTAGATAAAGAACTGTCATATATATACTACACAATGATATCGCAGAATTCGTGAAAAAATGTTTTTGTTAAAATACTTCATTTACTACAGTGTTATGTGACAGCATTTTGTCGTTTTTGAGCAGTGAAAGTACTACTTTGTATTTTTTTCAACAGCATTTTTGCTACTGTCTGCCATTATGTGTATCTATTATGTGTATCTAAACAATGCAACGTTATAATAATCAACGGCTATCTACGTATTAACCGCTAACAATATCTGCCATATTTCGCAAGATAGTCAAATATAAACGAAAATTAGAGAGGATTGGAAATTTTTAAATGAATACATTGAACGTTCTATTCAAATACGACAACACTAACACCAGTTTTCAAATATTCGCCACCGCCCAACAGGACCAAACAGAACACACCTATCACAGTAAGGATTTAGGGATCTGCTAAGCACAAAGACTGTGTAAAAAAACTTTCTAAAACTGTCCAATTGAAAATGAACGTAAATATTATTAAAAGAAATCTTTATTTTCGAAAAGAAATCATAGTTCTCATTTAATTGTGCATTCGGCAACAGATCAATATCAATGGAAATTTCTAGTAGATGCACATGTCGATCAAACAGTAGAGGAGTTCGGATCCAATGAAAAAATGGAATCATGTTTAGCTTTGGAAACTCGTTCCTGAGGTTCCCTATCCTTTCTCCTGCTTTGCAGACCGAAAGAAAAGGTGACGTTCTAAAACGTAAATGTATGACTTCAGTAGGAAAAAGAAATGCGAAAACCCCGAAAAGTCCCCGATCCGGCTAGCACCTCGGTGACCACTTGCTCCTCCCTGCGCATTTAAAGCAAGCAGCTCCGTGGCGCCCTCGCCGCCCCAGCTGCTTCGCCCCGTCGCGCCCTCAGGAAAATAAATCTGTCACACTCACCACTACTATCCAACCGAAAAGAAACACAATAAATAATATTCACTTCCACTATAAAATGTTTAAACTCTAATCCACAAAGGTTCTCTGAAGCAGTGAACTACAGACACGCACCGCCCCTGCTTTGAGACGAAACATTCAAACTACACAAAGAATGTAACAACCCTTTGCAATCTCTCTGGGTGCCGATGTTGTTCAATAGGAAGACTTCCTTTCTTCTGTGTAGCGAGCTCGTGTTTTTGTTTGATTGCTTGAAAGCACTGTCGCCACGCACAGCCGCATCCGAGTCGCAGCTACTGTCAAAATCGCCATACACTCGAACCATCATTTTACGAAATATATTTCTTAAATTCAAAAATTGCTTTCCACAAATGTGTGCCTCTTTATTTTACGTTGGACAATGCGTCAGCGCCGCCCCGAAAGCAATTAACATTTTTTGGGGGGTCGGGATATCGATAATTAAGTGAAGTAGTTCATATCTAAGTGGTCTGTCGGATTTTTAAAACTTTGGATTATGTTTTAGAGGATGTCTCACTTGGGTGGAAAGTGCGAGAGCGACATCATTAAAGCAAGCAAAAAAAAAAAAAAAAAGCGTATTGTAACCGAAATGACATTTCAACATGTAAATTCCATAAATTGAAGTCGCTGGGATTGTCATGATGTTGGACATTTTAGCTTAAGAGTGATGTACACATTCAGAGACCTCTCCATCGAAGAACACGTAATCGAGTTTTGCCACCGAAGTTAATTGGGTATTTGAAGTTCCGTACTTCTCAGTTCAAAATTTTTAAAAAATGTTAAAAGATTTGATCTATGAATTATACTTTGCAAACCCACATGCCAAAAAATTCTCCTTTAATTAACTAATACAATTAATTCACAAAATGATATAACCTTGCTCTTAATATGAATACATTTACTTCGGAGGGTGGAGCAATTAATTTGCATCTGCTTATGATTGACGATTATTTAAGTCCGTTATTTTGTGATATCGGCCATCTGGCGTTCAATACTTCTTACAAATTCATGAACACTAGATATACATTTTCTTACGATATGAATACGCCGCGTGTAGTAACAACTCATTTCTATCATTGTTAACGGACGGCGAACGTTCATTTCTTAACGGGCACCGGTCTATAAGAGTGGCATTTCTTTCTTCTCTTTGCGTTATATCGATAACACAGTCCAGTACTACGAATACAACTTGACGTTTAAACTGTTTTACCGAATGTTCTATATTATGCGTTTCAAGCTCCTTAGCTAATTTAAGGCAATGGAGACGCAATGTATTGGGAAAAAAGCATATGGCAATGGAGGTAAGAAACCCGCCATATGGTAGAAAGCAAGATGATGAAAATTATTACGGCCCTTATGTCATTGATTCATTTCGAAGGTTTACATTCACTTTCAACATTCAATTTCACAGATGTAAGGCAGAGCCAGACGTAAGAGAGCCTCGAATGTAATATTTCCCGTTTTATAAAAGAATGTAATATATCTTTTTTTTTCACCGATCCCTTTGATATACCATAGTTTCATGAAAAATGCAATTAATCTTAAACGGATTTATGGTTGTCTTTCGTAACATTATTCAAAGTTCTCCAGAATTGTGTAGCTGAGAAGCGCCAATTTATCACACGCATTCAATGCATTCATCATTTCGCAATAATCTGCCAAACAGTTTCGCATTTTACCACGACAGGTTGCACCATCACATTTCCGTTTTTATGAACTTCAAATGTCAACTGTAGGATAGCAGTGATGCGCGAGCTTTCCCCTTCCCAACGCCGAGACTCAAATCCCGGTTATCTTTAGGAACTTGCATACGAATGTCGTTTTCTCAACGTTCTGTCGTTGTCGTCTCATTTACCAGATACCCCATATCCACACTCATTGCGCAGCATCAACATCATCAAGCATCAGCAATCAACAACGCTCTCCTACAAGTCAGCGAACAGTTTTGACAAACAGCTAATGCAAATGGATAAATGGAAGATGTAGAAAGCGGAGGATATCGTGCGGTGAATCGAGGAGCTGGAAGCGTTAGGGGGGTTAAATTAGCTTAGCAAAATAATCATTAATTATATACGGCTCCTGTAACTCACTTCGTTCGCACATTTCCACGCCCACGCCGAAACTTAGGCCGTAGGCTGGCTGATTGATTGATTGTTCAGCGTTTCACGGCGCGTCAACGGGTATGGTCAGTAGTCCCCTAAGGTTAGTGCATGTTTAATCGCGGTAGGTGGCGGAGATCTCCCGCTGGATAGCGAAATTCGGGGCCGACATACGTCGACTTGCGAGGATTTTCCCCAACCAGGTATCTCCCACCAGCGTGGTACCGCCACGAACTTAAAGTTCCCGGCAAGTGAGGTAGTGAACTGCATGTGAGTGTAGGAATGTGGAAGCAACGGGGCGAAGATAGGACACGGAAGAGGAAGAAAAGATGGCGCGCGGTCGGAGAAACAACGGAAAACTACCGGTCAGAGCAACCGGCCGCCAGAATTCTTCATGTAGCAGCTGAATTCGACCTAGCTATGTAGCTAGTGTCGAAAACCATGACACTATCGGGTTCGAACCCCTGGACCTCCCGGTCGGACGAACTGCAGTGACATCAGTTGATGCCTGAGCCACCCTTGCCGGCCGGAAGCCTTCACGATTGACACAACACATCCACCGCACTAAACACGAAACTAAAGACACGGCTTATATTGATTCTCTTCCCTCGCGTAAAGACTACTAAATGATCTCTACTTAAATACGCGTATTCCATACGTGTTCCGTTTATGCGCATTTTACAGCGGTTTGTCAAACGCACGAAAGAAGCAAAAAGAAGAAGAAAACCCAACTTGCTGCTGGCCGCGTCCGCGAGTCACCGCAACGCCTCATCGACAGCCGAGGCTGCGAGCACCAAGGCCGCACCAAGGCTGCATGGCGGGCGCTGAGAAAAAACAGCCGCGCTCGTAGGTAATGCGTCAAAATGAAAAGACCACAAGTGAGCAAGATAAGATATTCATTGACCAAGACACATAAACGCTCCTTTCCAACTGACAGGCATAAAACGAACGTACTCAGTCAATCAAACGGTAGGTGTAATGGGGAAAACAGAATATGAGATGCAAAACACATTTTATGACACTTAATACTCTAACTTTATTTCCTCTCAAGTGTAGTGTAGAACGCTTTAAATACCACGTTTTAATTTTTCTCTCTGGGGCGTAGACTAAGTACAGTAGAAGGGAAAGTACAGATTGGAATTATTAGAGCATTTGCAGAACATATTAGTGGTGGTGATGTGGAAGCAAGTGACTCTACCCTGCTTTCTCCTAGTGTAGCCCCGCACATTTCCAGTTCGCCAAGCCCTCCCCACCAGCGTATCGCTTAAGAAATTGCGAAATGTAACTCCCATTACTTATGAAATTGAAATTTTGACATTAGATGGATTGTTTAAGAATACACCTTCTCACAAAATGTCATATTCCAAAAACAACATTTTCCTGATTAATTTTATAAAAACAAATGTATATTAGTAATACTCAGGCAAAATGTATGTCGTAGAATTTAAAACGATCAAATTCTATTCACTGAAATAATTAAGTATGAAAACAATAAAATAAAATACATTCCTGACTGTATCGTAGGCTGACGTAACGTCTTTAAATACAGCAGCAGTCTTTAGGCATTTTTGAAAGTCAGCCTCTATATATGAAGTTAGAATGAGCACCTGATCGATACAGCTTCTTCCAGGCCTAAATACTGCAACAGGGATTTCTTGCATTAATTTGTTGCTGATTCTATTACGGATCAGTCCTTCTAAAAGTTTATAACTTGCACTCAGAATCGTTCTGCAACTTTCCACACTGTCGTTTAGTTTCCCTGGTTTTAGGATAGCTATGACTACTGCATTCCTAAAATCTGTTGGAATCCTTCCGCTCTGTAAAATATCTGAAAAAAACTGTCACCCATTCTTTAGCATGAGGGTCACAATTTAATACAAATTCTGGGTGCATTCCATCAAACTCTGAATCTTTCCCTGCCTTCACGTCCTGAAGGACAGTTGTGATTTCATCAACATTAAAACTCGTATTCTGACTCTTTGGTACAGTTTTTACTTACTGACTTCAATTCTTTCTTTACTGCTTTCGTATGTTTTCGGATGACTGTCGAGACCTCTGATTTCTTTCGGAGAATTGCTTGGCTGGCGCCAAGTTTTCTTAGGAAGCTCCAAATTTTCCGACTGGATTTTGTGACGTCTCTGTTCTCTTCTGTGTTCATCCATCAATCAAGTAAATTACTGGAACCTTCCGGGATCGAACCCATCCCAATCATCAATTCGCTCGAAACGTAAGACGTTGCCCTGACGTTCGCAATACACATGATGCCCTTAACATCTGGAATACATCTAAATGAAACACTAACATTGCCACTAACGTAACTTGCAAAACTTTACTCGCGCTTTCTTGTAACACTTTCTCCATTCCACATGCAAATGAAATTGTGTTACGCCGTAGTAGAGATATTACCTCGAATATAGTATCTATGGCCAAAGCATACAAACATTGAACCATTTTGACCGGCAAAACTTTGACTACGAATTTAAACGCCAATTTTATCGCAAAAACAGGAATGAGCGAGAGAAAACTCGGAAAAGAACGTACAGACTGTGTTATGAAGTTGCATGACTCCTGCCTCAGTAAATTTGGAAAAGACCGGAATTTCCATTTCGGGAAATCGCATCATGAATAAGTCATCGCCCAAATGGCATAACGCAAGATTCAATTTAAAAAAATTCAAAACGAGGAAGACTCCCTCACATCACGAAGCAAGCGCAGCTTATGCAACAGGATTAGAACATTCCGCCCCACCCAACTTCCATATTCGGATATTCACAGCGCGTAGAGCAGCGAACAAGCGGATGAAAAACATTCTTAATTTCTCGCGGTCCGTATCCGCGTATTTTTTCGCCCGAACCCGGACCAGACATATGCGCCATAATGGATGTTTTCACTAAACCGCGAGAGGGGAAGGGGGAGGGGGAGGGGGGGGGCGAGAACGTCCGCGGCAGCTTCCCTCGTCGCCCGCCGCTGTCACAAAGGCGCGCGAGCCGGCAAAGAGGGCGGGGCATCGCTACCCGATGAATAAAACAGCGGCCGCTGATAGCCCCCGACGCGCCGGCTCGCGACGACTTTGTTGCTCGCTCGCGCAGCGAACAAGTGCTCCCGCCTTCGCGGATCCCAAGAAAAATAACCCGACCTAGGAACAGTGCATCGGCAATTCAAGGGAAACACGATTATTTTCATAATGCCCCTTCTGTGTACGTTGGCGAATGGAGTTTATCGCCATAAGAATTACTTCATTCTACCCCTTTTTCCCTCTTTGGGGACAATGTTGTAGGATGAATAATGTGTTCCTTGAGAAAGTAGTACAAAGTTTCATTCGGACAATTGTAACGGCGTAATTAAGCACAAAAATAGGTGTCCGTTTGCAGTTATCCAAACAATTGTTTTAAAACTATTTTTATTTGAGGAAGTTTGGAGCAATGTTGGCTTTATCGTGAAAAAATGTCGGTTTTGTGAACACTAGATTTTTTTGTTGCCTACGGACGCGCGTATCCAATTGTCTACAATGCTCCGAGAGTGTTTAAAAGTGGACTAGGACACTGCCACCGCTGCGCCGGGCTTACTGCTGCCCACGGCTTTACTCAACGCAGCGCGGCAACGCCTGTATCCGTGCACCGCAGTGTTCGGAAAGAGTACCCGAACGTTCGGACTGCGGGAAGCGTACCCGAAAGTAGCAAGGAAGAAGGAAGGAACATGTTCGACGGATAAACAAAATGCACCAATGTTTCTCAAATGACAAATATACGTTTTATAAAAATATTTTAAGAGTTTCCTGTACACTAAAATGCTCCTTGAAAGGAGAGAACAGGATGGCCACTTATTTACCTGACTTTTCCCAGCTTTTAGGTATATTTTTTAAAACCTTTTTCGTTATAAGTTTAGTAATTTCAAACTACTTAAAGAAAATATTTAAGCTTCCCTGATGCTAATTGGTCAGCTCTCTTATTTCACAGACAAAATACAAATTAACAATATTTTCTCACCAAAAGCAATCTGAGCAAAAAAGGTCGTTGTTGTAATGCTGTACTAGTGTTTTTAAGGAATGACATTTAGTTTTATAACCTTCTCTCAATTTTCCTCAACTTCTGACCATTTTACAAATTTTCAGATTTTTCCCCTATTTGTCAAGAGCAAAGAAATTCCTTGACTTTTTTCGGTTTTCTAGAAAGCGCCCACCTTGGATAATTAATGAATAATTGAACAAAATATTTATCTCAGCTGAACCGGTAAATTTTCGGCATACGGTAGTACATCGAAACACATGTTTCATACAATAAAATTTTATTGTTAGCAAAAAAATGCATGCAGTCAATGATACATCGTCACCGCTCCACGCCATGGCAACGATAACGGACTCTGCAACGCAGCTCCATATTTCACGCTCCCTGCTCAACAAGTGGCCCTATGTCCGGTCTCTTGAGCACAACTGGGATCGGCATCGATCCAAATTACTTATTCACTTGTTGAATGTCCACATCAACCACGAAACATGGATGTGTAACTCCGAGAATCCAGTAGTTACAATTTGTCGAAGTCGGGGTGAGGGGAGGAATAGAGGTTCCTATTCTCGGTGAAAAAATACACCTGATATTCCTACAAATAATCGACACCCAAGAATTGTTTATGAAATACCATTTTTCAGCACACGCCACCGTACGTGAAGAAATGATTACGTGAATCAGGCACTTCAGTTTTGAATTGACGTTTTCTTGTGTAATACAATAGTACATTATGAAACGATGATGTAATGATGGGTATTAATACACGAATGTGATATTACGATACGAGCGAGTATTGTAAACTTCACAAGGGTACATTAATACCCATTACATCGAGTTTCATATAGTACTTTGTGTACGACTTATGGTAACTTGCATAAGTTAAACTTTTACATTGAGTAGTTTCGTGACAAGCAACGTTGACATGCAAGGCCACATAGCGGACAGACCTAACCCTACTCTCGTAGGTGACTTTGGTTACCAGTCCACCTGCGAGGGAGTACCGCGCTAGTCAAATAGGATCAAAGTAAAATTACGATCCAATTTATTTTAAATGATATTCCACGGAAAAAATTAATTAAAAAAAATTAAATCTGTCCAAAATAATATAATATTAAATGCTATTTTAATGTACAAAATCGAATGAAACATTTACTAGATAGATTCTTAATAATTAATTATTAACACTTGGTTTGTAAACATCTCTGTGATTGGTCAAGAACCTGTATCATAATGAATTCTGTCTCGTAATGAGTATCATTATGCAACTCCATTGCAGCCACCAAATGTCAGAATTATACAATAGGAGTACAATAATGTGCTTTCCGATACTATGTCATAACCATTCCGTTAAAAAACATTGAATACGAAACACTGAATTTTGGCAAGGAGTTAAAAGTGGCAATGCTTTACTGGGTCATGTAAACAACAGAATACCGGTTTTTAGAACTTCAGCTATTTGAAAGAATTTGTCATTTAATATTTTTGTATTTAAGTTTGATTACATTTTAAAATCAATATTCTTTTTAACGCGAATATCAAGATTCAACATTCAATAAACCCTGCAACTAACGCGGTCTATCTCTCAGATGACTGAAATTTGCTTCCGTTGATCACGCGTCATAAAAAATTCATATCATATCTCAGATCATAATCCTTCTCAGTTTCTCTTTGTTGTAGTTCTCAAATACCATGGCTTCATGTTTATGACAGTAGACTCTATGCTGTAATCAGAATGGTTTCAACCAAACCGTGCGCAGCGCAGCATACCGCAGACTAGAGCATGTAGCACACTTTACAATAGGTAAAGCTTTCTAACGTTCCTAGCTTTTATTGTATATAAATAATGTAGTTTATTAAAGTTTTAAAATTTCGATATCAGAAAGTATGTTTAATATGTGTTTGGTCCTGAAACACCCAGCAGTCTATTTGTGAAGCAAGATCAGCCAAAATAAAGATCGTGCATCTGAGAGATCACCACGTGTACGAGAACAATTTTTACTAGTGCGAGTGCCCCAGGATTAAACAACTGAATCCACTGAAGTTTGACATCGTTCTGTATTGAAACATATTTCTTTGTAATACGTGTCGGAATTTTAACCTTCTAATTTTTCACAGGTCAGAGTACTCTCTCGTAATGCACTAGGTATCGCTCTCAAGGTGCAGCCTTTTCATGGTTTGCGTGGCAGAATTAACCGCGAACTAAGCACACTTTGCACGAGTTCGGTTAGCGGCAGTATGAAGGAGACGAGGTGGCCCCTGCCTGCGGTCGAAGTCCATGTACCTCCAGCCCGCAACACGCGCGTGTATAACGGATTGCATTCACCCCGTCATTGCAGGGGCACTGACGTGGTCTTCGCACAAGGCCATCGGCCAAATTAGAAGAGCCCGTTCACGTAACTGCAAATGCACTCCAGGTTTAGGTTTACGAAGGAATACTCAATAATTTAAAATGCCTGCGTTCTTTCTTAAATACCGCATAAAATTAAAACAAATATATTTGAAAATTTGCTCACCTACACAAAAAACACAAAATGACATGATATAAATAAAGAGTAAAAACAAAGCACGTTTATTCGAAATCAAAAACCGAACTTTTTCTTCTGATTGATTTGATTTTTTATTTAAATACGTTTTTAGTAATAATTTCCCATGTATAATTTACTATTTTGTATGACTGTTGACTACTTTCTAAATTATGTATTTTATTAACTGCAGTTATAAATTAAAATAAACGTACGGATATTATGTTTTTGAGAGTCATTAATGAAGTTAAAAAAATAAGACCGTTTCCTAAGGGCCTATAGACAAAATTATGGTTTTGAAGAAAAACGCAATTGAACTTTCAAAGCAATTTCAGGCGCATCCGGAAAGTAGGTTCCCCTAGATCGTCAACAAAAAGCAATTCAAGTTCAAGGAAAAACTTTTGTACGAAATGCAGGACATGTTACACTACTTTTTTTCACAAAATCATCAGAATTGCGACATTTGTCATACCGTGAGATCAACATTCTTATCCCTTTGACCTAGAAGGCCGGGATATGAACCAGTGTTTGACAACTACCTGCAAATTGCCTTATGCGTAAATTTGACCGGACAGAGATTTTTTGAGATTTAAGAAAAAAGGGAAATCTCTGGCGAGGGGAGATCCGAGCTACAGAGTGGACATAAACCTATCAAAGCAAATCTCCTGCAACAGGTCCGTTGAGAAGTGTTTGATGGCAACAATTACAAAGCAAAATACTCGTTCTTACCGTAAAAAAATCGCGCAGTTTTGTCATAAGAATCGTTCACAGGTTTTACAATTGATCATGGTGTTTGAATATCTTGGTAACGCTGGATCTTGGGACAGTGATCACAAGTTCACGTTACATCTGTAAATTCGAATCCCCCGTTTGTCATTATATGATATTTCTGCCAGGTAGTAAAGGGACCTTCTTACAGCTCATTGCAACACATCCCCAGAATTCAATTCATGATCTCCAACAATGTGAGAAAAAACAATTGTGTAAGAAGATACCTTGGATACTGCGAAAGAGAGAGAGATGATGGGGTGTATGCTGCATGTTGGGGTGTGTAACGTCCATTCATTCAGTCATTCCTAGCAAGGGGGGCCGGCGCTTGTATTGGCCTTAGGCTCAGTTGAAGTTGGAAACGGCCACTCAGACCCTGAGTTTCGCGGCGTCACCCACGTCGTTAGCACCAAGATGGGTGCGACGAGCGGGCAGTGCTAAGCTCCGTGTCCCTCCGAGTCACACACGAGCGGCGGGGGTGGATTGGGGCGTGGTAACAAACCACATAGGGAAGTTTTAGGGGTTAATTGAAATCTCTCGTTCGTGCGTGTTGCGTGGGAAGTGACATGAGTCGAGGGCCCCGAGCTATCCGGGCCTTAGACCGTGTGGTGCCAAGTTGGACTCTTGGCTTCACCGTCGCAGAAGAAAGGAAGGAAGACTGAAACGCAAGAAATGGGAACAAAATGGCACATGAAGACTTTTTAGACACCGCAGCAGCGAGATATGAGAAGTGGGAATCGCAAAAACTACAGGCCGGCGAAAGCATCCTAAAACTAAAAGATCACTTAAGCAAATCTCTTGGGAAAGGTATCGTAAGCCGATATTATACCCTTAATTAGGAGAACGTTCCCATTAATAAAATAATGTAAAATTGTGGTACAATTTTGATTATCTACCAGTTTCAATTTATTTAATAAAATATAATATCCAGTTAGCCTAAATGAGACAAATGATCAAAAAATTATTTAAATTGCGTTAGTGATTAATTTTAATTTATATTTATATTCATATTTATATTTGTATTATATTATATTTACATTCAATTGTTACGTTTTGAACTAATGAACTATGTATAGATTCTTATTAATTAAATATTAAGCCATTTTATTAGCCACTTACATCATATGGCAACCACTCAATGGCTGTGATCATTGGAAATATTTCTTTTTTAATGTTCCAGTTTGAGTTGAAAAAAAGTTTGATTTCAATAATTCGTTTTAAAAACCATTTGATTTAAATTATGAACACATCGATTTAAATTATTGCACAGTTAATCTCTAAAACAAGAAAAGAAATTCGAGATCTGCGTCCCATCTTCCTTTATCTCACGCGTTATCGGGTGCACAACTACGCATACAGTTCGCCCCCGAGTCAATGGCATTACCCGTTCCTCGAGCCACGTAAAAGTCTTCATTCCTTTGGGAGCGCTGCCATTAGCCTAATCAAGTACTTCGGCCTCCTCTGGGTCACTGCCCCGACAGCAATTCGCATCTGGTCCCCACAGTATATGCGCTAATGGCTGGTTATGATGCGCCACCCGCAACGCGATTTCTCAGGTCGCTACCAAGGATGGGCCATTATTAAATAATAATGGATTAATTTGTTAATGAATTAAATGTTTAGTACCTTTTTAAGCGTGTAGTAGTTTTTTAGAAGCACGACACGATTTAATTTATGTTTAATCTTTATTTAAATAATATAAATTCCACATACACACTCACGAGACAAACTACTGTAACTCAGTTTAAAATGAAAATGGACGAAACATTTCTAGAAACAGTAACACTAATAATTGTAATCTAACGATATACTTGGTGGAGTTTGATTATAGGAAAATCCCTCAATTCTCTCTTTCTTATTTCATACTGAATATAATACCTTCACTAAAATATTAAAACATATATAGTGCCTTATAATTTTATTAGTTTTACTAACATTAATTTAATCGCATATGTTTGTGTCTTATGTTTGGCAGTTCGAGAGAGACGAACAAACGAGGCATTCCGTTGCTAAAGTTCAAACCTAGATATGTACTTTTAGATTTTGATAATCTTGAAAATTGATATGTGAACTGAAATAATCGAGCTAAAAATCGGAACAAGTAATCGATGTGTACAACAGGTGTAAAAATTATCCATTTCAATTTTTCGATTAATCCTGTAAAATAATTGACTGTAGTACTAATCGCGAGTAAATCGCCCATTCCCAGTCTCTACCGTTTACACATTCGCACCTTTTGAACATTTGTAAAATACGACTGTCACAACTCATTTTTGTTTCAGGAAAATAGAAATAAATCGAAAATAACAAATGTATTCTTTCTCAATAACCGTAATACCGGGGTGAGTAATTGGAAATGTTCGTTCTCTGTGATAGAAGAGATTACAACAGTCTTTCAATATTTCAGATACGTTTTGACAACATAAATGAAGATCATTTGCTTTAGACGTCGCTTCAAATGCGCTGGAAGCATGTTAATACTTGTTGTGATATGGTTTTTTCATTGGCCCGCGAGACCCAGCGCCTCTCACAGCCATTTCATCTCTACAAAATATCACCGTACTGCAGGTTATTTTTGCCTTGCGTTGCGCGGGTGAACTGCTACGACGTGTTTGTTGCAAAGTTTCAAATACATGATAACTATTTGTTGTTAGTGACGCTAAACAGAACACTTCTTGAAAGGTTATTTTCTAAGGAAAGAGATTGAAAACGTAAATAACGAAACGAAAAATCAAATAAAAGTGGGCAGTAAGAAATCCCTTAAGCCACAATTCGGATGAATTTTTTTCAATACTAACATCGTGGCTGTTCCAACAATGAAGAAAATATGTGTTACAAAAGTAAATTAATTCTCGACATTTTTTTAAAATAATAGCTCAAGGAAAGTTCTAACAGTGTGAATGTACATTAATAACAATATAATAAATTAATTAGAAAAACTACAAAGTCCATACCGCTACACCTCAAGAGTTGGCATGGCAGAGTTATTTACGTTTGAGAAGTATTCGGAATCGTATGTCAGGAACATTAAACAATTAAGGACCATTTTATCTCCGTGTGGGACACCTCAGTGTTGCAGATATTAATGATTACCTTGTACCATACCATATTAAAATATCACAATATAGCAACGTTGTAGTGATTTAGAACCACAGTTATTGGTAATGCAAGATGTGTTACAGCTTTCTGAAAAAAAAGCATATACCTATTATATTTACTCAATGAAAGCAACAATCTAGCAAATGCCTAAAAAGCAACCACGACAAAACTCAGTCGCATGCATCTTCTTGCGTCATGTAAATATAACAAAAACTCATTTACCCAGTCCCCGCACTGCATCGCATACACGTATACATACGAGTAGTATCGATTCCCAAATTGTGTCATCAATATTTTCTGCGAGCGGACGAGAATGGAAAAGCAATTACGAACCGGCTGGCGAGCGGTGAGCGGGACGTCCCCGCGAACGCCGAAGACGCGTCATGCGGCGATTCATAACTCAACAACGGCAGTGCCGCGCCACCCCGCGCCGCCCCGCGCCGCCCCGCGCCGCCCCGCGCCGCCCCGCGCCGCCCCGCGCCGCCCCGCGCCGCCCAGCCTCACCGCGCGAGTGAATGAACGAACATTTTTTTCGCGTCGCGTGTCGCCGCGCCGGCCGATTCAGTTATTTCGGAGCTTGCGAACCGCGCGGGCAGAGAGGCGTGGACAGCGGGAGAAGGGAGGGGAACGAGGAGGAGGAAGTGGCGGACGCAAACGCGAGTCGCCATCCGGGAAATGGCCCTGCTGCACGCGGCCGCCAACGCCGGCCGGCCGGCCGGCCCGCCCGCGTGGCGCCAGCAGGCCGTGAGGGCGGGCGTGGGGCGGGGGTTGGCGGGGCTGGGCGGGGCTGGGCGGGGCGGGGCGGGGCGGGCGTGGGGCGGGGATGGACTGGGCAGGCGTGGGGCGAGGCTGGGCGGGCATGAGGCGTGGTGGTGCGGGGAGCGTGAAGGGGCGGGGCGGGGCAGGCGGGGAGGACCTGGTCGGGCGTGGGGTGGAGCGGGATGAGATGGGGTGGGGCGATCCGGAAATGAGCGAAACACGCGGCTGCAACGCTCACACCAACGGTCTCGCTGGGCCTCGCGCCAAAACGTCGCCGGAGCCGTCACGTGATTTTCAGTTCAAGAGCTGGGATTTATATGCAACATCAAGTACAAACATGTGCACATAAATATGTACATAAATCTTTTATAGTATACCTAATACGCCTAGGGATTTTGTTGGTCGATCTGTAGTGGCCGATCACATTCTTTAAAATACCAAAATATTTGGTACGTACTATGTCTTCCAAATTATGAAGTTATCCCAATCCGAAATGTATTTTTCTGAACCGAGACTCAAACTCAGTCTCTCGAGTTAATTCGATATGGTTTTACCTCTACACCGTGCACTCCCTCTGACATTCTCTCTTGGGCAGAGCTTAAGATTCTAATTGTCTCTCCCAATATTTCCAAGTAATTTCCGAAAATTAAGAGTCCAACGTAAATGAGAATTGCGTCATTTTTTAAGCGTCCTTTGTTTTATCCTTGGAAAAAAGTTATAAGAAACAATTTGAAGCATTTTTTACAAAATGCTTTCTTTTAGTTGCATTAATTCCAAGCACAAATTACGCGAAATATACCCGTTCTTTTAACAAAAATGTGCATGACCTTTCTTAATGAACTGATTTTTTAGAACTGATTTTAAAGTAAAAATATCCATCTTCAAATTAACTACAAAGCAAATTACAAAAATATCCATCTATTCGTAGTTTTGTAATGTTAATGTTTTGCAATTTTCGAAAATACAGGGTTCTTATTGCCGGGCTGTGGAATTGAGAGAGGCACACACTTTTCTACCATCTTCACACTCCCCTGAGTTCAGTTACCAGTCCTCCTCTTAATATACATCAATTCAAAATGCTACTAAATCTAACATTAGCAATTAGTGGATAAAATAATCTCCCAAGAAGACGTAAGAGCAGACACATTTCCTCCTTCCTTCAAAATTATACTGGAATCACTTTACAACGGAAACGACAGTTTCTCCATTTGCTTTTCGTGCATTTCAACAATAATTTTCTAATTCGTCGACGGATTTCAAACGCACAACGCGAGTGATAACATTTGGCGCATATAACCCCTGGCGCATATCAATTTCCCCGGAGCGAACTCGAATGAAAGCGACAGTCACGGATATTTCGTCTCGATTCCCTCGCACACGCTTTCCGCAATACGCCACGAATATTCGTTTAATGTGCTATGTAAAGGTTAGGTACACAATAAAGACTATAAATACACAGAGGCGAAGTGAATTGTGTATATTTCGCTCATTGAAAACATGCATCACAAACGATTGACCTGGAAATGATTTCAAAACGTCACCTCGTTTTTCACTTCCCGAGTATTCGCAATCGTTAAAATTTACTATTCTTCCTTTCGAGTTGTAAGGTCGATTCTCAGTCACCTACGTCAACAGTTGGCTGGAACGAGTTAGAAAAACCAAACAGCGAAAAATCATTTCCACACGTGCCCAGTCCCAAACGCCAAGAAGATTAAGGCGAGAGTGCGTTGTGGTGAGTTCTTCGCCCGGTCGTCCGCCTTCCGAAGTTCAAAACGCGGCAGGTGGCTGCGCGGGCCGTGGGCGGCGGGCGGGGGGCGGCAGCCGCTGCCTTCTGATGATAGATGAAGGGCTAACGCGGCCCGGCGCGGCGCGGCGCGGCGCGGCGCGGCGCGCGTAGGCGGGCGGGGGCATCTAGTAATTTGGGCACCGCAGGGGTGGGGGTGGGGCGACTGATAGAGCCACTGCCTCAAGCGAGCTGCTGTAGCGAGGCGCCGCCGCGCCCGACGGCGACCGTGAGCGGCGGGACATCGGACAGGAGTTGAGGGTGAGGGCGAGGGCGAGGGCGAGGGCGAGGGCGAGGGCGAGGGCGAGGGCGAGGCACGGGGTCGGGAGGCGAAGGACAAGGGCTAGAAGACCAGAGACAGGGGCCAGGCGACGAGGGGCAGAGGACGGAGCAGGAGGCGAGGGTTAGGGGGCGAAGGGAGAGTGCCAGGGAGTGAAAGGCGTGGGGCGGTTTTGCGGGGAGGGCTGGGCCAGGCTGCGGCGCGGCGCGGCGCACAACGCGGTGGGGTGCAGCTATTTACTCGTAAATGCAGTCACCAGCGGGCGCGCCGCAGCGGAAGGCTGGCAGGAAGGAAGCCCGAAGGCAGACTGGGCTAGCCGCCCAAATAATCAAAGGGCTCGCATGTCGCTTCGCTAGCCATTACGAGCTCCTCCACCACTGGTCGCCAAATGCAAATACACTCGTGACTATTTGGTCGCATCACTACATAACAGACTGAAATGGCTCAGGGAAACTACTTACCACAGCAGTACCTCTGACCGGGAGGTCCTGAAAAATAGTCTAGAAAAGAATTCTAGCGACCGGTTGCTCTGATTGATAGTTTTTCGTGGTTTCTCCGTTCAATTCCACGCGATTTTCAGAGAGGTTCCTTAGCAAACGCAGCACGCATTGAGCGCAATCTTTTCTTCCTCATCGTTGTCTTATTCTCTCCTCTTACTTACACATCGAATTACATACATTACACGTCCACACATGTCAGAAACTTACCGACATGTAGAGCGGCGCCGGATCCCACATTCTAGTGGGGAGAAGCATCACCGTCTCTGGTGATAGAATATTCACAACACTCACTGGACTACTGACCGCGCCCAGAACTTTGCCACTGTAATATTAGGTGGTAATATGAGTTTAGTTTGCGTAATACCACAGTTATTATGAGGACAATCTTAATTCAATCTAGGAACTACTTTGCTAAATTAAAAAAGAATATTTTTTATCAATTCCAAAATCATTTTTAGAAAAACATACAAAATGGGGGTAAATGACGTCAAGCAGAGAATAAAAATTGATGGATTAAAAATCGCAAGCAAAAACAAAATCTTCTCAACACCTCAATAATGTGTCTTTAGATGAAATCCACAAATTTGGAGGGTTTACGCACCGTGTCGTCCCATCCGAAGAAAGTCTATCCCAATAAAAATGAGACGTGTTCCCCATTACGGAACTTCACCGCACTTCCTCCTATCAAAGCTTAAATCTTATTACGATAGCATCGGTGAATAAATCTAAACCGGCTTCATTAGAGCAGTCTGATTTTAAACAGACATCCTTTCATTTTGAATTCTTGAAGGATTTTAAAAATACAATGGTAATGTGAACGCTATACAAGCCACTCTCCTTCTCCATTGGTGCGATATTGAAATTCAATATCAAAGCTAAACAAATTTAAATCGTTGAAAGCAAAAGTCAATCAGAAGTGAATGATCTAACAAGACTAACAATTACAGATAGAGACCATCGAGTAGCCGAACACATTAATACCCAAATGAATCATGTTAAAATTATATGGACCTAATTATAATACACTTTGCCTGTTTCTCAATACTTGTTTACAAACCGGTAGAAATAGATGCTGGAAACACGAAAACATTCTGGAATTGAACACCTTTCTGCCGGATTGATTGAAAAATTGGTATATACAACTAATAAAGTTCCAATAATTTAAGTAAGAAATCCGAGAAAAATGTCCATTCTTCGATAAGATTGTAAGCCAAAAAAGACATGAATAGACTTTGAAGTCAGTGTTCTTTTGTGTTCAACGAGGATGTGAAACCTTCATACAGATACGCTAATTACTGTCGCCCTTTACTTCCGCTGTTCCCCTTTGCCAAAGCACTTCCATGCTCTCAATTAATTAACGTGAAGCACCAAAAGACTATTAGACGTTCTATGCCACGCCAGTCAACGATTCCGCGTTACGTAAATTCACTGAATCGAACACTTGATTTACCGTTTCCGACCCATACATCGATAGACTACTCAATCCATATAAAAGGAGAGTGAAACAGAAAAAAACATAATTGGAGGAAAAAATGTCTCTAAATGTCGACAAAATGACTCCTATTTCCTAAAAAACGAAAGTCGATTTTTTAAGAACAGAATTTAGAAAAACTTGTAGGGAGGTCTTATATTAGTTTTAAAATTTCAATTTATTTGCAAAGGAACTAACATTTCGTGTAAAATTCATTTCTCCTTAACCGAGAAATTCACACTTTTCCATCCACACAATTCTGTCGATTCAACAAGTTGCCTTCGAGAACACTGATTTTTTTTTCACAAACATTAAGACTAAAACATTAAAGCTTCTGCATTGGGCTATTTTTGTAATTAGCCTCAGAATTTTCCACATCCAAAAGATTGGGATATCTTAAAAGATACTGCTACTTGAAATAATTCATTTTCATTTCCTTCCGTCTTATCGTATTTGTCAAATTACAAAGCTTTCAAGTAAACGCCTAAAGTCCCCAACGGCAGGTTAGAGTCAGGCGTGAAACCGTACACGCTCGGAAACTTTCTTTCACCAACCTGTAGCGCACCACAACCATGTTTCATCTTTGAAGAGTCTTCCGTGTGCGTTAAACAACGCGGCCCTCTCCGCGAGTAATGCTCCCGATGAAATTTTCCTCGTGGCCGAACGACGGGCGTGAGGAAATGTCGGTGGCGGTGCTTTGGAAGCGGCGAGAGGCGGCTCCAGCAGAGGTGGTGGAGGAGGGGAGAAGGCGAGGGTAAGCGAGCCGCAGACGGAAAAGGGAAAAGTTCAGGGCGGGGCGGAATAGGATGGGGTTGGGCAGGGCATCGCGAAGCGGGGCGAGGCAAAGCGGTGCCAGGTGGGGCTGGGCAGGGCGGGGCGAGACGAGACGAGGCGGAATGGAGTGGAGCTGGGGGGAGTGGGGCGGGGCGGGGCGGGGCGGGGCTGGATAAAACGGGGCGGAGGGCAGGTGGAGCGAGTCAAAGGAGGGCGGAGGGCGGGTAGGCGGGGTGGGTGGGGTTGGGCGCGGCGGGGCGCGGTGGGGCGCGGTGGTGCGCGGTGGGGCGCGGTGGGGCGCGGCGGGGCGCGGCGGGGCGCGGCGGGGCGGGGCGGGGCGCGGCGGGGCGGCGCAGAGGACGGAGTTGTTTGGAGGCGGGAGAGCGATGAAAGGGGCTGGAACGAGGTTGAATGGAGTCGGGCAGCGGTGGACAGAGATGGGCAGTGGTGGGCGGTAGTACCCGGAGTTGGGCGGTGGTTGGGCAGGGTTGGGCGGTGGTTGGGCAGGGTTGAGCGGCGGTAAGCCGGCGTTGGGCGGGATAGGCGGGGCTGAGCGGGGAAAGGCGGAATTGGGCGGTGCGTGACGGGATAGCGCGAGGTTGGGCGAGTCGGCTCAGCAAATTGCACAGCAGTACACAACGAGGAAGTACAGACGCGATAAAGGCAACGTCGTAGCGCCAGATGTAACAGAATTTCCCAAGCAGAATTTTCGAAAATCCAGAGTTCAACGAACATGCGACAAGCGCTATTCTTTAAAGCGTCTCCTGTTTTAACTTTGAAAAAAAATTAAGGAACTATTTGGGTCGGCTTTTTTTAGAAATTGTATTTTTTATAAATTATATTAATTTCGAACACAAATTACAAGAAAACAACATTTGTTTTTAAATTATACATGACCTTTTTAAATGGACTGTTTTTTAGAACAGATTTTGTTTCAGCCAAAAATCTCCGTTTTCAACTGTGTATTTTTGAAACGTTAACTTTTTGCAATTTTCGAAAATACAGAGTGTTGTGACTAGCACCACTTTCTTATCGTCCTTTGATACATACGAGCAGAAAAGATAAATAACAAATTTGGAGCCATTTTTGAAACGCAAAATCTGCTCATTTTGTTGGGTAAATTGGCCTTAAGATATTATTTCAACATCTCTTTTTGAAGGTCTGGTTTCGTTAAGGAAAACAATCTCTACCTTCAATTTTGTATTGTAGGAAGAAGCCGAAAAGGAATTGATTTTCTGCAATTTACGAAAAATCAGATATTTTAACGGAAAGAGGCCTCACCACTCTCATAAGCGTCCTTTATGCCACCCGAGGAGAAGGTTGCACCCAAAAATTTGGAGACATTTGTGAGAAAACTTTGAACATGATGAGACTTCATGTAAAATACACCTAAAAATGAAAATATGAGTTTCAAACTGAGAAGGCCTCGAGTTGGTTTAAATCGATCGGGGGATATCAATTTTGCAGAAAATCGGCTGAACGGTTTGAGCGCTAGCGTAGGAAACCGGCACCTTCTTGCTTTCAATCCAAGCACCCAAAATGCATGCATTCTGACTACAAAACGTGTGTCAGGAAGTAATTCACAATACGCAGGAACAATATTTACACCCTTTTTTGTACCATGACCCGGCAATAAGAGTTGTTCTGTCGATAACTCGCCGTTTTCCGACGCACACACGCTTTTTCATAGGAATTAACTGCTAGAAAGTACAAACTTGACGATAAAGAAATGCATGCCTTTACAACGTAGACAAACATCCGAAGCTGCAAAGCATACAGTGAAACTTCTCTGAAAGACCACCCCTCTCAACGACCGATTTTCCTTGAAACGGAAACTGAAATCTACATACTGTCAGCAAAGTATAGCCCTGTTAACTCACCATCCCTCTCCTCGACCACCGACCAGCGCCTATAAAGCCATTTTCATAATTTACCTCCTTTCCAAAGGCCATTTTCAGGAAAATTGTAAGTCTGCAGTACACCGAATTTGCAATAGCTAATATTAAGCGAAGTAAAGAGCATTCGCGCTCTTACATTCCCTTTGTCTCAGCTTCATTTTCGAAGAAATCGGAGGGCGAGGGGATTCCAGAAATGGTAACACGTAAGTATTCGGAATCTGAACACAGTGCTTACCAAAGACCAATCGCTGGACATTTTTTATTTACTATTGTGCGAAGAAATGCGAGAAAGGGAGGTTTTGAAACTCTAAGACACAGAAGGTATCATGCATACTGACAAAACTGAGTCTTCACAGGAAAATGGAGATTCTTTACTGAAATTTAACTATTCGGAGAGGTAAAACTGGAAATGCTTTAAACATTTTTAACCAAGAGAAGATACTTTTAAATGCATTGTAAAATATGGTAAATAATCCTCAAAAGACATTTACGTCCAAAAAAAATGGTCAAAATGTTTCATTTTTGTTAATTCGCACTCATACACCACAAACTTTTCGTAAGTATACGCCTTTTTTTGTAAAAAAAGACCATTTTTTTGTGAAAAAAAATATTTCACTTTAAAGACATATTCACGGAACCAACAGTGGTTGCTTAGTGCACGGTTTTGTGGACGTCACAAACAGAAATTTAAAAAGTTGACCATTAAATTTACAAACAACTTCGCAAGTGAAAGAAAATTGTGTAATAACACCTACCAAGGGACTTAAATTACTTTAAAATACATTACGCAATCAGTAAAACATCGCACTAAATACGCATTACCGAATGAACTGTACATTAAGTGCTTTCCAGGTAGGGGAGGGCGGGACGAAGAGCAATGGAATGGGACGGAGCACACGAGCCGGGGTGGGGATGGGTGGGACGGGGCGGGTGAAGGAGAATCGGGACGGGACGGGGCGAGACAAGTCGGGTCGGATCGTGACGGAATGGGGCGGGACGGGGCGGGACGGGGCGGGACGGGGCGGGGCGGGACGGGGCGAGACGGGGCGAGACGGGGCGAGACGGGGCGAGACGGGGCGAGACGGGGCGAGACGGGGCGAGACGGGGCGGGGCGGGGAGGGGAGGGGCAGGGCAGGGCAGGGCAGGGCAGGGCAGGGCAGGGCAGGGTGGGCCGGGCAGGGCCGGGCCGGGCCGGGCCGGGGCTGGGCGGGCCGGGCCGGGCCGGGCCGGGCCGGGCCGGGGCTGGGCGGGCCGGGGCTGGGCGGGCCGGGCCGGGCCGGGCCGGGCCGGGCCGGGCCGGGGCTGGGCGGGCCGGGGCTGGGCGGGCCGGGCCGGGCCGGGCCGGGGCTGGGCGGGCCGGGGCTGGGCGGGCCGGGCCGGGCCGGGCCGGGCCGGGCTGGGCGGGCCGGGCCGGGCCGGGCCGGGCCGGGCCGGGCCGGGCCGGGGCTGGGCTGGGCCGGGGCTGGGCGGGGCGGGGCGGGGCGGGCCGGGCCGGGCCGGGCCGGGCCGGGCCGGGCCGGGCCGGGCCGGGCCGAGGCTGGGCGGGCCGGGGCTGGGCGGGCCGGGGCTGGGCGGGCCGGGCCGGGCCGGGCCGGGCCGGGGCAGGAGCGGGGCGGGGCGGGACGGGACGCAACGGGGCGTTCAGGTAAACGACATACGAGGATGTGGAAGGACAGTGGTGTCGGAAGGAAAGCGGTGGTCGGAAGGAAAGCGGTGTCGGAACCGCCGCCGCGGTGTGGGCTCTGCGGCGTTGTCTGGCAAGGAGGAGGGAGGGGGGAGGGAAGGTGAGCACGTGACGACTACGCGCGGCCGCGCTATCTGAGCGATCTGCGCGGCCAGGGCTCCCGCCCGCACCTGTCGCGCGCCACGGCCTCGTTAGCGAAAGGAGCTCGTGCTCTTCCTCTTCCGCTTTCTCTTCGGGTTTCCACGGCCGGTGCCGATCAAAGATCGATAACTCCACGCGGGCGGAAAATCTTAGCTTGGCTAAACTATTGTACACATACTACAGCAAATGTACACTCGCTTGAGCAGTGTTCTGGGTTTAAATTGTATGCCACAAACTGCATTATTGTCAGCTGAAATTTCTTAGCCCGTTGACGCTACAATCCAATTCAAGCTTCCAATAGCCGCTCGGAATTGATGGGACAAACCCACGGAAACGACCGATCGTAACAGTCAGACCTTGTATTCTCACACGCTGGCATCGTTCCATCCATCTACAAAGGAAATTCCGAGTCGAAAATTCTCCTGGAATGAAACTACGAGTACCTTCTGGTTCACATGCCTACCGACGACGAACATACGCTTATCACTTCATGTGTAAAAGCGACACAAATTTTATCCTCAGAGTAATATAAATTGTTGTTTTACTATCACGGCCCCAGAGAAACGGACATCGTAACAAGCGTTTGCAGTGATTTTCGTATTTCGTGCCCCCTACCTGTCCCTTGCAGGCATCGCACAGAGCGCTGCCTCCGCGCCCGAACAGGAAGCCACGAGCGATCGCGCTGCTAGGATTGTTATTTGCCGCGCATTGACATCAATGCACAAACTATACTTCGGCTTCTATAACGTGGCGCGTGAAGGCCTGTCATCACGATGGAATATCTCACGGCATTTCGCGTCTATCTCGGACGTGCCGCTAGATGTCGCATGATCGCGACCTTATCAAGCAGTGCTGCGATCACGCGACATCTAGCGGCACGACCGAGAAAGACGCGAAACGCCGTGAGATATTCCATCGTTAAAACAGACCCTGACGCGCCACGTTATAAAAACCGAAGTATACTAGACACACAATCAGCGCGAGGCAGGCTCCACAAGCGAGACTCACCCGCGGGTGCCTTCCTTAACGAAGCGTTCCTCCGCAAAACATGAGAAATATTTCATCATTCCATTGTGCGCTTTGGCTCTATTGTTTTTTTCCTATTCAAAATGACACAATTCAGAGAATTCACTTGGTGCATTATTTTAATTGGCGAGACTCGGACCATTAGGCCCGCTCTTCGTGTGCCCGCGCTAATGTCGCTGGTCACCTTTCACCATCCAGCGGAGAACGAAGGTATCATCTCGGGTGACGAAACTAGAGATTTGAATTTAGCTCAGAGGCTTCTTTTACACTTCAGTATATTTTGCATTCTGTAAATCTACAACATGGGAAAGCCCGCTTTACTTCCCTACGAAGGATGTTTTACCCTTACGAATCCACGTCTTCGGTCGAGTTGGAATCCGCAAACTTAGGTATAAAGCTCGATACGCTAACGACACTAATTTCGAACGCGTCAACTACTTCGTCTTTAGTCCTGTAAGTGAAGTGCATGTTGCATCCCTGCCTGACCGCGTGCGCCCGTGTGCCTGCCCGCAGCCATGCCCGCGCCGCCCCTGCGCCTGCGCCACCTGCTGCCGCTGCCGCTGCCCGTGTGCCTGCTGCTGGGCGTGGCGCTGCTGTGCCCGCTGGGCTCCAGCGCCTTCGCTGCCGACGGCCCGCAGCAGATGTACCCGGGCCTCTACCCGGGCGTCTCCGCCGACGAGTACGAGGCCATGGTACGCATTGGTTTGTTGCCGCTGTGTTGTTCGCGTTCCAAATACATGAATAAAAGGTGCTGTCATTGCCAACATTTTTTATTTTGATATTAGCAGAAGTCGAATGTCTGGCCTCCGAACACGGGATATCAGATGACATATTAAATACATTTAATAAAATAAACAAAAATGTTGGCAACGACAATGTCTGTTTTCCACTACGATACCTTGCTATGCTCTTGCACCCCTCTCACTCAACGCAAAATTTCTAATCTAGCGCGCCATCATAAAACATTAAAAGAGAACACGGCATTTTGAAACTAGTGATAATACAACAGCACATGATATCATGCATTATTATCTACATGAACCTGCAAAAGTGTTTCCAAACAGAAATTATTTTTCCGCGCCGAGACTCGAACTCAGATCCCAGTTAAGTCACAGGGTGCATTACCGCTACACCACGCACTGGACCAGACATTCTCACTTGGCCCGACACTTAAAAATCTAATTGTCTCCCTATTTCCGACACAATTTTCGAAAATTCACAGTTCAACGAAAATAATAATTGTGCTGTTCTTTTAAGCGTTCCTTGTTTTACAAGTGGAAAAACACAATGAAAAAAATAGAATTTGTTTCATTTTCTTCAAAAGCGTGTACATGACCTTATTTTAAAGAATTTATAATCTTATTTAATGATATATCTTGAAAGTATGTTCAATATTGAATTAGTTTCAGGAACACGCCCAAAAAAAGTTGAACTTTTGCAATTACCGAAATATCAGGGATTTCAACGGAACTGAAACCTGCACCTTCCTATTAAGCGTCCCCCACAATGCAGTTCATTCAATCTCAAGGCGGCTTCACACATTCAGTGTCTGTCAGGCGAGTAGCGAGCGCCCGTTCGCCTGATCCCGAGTGGAGCGAATAGGTTACTTGCTTTTTGCCAAGGAACAAATATTCAGTTACCGCCCTACCCACCGCGTGGACGTCTTTTGGACACATCCAAAGAAGCGAACATCCGCCGAGCTCATCACCTGCTCGGGATTGGGCGACCAGTATTCGACAAATGTCGAATGTGTGGAGACACTGGCTCACCTGCGTTATGCAACCCGCATTGTCAAGCGGTGTCAAAGAAATTCGAGTGCCTAACTAGCGCCTGCGATTAACGCTCGAGAGGAAATAAAAGAACAAAACCACAACTTGGGAGAAAATTAATTTGATAAATCAAAATATTGCACTCACACATAAATAGAATGTACCATATATATTATTGCATGGTACACGTAAAATATTATCGGATTCTGCTAGATTTAAGTGACTCGTTTCCATTGTCACAGCGTTTCTTTAACTTTATTGCCCTCAGGTCGTAGTCTTTAATCACGACAGTTTCGCGGCCAGTGCATGTTTTAAAATAAGGGCCCCAAATGTAGAAGGAAGAAACGAATACGTCAAATGACTATGTTCATAAGCAAAACTTTCCAGAACATTTTGCAAACTTTTTTTCACAGAGTATGCCTTGTAAATTTTTAAATACCACACAAAACACCTCACTTTTTCCTCGTCTATTGCGTTTATGTAACAGCTCGCCAGTTCACATTAAATGCCATATCTCGGAAACGTCCAAATTCTTCATCCTGTAGGTCGATAAAAAGGCAGAACTCTCAGATATAGCTTTCTTACTGACACCGAAACCCGTCACGAGTAAGTGTTTTGAAATGTTTTGAAAGATATTTTAAAAACTTTTTTTACCCAAGCCGTTGGTTTTTATTTCATACCTCCGTTCAACGCAGTATAGTAACAGGAACTGTATTCAACTCTCTCAGGAACAGTATTCAACTTTCAGCAGCGCAAGGCAAAATAAACCTCTTAGGTCCCTCCCCTTAAGGTGGTTAGAGCGAGATTAGTGTTATGTTTAACATGCCTTTTTTATTGTATTAATCGAAAGATGAGAGGTTCTTCTATGTTCTGGTAGAGTTTGAATCGATTTCACCGTCCAGTTTTTGCGTAACGAGACCGTTAAGTTTGCTGTTTTAACATGGGCTCTTATGGGGACCTGAGAGATCTGACCTGAAATTTTAAAATTGTGAGAAAATTAACTGTTGAACATGCTTTTTAAAACTTTTCTTTTGGTAGCTAGCGCATTGAAGAATCAACATGCGCAATTTGAAGGAAATCTACCGTTTCAAATGGGAGAATTTTGCAAAATTATAAGCCTAAATCAGTCCAAAGGGAGACGTTCGAGCGCTTTCTAAAGGGTCGGGACATTGACGCGCATCTCGGCAACACTGCGCGCTCAACGCGCTTCATTCAAATCGAGTGACAAGACCTTACAAGAGTTCGTACATTCCTCTGGATCTTCTGTGATCAATTATAATATCATCACTCCTGGAGAACATTGCGTTTGATGGTAACCAGATATTCAGAAAACTGGAATTTTATGGATATAACGATTAGTGCGATCTGAATGAAATTTTAATTCAATTAATATTCTCAATGACTCACTTTGATACTACTCTCTGAGAAAATGGGTGATCTTGAGAGTTTATAGAATTTTTTACACATTCAGTACAGAACGAGTTCGTCTTATTATTTTGTTTTGTGCCGTACGTCAGTTTCTTGCTCCCGAACAATAATTATTTATTCAATTATTCGAAAATTATTCATATTTTGTTTTTTATGATGGAGTTACACAGTGGATTGTCATTGTCTTGTGCACCACAGATGCTTACACAGAACTGAAAGCAACAATCTTTATCATAGATCAGCACCTCAAACGGTTTTGCTACTGAGTGGGCATTCAATTCAGAAGAAATAGACTTTGCAGTGGCTTCAAATATGTTGCAATGATAAAATACTGTTTTGCTGGTGTTAATAAAATTCTAGGGTTTTGCTGGGGTTAAATAAAACATTTTATGAAATGTTATGGTAACCATTCAATGTATAGGTGAATGCAGTGCTGGATTTCCTCCTAGCAAAATTAGGCTTGGGACTCCCATCCTCGTGCCCGTTTTTTAAAAATCAATATTAAAAACTTCATAAAATGTTTTTATTTGAAGGAGCATTAATCAAATAGTTTACTGAACAACAATGTTTGATTTTAAAAATAAACTGAATGGATGCATGTATTTGTAAATGATAAATTTAAGAGCAATTTCTACTTTGAAAGCAATTTGTTAATCTGTATTGGAACAATGATTTATTCTATCATAATTAGTGTTTTTTTATATTTATTCTTAATTAGTTTTAAAGATTTTTCTGAATAAGTGCCCAATATAGGTTTGTGCTTGAAGGCCTATAATATTTAAATCCGCATGGGCAAATTTAATAATTACATTTATAATTAATAATTACATTTTATTGAAATTGTAAGAGGAATGATATATCCAGCCTTTGGTAGTTTTAGTATTTTAATAGAAACTCCTTTTCTCTTCAGCACTATATTTTATGTAATTGTTTGCATTTCCTGGACAATAATAATGCATTTTGAATGGTTCTCATCTTATTTTAAAAACATTTAAACCTTTTTTTCCATTTTGAATGCAACATCAAGACAAACAATTACAAAAGACTATGCCACTTAGAAATTTCTTTTGAAGGTTTTTCTCCAACAATGGTATAATTTTATTATTGAAGGTCTCAATAATAAAGATCTCAGAATTATCTGATGCAGTATTTTCATATTATCAGCTTTAACTTGGTGTGTACTTTACACAATAATCTGCATCTAAATCAATATCATAGCATGATATAAAATTATGCTGAAAACCAGCAAATAGTTTCTATGAATTATATAACCGAACTGCTGTAAATAATACGGCTTATTGCAATTGCTAAAATGGTTCTAAAATTTCAATCAAAACTATTAAAACATTAAAAATTGATCATGAAGTTTAATTAACTAAGCAAAAATAAAATAGGGGAATAACAGAAATAGGGAGGGGAAAACAAAATATATTGTGATAAGAGGGATAATAAGGAGCAGCAGAAGTCAATGATTACGATGTCTGTCAAGTTAAATATAAAGCTTTATACAATGTTGGAGAGATCCACACTGTTGATCTTGTTGTCAAGCAATCGAATAATCTAAGGTTTGACCTACCATTGGTTCAGGTAATTCAAGAAATAAAAATTAGAGAGAAACAAACATTCAAAAAATATTTGAAAACATTTTATTACGTAATTTTTCTCGTAATAATGGAGGAATTATTTCGTTTTATCTCAAATTCCGCCTTGGAAATGAATTTTCCGCGAATTCGCTTAGATTGTGATATTTACCGCGTGTCGACCAGGCAACGAACAGTATTCATAGTGATTCAAAACAACGAAATTTTGTAGAAGCATGAGCTCTGAGCAGTCATGCCAATCTCAAGGACATTGTGAGGAACACGTCAAGGACAGGTGTTGCCGAATTTATTATAGTATTTTTGCCCCACTCACACATGGAAAAGTTTGCCATTATTAGCGATCACTGTAACAAAATATATAGATATGTGTCTATAATGTTACTTTTTATGATTTTACACGTACTTATTGTGTAATAGTTCTTTTTTATGTTCAACCTTATGCTTCAATTCTTCAGTCCGTGGCCACGCGATATGTTGGTACTAGTGAAGAAACTAGTCAACGGTAGCTCTTTATGTGGTATTAAAATATTTTTATTTTACATCTATTAAACTAAATTTATTTGAATAATTAAATGAAACTCAGCAGAAAAGTCCCTATTTGCTTTATGTAGATCCCACAATACCCACTTACCTCGCAAATGATTATTTTTGAACATAATATGGACTCTCTGTCTACTAGGGAATATCTCGCTCTAACCACCTTAACGCAGTAATAACGATCCCATTAGCTATAAGCCCATTTCGATATGGATTTTCCGCTCTTTCCCAGGGATCCGCAGAGCAACTGCTGAGGTGATACACTTTTTGGTTGTGGGAAATCAAATGTACTTCCCACCTCCCACACTGATGCCATATTTGCAGCAAATACATAAAGAAAAACCTAGAAGAAAGAATAACTCATACGCGAAAACAAAGAATGTGCTAAGCTAGTCTATTGCAGCAAAGTGGCTTTACATCGACCATTACTTCTTCAGTAGTCCCACTCCTCGTTGAAAAATGATAAGTTGCACTCTGGCGTTGCATTTGGACGTTGTATATTTGTTCAAATATTCCCCTCAAAGTCGTACCTTAGTAGGTGGCCAGATTGCACTGCGGCAAAAGGTGCCACACAGTATCTAGTACTGCAAACTAGGAGTAACGAATCAAAGGACAGGAAGATCTTGATATCTCTCCGGAACCCTCCCTTCTCCTTTAGGTTGGTAGCCAAAATCGGCCTACATCAACCACTCTCCATAGGCGAGGACTCCCACGACACGCAGGTTGTAAAACCGTCCAACCCACGGAGTAAATAATGAAGCACGTTCGCCAACTCAGCAAGCCTGGCATGCCTATTAATGGGCCGACGGGCCGCTTAGTCCATATTGACGATTGTTTTTGTTTTGTAATTGAATGTGTGCTCTTGGAGGCCAATTAACGGCGAGCGCGCATGTGCTTGTGCAGAGGAACAGCCTGCGCGAGCTGGAGGCGGACGCCCTGCGCCGAGCGCTGCTGCGCGACCTGCAGGAGCAGGCCATGGAGGAGGCGGCGGCGGTGGCGGCAGCGGCGGCGGCGGCGGCTCGCAGCAGCAGCAGCAGCCGAGAGGAGCCGCTGCCGCTGCCCGCCGGCGCCGGCCCCGGCCCCATGCCTGCAGAGCGCCTGCCCGTGCCGCTGCCCCTCGTGCGCGCGGCCTACGGCGGCGCCGGCCCCGACCTCAGCAAAGAGGAGCCGCCCGTCAAGAAGATAAAGGGCTGTAAGTGCGCGCGCACGCGCACGCGCACACGCACACGCACAGAGAGAGAGAGAGAGAGAGAGAGAGAGAGAGAGAGAGAGAGAGAGAGAGAGAATAAACAAGATATAAAATAGGGAAAAGGAAAAGAACAAAAAACTATAAAGAGGGAAGGATAGTAAGAGGTAAGGATAGGAAGCTGTAAGACAGAATTAAAGAAAGATTTTAAGGGTGAATAAGCGTTCCAGGTTAAAGGCAAAGCTCATTGTCTCAAGAAAATGCGGATAATAGGAAAGCATCTTAAGACACAGTTTCAACTTAGCGCTTCATTTTAAAACTGTTAATCGACGTGATAATGCCTGCGATCGCCACGAGATGGCATTGCGGCAATAGACCCGACCCACCATATGGTGGTTGTAATCATGTGAATAACTGAAAAGGACATGACCACGTTCCAACCTGTTAATATCTTCAGTAGAACATATGAAAACATAACATAACGGTAGAGAAAAAACTAAATTGCACGTGCATTCTCGTATTGTTAGTTTCCTATTCTCTTGAATCGGGGCAAGCCCCATCCGCTTCTCAGCTGCCATCTAAAGGCGCCTAAAACACCTACCACGTGCTCTGACTGTCCCTATCGCTCTTCTGAGGACTTTCCTAGTGAATATTACCTTCGAATTTCGCCAAGGTCTATCTCGACAATGTCTTAACATCCAAATCTCCATTTAGCGTTTGAAGATATCAGTTTTCTGTTCGATGTACATAATTTAATGATAAAATATTTTAATGTTTTGTATGTTTCATTATATAATTGAATTGGGCTAAGGTGAAAGGGCACAATCCTTTTTTGGCAACTTTTCGGGAGGAAGGAAACATTAAATAATACTCACACATGTTATATAATCCTAACCAATTTTTCTGTGTGAATTTACTATGAAAGTCTAAACACAGTTATTATGTGATTCCTTTCTTCACAGTACAATTTGCCGTGCCTTAAGGAACAACTTTCCAAAATAAAAATTAAAAACTGCAGTTTTGACATGTTCTCCCTCTTCTCATGCCGATTCAATTAGATTTAACCATCTTCAATCTTATGAATCATGTTCTAAGGATTCACATCATGGCAGAAAGGCAGAAACAAAAGTAGTATTTCAATGTGGGTGCCTTCAAACACCCCCAAAACTTTTTCTCTACATTCTTTTCAGAATGTTATCACAGGATCTAACTCAAAACAAAGCCAATCCATTTTCCTCATTGAGAGGAATCAAAAGAGCAATTGATCCCAGCTGTAGTAGCCATCCAATTCCCCCAAAAATGTGTTTTAGGCGCTACCCTTCTCCCAACACTGTTTCATAATTCTCTTAGAATGTTCTCACAGAATAAAAAAAATTGATAATAATCCACCACGACAGAGCAGGATTCCTTGATCACTCTACAAGGATGATTTGGCATCTGATGTTCAAAAACACATATTTCTAGTAAAACGAATTCAAAGACTCAATATCGAATGAATTATGTGGAATTGTTTGACAAAAACGGGCACCCATACATACCAATGACATTTTCTTCATATGGTAATGAAATCCCACTATTCAAAGTAAATGTGGGTTCTAGAAGCATTGAAAATGCATCTAACTCAATTAATGAGGCATGAGGTTATCTCAAAATCATAGAATAAGCCAAGACGAATTGAAAAGTATTGCCAAAGAAATAAAGTAATTCAGACAGTAAAATGCTTTGTTTTTTTAGAGACCCACAAGCAGTTTACCACAAAAGGAATGTTTCAATAATTCCTATCCCATAGTAAATGATGTATGGATTATGAGAAATATGATGAAAACATTGATCATTATGAACACAAGACTTTCCTTCTTACTGTTGTAATATAAAAAGGTAATCCAGCATTTCTAAGCTTTGCTTATTCAAATGATGGACATACAGTGTAAACAATACTTAAATAAAGTTGAAGGCAAGTTTAAATTTTGATTTGCATGAGATTTTTACAAATATATCTCTTTGGTTACTTCAAAAATAATTATCCTTCCACTGAAAGAAGTATTGAGCATGTTACCTACCAAAACTCTCAATTTCCTTTTTCTTTATTATACACATGTGCCCAAAATTATAATTGAATTACTGGGTGATAAAATTAACTAATTTTTGAAAAAGTACACCTGAGCTATAAACCTTTCACAAATTGTGACCAGCACAAACAGTAGTATAAAAATTAGGATCAATTTTTTGAGGAAAAAATTATGTTTACAACAGAATTACACACAAACACTTCACATGGTGTTCTGCAATTCCTTCAAATTTAATAATTCTTCTGAAACAATGGTTGAAAAATTAAATTGGTAAAATTTATCAGCATTGCTGAAACATATAGCAATGTAAGATTTTTGAATGGCAATATTTTTTATTTTCAATGAATTTATATCTAACAATTTTTTTTCTTTCCTTTTGCAGATGGTATGTCTCTTTGCTTATTCAAGATTTGTAATATGGGACGAAAACGCACCAACAGATCCTGAACATCACCCAATGGCTGAACTAATCATCAACACTTTGAATACAACAAATGACTCTTCTCTTTATCTTCAGTAAAGGCAGCTAGAGCACTACACCACATCTACTTTCTTGCGATGATAAATTTCCCTGTTATGTAAATCAAATGATCTTTTAAATGATTTCTACTTGTAGTACAAAAGGAGATTTATCTGCAACAATGGCCCTCAATAAGTTTCACACAAATGCATAACACAACAATTGTAGTGCACATAAAATTCAGTTAGTTTGTAGATAATCATTTCACATTTCTCCTATTCGCATAGAGATCTGCTTTCAATAAATAGAGCAAGGAATGAACTCTGGTTTCTTTTCACCTCTGATAGTTGCAAGTATATTTATAGGAACAGGTAACATGTGATTAAGGTTTATGATGACAACACTTTTACAACAGAGGTTACAAGTAAAATAGAAAATTCTAAATTTACCATTTGAAAAGTCTGTAATTCATGCCAAATCCTTTTAAAGCAATAATTTGTAAGTCATTTCTTATGTTCCAAGTGTTGACTTGTGTAAAATAATTTATATTCAGTATGACTGATATACATACTTACATAAAAACATCACATTTTCAAATCACTTAATTTATAAGCCTCTTCCAAGTAAATAATTTTGTAAATATTTTTTTGTGTTAAATACATTTCTCAAGATATAAAGCCCCATGTGGAAATTGCATTTACTTGGTCAAAACTAACCTTCAGAATTGAGTTCATCAAATTCCTTCAAATATGATATTCCAAAAAAGCAACAAAATGTTTCCATAAATGTCTTAAGTGCATCAATATTTCAATTTGTTCTGACAATCCCCTAAAATACAAATTTGCATGACAAATAGTCTAATGCACCCACCTAACTGGCTATATTTCAGATTCTGTAAAATATAAGCTGCTGGTTCGTGGAACTCCACCGTATTACAATATTTTACAACTTTGAAAATACACTTATTTGTGTTATTACACAATAAAGAGATAAAAATGGCATCATTTAAAGAACTGCCTACAACAGTAATTGAAACTACCAGATCTTTCATTCAAAAAGCTTCTGCAAATGTGTAGAAAAAATAATGTATAGGTTTTTTGTTCCTTATAACTCAAACAAAATAATCTAAGATGGTTAAGATACTTTCCTAACAGTCTTTTAAAACCTGTTTACAATTGAAGCACAAACAGTGATATTCAATATAAAATTGAATTCTCAAAAAACGCCACTTCGCTGTGTTATTCACAAAAGATTGATTGCTGAAGAAAATTTAAAAGAGTAATTTAAAAATGAAACTTCACGTCATTACCATAAACAGATATTCTATAGGAATGAAAATCCATAATTTACTTAATACACTTCAGAATCAGAAGCTTATAAATGAAGACGTGAGGTCCTACCACTAGAAATTTCAATATTTACATATAATGAATCTATGTGTTCATTGAATGAATGAATGTTCAATGAATGTAAATGTTCATTCTAAGCAAAAGAGAAAATTGAAAAATTCTCTTTGCTTACCGATGTGAAAATGTAAACATGTTTCAACAATTTAGAATAACAAAACAACAGAGATTAATAACAAAAAAACTGACATAATTCACAAACGAATTTGAAGCCTGGTATTTGAAATGGTATACTAAAAGTGGTGGAAAAACACATTTCATCACCATACAAAAAACACTTATTTTTACAAATTTTACTTGATATGTTCAACAATACAATATTATCACATATATGAAAGTTTAAAAGTACAGAAATATGGTTTCTCCATGGTTGATTATTCAGTTCATTACTGGACAATGAAATCAGTCTTATCTTCTTGGAAGATTAACAAATGAATTATATTAATTTTGAAAGTATTATTGAACATACAAACCATGATATTGTGATTTTCTCATAAACCACAGAACCATGAATAATTGGAAATACAAAAAACAACTTAGTAATGCATTTATTTATTCATAATTTGTGCAGTCCTTGACTCAAAGCAATTCGAGAGACAAAAGAAACAGAGGAAACCATGCCTCCTTGGAGGAAACCATAAACTTCTGATCAACCCAACCCAATCTCATAATTGGCACTTTTAAATCACATCAAATATTTATGGACATAAGCCTGCTATTCTGCCAACGTAAGTACATCTTTCATGGCCAAATTCAGTGCAAGGTATTAAATGCAATACACAACAAAAGTTAAACAATTGGAAACAATAGATTGATTGTGCCCATGGCAATACAACGTCAATAAGCTATCTTAGTAGATTCCAATAAAACACAATTTAATAATTCGTTGAAATGCTAGAATTATAACTACATTCAAATTTAATTAGAAAGGACAGTCTCCTATAAAACTTATAAAATTACACCCACAGACTTCCAAACTGATAAATCATAACATCAACTTAAGAAAATCTAAAGTAACATAAAACAAAATACAGTAGGGTTATCTCAGTAGTATTTAGTCACATTTAAAAACCAACTATCAAGAGAATAAGGTAAATATCAAAGAGGTAATGACAAGATCTAAAGATGCAACGAATGATGTCTTTTGGGGTCAACACATTTTTTAATGATAAGTGAGATTTCTGTCTATTCAAAACTTTCTAAAATTCCAATTACCAAACTACATCATTATGTTATTTGTCAATGCCAATTTCTATCATACAGTTCAAGAGTGTTGAGAATCCCCTCCACTTATCAAACTAATTATTTATTAAATTCAAAATAAGTGAATAATCAAAAAATGAGGTACCTATTCTTGGTGTACAGAACTAACTCCCAAATATTAACGTGACTCAACACGAACACCATAGAACGTGAAATAATTGAAAAATAAATAATAATTTTATATTAGTAAATATGAAATGTAAAAATGTGAAATGTCTCACAAACCTATTAACCAGTATTTTACTAATTCAAATGATCATGTCTTACAAAGACATACCATTACACAATTACTTTGAACTTTTGAGAAAATTATATTAAAATACCACACACCATTTATTCCACAATTTCATTATGAGCATGGACAAACTACATATTACCACTAACTAAAAGTCCTCCTCAATAAAAATTAATACAAGAAAAATATTTATCCTTACCGTTAACTATTTATGAAGAATGCCAGGAAGGGTAAATGAGAACTGAAAGAAAAAAATAATTCTTAATTTAGTCATTCAGGGAATTCAAAACATTAAATATGATGCAATCTCACCTCTATTCAATATGACTAAGAAATAAATTCTTATGGTGAAATAATTCTAAAGTCACCTGGAAAAAGTATAAGATCAGACAAAATGAGTTCTGAAATGGTAATAATCCCACTGTTTTTCTCATACGGAGAGAGCTAGCTTGCTTGCCTACCTACAAAAGTTCCTGAGTTAATACTGTTGGCAATTTATGACATGTCCAAATTGCAATTTTTGTCATGTGCCAAAAGCTCATATGTTCAGTACCGTAAAATCAAAATGCAAACTCCCTAATGAAACACTTGTGCCACATTGTATAGAAAAATAGTGGTGGCTGTGTTGTGGATGGAAATAAATAAAATACAATCACTAATTTCAGATTGTTAATATAAAATTCATCTCAAATGTGACAGTACCATTCTGGAATTGAACCATCTCAAATGTGACAGTACCACTCTGGAATTTAACCATCTCAAATGTGACAGTACCATTCTGGAACTGAAAACACTTCGAAAACAGATGTTGAAATTAGAATACCACTAAATTTGTTAGAGCACTGAGGGGTAAAAAATTCCCTTAATGGTCCATAAAATGACAAACTAAATTGCTCTCCCTCATGCCACTGGTGGTCTAGAACATTTGGTAAAGTGCCCTACAGACTCAAAAGAAAGTGAGTTTGTCACAAATATCCTAGCTTTGGTATACTTCCACATTAAAGCTAATTAAGTTTTAAATCAGTGGTTCGTAAAGGGGGTCTGTACAGACCTCCTGGGGACAGACATAATTTGAAAGGGGGCCAGCGATGATCAAAGGGTCTTCTGGGGGATCGATAACTGAATCTCCACTGTGAACTGATCAGTATAATCACGATCCTATTGTTTACAAAAAATGTAAAAGAAGTTATTAGTGGTTTCATTATATGAAAGTTCAAAATGTCTTATAATAAGACATACATCTAATAAACAATTATTTTCAAAATGTTTGTTCATATTCTTTCTGGATTTATTAATAAATAATTTTTGTACAATTATTTGTATGTTGTGATGGGGGTCGATGAAACAAATCTTTCTTTCAAAAGTGGTCAATGCATCAAAAAGGTTGAGAATCCTTGATTTAAATGCATAAATTTATCCAAAATATCTTCATCTAAGGATTACAAGATCACCCTCTCTCTGAAAACTGTGTTGTGCCAGATTCCAGTGGACTTGTACCTATCAATCGTGCAAAGAATTATAAACCTCCTACATCTTCATGACCCAGCCTAACATACATATTACATGAATTAACTGAACATTGGAAGCAATTGACAGCTTTACGTAAAACCAGATAATAGATGTGTAGCAAATGGATTATTGTATTCCACTGTTAAGATATTAGTAATATATTATGCAATAAAAATAGAACTTCAACCAAACCCCCTCTCCTTGAAGGCTCGCATTTTAAATTATATTCTTGACAATTTTATCACTGGGCATATCCAAATAGAATGAAACTTTAATTACAGAAGGTATTTGACCATTGTAGTTATCACGACCATTGATGAATAATTAAATTAGTTCACAGGATTGTTTAGTATGGGTAAAGAAACAATTAGTTATGCTGAATATGAGTAAAGAAACAATTAGTTATGCCATTTGCATTGGCATAACTAATTGATTCTTTACCTATTCTGATCAATCTCGTGAACTAATTTTATTAGAAGATATTTGGATGGTTGTAATTGAAAAGTAACTAAGCAATAGAATACCTTTTCTGAAAAAAGCCTTACTGAAACGTAATCATTTGGGTCTCTGAATTTGTTCTGCACTTAAAATACTTGGAAATCCTTTAAAAATGTACTGTCTACATTCGTAAGAAGGCAGAACAATTTAGAAAGTTCAATTTCAATTCATTACAATGGAACATAGTTTACTTTCACAGAACTTAAATAGGTTTTGAGTGGAGTAACAATGAGCCAAATTAATGTAGTTCAAAAATGCCAACTGTGAAAGTTTACATTGATTTATAAATTTGAGCAATGTCCTAAACCAGTGCTGGATTTTCCACACAGCAAAAGAAGCAATTACTTCATGACTTAAATGTCCCGCATCAGTAAGGACAGGTTTGTTGTTTTTTTTTTAACTTCCTTTTACTTAAAAAAAAATATGTAAAATATATGAAGAAAGCCATTGTATTTTAATCCTCTTTACTTGTCCTTGTATACTATTGAAAATATTCAAACCTCAGGAGGTATAATTCCCCAAGTAAATCTGACACTGACCCAAACTTGTCACCTTGATCTGAGCCATTTCTTTCGCAATGCCACAAAATATAGAGAGGTTACAATAAGAAGGGACCGCTGTGACAGCTACTCCTTGGCCAATGCTGGCTATATAATTGCAATATATATATTCAATATCTCATTTTGTCAGTGTGTTTGTTTACAATTAGCTCATTTGAATATGGCTTCATCATTATCTCTTGCAATGTCATCGACCTGCATAGCATTGATTTGTTTCCCAACCTGTCAAAGAGGTCCCTTCTTAGAGTAAGTCCTCTATAGCTCAAATTGATGCTTTGTAAAAATAGGTATTAATGGGGTTTCAAATTAGATAATAAATAACAACCAAGAGATCTTACTTTCTTTTAAAACCCAAATGCTAATACACACAGCTTCATTACTGATCAAATCAATTTGAATGCAAAATTTAAATAATACTTTTAATAAGTCAACAAATTGTGATATAACACTTTTAGTACTGTAATGTAATTGTAGGAAGTAGAAAGATAATAGGATTATCTACTGGCAGAAGGACACTAAAATTGTTTGATCAATCTGGATTATTTGTCCACTGCTTCAAGCCCTATATGTCCAAATGCTACTAAATCATCTTTCCTCTTTATGCAAAAACACTTACAAATATTTATTACCAATTGCCTTATGAAGACAAAAATTTTAATGATCAGACATTTCTCTAAACTTTATTATCTAGCAAAAAATCTTAGATCACAAATAGTATGAAATGTGTTTGTAACAGCTTTAAATAAAAAAAACTAAATTATTATTCTATTCTCTAAAATGTTGACGTCAGAATGCATAATTCAATAAATTGCGTACTAAGTTATACTTGGCTTGAAATAAAATTTAAATCACAATGGATAAAAGTAATTATTGAAATAAAATGAAAGACAAATAATATGGAACATTTATATATTTCAAAATTGTATGCAATACAGTAAAATCAAGACAGGCAACCATGCTTTTAGCAAATTTATTGATGAGCGTATATAAAATTGAACACATACCTAAAAATCATTTCAAATATTGCTACTTTCAACACAGAAATACTTAAATCAGTCATACCCACACAATATATACATACATTTCATCATCATGAAATTCAACAACACTATATAATCAGCACAGAAAAAATAAAGAAATTACGATGGATTTCAACCAACAACAAATATATTCCATTCAAATAATTCCAGACAATTTAAAATTAAAACATTTATTAAATCACCCAATCCAATTACTGTGCCCTTTTTACATATTTTTTTCACTAGAATGATAACAACATTAATTTATTGACTTCTTCTAATGCACCATTATAGAAGAGTAGATACATTTTAAAATAGAAAATACATAAGATACCCTTCAAGAAGATTTCATGCAACTAAGTACTCGTAAATCACTAAAACATTCAGATATTACAATTATTTACTGTAATGTCACATTCACTAACACTTTCCATTTACCATCAAATGAATACATTCCTTTTAAAGTTCCGTTTAACCATTTTAAGTTCTTATTAAAAATTACAATGGAAAATGGCTACAAGAAAAGAAATGTAATTGCTAATAGCTCATGAATCTTAAGAAACATCAACAAATTAGTTATAAAAGGATATTTGAAAAAGTTGATTAATGATGAAAAAACATTAAAACATATTATTTATAAATATTAAGATGACTCGCACATTACAGATCAAATTATAAAATTTAGATATACGTACGTACACGAGAAAGTAAAAACCAGTTCAATTATAGAACAGTTCAACAACATTCAAGACCAATATACACACACTTTATATGTATATATAATATGGCATGAGCTAATTTCCCGATTTCATCTCTACCTACCTTCTCAAGAATCTTATTTCAATCGTTTCTCAACAACAAAACACTAGCAATTTTGCTTCGATGTACCTAAACTAAACAAAGTTACTAGTTCTCTGAACAGAGTACAATACTTACTTCAAAATATGAGAGGTTATGTTATATTATCCGGTGTCGATAAATTTACTTCTCGAATAAAGTTCCTACATAAAACTACGTGAAACAGTTTATTCGTAGTAAATCTCACCGTTCATACTATAAAGATACGCTGGACTAACAAGATTGAACAGGTATGAAGGTATAATTTCACTGCAAATCGCGGGTTACGTTCCCTCCGGCCCCCGCAAGTGCTCCAACTTCCGCCCAGCTTTCACAGTGGGAAATGGCGCCATTTTCAGACTTGTCACAGTCAACGCACTCTCGTGTAATTATAAACAATTATATTGGAGAAGTTATGATTCATAATGTAAACGTATCTAAATGTAAATACTTCAGGAACTTGTCTAAATTACTTTCGGTCGCAATTTGTGACTCACAAATGAATTCTGATTTTTGATCGATTCTGATAACGGTATAAATTCTAGAATAAAGAATTAGAATAATAGCGTCAAAGCAGCTATCCTTTATTAGAGTGCAAAATTTCCCAAAACTTTGTACATCAAATATACAATGTCTCCTACACGTCTATCGGTTAAACCACATAAATCAAGTCTTAAAAAATTGCCTGCCCGCGGGCTTTAAAAAATATATCACTCGCAACACTTCGTTATGTCCGTCATGTCCAGCATGACGCTAATGGATTTGGGGATAATATGAAACAACAGTTATAAATTGGTTACTGAAAGTAACTTTTATACATTTTCAATTCCCTAATACTGTCATGCTGGCAGATATATAGGCCTACTCTAATATAAGAAGTTGTGTAAAGTTCTCCGTGGATGTAATAGTTACTGTACTGAAGAGAACACTTGAAATATATTTTGCCGAGTTTTAAATAAGGCTACTTCAAGTAGTTTCCTTCGGCTGTAGATTTTATAATTCTAAAACGTATTTAATTGTTTATGTACAATTTACATTTGTATTAAATCATTCATATTACTGATAAAATATGTTTAAAACAATAGCAGTATTATGAAACTACACTAATTGAAGCAATTCCCAAAAGCTCCAAACCTTTTAATCTTTTGACTTTGGAGCTCGTTGAAAAATGTCTATTTGACAAATCATGTCTTACAATTTCATTTCCTTATAAGTCATTCCTGAACACTTCCATGAAATTGTTAGCCTATATCATTAGAAGCAAAATAAATAAAAGTAATTAGAATCAAAGATTTAACAAACAGAGAGTTATGGAATTTTTGATTGACAACTTTTTCAAATACCACTATTTTGAAAATTTACAACCACTTGTTTTAACTTGCACTAAGTAATAATTCATTATTAAAACTACAGTTAATGGTAGTAAAGATCGAGGAAAGGGCCTTCTTGATGTTCCTCTTGGCTCTCTTTATCCAGTTACCTTTTTAATTTATATTTTTTTTTTAAATTTTGCTACTTTTAAATATTTTGAAGAAACTAGGAAAAATTTTACTGCATTTTACTTGAAACAAAAAATTTATTTTTTAAACAACATTACCAATTTACGCCATTTGAAAAGAGTATAACAAAACAGCATGTACATATTCAAGATACTGATACAGAACATGAAATATTTGAGTCAAATTACTAAATAAGTACATACAACATACCACTCTTCATGATCTATCAGGCAAGCATTTCTGTTTTGTTCAATGCCTAAAAATTAATTATAATTCACGGAAGAGGCAGAAAGACAATATGACTCTCAATTCACTTTCTTTATTGATCTGTTAAAATTGTATAATTTTCTCCCCTTTGAAGAGACCTCATATACATTACCTATGTAGAATATGAACCCATCAGGCCGGAAGCTACCCAATCTATTTAGGTCCAGCTCATTTTCGGACAAATATCTCGTGCCATGAAGTCGAGAAAGGATTTCCTTATCGAATGAACGAGTTGTCCTATCACAAGTATCACATTGAAAGGAATATTTCGAATTATTCACTGGGGACAAGTCATATTTTTCAGAACTGAGAGGGCTTTTCCAGCAAATTTCGGGGGACTTTCACACGATGCTTCTGTCTTTATATGATGCTGACTTAACCATGTCCACAGTGGTTTCAAAGAACATTCGCAATCGAAAGGATTTCCTGAAATCTTGAAGTAACGCAAATATGTAAGCTTTTTTAGGCTATTTCCATTCAAATGCCTCAAAGAATTATTGTTGAGATTTACATAGCGCAATTTTGGCAAATCTGTGAATGCAAATTCGGATAATATTCTTAGGTAACAGTGGTCTAAATCAAGATATTCGAGAGATGGCACTGATAGAAAAGGGCCATCTGAAGGTAAAATGAGAGAGTTACCTGTCAAATCTAAGTGGTGAATTACAGGATTATTAGAAAATAAATCTTTTGGCAACGATGTCAAACGATTTCCGGCCAAGTGTAAAAACTTCAAAGCTTCTAATCCTCGAAAAGCGTTTGGGGAAACGCTAGAGATCGTGTTATTGTCTGCTACGATAACAATAAGATTCACAAGACCTAAGTTCAAAAACGTGTCCTCTTCAATAGTCGTGATGTTGTTATGTCCAACGTCCAAAAACGTCGTCACGTTGTCCAAACCGGCGGGGAATGTGGTGAGGCGTGTGCGAGAACAGAAAACTTCAGGATACTGACATTCGCATCTCGTAGGGCAGGCCGACGTTTGCTGCAGAATTACGAGACTAGCAGATGCCCACAGAAATACTGAAATCTAAAAACACACCGAATTACATGTTTACTCTGGCTCTTATTACTCTTTTCAAAATGTACTCAACAAATCATGGCCATGAGATACTTCGACCACATCATTCAAACACGAAACACCACAATGATTTCCATATTGATATAAATAGCGATAATTTTACAAATTACTACAATATACATAGAGAGTCGTTTTACTAAAACCTTTGGACGTTTAAGCATTGTCAGATTTCATCTCTAATATCATGAGCGCCCATGAAATGAGACACTGATATTTTTGGCGATTTTCATACGCATAATGCACAACTTTGAACGCAATGCATTTAACTTTAAATAAGTATGAAAGCATTTTCATTAGTCACAAACTCCTTCGCGCGATCCATGAATATTCATCCAAAACTTAACTGACTTAACTATTTTCATTGTATTTTTATCTTTTCATTAGTTGCTTTATAGACTCCGAAACGTTTTAAACATTTATTTTTGTATTTTCTTGAGCCCTTCAAATTTACGAATCTTTCAGGAAAACATATTGAATAATTGAAGGCATCTTCACAGCTCGTGATAGGAAACAATAATGAATTGTTTAGTTAAATTGTGATGTAGAAGCTTGAACGAGTCCCTGAAGAATTTGAAAATGCTTATACTCGAGCGGATTGTAGTATACACATATTTCCTCGTGATTTTCTTAACGTCACAAACAATCGTTTTTTACGTAAATAAAAAATAAATAAAATAGCCTCACATTGAGACGACTATTTGCAACACTTTCAAAACATTAGGAATTTTTATAGGAATATGTTATATGTCAATAAAATCGATTAAATGATTGACGTTATACATAATTAAATTTAATGTCATTAAAATAAAATAAAATTACCATTTGGTGACAAAAGTGTGTGAAGTTTTTTCACACGTCAATACAATTAACACATTTTTATTTAGAATGAATTTGTGCATAACACAATACTATCATATTTTTGGACTTTGAGTCGGTTTGTAAATACACTTGTGTTTTCTTTCTGGAAGAGAATACACATTATATTTCGCAAATAATTTTGGCTTTTTCTGCACTTCATTTTTTAACATTTTTGTTTGCCTTTTTAGGGCAACTTAGCACATTTACTACATACAGATAATCAAAAAAATATATATTCTACACGAATTCATTAATAGTTACATTCATAGAAGTTTAAACAAAACAAATATTTGCACAGCAGTTCTGCTTCCGAGATTCATCTAAATGGCAAGTACGAAAGTTTGTTTCAAAGTTGAAATTTATAATATCATTTCCCTATTCGTTTTTTAAATTGAATTAAATTATTTTGTGGTTTGTTTTTGGAATTAGCTCAATTTACATATGAGATATACCGCTTTCAGTTTCGTTAAATCTATTCAAATAACTTTATTTTGATTTCCGTAGTGGGCGTACATTACTTTTTTTTCATACGCATCGGCTTACTATTTTGTATACGATTAACAAAGATTTACCTTTCGAGATATCTTCAAGGCTGTAGAAGATACTTCAGTTCGAGACATCTTCAAACAGGTCGCTCTTAAAACTTCGTTAACTTGAATTCTCAATGTCTCTTTAGCGGCACTGAAATTGCCTGAAAAGAGTATCGAACATACAGACTTGGCCTCAGTGGTACATTTGAGGGCTCCCAGACTCCACACACCGTGCCGTGCTACTTACCCTAAGCTGGCTGGCTGAGTGAGCTCGAGAACGCAAGGAAAGAGATTTGACCGGGTACGCGTCACGTGATCACATCATTCAATCTATTACTCTGATCCACCATTGTCCAATTCAGCAGTACTTAAACTGAGAGGGTGATCTCACGCGACATTGATATTGCAACAACCAATCCAGCAAAACGTGACTAATTGGCTGAATGTAGATAGTCTTTATTAAATTTCATTACTTTATTGTCCAGTCAATTAATTAATCGGACAACGTAATGATAATAAATTCAGTAATGAAGTAAATACATTTTCATAAAAGAGACATATGATCTGGTTGTATGTTAAAATTGATTTTGGATGGTCTTAAATAAGAAAGCGTGAATCGAAGAGGAATGCCCTGCTAGTAGAACACCAGATTGATATGCGTCAAACATCAGTTGACCTTCACTGAACAGAAGGTCTCTGATAATTTCAGTTTTAGGGACATTTATTTCTTGTATTTCACTAATATTTAATTTATTTCATAGCCTATATTCTGCTCTCTCAAGCAAGAAAAAAGCCGTATCTCAGAAAACTAAAATGTTTGACTATTATTCAAAACAATCACTATTAAATTGCATCAGATCCAACGCATTATTTCCATTACAAATACACAATTTTTACGCCACGTTACCAATTTAAACAATATATACTTTAACAATATAGTGAATAGACTCCTATCTGGATTCTCCGGGCCTTCCACGAAGAACAACCTGAAAAGGAAGTGTTTTCCTCTTAAGTATTTTATCAAAAATGAGTTTATTAGTGTAGGAAATAATATTGTTACTCTCAATCCATTGCTGTATAGGAATTATATTTTTGAAGCTGACTTACACATTTTGGTGGCTTAGTAATGGTTGACCCTCTCGGGTGTCTCTTTGTTTAGCTTGCTTGCTTTCCATGGTGAAACTCTGGATTCAATTCCCGACCGAGGCAAATTATAACTGTGCGCTTTCCTTTGAAATGCCTCAGTATGTATTGATGTGTGACGATGAGAAAGCCCACCCTAAGGTTATGAATACCAGTATATTTGGTGGAGGGATGTCTTCGCGCTAACCACACGAACCCCTTATCCCATGGCCGCGCGGCTGGGTCACCGCTGGTCGACCAAGGCCCGTATCAGACTGTCGAACCAAGAACAGGACAGGGCAGTAATGTCTGAGAGAAAAAAAGAATTGAATTAATACGTTAGTCTATTTTCGGAGACAATGTTTAGAGGTGGTTTTAGTAGGCAAATCGTACATTTCAAACCTTAGATTAACAAATAAATATACAAAATCGTTATGTAGTTTCTAAAATCCCTACAGAAGGAGCCGTTCACTATGAAACAGACCTAAAAAGTAAAATGTAACATTACTTAGGAAATCATAAAATCATGAGTAAAAACCGAATTCTCTCTCAAACGAGCAGTAAAAACACCAAAACCTACAAAAACAAGCAATAAAAATATCAAATTTTTGCAAAACGGTGTTATGTAGCCTAAAACTTCAGTTAATACACTTTCAACTTATTTTATATTTTGAATGTGATATTTAAGGTGAATAAAATATTATGATTTAAGTGATTTTATTATAATTAAGTGTGTGCACATTGTTTAAACAACCCATATTTGACACTTTAAATAGTATTCGTCCACCAAATTAAATTAGCGTAAAAATACCACTTTCCCCACAGTTCCCCTCTATCCTTCACTAATAGATTTGTGGAACCACCCTTTTACTTGTGGATATTTTTCTAGCACGGAGAGAAATGTTACGTTTGTACAATGAATCACGTACTAAATTGAACTGTACGATATCGTATAATTTGGAAGAACCAAATACTTAATCACGTTCACGAAACTGCTGTTTAGTTAAACACAATGATGCACCTGTAATAATGTTCAATAAACTGGTCGTTCCACGTGACGAATGGGATCTAGTGGAGAATCGTTGCGTTCGCTAATACATCGAGTAATATTTACTAAACACATTGCAGTGAAAATAACTAAACAAATAGTTGATTTTCAGTTCCTAAACACTGATGTTTCTGCTGAATAAGGCTTATTCATCAAAGGGAATTCTTTCTTTCTATCCTTTCAGATAGGTAGCAAATGGGGTTCCGGCGCGGTCACTCATCCTTCGGCCCTGTGAGTTCATACGTTCTTAAGGTCCATTGACAATGCAAAGATAAGCGTGGCGTTAACATAAAAGTTAGGTCTACGTCCATAAGCGAACTCATTCACAATGCGTTCGCATAAGCATAACATGTAAGACGTTAACTTAAAAGCTTGCAAGCTTCAAGCTTCTGGGCTTATGCTTAAGTAAGACATAAGAAATGAACCAATCACATAACGGTAACTCAAAATAGAGAATCGAAATTGGACCGAAGTCGATAGAATAACTAACGCCATACGGGCCATGGACACAGTCGATACCTTGAAATCGATTTACACATCCAACCAATAGTAAACTAGAATGTCTCACAGCCAATAGAAACTCTTATTTTGCTTACGTTTATGTTAGGCATTGTGAAAACTTCAGTGTATCACTTATGTTAATGTTTATGTCTATGCGTTATGCTTATGCTTACGTTTGCATTGTGAATGGGCCTCGGTTACCTGACACGCTCTAACCGTGCAGAACAGTTATGGACGCTGGCTGACGTTTGGCTACCGACGGCATTTCTACCATTAGTTTAGAATATTACACACAATTATTTAAAATCAATAAAAACTAAACACGCCATTTATACAGCGTATAATTCTATATAGAGAGTTTAATTCTCCACACGGGCTCTGTAACCTTTCGATTTGGTTACATGGCTGAGAACGCGCGCTTACTAAGAAGTGTTTAGGAGGTACGATGACATGAAACGTAGATCTCACCGAATAATTTTATCCATGAAACAGTTATAGTACCACTGACAATTCTCTTTGTTCATTCACTTACGATTTTCTATTGTCTTATTTACTAAACGAAACTAAATCATGTTTAGTGAATCTTACCACACGAATAATTATCTTTATTATATAATCGCTTACTACATTGTGCTACAATGTGTACTACTGTATTTCTCTCGTGTGGAAAACCCCTTACAAACAGTGACGGCGAAGGCCAGTTGGAGCCGGGCGGAGATGAATAAGACGAAGAGCACCAACTGAATAAATGGGGCCCTTTCGTAGGCGGAGTTTAATCAATAGCTGGAGGCCCGCTCTCTTCCCTTCCCGCTTAAGACCAAGTTGTTTTGGAAATTTACGTATGGGGGCAATGAAGGTCAACATTCCTCTCTACTACCCTTATTTAGTAAGATCAACATTGTTACTGCGTATCCCATTCACTTCTGAATACGATTACAAGAGTCAGTACTCTCAATTATGGACTCTCAAACGATAATTTAATTAACGTAAGATATGTAGATATTTCACATTCCATATCGTATTGTCGAGCTAACATAAATAATTACTGCCCCTCATGTGTAGCATTTTCGAGTAATAATAAATTTACAATTTATTACAAACTTTTTAGATCAGATTGAGAATTATATTGGATAATAATAACAATAATAATATTATATATAAAATAAATAGATACGTATCAGCAACAAAACATTCAAGAGATCGGTAGACTTACCCGATATAAAAGTGAAGTCGGAAAAATGAAGTTAAAGAAAAAAGTGGAAAAAATTATCAGACCCACAAAACTGGAACAGTTATCTCTCTCATTATATTGAAAGAAATCCTTGATAACCACACCCAACAACAAATGGCAGTTTACGCCAAGAGACTCTGGCAATATAAAGTAAACATCACGTAAAATGCAAAGTAGGGAGTCAGAACCAGAAGCAATATTACAGAAAATTGAAAAGTGCGAACTACATAAGCACCATTAGTGATGAGTCACAACCTGATAAACAACTGATTACAGACTTCTGGTCTGCTATATGGGAAACGCCAACATAATATGATTCAACTAGTATAACATTGATAGATGAAAAGCGAAGAATGTAACAGATCCCATGACACCACTTTGCATTCAAAAAGAAAGAATAAAATATCAGGGGAAAAAATTGCAGTAGAACTGAGTAAGCGCTACTACAAATAGAATTTACAATTAACATTCCAAAGAGAAGAAATCGGCGGCGATGGTGCTTGTCGGCGGCGATGGTGTAACAGATCGCATATCGGACTGTTGTACCCAAGTTGGCAGGTTCATATCCGATCGAAGCCGTGAATTTTTAAGGGTGAAAAAATCCTTCGGACGGGAGGTAAAGCCGGCTGTTCCATGTTAATAGATTTACTTGCATGCAAAAAATCCTGAAGCCGAAATTACGCCTGTGAGCTAAAATCAAATTGCCTGTTCGTCGCCCAAGAAATACTTTTCTCCGTTAGTTGGTGAAAGGAGCGTAGCGAAATTTGCGTGGTCAGACGGAAGAGCGGGCCTGATGGCCCGAGTCTCGCCACGTAAAACGAGACATCGTTTCAATGCAAGAAATAAAGCAATATTTGAAAGGGATGGGATATAGGATTTTGTTATTTTTTCATTTCATTCCCCTCCTCGTTGTTCTAATATCCAAATACGGAAGAATTCAGAATACATTCTATTTCTCTATCAAATTTTGAAATTATTTTCATGTTTGCGTCATACTTGTATTCGAATGCCTTTTAAAGAAAAGCTTGTTGAAGTTTTAGAACACCATTTATCGTTTTGAAGATGCTCCTGAATGAGATTCGCTTCAGTTACTTCATAATCACTTTCGAGGAGGTTTTCTTTGCTGTTTATTTCCCGAAGCTCCTCTTCAGTGACGTATTTATAATGAGAGTTGCACAGATCTCGAACAGCTTTTCTGTTTATGTGGCCAAACCCTCTCCTTCAATTTGACGCAACTGAATTTAATAATTTTACAATTTTGTTATTCTATAAATGTAAATTGACATTTCAACTTTGACATTTTTACTGATCGTGATGAGCTTTGGGGCCTGCCGAGTTCGGTTCCCACATGACGCTGATAAAGGAATGAAACGCGCTCGCTTTCAAAAACATGTAATACGACCCAAAGACTCACTCGCGAATGTTAAAGTCGCGCATGTTAAAACCGGTATCATTTCTCTAATCGCGAATGTTCGGAACTCGTGAATAGCGAATTCGCGATTGTCCAGGAATTACTGTATTTACGGAAATGCGTCTAACAGATGTTTCCAAAAACCCTGGCCACTAATCACGGCCACACTAAGAAAAATAATTCAGGAAGCAAAATTTACGAGTTGTCTAGCCTCTTATGTTCTATAATTATATATTAATTGGGCAAAATCAAATAATTTAAAATACATAGTAACTTTTGGTACATGGTTATATACAATGGTTTGGCTAAATACAATGTTATAAACTTGATTATATAATTCAAGTCGAAAAAAGAAGACAACATATTGGATGTCAGATGCCGAAATCGTTAATCCTATGGACACACGAAAAATAATTGTGGTTTACTTAAACGCTGCTCCTCAAATCGTTCAACAGCTTTGGGTACATCAACTGAAGAACTTTGTGTTAAATGTGAATCAGCAAATGCAGCTCATGCATCTTTAAGTTTAAATTGTCATACCTTCCAAAATATGTTAAAACAAAAAATAATATAATTTCCTCTTATTAATAACATTCGAAACACACATTCTCAATCTCACACAAACCAATTACCACAATACCGTAAATCATTTTCCGTCCACATCCCGTCCATTAACTTCTCCATTACTAGCTTCAAATCAACCGGGTTTAAGACCATTATATTCAGAGAAAGGTAAAAATAATTTACAAAATAACTCTTCGTTCACAAATCAAATACATTCATTACTAATAACAATAGTAAATCAAATACAAACATTTATAACTTCTTTATTGTCTAATCTCTTACCCACAATAAGCAACGGTTCATAATGGTTTTAAATCTAAAATCACTGCTCTCGCGGAATGCAGCTAGAATAAAAAACAAAATAGCATTACTTTCCTATTACTTGCATTTACTTAAAATTGATGTAGTATGTTTGCAAGAAACCCACTTATCACTTATTCACCCACTTATTCCAATAATTTCAGGTTATTACATATATAGATCTGATCATATGACTACACATAATTTGGGTAGAAAAGAAGGTGTTGCCATTGGAGTAAGGAACACATTAGAACATTATCACATAAATAATCTTCCAGCAACAACATTTGAAAACGTTCGGATAAAAAGTAAAACAATTATTAATTGTTTATTAAATTCTCTCTGCATACATTCCTAATATAGAAAACCTAGCAAAATATAAAAAAGGGTTGTTATTTTACCCTTCTTCACATCCAACCTTCTTACATTTGTGGCTGCAAATTTTAATGATAAACATTCTGCGTGGGGAAGTCGACTAGGTAATATTATAGGATCAACAATGCTTAATGACTAATAAAAACAACCTAGCTATTCACTCCCAAGACTCACCGACTCATTATTCCTATGGCAATAATATGTATCCAGACATAATATTTTGAATTTTCACAAAACGTATCTGTTTATATATCAACTAATGTTCTTGATGTCAACCTTCAGATCATCGACCTTGATCTCTTTCCTTCTCTCTTTCATTCCTACAAGCACAAAGAAACACTTGAAAATTCTGTAATGAGATAAACATTTGTCAACAACCCAGAAGTCAGTGATACTGGAAACCTGTCACATTGCAAGAAAGTTCTCGGGAGGCGAGCATGATTGAATTTAACATATTGTCCATTCAACCAAAGGTAATAATACACAATATGCCCCAATTAGAGCGGTGTATCTCAAAAAGTTTATCGCCTTTTCCATCCGATTTTTCTTACAGCTCCACCCGACTACCCATTCACCAACTGTGGCTCATCTCTCTTAGGAGACGGTATACATCTATCGCTATGACGATGTCCAATAAGCCGTGTATATACCATAACGTAGCCTCTTTGATTTTGACATAGCTTTCAGTAACTTTCAATATTTGGCGCATTTTGTAACTTTGTTGGACAATTTCATTCGTAGAATGTCTATTAAATACCCCTCGTGTTTTGCAAATTCTCAGATAAATCCCCGTGAATAATTTCCAAAGCACTCGTGGTATTATCTATAACACTCCTACCGTCGAAATAACCAAACTCTCCCGTCGAATTTCGTGGGAATAATGCACGTAATATTTTTTACCCAAACATTGGGTTGTTTGTTTTGATAGATGTAGTATACATCATGCATAACTCTGTCCGATTACAAGATTTTGAGTTGAAACTTCGCAAATACGTTAGGAAGAAGATCTAATTGTGCTGACCTGGGAACCATTATGATATTTTAATTTTTGGAGGCACAGTACAAGAAGCCCTTGTGACATTTTCAAAGTTTTCTGAAAAAAGCTGCAATTTTTTACTTTATTTCTTTTTTGTAGTAACACAAGAAAGTGCATTTATAAAATTGATCTACTCCCAATTTTAATTAAATCTTCTAAAGTTTTGAAAATTTAAAATTTCACGTTTCCTTTTAAACCTGTCTTACCCCTCCAATATTAAATTCAGAGATTTCTTTCCCAATTATTTCTTAATTTTAGATGACATTGCTTAAAAAATATTGACTCGTTGAGTACTTATAATAAGAAGAGGAAAAATTTCTGCATGTCTCATATTCTACTAATTTTCATGAAGTGTCTAAAAAAACATTGAATTTTGTACTTTTCATTTCTTAGTTTTTGTCATGTTTTTTTAAAATTACAATTAACGTAAATAAGAGTGTAAGATATTAAGCAATCGTTAGAATTTATCAGCAAAAACACACAGAATCCTGTCAAGTTCATATTAGAACATAATGCCCCTTCTGAATATAGTATCGAGAATTTGACGCAGAAATTGCACGTAGGAGTCTGCAGCGGGCGTAGGTAAATTTGGAATGTATGTATTTTCTCTGTGAATTTGTCCCTGTCGCCCGATCGCCGGATAAGGAAGGCGCACCCGTGAGCGCCTGCTGGAGGCTGGTCGCAGACGCGTGCGGAGCCTCGTGCCTCAAGGGCCGACAAAGGAAGCGGAGAAAGGGGGAGGGCGCTCCTCGGCGGGGGCCCGTCCTCACGACCGTCCCGTGCCGTCCCGCCGAGCGCGCTCGCCGGAGCAAATTCAGCTCATGAAGGCCCGAGCGCTTGAGCGCGCTTGCGTCACAGGAAGGATCCACTTGCGGCCGCTGGGCTCTCAATGCCCACCGCCGCCGCCGCCGCCGCCGCGGCGGCGGCTGCGCAGGTGGAGAGAACGGGCGCGGCCCCGGGGGCCGCTTAGGGTGCTCTGATAGGGAGGCCATGTTCTCGAAACATCGATGTTTTAAATATTCGTGTAATAACCCCGATGTTTTTTTTTTAAGATCGATGTATTGTGATCGATGTTGTATTTCGATGTTTTGTTTCTGAATGATCACAATACTGTAAAAGTTAAAATATGAAATAATAACTGATGGTAACACTGTAATTCTTGTGTTGAAATCAAAGGAAAGCTGTATGAAATACCTTCATCGATCAAACTCTCTCGCCCGAGATGACCTCCATGCCATTGTATGTTCTCTTTCTTCGTCTTCACTTCGCACATTGAGATGTGGGCAACAAATATGGGAGTAGGGTCGGCCCCATCTTCTCGTACCCTTATTCGGCGAATTAATAAACACGAACATTCAAATTAAATTTTAATGCACACGAATTAGAGGTTACTAAAGCAGTCTAAAAACATTGAGGTTGAAAATCATCAATAGTTTTTAGTCGATGTATTTTTATCACTGATGTTTTAATTTTGAACATTGAAATTTGGTAACGTCGATGTTTTGTTATCGCTTAACATACGCTTAACATACTTTTCTACCATGACTAGAATTATGGACTTTTTTTTGTCATACAAAGTCATGTTTTGGCTTTTTTAAACCCTTTTGTCATTTCCGTTAATATTTCATATTATGGTCATATTTTTCCATGAATTGTATTTTTTCGTATTTTTATCTTTTCGATTAAAGTTTCGCATACTTTCTTGCAATCATTTCAAAGAGATTTTTCAGATCTCCTAATTGTAGTGTGTGTGAAGGAGGGTAATCTATATTTAAAAAGAAAAAGAAAGTGTATTTTCAATATACTTTGAAAGTAATGCGTCAAGTCTTTGAAGGTTTTGAAAATGCAATCAAAATTTGTTTGTCATATTTATAGCCATATTTTCATACACTTTAGGTCGTAAATTCTTGCATATTTCTAATACGTTTAGGACAAACATCTGGGCCCTAATTATCACAAAATAACAGGTCACCCATCCGATTGCAATGGCAACATCCGCTGCCGCGGGGGGCATCACTGATCGGAGGGCCCTAGTGTTCGAGTCCCGGCGATGGCGGATTTCAGCCCTGCAGCCACAGTTGGATCGAATTAAGCCTCCAGCTGGAGAAGAATTCTAGCGGCCGGCTGCTCTGGCCGATACATGGTTTCCCCGATCAATACCAGGCGAATGCCGGAGCAGTTCCCTAACAAACAGGCACGAACCACGCGCGATCCCCTTCTTCCTCTTCCTATCCTCTCCCCTTACACACACACACACATACACACACTTATTTGCACTGCACTGCTACATATGACGGGAGGCAGTTGATAACTTAGAATTGGTACTGGCTCAGGCGATGCCCCTGTGGGAGAGATACCTGGAAAAGATAAAAAAAACGCAAACCGATTTCTAGGTAGGTTGAATCTCGCGTTCCAGCGGGACAGTAACATTGCCACTTCCATATAATATCCACTACACCAATGCGATTCGTGACCATAGGGTACCGGCGTGCTAGGAAACCCAGGAACGGTGAACGGTTCTAATTACCAATGACATCTTGAAGCTACCATCAACACATCCGCACATTCTTTCACGTATTATTGATACCGATTGCTTAATATAAAATTGCAACTTCTGTCCTAAAAAACATTTCAGAAATCACACGAAAAACTGAAAATCAAACGAAGCGAGAGATTTAAAAACACCTATCTTTTTTAATTCAAAATTTTTAGTGAATATGTCTTTCTGTCCTCGAATTAATTGTGCGCTTCTTAAAAAGTAGCCCCAAAAATTAAAAGATAGTTTCAAATCTCACTGCGGCCAGATGGATGGGAGTAAATCCAATTTAGAGGAACATGTCAATATTCTGAAGTAGTAAACTAAAAGTGTTGAAGAAATAAAATTCGAATAGTGCCAATGACAGAAAATGTCGTTCAAGCATTAAAACAAGATACGCCAGGAGACGCGCTTCATTATTTCCTTTTTCCGGGCGCGTCAATCGAGCGAGGTAGCGGTTATCTTCGCCCACTAGCCCGTGAGATCCAGCACCGACCTATAACACGAATTGCCGAGTGTTCCCCAACCAGGTATCTCCCATCAACGGGGCACCGCCCCAGCCAGAACAACGACTCGTCTCCCGGCATGCGTGATAGTAAGTATAAATGTGTGTAAGTAAGAGGCTAGGATCGGACAACGAAATGGAAGGAAAGATTGCGCGCGGTCCGTGGCCCGTTTGTTGGAGTATTGCTCCGGCATTCGCCTAGTGTTGATTGGAGAATGGCGGAAATCTATCGATCAGAGCACCCGGCCGCTAGAATTCTCCTTCAGACAGCAACTGATTTCGACCTATCTGACAAGCTCGTGTCGAAAATCCTGCCACCACCGTCAGGACTCGAACCCAAGGACCACCCGGTCAGAGGCACTGCAGTGACATGATTTCTTGCCCTAAACCACCTCAGTCGGCGGGAGAGGGAAATTTGCGAAAGGGGTCGGTCAGTTGTACCAGTTCTTACCCATCCGAGCGCGCTCAAGAAAGTGCCAACAAAACTCTTGGGGCGAGTGGCGCCTTCGGGAGCGATGTGGAGCAGAAGCGGAGGGCGCCATCACGGCGACTGGTGTCCAGGCAAGTGCGACAGAGTTCCATTCAGGCGATGTTTCTCGTCATATTGCCCAGGGATCGAAAGACGATTTCACGTAAAAAGGAAATGGTAATGCAAAATACAATCAACCCTATTTTATTGTTCATTATAGCTTGATCCGTACGAACATACCGCACTTAGTAAATCATTGCTTTAAAACTTAAAATAGCTTCATATTGTAAAATATCTGCATAGAACCAGGCCCTAAATTGTGTGTACATCATGTGGACAGGACGATGTGCTTGGGTAAAAATTTCATAATGCTAAGCAGCTCTTAACATACAGGAATGTTTCAACCCGAGCGAATAAATTGGACAGAATATCAAATGTCAGTTTCAATTAAATTGTACATTGATTGTGACGTTCTGCCCGTTCCGATCACCTGTTCCGTGGAGTGAGGACACCCATAAGACGTAACCTTCAGAAATTTAATTGTAGTCTCGCGCGCCTAAACTGTCAGTTTCACAAGTGGATCCGGGTGATACTCCACCCATGGCGTGGGAGAGTATCCCCTCATCCCCCAACCTATCCCCACCAACTCCCTATCCTTCATCCCTCCTCCCCACCTCCCAGAAATCCCCTAACGAAATAACCTACCTACCAAAAACAAAACCCATCGACGCCGACTCCCAATACCCGTCCCCGTACGGGAGAGACGAGTCAAAAACCCTGAACAACGACGGCGACAACAACAACAACAACAACAACAACAACAACAACAACGAGACAACCAGTTCGAAGAGACCCTCCAAAGGGTCAGGCAAACAATACCAACCACCCATTGAGGTGTGAGTAAGGCGCATTCCCACGTCTCCACTTCGGCGCGCGTCCGTCAAGCAGCAGTTCTCATCTCACGCCGCCACCGCGGCTCGCCACGACCACACCGCCGCCCGCCGTGGAAGGGGATGGGTTCTGCAGAGCTAGGTTTCGCCGACCCTCCGGCGATGACGAACAAAGGGACTGCATTATGTCTCGTAACGTGAAGGGCTGAGTGTTGCGCGGACCCGCAGCAGTGAACAGTGACCGGACGCTCTCTTGCGTCCCGACCATTGTGAGGTGAATTCACTGTCACTGCTCTCGAAGTGTCCTCGCGCATCGTCTTATGTAATTTTGTGTGTGCTCTGCGCTCAAATATACATAGTCCATGGTTCATGTAGTCATGAACAACGTTAGCCCCACTGCCGGGTGGAGGCAGTAGCCAGTACCGTGGCAGTTCGGCAGTACCGTGGGACAATAGCGTACGCTTCGAGCACACCATACGTATTATGTCCGCGCTACCGCAGGAACTTCCTATCAGTTGGGCAAGGCCAGTGGAAACCTCTGCTGTCTACACGTCGCGCAAATGTTTATGTTGTAACTTGTTCTATCATCTTAAATGATGCAATGTTAGTTATGTAAATATATGTTTTGACTGGAAAACATTTATTTTACAGAAATGCAATCTTGCAGTCGCTAAGGATACCACAATAATAAAAGGCTCGTAAAGGCACTATTTTGCAGGCTGCGGTTTAAAGAACGTAGCTCACACCTCCTCCCCACATCGCCGCATCCGAATAGTTCTTACTCAGGCACTGACTTTAGGCTAACGACGTACGGTACATACATTTTATTTATTTCTAATGTATTATTGATTTCGGAACTGATAAACACGGAGTTAAGTAGTATGTAAATCTGAATCATTTAAGTTAGGTAAAAATAGAATCTTGTACGTACCACGGGCGTTAATTGGTTCTAATAACACTATGGAACACGATTTTTACCTCCAGGAAGGTAGAGTGCGCAACATACTCAATTTTATTCATAGATTAAGAATACCTTCCTTGACCGCCAACTGTAACTCAATTTGTTCTTCAGTGTGTTCTATTCGCCCACTTATCTCCTCTAATTTCCTACTCTGTTCTTCTGCCAGCTTCCCAATCTGTTCCTCTGTGAATATTTTCTGTTCGTCTAATTTCCTACTCTGCTCTTCTGCCAACTTCCTATTTTGTTCCTCCGTCTTCCTGCTCTGTTCTTCAAATTTCCCATTCAATTCTTCCAATATCTTCCTATTCTGTTCTTCAGCCAACTTCTTCTGATCTACTGCCGCCTTCCTGTTCTGTTCTTCCGCTTTCCCATACAGTTTTTCGCTTAACTCCCTATGCAGTTCCTCCAGGAATCTTTTGTAATCGTCTGGTCTCTTCTCTAGGTCTTCCCACATCTTCATCATCAGCATAAAGTCTGTATCGGTAAATTTTCCACCCCCATGACTTGGATTTCCTGTTGCCTGGTTCATCGGTGTTGACGTAATTTCTACTTCTTTATTGAAACTATCCCCCGACGTTTCATCCAACCTGCTTCCGATTTCACTATCCCTGCTTTCCGAAAATGTGCTACTCCCAATTCCTTCGTCTATCTCCCTTACTTGCTCCGCCTTCCCTTCCGAGTCCAATACTACGTTTTGCTCCTCCATTTTATTACTTATAGCTTCACGTTCGATCCCGCTTACACTAAATGCTCGTACAATTTTCCCTTTGCTTCTCTTAACAATAATGCAACGATTGCCCTCTTAATTTATTATGCCCGCCACAGCACTATATACTCTTCGTGACTGTTTTAATGCACTAATATTTCAGATGCTGATTGATGAAGAACACACCCTCACTCACCACAAAAACACAATAACACTAATTCAGTAATCACATAAATTCCCACTCACCTACCAATACATAAACATATTCTCTACAATCAGTAATATTATTACCACTTGAATACATATGTACTGCTAATAAGCTCATTAACATTATTACAAAAATGCTCCCGAATTTTAGTAAATCCACTATTTGCTTTGGAATTACTTCTCAACACAATTATTGCTATATTATGTGCACAACAATCACACACAATTACATGTCATGTCTTCTCCATAAACTTCCCTCAATAATACTACATGAATGTTGAAAATATACATTCACAATGCTGCTACACACTTCCCAACCTAGTATCCTTTCCACTAAATTCCACAAACTTTACCATTACTAATGAACAATGCACTGCTGAATGTAAATTCCCAGCAGGTAATGTGCACGATTTATATAATAATATTAAATACCCTTATATTTCCACAAGAATTATTACTACTTCACAAATTCTGTAACTTCCATGTTATGAAAAATACCAACCAATTCAAACATTATTGACTTGTCTTACAAAATCTTTGAAATTATACTGCACTATATCACTTACAATATGTACATTTATAGCTTTCATAAACCCAGTAACTGTAGTAGTAACTTTATACTGGTTACTCTCAAATAGTTTCATATATCTGCCCGCTATTAATTAAACAACAAAATTTCTGTAATTACCAAGTATTCATTATGCTTTCTTGACTTATGCATGCTTTGTTAATACATGTACTGTTACTTTTGTTCCCTCTAATAATGAGCTTTACATTGCCTGCCTATTATATTTAACCTGCATTGATATACATCAAATACATGCACAGTACTTTCCAATGTTTTATCAACTTTCCTAGGGCCACATTTCTTAATTACACGCTTTCCAGACTGTTCCGGCGCCAGCTGTGACGTACCTGGTGATGCCGGGTATTTTCACTGCAAGAAATTACTAAAGGAGGGTATCTTTTCCATGAATGGGTCCCTACGATAAGTTGGTACAGCATTAGGAAAGTTAATTAATAAATGAAGTACAATCATGAACAGCATTTATTCACAAACCAGATTTGTTAATTACATGATCTAACAACATTTATACACTCTGCCTTGGTACCAAGATTAGGTGTAATACATATTATCATACCTTCGGGGCCCCGACCAATACCTTCGATGCTTGGAGCACGGCTCGTGTCGGCAGGGGTCGCCGACCTTCGCAGCAGCTGGGCGTCGTCGGCGGCTGATGGCGTGGCGATCGCCTCGGCTGGTGACCTTGCGAATCCTTCCTGATTCGGCTCCTGGTACCTCGGTGTTGCATCTCACTCTGATTATATTCCGTCGCTGGATTTAATCACTTAACCCACGGCTACTGCACGTGCTGGCCTCAGTTCCGCACCACACAATTCCGGTGTTATTCTTACCGCGATAAATAATACAAGCGCGATCGATTGTTCTCTCGTCGCTGATCTCTCATCCTAATAACATTCTCGATCTCTACTTTACGTATCTATTGTTTTGCAGTTGCTACTACTTTACAAAATACACCGCATGTTCCCTTTGTCCATGCACTAACGGCGAGCTCTTCGCCACACGTCCGTACCTACCGGCCACTTCTCCGCGACTGTCCTAACGGCTGAAATCTTCGCCGTTCGCTGCCCAGTTCGTAACCGACATTCTCACGCTGTCCTCGCGGCGGCGGCAACGGCGGCGGTAGCGACCGTTGCTAGTTCCCATCGTTGTTCGCCGCGCTTGACGTACGTACCGCGCAGTCCAAAATATATACTGATTACTTACGCTAATGTTCTAATTAGTGTAAGGAAACACATTATGTGTTTCAATATATATTGTAAAGGTACAGAATTATTAAGATAAATTAAATTGAGTAAAGTAGACCTAAGAAATTTTTTACTGAAGAAAAACATACGACGTCACGCGCGCAGCCCACCTTCTTGCAACAGCCACGATCCCCTGACCCATTTCGGATGTTTATGACACCCCACACAACGGCCGAAGAAAAGGGTAAATTGTAAGGCGCCCAGCTGCAGCCCCATCTGGAATACTTTCGAAACGCCTGTCATCGTGATCGGGGAAACCCAAAGCAATAATTCAGAGACGTGGCCTACTTTCGAGACGGTAGAGAAGGACACCATGTTCCGACAGAAACAGAGAGAATGGAAAATTCCTATACTCCGCCGGAGCTTATTGGCCAAATTTAGTGTACGACGCCATCACCTTTAGTCAATAGCGACGCGATCGTTGTAGGGAGCAAGAACATATGAGGAGAAAGGGTGGGGATAAAAGTTAACTTCGTGCATTTATGAGAAACAAAATTTCAGTTGGTAGAGAGACTTCTCTGGGGGTGGGAGCCAGTCGCGGGGAGAGGCGAGTGCGCCTCTGAAGGCAGGGGGCTGAAAGCAGTTGGTTGAGAGACTTCTCTGGGGTGGGAGCTATTCGCGGGGAGAGGCGAGTGCGCCTCTGAAAGCACTTGGTTGAAATCACTGGGGTGATAGAGTAGAATTCTCAGTGAGAATTTTAGAGGAAGTGCCAAAGCACTTCAAAAGTAAATTGGCGAATCTTTTATAATTGCGTATTCGCTAAAGGATTTCGCAACTTCTGAATTTGTATTTGAGAGGATTCGCATAGTTCAGAGGGAAACATTGTTGTGTGCTACGTGACTGCGACCGGGGGCAATACACCCCGACGACATCTACCTACTCCGCCGGGCAGCTTCCAGACGACCCCTCTGCTGACGTCACGGACTGCCGCAGACGCCGTGAGCCGCTGCCAGCCGCCCTGCTGTTGAGGGGGCGCGACCGGCCAACATTCCAGCGAAGGTCGCCTACAAGCTCCGCCGTGCCCGCCCGGGCACATGGAGCACTTCTGCTACGGAAGCTCTCAGGCAATGTAACTAGGGCCATAAACCTTTTGAAGTATTGTCAAAGCGGTGCCGCGCCAAGGCACAGAAAGGTCCTCAAGGACGACTCTGTAATTCTAACTATAAAATAATTTTGTACTCTTCTCTAGTTGTAAGCTTTCCTTTTAATTTTCATCTTTATTTTTTCTTTTTATGCAATATTTTCTTTCTTTTATTTTATTAATGTAACTTCCCAGGTACAGCTTTGTCCAGGAATAAACGTTGTCTTTTACCAGTAATCAAATTGTTTCTTTTGAATGTCCATGAATTTAATTAACAATTCCTTCCATCACCTAATTTTTAAATGAGCAAAGGAAATTGTTACAATTGGCTAGTTTTTAAACGAGTAAAGGGAGTAGGACCGACTGAGCTATAATTAACATACCTTATTTTGATATTAATGCAAATACATTTAAATTGGACCTGTGAGATATGTAGAGAATCAATATGCATTGATCTATTTAAAAATAAAATACTTGTTCAAATCATCTTTGCACTTTCATGAGAAAGCAACAAAATTAGGCTTTCGTGTTGTTTCTTTTACCTTCTGTATTCGACGATTGCAGTCTTTATCTTGGCGCCTGGTAATCGCTCTCAATTACGAGTAAGTCTTAGTGGATGTTTGGAAAACAAGTCACTTGCACCATAATATTTCATACTGCGCAAGAGTTACTGAAAGGACATATTTTAGCACTTTACGTTATTGTAAGTATACAAGTATCCAACTGCTGGGGTGGCAGATTTTGAGTAAGTCGGTGTCTTTCGGAACTGTAACCACAGTGCGCGTGAAGTTCATGTCTGGTTTGCGTGTGCCTCAATGAGGTTGATACGTTACAGTTCTGTGGTTTTTGTAAAGTGAAATTCGCCACATGATCTGTAGAATTGAATCAGTTCGATCAAATGCAAATCGACAGTGTGCGAATCAATCCGATAACTTCTGTTACGCTTGTGGAAGATTTACACCTAAACTTCGAATGAAACAACATGAAATAACAAAACTTGAGTTTTCTTTGTACTTTGGCAATTGTTTTTGTGAACAGGACAAACCATGGGCTGCACTAGTGCCTCACCAGTATTGTGTCAACTGTAAAACGAAACGTAGGTTATGGATGTGTGGAAAACAAATCATTGTCTTTCGCTCTACCAATATTGTGGAGCTACCATTTTATCGCTCTACCATTTTATTGTCTACACAAATGAGCATATTCAACTTTTGCCTTGTTATTACCTCATATGAAGCATACTCATAAAATAGTCATATAACCGGGGTGACAATGCGGAAATTGGTCTAGGATTTTTGTTTATTCCAAATACTAAATATGTTCATTTCTTTTAATCTTGAGTGATAGAAACTTTTTATAATATTTTCCGAAGAAAAATCCGTTAAAAGTCGAAAATCGGACAAATTCGTTGATCGAACGAAAATTTACATTTTTTAACACAAAAATTAAACTTGAATAATTCACAAACTATATAACATAATTCAACTCTAAAGACTCGCATTTGTTTCTAAATTCTTGTAGTTTTAGAAAAACTCATTTGTCTCATATCCGGATGAGAAATGTGGCCTCCAAAACACTTAAAACAAAATCTTTGTATTTTCGCATCTTGCAAGCTATTTCTTTTAATCTTGTGTGATAGAAACTTTTTATAATATTTTCCGAAGAAAAATCCGTTACAAGTCGAAAATCGGACAAATTCGTTGATCGAACGAAAATTTACATTTTTTAACACAAAAATTAAACTTGAATAATTCACAAACTATATAACATAATTCAACTCTAAAGACTCGCATTTGTTTCTAAATTCTTGTAGTTTTAGAAAAACTCATTTGTCTCATATCCGGATGAGAAATGTGGCCTCCAAAACACTTAAAACAAAATCTTTGTATTTTCGCATCTTGCAAGCTCTGAAAAATTTACTTCAAATGGCTCTATCTCCTAAACTATTAGAGCTACAGCGCTGAAATTCGAACACGGAATATTATATATATTAGCCTTATATCTGAGTCTTAAATGAAGTTACTCCGAAAATCAGAACGGTCATGAGATGGAAATATTCTACAGTTACTAGGAAGAAATTGACACTAATGGCGATACTTTTGAGATTTTCTTAAAAACTAAGATTCTTATCGAAAAATGAATATCACCAGTGAATTTCCCATAAAATTTCGCGCTTGGTCCGTGGTTTTCAAAAAAATCCGTTACATGTCAAAAATCGGACAATTTCGTCGATCCATCGACGAAACTTTGCATTTTCTAACACAAACACTAAACTTGAATATTTCACAAACTATGTAACATAAATCAATTCTAAAGACACGCGTGTGTTTCTAAATTCATGTAGTGTAAGAAAAAGTCATGTTTTTCATTTCCGGATGAGAAATGTGGCCTCCAGGAACCTTAAAATAAAAGCTTTGTATTTTCGCAACTTGCAAGCTCTGAAACATTTACTTCAAATGACTCTATCTCCTAAACTATTAGAGCTATAGCGCTGAAATTCGCACACGGAATATTATATATATTGGCCTTTAATCTGAGTCTTAAATGAAGTTTCTCCGAAAATCAGAACGGGCATGAGATGGAAATATTCTACAGTTACTAGGAAGAAATTTACTCTAATGGCGATACTTTTGCGATTTTCTTAAAAACTAAGCTTCTAATCGAAAAATGAATATCACCAGTGAATTTCCCATAAAATTTCGTGCTTGGCCTGTGGTTTTTAAAAAAATCCGTTACATGTCGAAAATCGGACAATTTCGTCGACGAAACTTTGCATTTTTAAGTACAAGTACAACACTTAACTTCGAAAAATATTAATTTCAGCATTGCCATCTGTAATTCCGTATACAAGTACAACACTTTAAAAGAAATTCATTGGTGCGAAGCAAACTCCAATCAGACGAATAGTTTCCGAGATAGACGAGAAACAAAAGGAACCTCAACTAATCAAGTTACAAAACGACCCCCCCCTCTTACGTGCCAAATTTCGAAAAACATTATTTTCAGCACTGCCATCTGTATTTCCGTATACAACACTTTAAAAGAAATTCATTGGTGCAAAGAAACTCCAAACAGACGAATAGTTTCCGAGATAGACGAGAAACAAAAGGAACCTCAACTAATCAAATTACAAAACGACCCCCCCTTACTTGCCAAATTTCGAAAAATTCCGCACAGCGCACCTGCCCCTCCAGAGAGCCCAGGCAGGATAGAATAAATCACCGGGCGCGTATCGCCGCAGTTTCACTGTTCTGAGGAAGCCTGCGACATGTCAGGCGAGACGTCGGCACCCCAGCCAACGACGCGGCGTCTCCCGGATAGCCGAGAATTCATAACCTCATGTTTAGTCATTTGCGTTAATATAATTCGTGGGAGAGAAGTATGCAAAGGATAACAACGAAGAGAAACAATCAATTATTTTTATTTCCGCCAATTGTTGGCAGAATATTTGGGTCTAATTTTAAATGCTCATTAGCAAAACCAGTTAAATATCTTTCCAAAAATGTAATATGGTCTGCTGAATTGGCAAAGGCGTCCACACACTGGAGAATCAGATCTTCAAAACGGATGTCATCAACTGTTCATTACTTTAAACAAGTGCGAATAATCTCGTGGCTTTTCTTAATAATCTTAGTTAATCATTTTCTTTTAAATAAAAAATTAAGTGCCCTCAGATATTCCTGTACACTAGTCAAGAAAAGTATAATTTCTGACGACAATTCAAGTATAGCTACAAAATACAGTTACAGGTTATAGCGGACTACGATAGGTGGATTTGGCCCATAACCAAATTAGAAGAGGTTGATATGAGCTGTTGAGAGCAAAAGTGGTTCAAGTTAAATTTTGGAAGATGTAAGTAATATGCACTGGTGGGTGTATCTATTGTTCCATCACGAGCTAAAGTGGTGTGAGTCAAACTTCAATATTTCTTCGCTAGAGGCCAGCACAATGCAGAAGTAGCCAACAACTAACTCATACCGCTGCATGTGATTGTGGTGTGAGGTGGACAATACAACAGCTACCAGGGGTTCCCAAGAAATAACTTCTTGTTTTCCTGTACCCATCACAGGAATATTATATCAAAAAAAAACATTTAATCACTTTTAGTGATACGTACACAGGTCAAAATCAAAAAAACCTCACATCTTCAAAATTGCTCTCACTGATGTACTGGATGAAAATCGTGACAAAGCGAATAATTTCAACATAATTGACTACAAATTTCTGTATCAGGGCACTCATTTATGAAAATTGACTCCTATTTTGAAAAAAGAGCAAGCTGGCAAGAATAAAATTCATTGTGCTCCCTCTGACTGGTAAAATAGAATCCGTTCAGCTCGAAAGGACGTGAAAAGTCCCAAGTAGATTTTAAGTCTACTTTGCATCTTGTAAAAGCAATTGCGAGAAAGATTAACAATGCAGCAACCAAAGTAAATTGCAAATATAGTGGATACGGCCCCATAGAGAATAATTTAACTGCAGCCTGTAACTGTAGACAAAACAGGTATTATTGAACTTCTGCAATACACTTCCAATGCACTACAATTACTTCAATTCTCTAGGGCAGTCCTAGATGATGAAGATATAGGATCATTAGAACAAGTTCTAGATGAGTATAAACCTGCTGCTCCAACTAACTTGTCAACAATGTGAGCACTGCTGATTCACCCTTCACTAAAATGCCTATTCTTAGTGGCTTAATGTAGCACTTGTAATAACAATAAACAAACTTCTTTTTTATTTTTCCGATGTTTACTAATTATAATGAACATTGCATAAAATATCAAAACATAGGGTGTATATACATTATGTACATTGTTCTTTTATGTTTTGCATTAATTTCACTCAATTTCCTTATTTTTTCAGCATATTACAATTGCACGCGAAAATTATATATGCAAATTATTTGAATCACAGTTTATAGAAAAGATATGTACAAAGGCGATGACAGACAACAAAATAGTTAATTAATTTATTAATAAGCAATGTTTCAGTCCAAACTATCTGAAGTAAGTTAAAAGAATATATCCTTAACACGTTCATAACACATTAGGTCATTTATTTCTACGCATTATAGTTTTACAGCGTTTTTCGTTTACACATAATTTTCCGGAAAGTATTTTTTAATTAAACCACGTTTGCTCTGAACATCTCACATTATCTTATTATATTCCCAAAATAATCTAGTGAAAACAAATTTTTATAATTGCTTATCTTACCGTAGTAACATAAGATCGAAAAATATGTTTTCCCCTTTTCTTACAATTAACGCTATATCTAAGTAGTATTTAGATTTTTAAATGTAACGTGACGAACAGGACAATGTTTGGACAATGTTCTAAAATATACAGTAATATCTTATTATACTTAAGACCTACCGAAATCGTATTTTTACTATTTTTCACAAGTATTGTTTATAATTTCAAGGCGAATGCTTGCTTTAGGAATAAAATGACTATTTTCATCCGATTCCTCGTCAAAAAATTCATAAATAATCGATAGATAGATTCCATTTCACTTTGTGGCCCACCCCATTTCCGGTGTGGTATACCCCAATAACTTGTTCCCGGCGTAGAAACAGAAAACGCGAAGAAACAAGTCTATTAGTGGAAACATGTTGTATAATGAGAACAGCATAAAATAATCTTTCCCGTCCCTTTTTTATTTTATTTATAATTTATTTTTTTGTTGATTAGTACATGGGTAAGTAAATCGCAGATGTTTTTGCTTGCTTATTACTAACTTACTAAGCTTCATCTATTACATGGGCGAGGAAGACAATTAGGTACCTCTGTTAATTGTCAATTTCTGCGATTTTTTTCAGATATACATGGAAAAGACATATGTTTTGTATTCGGGTAGATTGTGTAGGATTTCGGCCGAAGTTGAGTGCATTGAATGTGGGATTTTGTGGTATGGAGAAATAGAAGTTGGAGGCGAGGTAATGGATAGGATTAACTGTGGGTAGGATGGATAGTTCTTTGTGAAGTTGGACGTTGGTGACAAAGCAAGGGGCGTTGGTGATTATCTTTAGGAAGTAGTTTTGGAAGATTTGTATTTTGTTAATGTTAGTTTTTGTAGCATTAATCCAGATGGGACACGCGTATAAAAGGAGAATTCTGAAGATGGTTTTGTGTATTATTAGGGCTGTGCTATACGGCACTGAGGAATTTCTATTGATAATAAGTTTTAGTTGTAGTAATGTTATTTTTGCTTGATTGACTTTTATTTCTATATGCATCAATTCGCAATCAATCGAGATTTATACTCCTTGTAGGCCTTCACCGATTTCATCAAATTCGCCGAACTTGTTTTCTATTTGTACATTATACGCATAATCAGTGGAGGATTTGGATATTTCCCTCGCGCATTCACTTGAACGATTCATTTTCTTAATTTCGGTTTCACTTTCACTATCATAGGCACTGACTGGCCTTTTGTTCTGTTGATGTGAGGCAGGACATGGCGTACTGCCCGGAAGAAGGAGTTTCGTTGAATGAAGTCTGGGCTGATACACTAGCTACCGGGTGGAGCCAACGTGACTACATTGCTGATGTTCATTGCCGCGCTGGTTTCCACACTACTCAGCTCTGTTTGCATTTCTCTGCATTGTGCAGTGTGTGTAGAGCTTGGCTAATAGCCTGCCCTGTGGATTGCTCTATGTCATAAAACTTGTCACTAACTATTCAAAACGAAACAGTTGGTGTAATAATACTTGTAGTCTGTTGTGTGCTATGCGGAACGCTAGTGACTCCCTATATTTTACAAAAATCTAAAATCCGCCAAGTTAAAGCATTAATTGTGAGAAAAGGGGAAAAATGCATTTTTCAATATTATGTCACAATAGTAAGATAAACAATTACAAAAGATTGTTTTTCTATGCTATTTTCAAAGTAAAATAAGATAATATCATTCTCTTCTGATTTGATGTTCCCTTCGCCATTGGATCCCCGAAGACGCCCACGAGGCGCATTCTCTCTTCATGTTTGAACGTGAAGTGTCACAACTCGAGACTTGACGAGAATAAGCATTATAATCTGTATTTTCAAGATTCTGTTCAAGGTCCTCTCAGACAGCAACCACATCCTTCAGAAAACCACAACTCGATTTCGTGGCATCAACACTTTCTACGAGTTACTTCACCGGGGGTCTTGCTAAGTTCTCTTCAATGTGCTGTAAATTTTGCAATGTTGATTTCTACCAGAGATATGGACCTTATTGATCGCAATGCGTGTGTATGGCTGCACATATACTGCACTTCCTCCCTGAACATTTGTTATTATACCATATTTTGTATCTTCTTTAATCGCAAATAAACACTGTACACTGAATGCTTTAGAATTTTATGATTTTAGATTACACTTGTGCATGAGTCAGTATTATATTAATCCAATATTATAAATATAGTCCTTTTGTGGTTTGATGTCAAAGATATGCCTACTATTTCGCACTTTTACTCTCGCACCTTTACTTCGTAAGAAGAAAAAGTATTGTAATAGTGCGCCGAAAACGGCAAAATTTCAAAAGAAAACTCTTATTGTCGGCCCTGATAACGAAAAAGTGGACAAATCTGCTCCTATATATAGTTGATTAATTCATTGATTAGTAATTCTGGGCACGTCAACTGCTATGGTCATTGGTCCCGCAAATGTAGTGCATGTTTTATCGCGGGAGGTGGAGGTGACCTTCCCTCACTGGATGGTGAGATTCGGCACCGACCTACCATCGGCTAATGCGGTTTCCCATTCCAGGTATCTCCCATCAGCGGGGCACCGCCCTTGCCGGGACAAGCTCAAAGCCGCGACAATCTCCCGACCAACCTCCCGCCATGTGTGGTAGTTAGTGCATGTTAGTGTGTGTGTGTGTTGTTGTGTGTGTGTGTGTGTGTGTGTGTAAGAGGTGTGGAAGTCCAGAAGCGTCGACGAGGCAATCGCATCAATGAGTGCCTCCTGCTGTTCTAGCCTCTCCTTGGTGTTGATTAAATTGAATCCCATAGGGCGCCCCAGGTACCGAGCGGCTTCGCCTACCTCTAACGATAAGTGCGGGAATCCCCCCTCCTTCTGTGCGGAACATCCTCGAGACACGCCCTTCCCCCCCTATCACCAGTCCGGCACTTGCTCGACTTTATCCTGAGGTTAAGCCACTGCACGTCTCCTTCAGAGATGGTTGCGTGGGTCGTAGCAAGCGGGGCGAAGGCCAACACCATCGGCGAGGGCCCCATCTGGTTGCTTGTCTCCAGGGCGCGCAAGGCACCTTGTATCACAAAGTTTAATAATATCCCAGACACACGGCAGCCCTGACGCATCAAATGGAGAAATATTCTTAGTTTAGAAAAAGATATGTAATGCTGCGGGAAATCGATTTCGAAATATCAACGGTATGCATGTTTTGGGGTCCCTTGTTGTGTTTTTTTTTCTCCAAAACGTCTCTTCAAAACGTCTTCCGTTTGTCCGTCTGTCTGTCACTCCGTCTGTCAACAACACTAGAACAACACGCGGGTCTGGGAGACGTTTCTCTCGATATAGTTGGAGATATGTTAGCACATGGGATAAAACGAATAATTTCTGATAGACTTTCAGATATAAAAATGCAACATATCTTGGCAGCAACGGTCGAAAAACGTTCGCCAGAGACACAAATTCGCACGAGTTCGCTATGGGTTTGCGAAAGTTACGTTCACACACTTCGAAGGGACAAACGTAAGAAGGAGAAACTGGGATGGATACAGATAGATTGAAATATTCGAGCGATAATGTCATCTGTGTACTTTGCGTGATGGGGAAGATTGGATCCACATCCTTTTAAATTGCTGTTCTTCCAAAACATGGAGAGGAAAATAGATGGCGATGGGGAACTACTACTTCCAACACAGAAGCGAAACGCTCACTAAGAACATATTAAGCGAAAATAGGTCTTTCTTCATGAAAAAAATTAGTTACATTTCTAGGAAATTTTCGGACTATTAGGGAAACGAAAATTAGGGAGTGGGAAAACAGCACTAGTTAGTATGTCTAGACCGGAATAAATAGGTTAATAAGTAAATAATGAATAATTTAATCAATAATTTATATAAAGTTAGTAAACTGATAAGTAAATAAGTCTTTAATTAATAAGTAACTAAATAAGTAAATTAATAAATAAATACGTAAACCATCAACTAATTAAATAAGCACATTAGGGGCAAATGGGAGTGGGTGTCCGAAAAGAAAGCACAGAGGCACGGTGGTGCGGACAATCCTTTATGGCACTCTTTGATTCTAGGTGCCAAGGACACTAAAGACGGAGGAGAATGCACGACGCCCGGGCTAGGAAATAAATAAATAATTCAGGAAAAGCGCGGTAGATTAGCATGTACTCGGCTTCTGACGGCAGGTTTTCCCCTTTCAATTTTTTTTTTCCCCTCAAACACACCTTACGGTCTCTTTTCTGCGACATAGATGCCATGAAGAGACCATTTAGGGTGGATACCCTATTGGTTAGAATTAGATTTATTCAATCAAAAACAGTAAAAACTGTATGTGATGTAGGGGGAGAAAATTATCTGCGCACGATTTCTTGAGTTCCAGAATCCCTTCCCGTCATTTTAACTATAAATAGTTGAAAGATGAGTAAACGCTTAACATAAATAAATAAAAATAAATTTTAAAAATTACAAGATTAACAATATTTAATATTGTTATTGTGTGATTTATTGATATAATTGGGGATGGATTGATAGGGATTGATATAATATTATTGTGTAGTTATTGATATAATTGTATATATTATAGTGTGGCGTCTTTGCCGGGGCAAATAATTACAGACGTGAACGGCTTGTAAATACTTAGTATTTATTAGAAGAAAGATACTCCGACACCAAAACACTATATACAATATTTACAATTGAAGTTAACCGTTACAAGAAGGAACTTTCCCTGGTTACCACCACCGCTGGCCCGATAATTAATTACCCTCCCCGGTATGATGCACCAGTACCTTACGCGAGCATACATGCGAGTATGCCGCACCTGCTGTCACGACGTAGCACGCCGGCTTCGATTCCCCGCCTCGGTAGCCTATGCATTACAATGCAACGCCGCGCACAACCCTCACGACGCCCTACCGACGCGCTCCAACCTGAAGAATCACAAGAATAGAAGGCTGCTTTCAAGTCGAATTCTGCTTATATACCCTGTGGCAGGTTGACGGAAGCGCGTCACCCGCAGTGACTGCCGCCGCTCCTCCGCCGGCTTCGGGGTTCCCAAACCTGCATCCACGACACGGCATTCCTTTGTGCAGCCCCGCGTCACTTCCGCCAGCGCTGTCCACATGGCTACTATAGTACGTTTGTACTGGCGACAGATATGACGCCACAAACTCCTCTATACCCCCCCGGGAATTTTCGTCGCAGTTGCAATCAACACAGAAGGAAAATTCCACAAGTATGAAAGTCCTAGGCCGATCGGCTCACATTATATACAACTGCGCCTGACTTGGCTAATTACACAGATAAAGAAACAAACAGAAAAGGCCCTACTAACCTACCCCATTGACATATTTTTACTCTACATTGTACATTGTACTTGAAATATTAAAAATCTTGCCGTACGGTCGGTCCCTCTTATGCATTGTTAAGAATTTTCAGCCTGGTGTGGTAACCTCAAATAACCATAGTATGTTCCTTTTCCTTTTACAACCAAATTCTTGAATTAAATTAATTTTGTACAATACACCCACTACCAAAATGACACATACAATATCACCAATATAGCCACAAACATTACATCAATAAACATTCAAAATCAGATACAGTTCTATACACACAAACTGACACACTGAATTACAAAACCCTATACATTGATAAATGCACAAAAAAAACAATACTAACATTTACCGTTTTACATTTAAAACCACATACAGTGATACACTTAAAATGAAACAAATAAACAATTTTTACATCTCTCTCTTGAAGGATTGTACAAAGTTTTCTTCTTGCCAGAATGAATATAAATGAATACAAAAGTTCATGATATTTGCTGGAAACTATTCTTTCGTAGGTTTCTTGGGAAAAGTTTACTCAATCTTGACACAACACAACAAACATCACATTCACTTATACATCATTCTTCTTGCACTATTTGTTTTGCACTGTGTTCCAGTGTTTTCGGCGCACACGTATCGGCATTGCCGGGTGCAGTGTGCCCCTCTGCAACTTCGGACACAGTCTGGCGCTCATTTTCAAACACCCTACTGAGAATATCAGCATTTACGTTTAATATCCCTTTCCTATGGCTTATGATAATGTTGTAATGCTGAATCGCCAGAGACCACCTAAGCAATCTAGGATTATTCCCAGCATTCTGTTGTAACCAGACTAACGGGTTATGATCCGTTTCTATCTTTAGCAAAACATTACCGTCTAAGTAGTAACGCAACTTCCCTAAACCCCAAATTAAAGCAGCACACTCTTTCTCCGTGGTGCTCCATTTTAATTCACCGTCTGAGAATTTTTTACTGAGAAAAAGAATCGGATTTTCATTCCCTTCCTGATCTAACTGTGATAACACAATGGCTGCTCCCCTAAGTGCCGCATCACATTGCAGTAAAAATGGATTACTAAAATCAGGTGCATGAGTGACTGCCCCTTGACACAGTGCGTCGCGAAGCTGTATAAACGAGTTTTCGCACTCTTCCGACCACCGGATTTTGCCTTGCCTATGTGTTCCCCTCAATAGATCAGTGAGCGCAGCTGATTTCTCCGAGAAATTTCTGATGAACCGTTTATAATACGATATCAGACCTATAAATTTACGGATTTCCTTTTTTGTCGTAGGCCGTGGATATTCTTTTATTACTTGAACTTTGGCTTCATTTGGTCTCATCAGACCACTACCAATCTCGTATCCTAAGAACGTAACCGATTTCCTAGCGAACTTACATTTCGCCGGTTGCACACGTAAATTGGCCTCACGTAACTTTTGGAATACGATTCTGAGATGTTTGCAGTGATCATCCCAGTTGTCGCTAAAGATTGCTATGTCGTCCATATATGGGACGGCGAACTCCGCGCAATCTTTCAGTAATGCCTCCATAAGCTTGCTGCAAACATATGGTGCATTTTTGATGCCGAAAGGCATCCTGAGGGGTTTATAAGACCCGAATTTTGTCGTAAAGGTGGCATACCGTTGAGCGCGCTCGCTCATTTGGATCTGCCAAAATCCTTTACATAAGTCCGTTGTGGTTATGATTTTGGCCCTCGCAACTGTTTCAATTCGCTCGGCTAAACTCGGAAGCGGAAAATATTCAGTACGAATAACCTGATTTAACTTGCGGTAGTCAATACATGGCCTGGGTTTTTTTCCGGGTGCTTCCACCAAAATCATAGGGGATGTGAAATCAGAATTTGAAGGCTCGATGATACCATCCCTTAGCATTTTCGTGATTTCATCCTGGAGGATTTTAGTTTGGCGATGTGACGTGCGATACGGAGCGCTCCTCACCCTTGCATTTTCGTCCAGCAATTCAATGTCCATCTGAACGTTTTTAGTGAGCCCTGGCCTATCAGAAAAGATGTCCCTAAACTCAATTACAAGCTCTCTCAGCCTTTCACTTCCTTCCGGCTCCATTTCTGTGCCTGCGAGCATTGCCTCAACATCAAATTCCTCCGGTTCTAATTTTAAGGCGTGTTTCTCTATTCCGTCCTCCATAAATTCACCTATTTGTTCTGGTTTCTTAAATAATAATGAATTCTTAACAAAATATGTTTCTTTTTCCGAATCTGCTTTTATATCCTTATACTTTTCAAACAAAGTATTTACACCCTCATCTCCCTTCTGCGCCGCGCTGAATTGTTCCGTATTTACTTTCAACATTTCAGCGATCGGCACTGCCAATTCTAATTCTTCTCCGTCTGCTAATAGACAGATTTCCGGGAATTCCTCCGACGGCTCATGCTCGCCTTCGCCCGGCTTTGCTGTGCGGTCGCCTTCCGCCTCCGGCAATTTTACCTGCGAATTCCCCGAATCATCTGCTTTTGTTCTGCCTTCTGCCGCAGCCTTACTGCGCGTCATAACCATGTTCACAGTTTGTTCTTCTACTAAGCCCTGTTTAATATCCTGCAGAAGTTGATACGTTCTGTTACTTAATAGATAATAACTAAGTTGATTTTCCTTCGGCACTATAGCGGCCCTAGTGATTACACTACCTAATTCTGAATTTAGGCGAATTTCCGCCACCGGCAAATTAATGGCAGCTGAATGAAGCGGCTGTTTGATCCAGACCGATTCGCCCGTATAATCACGATCTGTGACTAGATTCGCGGATACAAGATCAAATGACGCGCCCGTGTCTCTCAAGATCTCAGTCGGCTGCTCATTCACGGTCCCTGTCACAATGTGCTGCCTCAAGAATTCCCTTGCCTCGGGTTCACACACGTGATTTACTTGATTGCCCTGTTTCCGCGGACAGTTCTTAATCAAGTGCGTTGTTGACTGACATTCGTAACACTTGCGGACATAAGGTGCCTCGAATTCTTTCTTCGCGCTATGTTTCTCTAACCCATTTGTACTTCCTGCCGTCTTGGGGGCCACGTGAGGAGCAACAGGTGCCCTGTTGTTTCCGTGTTCTTTCCGGAATGTTCTTTCCGGCCGGAAAGATGGTAACTGTGGCTTCTTCCACCCTTGCCGCGCATTCTCGTACGCATCTAGTCTTTTCGCGAACTCAAGCGGATTCGAAAATTCGGCCCATTTATCCACAAAGTGTTCCCGCATATCCCCTGGAACCTTATGCTTCATTTGATCGGCCACGATCAAATTCAATAAACCCTCGAATGTGTTTATTTTAAGTCCCGCTACCCACTCTCTGGCATAGTTTAGCAATTCCCTCGCGAATATGCTCCAGGTCGCTCCGTTTTTGCTATGTTTCCTAAATAGTTGCCGGAATTTCTCGGCATCAAACCGGTACAATTCTAATAATTTCAATTTCAACTCCGCATAATCTAACGCTTCTTCTTGTTCATCTAATGTAAGCCATGTGTTAACATTATGCGGAAGTAATCCTATTAAATTAACAACCCAATCTTCTTCGCAGATTTTCAATTGCCTGCACTGGCTTTCAAATGCGCTCAGATAAGAAGTGATGTCGTCCTGCTCTCCTTTAAATCTACCAATTATTTGGCCTATTCTAATATAATCTCTCGCGTGTTCCGAGCGCGCTTCCGAACGAATCTCAGAATTTGTTTCGGCCGTCTGGGCATTTTGCACTCTCGCAAGTTCTAACTGGTATTGCCTTTCTTCTAATATTCTCCTATCTCTTTCGTGCTGTTGCCCCATTTCCTCCGTTAATTCAACGGAATAATCCTCATGCTCTACTATTAATTTCTTTAAAGTCGGAGTTGTTTCCGATCCATCTAATTCTATTCCTAAATCCCTGGCGATTCGGATCATTCCCTCCTTTCGAAATTTCAGTAAATGCGCCATTGCTTTCGGACAGTGCCTTACGCGTTGCAAAAGAACACACTTACCCTTAGCTTCCACTGCTTCCGTGGCTGCTTCCTGCTGCTTATGCGTGCACGTTCGGCGCTGACGGATGTCGTGATGAGATGGATGGATTGGCTGCAACTCGTCCTTCCTTCCCGTCCTTCCTTCCCGTCCTTCTGCTTGAAGTTTCGCCCCGCCGGTGTACTCGCACGTTTTCGTTCGCGTTTTACTTTATTTCGCGCACTATGAATATTTGTACGTCCACTGTTCCCTGGCTCAGCCTTGCTTGCTCGCCCACTATTTAATCTTTCTCCGGCAGATACCTGCGGCCAAATTTACTTTCACTTCCGCGTGCACGATCCGCTGTTCTGGATGACTGTCCCGCTGGTACTAAGCGCCCTACCTGCTGGGTGTTTTGTTCGTTTCTATAGCTGTTGCTACACTACCGACCGAACCTAGAACGTGAACCGCAGAATTCTATCCCTTCTACGCTCACTAATTACCCATGGACGGATGAAGCCCCTTACTGGTGTAATTATTCTACCTGCCGTTCCTGGCGTGCTTCCGTGTGATGCTGCCTACCACAGACAAACACCGCACATACACAACTGCGTGGTCGTTTACTAACCATAAACTGCGTGCTTGAACCGCTACATACACTACACTTGCGTGGTAGTTCCTGGACCGCTGCCTACACTATAACTACGTGGTAGTTCTTGAACTGCTGCCACCATTCTACACCTACGTGGTAGTTCGTGATCCGCTGCATACACTACACGTGCGTGGTAGTTCGTTAACCGCTGCTTACACTACACGTGCGTGGTAGTTCATTAACCGCTGCTTACACTACACGTGCGTGGTAGTTCGTTTACCGCTGCCACCATTCTATCCCTCCTACGTCTGTGGCGTCTTTGCCGGGGCAAATAATTACAGACGTGAACGGCTTGTAAATATTTAGTATTTATTAGAAGAAAGATACTCCGACACCAAAACACTATATACAATATTTACAATTGAAGCTAACCGTTACAAGAAGGAACTTTCCCTGGTTACCACCACCGCTGGCCCGATAATTAATTACCCTCCCCGGTATGATGCACCAGTACCTTACGCGAGCATACATGCGAGTATGCCGCACCTGCTGTCACGACGTAGCACGCCGGCTTCGATTCCCCGCCTCGGTAGCCTATGCATTACAATGCAACGCCGCGCACAACCCTCACGACGCCCTACCGACGCGCTCCAACCTGAAGAATCACAAGAATAGAAGGCTGCTTTCAAGTCGAATTCTGCTTATATACCCTGTGGCAGGTTGACGGAAGCGCGTCACCCGCAGTGACTGCCGCCGCTCCTCCGCCGGCTTCGGGGTTCCCAAACCTGCATCCACGACACGGCATTCCTTTGTGCAGCCCCGCGTCACTTCCGCCAGCGCTGTCCACATGGCTACTATAGTACGTTTGTACTGGCGACAGATATGACGCCACAATAGTTATTTTCGTTTCCGTTCTAGAAAACTTATTTGCATCGGTACACGAATTGCAATTATGATTTTTCTGCATTGTTAACAAAATAGCAATTTGCCTTTACCTCTACTCTTACCATTACAAGCAAAAGGAGAATTCAACAAAACGTGCGCATAGTGAAGCTACATTTACGTACAAAAGCAAAACAAGGGGCCATCTCACCATTTGCTCAATGGATCAGTGAAACTGAACAAAAACCTGATCGAGATTTTATTAAATGACAGATTTAAATTTATTCAGTCAAAAAACAGTAAAAACGATTCAATCCATTTGGGGTGAATAACAGAATTAAAAAGTGCAGAAGGCGGAAGGATGTAGGTATTGTAAAAGCTTAAAGGCCTTCGGCCAAGCCACATTAGTATCAAGTTATTTAATTTATATGTGTAATAATTACCTATTAAATAATAAAATAATAAATTTTGTTGAAATGTTTTCGGCCATTTTGTGAATATTTTTTGTTCGCGCGGTCCTTTCCGCGGGAACACAAATTATCACGTCCTTTTTTTCTGTAGTTCTGATTCAACAACAAATATTTGCTTCAAATGCACAACTGTTCTCAACTTACTAACTAGGTAGTCTACTAAACATCGTCAATTGCCAAAGCTAACGAGGAATATTTCAAAACGTATCTATTTCATTTAGACAGTATAAGGAAGTTATATTCCCAAATATTGATATGAAAGTTAGATCTCAGAGCAATGATCCTGGATGTTGAAACAGATTGAGAAGATTTAAAGGGAATAATTTGGCAAGCAGCGTTTGAATCATTGGGATGTCGACATAAGAGATCGAAGTAAAAAGTACTAAACATCTGGATCGAGGAAATTAAAAAATCTAATTAACACCATAAAGAAAGCATACATAAAGTAATTGAACTCAGAATCTATTACTGATAAAACTGAATATAAAAGAAAGAGTACTTTAACTAAAAGAGCCGTGAGAAAATTGAATAGTGAGTATTTGGTATAAATATGTTTAACTTAGATCACTATCTTCTTAGATATTCTGGCAAAATTTTGAAGCATATCAATAAAGAAGAACGTGATACAGTACCTTACACTACGTTACATTAACAACACCCCCGAAAGGATTTGGCTGAATTATTATAAAACCCTTTAGTCCATTAACAAAAAAACTTAAAAATACTTCCCAATAGTGACAAGCCATTCTGTTGACCTTATAACTATGGAAGAATACAGAGAATGTGTTAAAAGCATCTAAGAACGAGAAAAGTCTTGGTAATGACGAGATAGTATTAATAAAATATTCTCCAAAGGCAGTTAAAAAGATATTTCTGAATATCCTTAACATTTGCTGGACAACACATCAAATGCTTGGAAAGACGCAATTACATCTCCTATTTTTGAGAAACGCAATATAATGGACTGTAACAACTATAGAGGTAAAGTCTCAATGGCGCATGCAAACGTTTTGCTAAAATAATTACTAGGCGACTGAATAAAATCTCTGAAGTACCATTTCAAGAAAAACAACATGGGTTTCGTAAAGGACGCTGTAGTTTTTATGATTAAACAAATTATACAGAAACATAGAAAATTAAATTATAACAGAAACAGAAAAAACAGAAACACTATAAATTAAAATATAAAGAATTGAAAGGTGATGTTTGAGAAATTATGGCACAATTAAAGCAGATTGAAAAGGAGGTAGTTGTCAGAAAAAGTATGATTAGGGATGGGTGAAGCCGAATGTAAGAAGAATGGTGGGATAATCAGTGTGTTGAAAAAAACTGGAGGTAAAAGAGGCCTTGAAAACCTGTAAAATGAAAACCATAAATAAAATAAGGTATGATAAGATAAAATTGGATTTTAAAGAGTTCTATAATAACAAAATGAGAGATTGGAATGACAGAAAATTAAATGTGGTAGGAGAGGTTAAATCTCAGAGTGAAGCGTGGAAAGTATTAAGGAGAGAGAGAGAGGGAGAGAGGAAAAGGTTAGTGGATAATTAGAAATGAAATAGACATGAAAGAATGGTACGAATGGTTTAAGGAACGATTTGAAGTACACGATAACATAGAAGAGATGGAAAATGGAGTGAGCCCAGGGGAATATAAGAACTTAATACGAAACATAGAGAGGACAGAAAACCGTTGTGGAGCAGTATTTTGAAGTTAGGAATTGATGAGGAGATCATTAATTGCTTGAAAATAATGTACAAAGAAATAAGTTGCAGGGTGATGAAAGAAGGTAAATTTAGCAATAAGTTCTACATCATTAAAGGAGTTCAGTAAGGGTTTCCCATTGAGTCCCCTTCTTTTCAATTTATGTATGATATGTGTAGAAGATAAGTTAAGGAACGGTGGGTTACTGATTTCATTAAGGAAAAATCTCAATCGTCAATATTGTAGTTGTTTGAAGACTTCCCAAAAAATTGCCCTTCGCAATTTTTACAAACTGGGATTTCATCGAACATGAGACCTTCATCATTCTCTTTAACACAAATATTTATTTCCTGATCTAATATATAGTAGGCTTAGTCTAAATTCTATCATACTACATTACTGCTATATGCCTTTTTTCTATACTACTGCCACTATTTATTATATTTGCATTGTCGATTATTATTTACAATATGTAAGCCTAGTCGAATGGCTCCTCCGATCAGAATCTTGTTTTGAGTAGCGTGTGTCCGGCATTGATCCTCTTGCATATTTTCATATACTTTTTCAACTCACTATCACTTAGACCGCCACCAATTTCTCGCTTTCACTTCACTGACACTGGGGGCACACACTTTCTAGGCGGGGGCTCCTGCTGGTCGTCTGGTGTTGCTGCAGGTCTTTTCTGTTGTTCCATAGCTAGCTGCCTATTTCGGGGCGGGACGGGGCGCCTCTGCGGATTCTGTCCCGCGCTATAGTTGTACTCACGCGGGGCCAAGTGTACATTGCCGGTGTGCGTGTAGTAGCACGCCATCAACGGCCTCAGTGATTCTTCATTCTCTTGAGGGTTTTAGGTTGTGGCCGTCTGCAACTTTCTCTAGTGCACACACCATTCTTCCAGTGCCCCTACCGCAAATAGCACTTCGGTGCTGTGATAACCGAACTGTGATAACGGTTTTGAGGTTGGCCTGGATGGCTTCGTATTTTTGTCTCTTTTCTTCTAACTTGCTGTTAAATCTGCTCTCTCATGCGTCAGGCATCGCGACGTCCCGCACGAGTGCCATTCTACCCCGCGAGAGTTCGAGATCAGGGCAATAGCTGCCCAACACAGCGTCCTTTACGATATCCGAGGACAAAATTTGGTTCCAATTTTGAGAATTTTTTTATGGTTCTCAGGCTTCATGCAAAGTATTCTCAAAAATCAAAATACCCATTTGAAACTTCTCATGGCTCGAGTTCGATCAGATAGATTGCGGAATATCAATTTTGAAGAAAATCGACTGAACGGTTTAGGCGCTAGTGTTGACCACATGTGGACGGACAGACAGACGTTTTACCGTCAATTATTTTTCGTTGTCTAGAAGCCACAAAACATGGATATTGGCTACACCACGTGTTAGAAAAAGTAATTGACTGTGTACTCGTATAGTAACATGATTTATCCACTTTTTCGTTACCAGTGCCCGACAATAAATGTTTTTCTGTCGAAAATTCGCCGTTTTCTTGCATATGATTACAATACTTTCTCTTCTTACGAAATAGCCTTTCTCGCACTAGTTAGTTTTGTAACCTAGTTAGTCTAGGCCAGTTTTTAGGAGTTGCCCCACTCTCGTCCCAGTTGCTACCAATCGACGCCAAAATGTCCCTTTTTCACATTATCTCAGTTTTTTCGGCCCTAATTCTAGAATTGATATATTTCTATGAAATATCACAGATGAATAAAATATATCTTAGTATGCAAAATGAAATTGCAAAATTTGAAGCCATTTTTATGAAAATGTCCTTTGAGCGTTTCTGAAAATGCGCATTTTTGTGCTCATTTTCTCAGAGATTTGAGTTTTCCACAAACTTCATAAAAATAATTTGAAGCTCTTCTGTTTTATTTGCAATAATGTTTAGAAAATGCACTTACTGGAAATATTAAGAACATGAGAAACATTTCAAAAATTACTTTTGTACAATTTTTGAAAAATGAAAAGAATGCATCAAATTGGCGTGCATTTTTGTAATTTTAAAAAATCTATACAATACAGTAAAATGGAATTTATGTAATGTTATTCAGTGCATGTAGCACTATCCGTACAAAAGAATTAAATATGAAATTTTAACCCGTTTTTGAGAAAAATTTGGTTTTAATTTTTTTAAATCCCCATATTTCACTCAAAATTATGCGAAATCGATCCATATTTTGAAAAATGGAATACGTCCTCATTTAAAAATATGATTTTGAACAAGACATTTTATTCAGAGAAAAATATCTATCTTGGATACTGTAGTTTTAAATGGAAAAAATATTGATCTTTTGCAATTTTCGAAAATTTAGATATTCTAACGAAATAGAGACCTGCGTCAGTTTTGCATCTTTTACGCTATCAGGGGAGTTTAGAGCGATTTTAGAGAAAAAATTGAAAAAGCCCTTGAAATGTAAAGTACCACTAGAAATTAAAACATGGCTTTCGAATTCAAGGGGCCACGATATCAGTCAGATCGACTGGGAAATATCAATTTTGGTAAAAATACTTCTTACGGTATAGACGCTAGTGTTGTCCCCAAACAGATATACAAATGTTTCATCGTAAACCAATTTTTCGGTATCAAGGACTCAAATGAGGATTCCGTCTACACATTGTTTTAGAGTAAGACACTGCAAACAGGAACCAGAATGATCTCTTTCTCGGAATAAGAGATCGACGATTTTCGTTGCAGCAATACATAACTTTCTGTGTACTACATATGTATGTAGTCGTATGTATATGTAGTATACTACGTATGCCTATCGTATAGTATACCTATCGTATCGTATGTATGTAGTATGTGATAAAGTAAAAAACGTTTTTACCAGGGAAGTCAACTTCCGAGTCTGAAGGAAAAAAGGAAGTAAAGGGAGCAATAAACGACAGAACATTATTGTCTAAATTAGTGACCCACGACTTAAAACATTTAGAGAAACGATACATCTGTAGCTTCCTATGCAATGAATCTGAATCAGTTTCCTTTCTCGCTCTCCCTCTCCCTCCCTCTCGCCACCCCTATCTCTCTCTCTCTCTCTCTCTCTCTCTCTCTCTCTCTCTCTCTCTCTCTCTCTGGAATATGCTTCTCTTTTTATTTCATGTTTAGATGATTCCTGACGCTTGAATCATGGGAAGTTAGTCACGTCACAAGAGCTTATCAGCTTATATTTACTCTCACCATCGTCATAGATTCCACGAGCTGTGTAGCATGCATGCATGTCGAATGTGATTTCTGGACAAATATTTGAACAGTTTTAGTTCATATCCTACTTATCGCTGCTCTCAAGCTCTTACAGCAAATCAAAAGTATAATTTAAAAGTTTGTATTTTTTTTTAGGAAAGAGCGCTGAATATCTAGCTGTTTGAATATTTGCTGTGCTATATTATTTTCTGAACTAAAGTCAGTATTGTCAAATAAGTCCTTTCTATTAACCCAGATCTACAGTTTTGATGCAGACAATCCTAGAATATTGCTACTGAATAAGTAAAAGGTAACAAATAATAATCGGTTTCCTTTCCTACATCCCATTCGCACATTTTCTAATGACAAATATTACAGTATATAAGTAAAACACAAAAGTCCAGACTAAATTACTTTTCTCCATGACGAACAAAATACCTATTTTATCAAATGAATTCCACCGTATGACAAGGAATTACAATTACGATTTTAATAAAGTTACCGACCTTTTGAAGTAGACTAAGAGGAAGCACATATTTTATTGTAAGCCTTGTAGGTATAAGGATAGAAGCAAAAACTGATTATAATTTCCCTATACTGGAACAAGAACCGATTTTATAATATCGACGATAGAATAAGTAAAGGTAACAAATAATCAGCTCAAATTCCCTAACCTCAGCCACCGCAAAGGTTCTAATGACGGAATTGAAGTTTCTCTGAAATAGCAGTAGATCGTTACTAGACACCTCCCACCCGAAACGCAAAACCGCCGCGCCCACTTTGGGAAACAAGCCGAATCCGGCGGCGGCAGAAATTCCCAGCTGGTCGCATGACGTGCTTTACGCGCCGCGTTATCGGGCGGGGCGCGGGCGGGGTGGTGAGGCAGCCGAGCGCAAGGCACGCGGCAGCGCCCGGCGAGGCGCCGAGCCGCGTCGCGTCGCGTCGCGTCGCGTGGCGTCGCGCGGCGCACAGCCAAAACAACCTTGCCTCCAGAACGCGGCGTTTCGCGGCCGGCGGAGGAAGTCGCGACCGGGGCTGGGCGTAACCGCAGTTTCCGGGACGGTCGGTGGCGGCGGCGGCGGCGGCGAAGGCGAGGGTGACAACGACGCCGTCGTTGGTGGACGTCGAGCACCCAGACCAGTCGCGCGGAGAAGTGTTCTCCACCATGGGACGGGGCGCGGCCCCCGCCCGCACCAGGTGAGACGCGGCGCCCAGCCGGGCGGAGTGCGCACGAGGCCGCGCGTGGGGACGGCTGCAGCGTCCACCGTCTCGCTTCTGCTCGACCCATCGTTTTCGATTCTGTCAATTACGTAGTTGAATTCACTCATTACGGCAGTGAGGGTCTACTAACTCAATGAGGTGTATGGTATTGCCGTGTTTCAAATTTTCCATGTCATTATTTCGGTTAATTCTCCACGAAACACACATAGTGAGTTGAGAAAGTCGCTGCTGGTTGGATCATTTCGGTACTTCGACGCTGGTCGCTGCTATGTGCAGCCATATGAGGATGGAGGAATCAACCCATTACTCGGCTCTCCCCGGCCCGTTGCTTAAGGAACTGCTCGGCCATCCACCTCGATTGATTAGTTATTCAGCGCGTCGACTGCTAAGGTCATTAGTCCTGTAAGTGGAGTACTTTTTTGTCGCAAGCTGCATGGGGAGGTTCGGTGCCGACCAACGTCGGTTTGTGGGGTAGCCGGGGCAATCTCTAAGCCCTCGACAAGTCATGAAGTGTAGTGGGAGTGCGTGTAAGTAAGGGGTGAGGGTACGACAAAGAAGGGGAAGCAAAGAGAGGTCCGTGGCCCCTTTGTTAGGTTAAAGCTCCGGCATTTGCCTGGTGGAGATCGGAGAAATCACGGATCAGATCAACCGGCCGCTCAAATTCTCCTCCAGACAGCGGCTAAATTCAACGCAGATGTGTACGTAGTGTCGAAAATCCTGCCATCGTCGGGACTCAAACCTTGGGACCTCCCTGTCAGAGGCTCTGCAGTAACATAAGTTGAGCCACCATTGACAGTCATCCACCTCGATTTAATCGGAGGAAATCACGTAAACGACGATCTGAGATGTTGGCCGCTAGAAGTTACAGACAGTGGTTTCCACCGAGCCAGCCATGAAGGTGGTGCAGAAAATCCACGCAGGGGTTGGAAACGAAACCAGAAACGTCTGCTGCGGACTCGCACTATGATTATAATTGAATTAGATTAGTAAAGTATACTGATATACAAGTTATTTCGTCAATATCAGATAAGACCTGTCTATTTAATTCACTGCCTGCATCATCATTTTACATTGTTTTTTTAATAATTTCGGACGCGTTCTTTGGTCGTTTGTCCGTATGTACTGTGCATGTTATGTTGGCAGTATTCGTGCTCCTCTGGATTCAGAGGAACTACGCCACCTACACGTGCGGGCAGAAGACTTCCCCCTCCAGGCAACCCCCCCCCCCCATTGCTCGCAACCCGTTCGTTAGGGTATGGCTCCGTCATTCGCCAGGCATTGATCGGAGAAACTTCCTCAAGCTATCGATCCTAGAGGCTAGTATTCTCCCCCAATTCTCCTCCAGCTACTTTTCTTAGTTATCGGTCCTTGTACCAGTCACATGATTTATGACACCCATGTTGTGAAGTCTTAAAGTGCTTTTAGGGGATCTATGCCATCCACGTTGTGTCCACAACACATATTGTCCACATAGTGTTCCAAGGACTTGAGCAAATTATCTTCAAACGATTCGTCGGTACACCATAACCACGTTTACTTATATTCGGGAGCATAAAGAAATCTGAGAATTAAATACAAGCTCTGCTTGGCATAAGGAATATTTCACGCTTTCTGTGCGAAACTATAATATTGGGTGAAAATAATAAATTATAATTTTTGTCTTGCTTCATCTGGAAGTAGAGTTTCCATTTCCCAAAAGGCCTACCAGCAGCGCAGCCACCTCGGCCATGGCCGCGGGGCATCTGAGCCAAGAAGTCCCCCTGAGAAACCTTTTTCTTTTTACTTCTACTTTTTAATTTATTTATTTTACGTGAAAAACAATTAAAATATGTGAGTGGCATGCTATTGGGAGAAGTGAATTCTGGAGACGTTGTCATAATTCTGTGATCCCTACCCTAAGTCATATACTAGTTGAATTTGGAATACATAAAGAAATGAGTGTTTTTGCAAGGATTGTTAACAAAATTTTCGCTTCGGTGTAATCAAATCTATTTTCAAGGGTAAATATGGGCTCTTATCCCTCATCATGTCCTTCCTGAAGGAATAGTACTTTCTACGGCGACAACATGGAAAACGATAATTTGAATAACAATTTTTCCCACTAAATTCTAGATAACGTGCACAGATAATGAAGTTACATTTACATTTATGTCCAAAAGTAAAACAAGAGGCCATCTCAACATTTGCTCAAAGTATCAGGGCAACTGGACGAACAACCTGATCGAGATGAGGGTTATTGACCCCATACTTCCTCAGTTCGCCGTAGGATTGGGGAACGGGGTAGGTCCTTCGCCTAATGCACATGCAATGACATCTTTTCCGCGTACGAAATACGAGGAAAGACATTAGTTATCGCCAAGGCATCAGGGTCATCTTCTCAATGAAGGCCGTATAAACAGCGTTCGCTACGACTGAACACATGAACTGACTGAAGTATTGTCAGTTATTATGTCATATTGTAACTTTTACAATAGTGTTTATGCAACTTTTTCACACCAAACAGCGAATACTTAAAAACATTGAGCACAAAATATCTATTTGGTTTTAATCAATAGATGTTTAAAACATCGATGTGTTTATGGAGGCATCGATGTTTTGAAAACATTGACATTGCATCCCAAAAACTCACGGGTTACAGAGACCATGTTGAACATTCCAACAGGTTGAACATTTGTGTTGAAGAGACCATGATTGTAGAATTGAGAATTCATTTTTTATCGATTTTTATATCTTTCATGTCGCTTTTTAACTACTAGGTCACGTAGAGACCACTCGCTTTTTCATTGGGGTAACTGTAGGGGAACAGTAATCGTAAGGACAACACAAACGCACACATCCCTGTCCGAGATGAGATTCCAGCCCACGATCCTTGCGAGGCGAGGCGCCTTCAGCCTTAGCGACCTCGGCGATCCAGGCCGACATCGAATTCGATTGTTTCTCGTTCTCTTGTTAATAATGGACGCTTTGTAGTCTTCAGGCGCCTTTCCTGTATGTCATTAAATATATTTTGTAAAACTGGAATTGGTATCGAATTGAACTTTTAAATAACATCACCTTACGTTTTTGTAAAATTGTTCCTTGTATTCAGTAAATGTTTGTTTTGCAAAACTTCGCACCATTCTGGGACAAATGTTCGAATATACGATGAAAATTTACACTGTTGTAAAGGTTAGGTGAATAAGTAATGGTAAAATGTCAGCATTTCGTTTAAAAACGACACTTTACATTTATGTGAAATGAGTTTCGTGCCCCGATCTTTGGAGAAAAAAGATGAAACAGAGATTACTAACACTACTCTTGCATACATTTCGTAATTTCCTACACGGACATGCAAACTTCACGCCTTAAGGAGCTCACCATAACTCTGATTCATAATGAATCACAATTCTCATGAAACTGTCGCAGTAAGCGTTGTGATACGGTACAATTAAACAGTTCGAAGTAAAGCTGTCGGGTTAATGTACCGCACGTGGTCAAAAACACTAAGTTTGATGATACTTGAACTTTTTTATTACTCCATCTACCAGAATTCTTCCCACAGTCATATTTCTAAATGTTGTTATCATATTTTCATACTTGACCCATTTGTCGCAGATCCTAACACATAGAGAAGAAGGTGGTTAATATAAGCCTACACTATTATTTGGACTTTTAAAAAAAATAATTAAAAGAATTATTTTTAAAACACGGCATATTTTAAGGTTTAAGTTATAATAAACGTAAACTTCAAAATTTGTGTAAACTACATACAAAATTTGAACTATTTTAACTGCTCATAAAGTAGTTAAAATTCAATAATTCAGTAGAAGTCATATTTGAATAAAAAAGTTATGTGCTGGTATAATAATATATTAATTAATACATGGGTTTAGAGAAGCAAATTACATATTTTCATATACAAATGCTATTTTATTACAAAATAATAATAAATAAATAAAAATTATTTACAAAAATCACAAATGTAAATGCCCTTTTCGGTGCCAGCACAGTCATTTTGCGCCCACATTTCACATTATTTCCTGGACCCACAGTTCTGCACGGTGGTCAGGTGAAAGTCCACAAACAAGGCTTTTGGCCATCACAGGTATTTTCAATCCCTACTAGTGATTCTAAAACAGACACCTTAATTAATAGAGTAGCCTGATTCTTCCGATTTCTCATCTTGAAAAAGTTTCCGTTTGAAGCCTTGCTCATGTACGGTTTGGTTTTCTTATCAGTCTGCTTCGTGCTTTTCGCTTTTCCATTGTTACGTTGCTAGTGTTGTTTTGTATCTGCAGATACATGTTTTTTCTTCAGTCGCAAAACCTCATTGTAAGTAAATAATGTGATAAGGGGTGCCTTTGAAGCTAAAATATGCTTGTGGCGATTTATAAAATGATCGAACTAATCTCTATAGACCAATGCGTTTTCTGTGAATAGGTGTTTAATTCTATTTCTTTCACAAGTTGGTAAGCTAACCTGCAAAAATATTTTCTGGTGAGACTGTAGAATTTACTTACCATGATAAACACTACTCGACTCCTTTTTCAGTTAATTCCCCAGTATAGGTATTCTTCTCAATTTAGTTAAAACTGATTCCTCCGAATGTTTATGAACACGAAAAACCAGCCTGAAGAATTTTCTTGGTACGAGAAAATTTTATGGAAGCCTTTTTCAAATCCATTTCCTTGCTCTAAACTGCTTTGCCTTAACCATGTCTTCAGTATTACAGTTTTCCTTGTTGTTTTGGGCCCAGAACCTATCGTGGCTTCTAAAAACAATAGTACGGGCACAACTTGTAGTGTATGTAATAGGAGCCCCTTAAAGTTTGGGACTTATGTACCCACCATAGTTACAACCATTGCTATATTAAAATTCAGGAAACCAAAACTGCTCTTTGTTACTTTCAAACTTATCGTTTGCGGTTATAAAAGCAATATTTAAAACATATTGTATTTAATTCATTAGGAGTTAGAATCGGTCTAAGCGAACTCAAACTGTAATTAAAAGCCAGACTTACCTTCCAAAAGTTTTAGAACCGAGAAAACACGAAACGTCTGATACACATCAGCTCTTATTTACAACTGAACCATAGAACTATGATGGCAAAAAGTGTTACGAAACTAGTAGTTAAAATCGTTTCTGTTCGAGTGTTTGCGACGCATGAATATATACTAAGGGGTCTCATATTACATACATGGTCACATTATCACCTTTATCTTTACGTATACTAAAATAAAACAAGTCTTGATACGCACCTGTGAATTACCCATTAAAGTTTTTACATATTTTTCTAAATTTATAGAAAAATGGCAAAATATCCGTACCATGGAATTACCAGAATGATCATTTCATGTTTTTTTCATAAAATGTTTACACAAATTCATCACACCATTCATACCACATATATTACAAATCTGAGAATTTCTGTACATAGGTTTCGCTAGTGGTTTTTGGAATGTCAGAACAAATGATTGAAAAATCTTTGATTGAAAAATCTAGAGATGATGAGACCATGTTAGGAATAGAATAATTATGTATCGCCACGTGCGTTATTACGGATTATTGATATTAATTAATGTCTGAGTCTATCAATTTTTTTATTAAAATACTCTCCAAACTATAAAATCTCCACCGGCAAAGGTGGCACAGGCCATCAAATGATGTCACTCCAGTCCCTCTGACCGGGAAGTCCCTGGGTTCGAATTCCGGTGGTAGAATTTTCGACACTAGTTAGCTAGCTCGGACGAATTCAGCAGCAGTCTCGAGGAGAATTCTAGCGGCCGATTGCTCTGATCGATATTTATCCGTGGTTTGTCCGATCAAGACCACACAAATGCCAGAGCAGTACTCTAACAAACAGACTACAGACAGCGCATGCACTATACTATCAAACATACTGGGAGACCAGTCAGGTACTTAGATGGTTTTTTGTTAGTGATTCCGGGCGCATCAACTACTGAGGTCCCATAATTGTAGTGCATGTTATCCTCGTGATCTTCCCCCAGTGGATGACGAGATCCGGTCCCGACATTCGCCTGGTTCTTATCAGAGGAACCACGGAACACTAACGATCAGAACAGCTGGCGTCTAGAATTCTCCTCCAGACAGCCACTGAATCCGACCTATCTGACAAGCTAGTCGAAAATCTTGCCACTGTCGCGACGCGAACGTAAGACCTCCCGGTCAGAGGCACTGCAGTGACATCAGATAATGCTCTGGGCCACCTCTCTTGGTCAGGTGCTTGGAGTTTATTCCGGCTGGACGGGTTGGAGATACCTAGATGCTGGAAATCCTCCCAAGCCGACGCACGTCGCCACCAGGGGAAAGATTACAGCCACTTCTTGCGTTAAAACATGCACTACACTTTAAGAACTTATGACCTTAGTAGTTGACGCACCCGGAATCATCAATTAACAAATCCAAAAACCCGTTTTAGCAAAATTCGCGTAAACATCTTTAACGTGCATTTCCGAAAGTAATCGTCGGATTATAGTCAAGTTTGCTTTATGCAATTTCTCGTCAAGAGTTCTACCATTAACGCGATTTAAGAAAGAAGCAACGGAATTACCTTTTTCCAAAAATTTACACCTAATTTAGCAAAATTCGCGCAAACTTCATTCACGTATATTCCCGAAAGTAAGAGTCGGATTAAGGTCTAGTTTGCATGATGCAATTTCTCGTCAAGGTTTTCAACCTACATACGGGACGTCAGAAAGAAGTTGCAAAATTGACTTTTTCCCAAAATTTATACCTAATTTAACAAAATACGCTCAAAATTTTTTCAAGTGTATTACCGAAAGTAAAAATCGGATTGAGGTCTAGTTTGCTGTATGCAATTTCTCGTCAAATGTTCTAACTACATACGTGATTTCAGAAAGAAGCCACGATTTTGACTTTTTCCAAAATTTAAACCTAATTTAACAAAATACGCGCAAACATCTTTCACGTGTATTCTCGAAAGTAAAAGTAGGATTAAAGTCTTGTTTGCATGATGCAAATTTTCGTCAGGTTTTTCTACCTACATACGTGATTTAAGATAGAAGAGACGAAATTCAATATTTTCCAAAATGTACATTTAATTTGGCAAAATTCGTGCAAACTTCTTTCACGTGTATTTCTGAAAGTAATAGTTGGATAGCGGTGTAGTTTGCTTTATGCAATTTCTCGTCAAGTGTGCTACCTACATACGTGATTTTAGAAAGAAGCGACGAAATTGACTTTTTTCCAAAATTTACACCTAATTTAGAAAATTCGCGCAAACTTCTTTCACGTGTATTTCTGAAAGTAATAGTCGGATTGCGGTGTAGTTTGCTTTATGCAATTTCTCGTCAAGTGTGCTACCTACATACGTGATTTCAGAAAGAAGCGACGAAATTGACATTTTTCCAAAATTTACACCTAATTTAGAAAATTCGCGCAAACTTCTTTCACGTGTATTTCTGAAAGTAATAGTCGGATTGCGGTGTAGTTTGCTTTATGCAATTTCTCGTCAAGTGTTCTACCTACATACGTGATTTCAGAAAGAAGCGATGAAATTGACTTTTTTCCAAAATTTACACCTAATTTAGAAAATTCGCGCAAACTTCTTTCACGTGTATTTCTGAAAGTAATAGTCAGATTGCGGTGTAGTTTGCTTCATGCAATTTCTCGTCAAGTGTGCCACCTACATACGTGATTTCAGAAAGAAGCGACGAAATTGACTTTTTTCCAAAATTTACACCTAATTTAGCAAAATTCGCGCAAACTTCTTTCACGTGTATTTCTGAAAGTAATAGTTGGATTGTGGTCTAGTTTGCATGATGCATTTTCTCGTCAAGTGTTCTACCTACTTACGTGATTTCAGAAAGAAGCGATGAAATTGACTTTTTTCCAAAATTTACACCTAATTTAGAAAATTCGCGCAAACTTCTTTCACGTGTATTTCTGAAAGTAATAGTCAGATTGCGGTGTAGTTTGCTTTATGCAATTTCTCGTAAAGTGTGCTACCTACATACGTGATTTCAGAAAGAGGCGACGAAATTGACGCGTTTCTAAAATTTACACCTAATTTAACAAAATTCGCACAAACTTCTTTCACGTGTATTTCCGAAAGTAATAGTCGGATTGGAGTCTAGTTTGTTAATGCAATTTCTCGTCAAGAGTTTTACCTTCATACGTGATTTCAGGAAGAAGCGACAAAATTATAGTGTCTGTGCTTTCGGTTCGTTCAGATCGACCTTAGATTAATAATTTTGGAGAAAATGATTCGAACGATTTGATTCTTTAGACGCTAGAGCGTTAACCAAATTCATGCAGAAGGACGGATGGAGAGGTAGACAGACGAAATACGATCCTTAGTACATAACTCGATAGAGGAAGTTATATCTTTACTAATAAAAGTAAATCAATGGCATGTACTATACGCGCAAGTTTTCTTGATATTCCACATTGGAGTGATCGGGGAGAGGTGGTCTCTGGGTACGCTAAAAAGGGAGAACCAACTATTTACATTGACTTGATTCTCAAAGCGTATCACGAGAAATGCTACGATTGATTTGATAGTACGAGGAAGTGGTTGCCAGCATTGTAAATTGGTACGAGCCGTTCTGAGTCGAACCTAAGTATCTAAACTTACCGTACTATTCAGCACTTGTAGAGGGCTAGAATGCTCGTGTATCAAGAGTAATAACAGACATCAATAACACAAAAAGGTGTGTATGAATAGATTCGAAATTTTACAGGCTCTTCAGGATTGGCGGAGTTTCCTTACAAAGTTTGATAAAGAATAATACAACACAAACGCGGAAAATAAAATAATAAAAAAATATCTTAGTTGATGCCATCATTGCTTTTCGCCTCTCGCACCACGCGGTTCCTAATACATCCCGCCAGAGGCCAGCAGCTGTGTGGCGGAAATGGTATCTAAGACAGACAGACAGACAGACTGTTTCTAACCCTCCTTAACCGCTACGAGTTCGTATATAGCGAGGACTGAAGATTTATTACCAATAGCATGAATTGGAATTTTTCTCCGAACGAGACAGTTTTTATTAAATTTGTCACTAACTTTACCTGTATAATAATATATCCACGTATGGTCTCTGAACGTTACCTTAAACGTCGACCCTATTTCCAAAGCAACTGGACCAATAAATATTCCCAATTCAACCAAACCAGTATTTTATTTTCAAAATCCCCTGCTATGGATTCTTTAATTTGAACTTGTTCAGAGCTGGAAATCGTAACTGAGGCACCTAGAAGAGGATTACAGTAACTGTGGCAGTTCCTAGCAGGGAGGGACTCTTTCAGGGGACATTCAACTCCCTGGGGAGACGATCCCAGGATCCCCCGCCACAAGTTCGTACCTCATCGCACTCACAGATGGAAAGTTAGGGACCTGGTTCCCATTCTAGTGGTCACCTGGGAATGGGGCTCCGAGGAGAAGATTGGCAAGACCATTGTCTAGGATCTTCGCAAAGTACACAATTCTCTCCATAGTACGCCACACACAGTTTTGAACTGTTTTTGACGTTAAATAAATAAAGAAATATGAAATTTAGTTTAATGTTTTTTCATATAATATATCGGTGACATAATTCAGAACTAGACATTCTCGATTTCTGAACTTTCAGTAATTTTTATCAATATACTGCAGCAGCTGGTTTCATGCTCAAAATAAGCAACAACTTAGGCACTGCGTGTGAAAAAGTAGTTTTGAACCAGCTGAAAATTAGTTTTGAGTCTTACCATTTGCATTAAGTAATTAATTGATGACTATCTTGAATTAAGTATGTAAGATAGTCATCTTGACCATTTAGTTGGTTGGTCTTTGAATTTGTGTCATAACTATTAGTTGAATTGTCACTATAAAGTTTAAAATTTAGTCACATTTTCACCGGTTTTGTTTACACTTCTCTAATCTAATTATACGAGTACGAGCCTGAATATTTTGTTTAATCTCGTTGTAGCATCGCTTTTTCTCACTCCTAGTTGTCTATTATACCTCGTATGGTACTAAATTCTCAAATGTCACAAAACCATAAAAATAAAATAACTTATACCAATACATTTCTGAGTTGCTTGGCATCGATTTCATTACGTTGACATCTTCATCCTTCAGTAAAAATGTTGTTTTCTGCAGTCAAGAAAGGATAACCTTTTGATTATTTGTGTGGATGTAGTGTTGCACTAGAGAACTCGATTCCAAGGCTGCAGTCCTGACCATATCGCTTTTCGGATGTACGCCGTTGCTTCCTGCACAATCGGTGTGACACACCGTGATTCATCGGATGACTGAGGCAAATGTAGGAATAAAGGAAACGCAGGATCGCCTATAATTATAGGACAACGCGTGCTTCTTTCTGAGAAAGATACTCGTGCTCGATGTTTTAACTACTCAAAATTACTCTCGGCAACGATGTGCACGTTAAAGGTGAACATAAATATAAAATCCATGAGATCAAAGTGTAGTGTTCAACCGCACTGTCTAAAGCAAGTGGTAAAAAAGCTGCACTTTAAAGAAACTGGAGCTGCTGACATATTTTCAGCACATGAAACAGTCCCTTAATACATACTCTTAGAATAAAATAAAGGTAATTATAGTCGACTCCGGGTATAGTCAACTTCTGGGGACTAATATTTTTGGTTCACTATATCAGATTAAATATAATTTCTCCACATTTATTAATTTTGTTCATATAGGAATATAGCAAAACATAATAACGGCACGAAATGCTGGAAACACATGAAACACATGGAAACACAATTTCTTTATTTGACCTAAAAAAAATAATAATTTTCAATTGTTTGCATCGTGAATTTTTCATTAGTAATTTGCCTAGATCCTTTTCGAGATCGTGCTTTCTACATACTCGCTTCTGCGTTGTCTCGAAGTATCGACAAGCAGTCTTGACACCCTTTAATGGCCCTTGCTCTGTTGGAACACCGTCCCACTCTCTGAAGGCCCTTTTACTCCCCTAATAACTTACGAGATCCTTTCGGTAACGGCATGGCACGAGCACCTAATGAAACTAATCACTGAATGAAACAGTCCGGCCCCGCTATCTCCACCTCAGGGGAGATTTCTTGAATTATGACCTTTTACTGACGATATTTGTATCAGACTGCGTAATGTTGGAATTTATGGCACTGGCACTGATACATATTTTTTCCAGAAGAGAAATAATTTCCATGGCGTGTTTCCTACGTTCATAACATGCTTCTAGACAAAAAGTAAACTAAAGACTTCTTTGGTCAGAGACTTTTTTGCAATTTGATCTTTCGTTGCGACATTACATTGTAATTTAACCAAAACATTGGATTTTTTAAGACTAATCATTTGCCGTAATATTTAACCGGTTAATATTTTAATCGATTATTAGCAGAAGTAGTAACCAAAACCGGTTCCTAATATTGACTGCTTTTGATATTATTCACAACACAGCATATAAAACAATTCTGCATGTGAAACGTTGAGCATTGAAAGTGACAAGTTTAAGAATGTTTCGTTGAAGGAAATTAAGCAGAAGAAATAAGATTCTAGAAAGGATTTCACAGAGAGAGTTAGGATTTGAGCTCTAACAATGGTCACAGATAAGACCATTTTTGTGGTTTTCTTAAAATTCTTGGGCTTCAGTTAGTTACGTGAAACTCAACGGGGATTAGCATACCTCTTTAGGAATAGGCTCATTTCCTAAAAATGAATTATCAACTGATTAATTTTTTATTAATTCATTTCCAAAACTCGATTTTGTTCTAAAAATGAACACTTGAAAATTGCATAATTTGGTTGTTGGTCAGATGCTTGTGTCAGTAATGGCCATTGTATATTTCACCCCCTGGGGATTGTTTGAGACACTTCAAGTCGAAAAATGTTCATGTTACGTTATTACAATGTCAATATTAATAAAATTGTGTCAACTTACTATCTTTTAAACCTAAAATGAAGAAAAATAAGAAAATTATCACTGTTCTACACCTTGCAAGGCATAAACTCCTGTTCTGCAAATTTGAAGCCAGAGGGAAGTCCTAATTTTCACAGTTCAAATTTTGATCTCGAAGTTGCTATTATTGATGTATTGATCCTAATATGAGTTAGTTATCGAACATGAGAAAGCAAACTTCTGTACGATTTCATGCATTACACCCTTCATGAGGTGTGAACTAATCACAATGCACGTCTGTGCTCTACAGCTGGTCAAGCTGGACGGCATCAGGACTATTTCTACTCGTCGCGACGTTTCTGCTGTGTAAATCAAGAATCGAGGCGCATGTCTGTCCTAGTTACTGCGTCTGCAGTGTTGCTATGGATTCATTTCACCACGTCGTCTGCGAGAGAGCGTCGCTGGACTCCATTCCAAGACAAGTACCATCTAAGCCTAACACCACATTTTTGAATATGGCTTGGAATCACGTCACAATCATACGGGAAAGAGATTTGGATGATTTCAAGCAATTGCAAGGGCTCGTTATGGATCATAACAAGCTCAACACCATTGACAAGTAAGTAGACGTATTCTAATTCATTTTTATTCGTATTCTAATTCATTTGATAATGCAACGACCATTTTTTTTCTTCTGTCAATATTGAGGTTTCAACACACAATACATTTTCCAGAATTAACAGTTTACCTTTCCAACTGTCCCACTGGCAGATGTCGTTGAGCCTTGCAAAAGCACGTTTACGGGCTTGTTTAATAAATTAGAAAAATGAAATAAAAATTTTATCATTAGCAACCATTTCAAACATACATTAATAAGCGATTCATTTCACAGTTGAATTATTTAATTATGTAACTATGCCATGTAAATAAGCGTGCTACATATTTTGCGAGAGCACATCAACGAATTCGAATTCATAGGCGTACCGGTGGCACCTCCTAAAAGCGTGTCAGCATACGGTGACTTGAACGCAGTATTTAAAATAATGTAAACGCGCAAACATTTTTTTGGTGATAAAATTTCCAGTTCAAATTTTTGACGTGCGTAATTCTATACGTATTTCAGTTGGATGATTTTTCTTGACAGGAAGTCATCCTCATACTGCAGAAATATTAGATGGACAGAAAATGTGTTTCTTGTCGATCATCAGGAAATACATAATTTGAACATGTTGTCGATTGTTCTTTCTTTTTACAGTTGAGAAAAGATTTGCAATCGGCTATTATGTCTGTTGCAGGAAGGCATTTCATCGGTGTCCTCGTTTGACGTTGCTGAGGCTAGCGCACAACAACCTTCGATCGTTAGATGTCGACCTGTTCAAGGAAACCCCGCACCTCCAATTCCTGGATCTGAGCTTCAATAAGATAATCCTCCTTCCGAAGCAGCCGTTCCTCAAATCCCGCTCGCTGGTGTTCCTGAACCTGACGGCCACGGACCTGAGCGTGGTTCCGGACAGCGCGTTCGCCGACACGCCCAACATCGGCCACCTGGAGCTGAGCAACAACCTGCTGGCGCAAGTGAGCGTCGAGGCGCTGGACGTGCTGGTGAAGCGCAACGTGACGGTGCTGCTGGGCAGCAACCCGCTGCGCTGCGACTGCGAGCTGAAGCGCACGTGGGCGTGGGTGCAGGGCCGGGCGCCGGCCGCGGGCGCGGGCGCGCCGCCCCACGCCACGTGCGACCAGCCGGCCGAGCTGCACGGCCGGCCGTGGGGGGAGCTGCGGCGGCTGGAGTGCGGGGGCGGCGCGGGGGCGGGCGGCGCCGCCCACGCCTCCTACGTGCTGTACGCCATCGCCGGGCTGCTGGTGGTGATCACGGCGCTGGTGGCGGCGGCGGTGTGGGCGTTGCGGCGGCGCTGGAGGCGCAAGGGCGTGCCCCACGGCTGCGTGGGCGGGCGGCGCAAGCACCGGCTGGCGCCGCCCGTGGGCGAGTACATCGACGTGCTGGGCGACCCGCCGCCACCCAAGGAGCCCATCTACGACGCGCTGCGCGACCCGCCGCCCAAGGACGTCGCCAAGGAGCAAAGGGAGGACGCCGACTCGCAGCGCTACGTCACCGACCTCTCGCGCAACACGTACCTGGCGCCGATCAAGCTCAGCGACGACGGGCCCATCTACGTCAACATGAAGGGCCCCCCGCTGCCTCTCCGGCGGCCGTCCGACGCGGCCCCCGCCCCCGCCCCCGCCCCCGCCCCCGACGCCGCCCCCGACGCCGCCAGACCGGCGCAGAACCGCCCCTGCTCCATCCCGCTGCTCGAGGGGTGCGATTTCTACGAAGTGGTGGACTGAGCAGAAGTCGTGGGAGTGGAGTGGAGACGCGACTCCGTGTCAAACATGTGGCGAAAGCCTCGAACGAAGACAGTGCGCTCAAAATCCTACTATTCATTGGTCTGTGATATTTTTTTAATATGTGCGTATGTTACACTGTGGTTTTCTAATACTGGACCGGGTTACTATTGAATACCATAAATTTGTGTTACATTCGGTCTTCAAGTGTATATGAAATCCTTCCGCTGTCGATAATTACATATTGTTATCTTTGAATCAGACTCAATGCACATGCTATTTCTTAGTAATTTAATCATTTTTCATAAAAATCTTTTGTCAAGAAATTCAACCATTGTTTTCAGTAGTTTTTATTTTTTGTCCATATTTCATGAAAGACTTGTGATATTAGAATTTAAAAAGGTCAATACTTTATTACGAAGATTTAATATCTTTTTACAAGTGATTCAAATTAAAGTTGGGGCAATTATTCCAATTTTTCTCGAACAAAATAACGGTGAAATGAACGCTTGTGATTCAGGGAAAACACACAAATGTGTGTTTTCTTTGAAATGTACGAGCTCTAATATAAAATAGAGAGGGAAAAAGAGCATATTTGCTTCTGAATTAATTAATATGATCGCTTAAAGAACTGCAAATGGTCTACGAGATACATATGTGACTTTTTAATGGCTTTGTCGGAATATTACGAGTGTACTAAATACGTGCACAGTTGTTAAGGTGCTTCTGGCAAGAAGACTGACAGGTTTGCACTTACTAACATTACTTACAAGATAACTAACGTAATCCGTTCATAGACAATGTCCGCTAACCGGATTATTCGTTACCAGTAATCGATTTACCATACATTTACGGGGTTTAAATAACCAGCTCTGGAGACAAACATGTAATTTAGTATTATATTTTAATGAAATAACAATAATATACGAAAAGGAGTAATATTCCAATACACAGAATATGTACAATAAAGTATAAAGGCATAAAAGACCTGGCTCAGTCCAGCATTACCACAAGAAACTTCATCTATGGAACATTAAAAAATTTGAATATTTTTTTCTTTTGGAATCTTATGAAGTGATTAATAAGAATAGAACTATCAAAGTTGTTCCTGAAAAGTTTAATTGTTAGTTCGACAAATCCGGTAAAAATCATATTGTGAACGAAAAATGCCATTTGTTTGTAAACGTGTACTTGAATTCCATCTTTAGATACAACTCATTTGTTTTGATTGTTCTTAACGGACCACAGAGTGTTAAAACCCTTGTCGGTCGCCTAGTTTAAGAGTGGCTTTTCGTTCCAATTTCAAAAAGAAGTACCTACTAAGTTGGGATCTTGTGACAATGATGTGCACTGAAGGATTGAATTAAAATCGAACTTGTTATTCTAAAGCTAAGTTGAAATGTATCTAATATTTTAAATATATTTTTGGGTTTTGTAATAATTTTTTTTATTTATTTAACAATTTGTAGCTACCTCTTGGCTTCAATTAAAATAATGATCACTTATTTCTTACATGATCTGTTCACATATATTATTTCTGTAAGTAAGTTATTTTCAATCTTGTCTATTTTCTGGATCTTCCAATTACAAGTTGCCAATTACTGGAATTAGTGTATGAATGAACATGATAATTATTAAGTGTATCCAAAGTTTGTTCTGATAATTATAAAAGTGTGTATAACAATGAAGTTTTATTTTAAGAACGTTATGCTTTATTCTACTCTTTAATATTTCTCTATTAACGTATTTCTTATTACTTTCTCTCATACTACTTACGTAATACAGAGCAAGTATTGTCATTCAACGTCAAAAAACAATGATTTTTTGACAGACAATTTTTGTTGTTTAAGGGCACTGATTCCGAGAAAATGGATAAATCTTGTCCTATATTTTGTAATAAAATACTTCTTCTAACACGTTGTGTAGTTAAAATTCTTTTTAGTGGGCCCTTGACACCAAAAAATTGGTTGACGGTAAAACGTCTCCTCGTCTGAGAGAAGACGCAAGCGGTTAATCCGTATGGGTTAATCCATTTTAAGTGATCCAGAATTTAATAACTTGGTCCCTCGACCATCTCGAAAAAATGCATATATTGTACATAAATTTCCTTATGTTTTGGCTGTTCAAAAACATCTTTATTTTTTTATTGCACCTGGTTTACAAATGGCGCCCGATTTCGTTTTACGTTCTGCGTCATTTTTCGCGTATGTAGACATTTACTATTTTCTAAATTACTCAGCTCTGGATAGTTTTAGCGTTCTAGAATAAACATTTTTGGATTTATTGTACTAAGACCTAAAAATCGAAATATACCTTCCTTCTATGTTTTTATTTGGGAAATATTTGCAACCAAATCTATGGAGCGCGAATCAACGAAATTCGATTTTCAGAGTTTTCTCAAAGAAGGAATAGAATCATAGCCTTATTTATTCCGTGCTTTTACACATAACAGTATGGTTACTTTTTGTAAAATATCTTTGGTAAATAGCGTACTACTTGAAAATTATATCCTCTTTAAAATTGTAATTATGGATTTTTTCACATTTTCAACTGCAATATCTCTGTTGGGGGAGCAAATGAAAAATTGAAAATTGGACACGCGCTAGATCGCTGTGATACCAAACTTCAGAAAAAATGTCAACTATTAGATTTAACTTAAAGTATTTTTTTATTGCAAACTTGGCCAAAAAAGGCTTCATTTCCATAGGATACATTGTACCAAGTCGTAATCATATTATTTTCAAGCTATTTTAAACTAAAATCTACATTGATTTAAAATAATTAATTATACTTTATTATTAATAAACATACAAGAGGCCTAATATATAATTTCAATATTACGTATGCTTTACTTTAAAACAAACTTACGACTTGACATCTACGTTTGTAATTTAAAATACGATAGTGATCTTGATGTTACATGATAAACTGGCTAATATAAAATTCTTTATAAAATATAACAAACAAATAAATTCTGCGTTTTGTTTATTTTTTGCGTTTAAATTTGTCATTCTCCTTATTATTTCTAAACGTTTCTACAGAGATACAGACGGTCGCACAGTACAATACAAAATTAAAGATGTTCAAAAAGCCAAAGCATAAGGAAATATATGTACAAGACATAGATTTTTTTGGAGATTGTCGAGCGACAAATGGTAGACCCCTTAAAATGGATTGTCTTTATTCAGAATTATCACCAAAATTTATATTTCCCGATCAATCTGGCTCATATTGCGGTCCTTCGAATTTGTGACGGTTGTTTTATTCTTGTATTTTAGTGGGTTTTTCAGTTTAACATTCCATATTTTCACAATGTTCTCAAAAATAACCCCAATTTTTTATTTGAAAAATTTTCGGAATAGTACAAAAAAACGTATATAAAAATGGCAATGTCTCATTTTCGTTGAGTTCTATGGATTTTTGATATTGCAAAAGTTGAAGATATTTTTTTCTCAATTGAAATTTGTTCTCCATAATTAGTTCTTCAATGGCTATGTGCTAACCACACGTACCCCTTAACATGGCCGTAAGGCCGGAACACCACTGGTAGATCTTAGATCGTACAGAGTTGTTGTGCTAAAATACTTCTTAAGTGACTTCTTCAAATAGTGTCAAGTATATTTTTTGAGAATGTTGGTAGTTTTCGCGCATTTGTGAGTAATATGTTATCAAAAATAAAAATAAGATATTCTCAAAACGGCTCTGAATTTTGTGTTTAAACTTTGCGAGCCAGTAGTGCTAAACGCTCTGAATAACATCACATAGATGATATTTTGATGTATTGTTCTGATTTTTCAAAAATTACACAAATGTATTTTTTTTAATATCTCCCACGTCCTTAATATTTACTTTTATAGGGTTTTATTTTTACATATGTAAGTACAAGTGCTTCAAATGATATGTTATTAACAATCTCAAAAGTTATCTGCAAAAATTATCAAATAAATGCGCATTTTTAACATCGCTCGACATTTCAAAACATTTTCTAGAAACCGCTCCGAATTTTTTAGAGAATTTTTGCGTTTAGAATTAGGTTTTACTCTTCAATAATGTTATTAAACCTATATTTTCGCTCTACTAAGAGGAGAGACGTAAATTTTTTATAAATTTACGCTTTTTCATAAATTCAGGGATCTTTACCCCCAACTCAAAACCAAGTGAAATTCTCAGTACAGATGACAATGCGCGTTTCTGGCAAGAATGTCAAAAATTCTTATTTCTGTAGCTGAATTAAACCTTCGTTTCCTTTTTTTCACAAGTTACAATTAATTACAATTTGAAATATCTGATATCGTACTATTTACTGCTTCTTTATTGCAAAGAATATTCGTATCATCCGCAAACAGAACTGTTCTTCCCTTTCTAATCGTCGAGGGCGTAACCTTTATGAGTAATAGGATGCGATTATGCCTAAAATCGAGCACTGCGGGACCGCGTGTTCAATTGGCAATGAATTGGTGAATCAAGTATTTATAAAACATAATTCCCGCAATTTAGCTTAGACTAAACCATTTTGTTAATTTATATGACGTAAATATTGTGATCTACAACATTTTCTGTAGTGTTAGTTAATTTGCTCAATTTTTTTTATAACTGAGTTCAACGAAGATAGATTTTATTGATCAATTAACTGTACATTGCTGCTGTATAAATAAATGGGGTCAAAGTAATTTAAAAATACAAAGCTACAAATGCTACAAAGCTCATTAGTTCGATTATGCATGAGATCAGTTTTAGCTATATACTTAGTTTTAACAAATTATATTAGCCGTAACACATTTACAAATTGTTCGGTCAAGTGATAAGGCCTCGTGAAAGGAACGCGCGGAAAGGGAGCACAAGTACACAGTGACTACGGCTGTGGTCTGGAAAGCCGTTTAAAATATGAGGTTTTAAGTTATGTTACTGGCGAGGTCACTCCCAGTCCGTGTCAATTACATTTACACCCTAAACTAGCATATCAAGATCGCGGGCGAGGTAACAAGCTTACTAGAGCTCGCCGGCACTGCATCCGGAGAAACAGGTGCGAGATTTATAAGGTCAATGGATACCTGGCTCACGACAAATTTAGCTGCGAGATTAATTCCCATTTTTTCTTTAAAGCAAAGAAATTATCCATTGAAATGAAATACCACAATAAAAAATTAATCAAATGAATGGGAGAAAACTAGAACGGTATAAGTGACATTTTATAAATTCTGAAAGAAAAAGGGTTTATTTGAGGTTATATTTCAGTGGCAATGTATTTTCGTGGCTTTAATGATAAAACAAAGCACTACGACTTTACAGTGACATTGACATATTTCTCATAATTTATCAAATGTCACTTATACCGTTCTGGTTTTCACTCATTCAAATGTATCTTAATTTTTAATCCTGTTTATTTAAGAGTGATATAAAACATTGACTTTCTACGTTCAGGTTCGTAGGTTTAACAGACAAATATTCTTGCCTGTTAAAAGCGCTGTCCGTCCGTAAGCGAGAATTATTAACATATTGAGACTTGTTAATTTATTACACATTATTTCTCAATACAATAAATAACTGAATTAATTAATAACACATCACAATACGACACGCATTTCAAACATATTTCTGACACTTCTCAAAGATGTTTATATATGGAATAATTTACTAAGAAAAACATGAAATAATAATACTAATACTAATAATAATAATAATAATAATAATAATAATAATAATAATAATAATAATAATAAGTATTGAAGAACGTAAACATAATACAATTCTCGGTTTTTTGACAGACAAAAATCTGGCACACACATTTTCGTGTGAATCCATTTTGCGCCGCTTCAGCTGGCGCGTGTGCACCCCTTTCTGGATTTGAAGAAGTGAGCGCGGAGTGAGGGGAAGCTTCCCGTGCCCGTGGGAGCGGCGCGTTCCCCAGGCGGACGGGCAACTGGCACGCGCGGGCGCGGTTCGGCGTGCCTGCCCCAACCTTTCATAATCTCTTGGCCCGGCAGGAAAATATATATTTCAGATGTATAAGCAATATGTGAGTGTAAATTAGGAACTGGATCCTTACATTGGAAGTTGGTCAATAGTTCAAGCTACGAAATGGGAGAAGGAACACCGTGGCCAAATATGGACCAAGCCAGGCCTTTGCGATGCTCGGGCACCGGGAAGATACTCTTCACTCGGAATGTCTCCCATGGAACGGCACGTAACGCAAGTCGCGAAATCAAAAGGTTAGCCTATGCTCAAGTGAATATGAACAAACTGGTACGAGAAAGTGAGTGCCATTCTGTAGAACCATTAGTTACATATTCTCGCATACCCCTTACGTAGGATGTAGAAAGTATTACTGCGATCTTTCGACAGAGAACACCTTGTGTGCTCCTAATATCAAAAAATAGATAAAACTTGTCCCAATATGGTAAATGACTTCCTCTCATGTTGGCCTCTCATATCGAAAAATTAGTTTGTGGCGAAATTTCTGTGAACAAGGCTAGCAGCTAAATCATAGGGATGATTTTCACCTAAATTTATATTCCCTGAACGATCTGCCTGATGGGCCGTACCTCTTGAATTTGGAACGTATATTTTGATTTTTTAGGGTACTTTACGCAAAGCCTCAACGACGTTCTCAAAAATTATCTCAGAAATGGCTCTAATTTTATTTAAATTTCATGTAGGAATAGAAGGAAATAAAGATGTGAAAGGACCAATTTTCATTGTTAACACACAATTTTCAAAAATGGTCTCAAATTTTGCTTTAAACGTCTTTTAGTAATAGAGCAATATACGCTCAACAAAACCGCATAATCGCGATTTTTGTTGATTTGTAATTTTTCAAAAATTACTTATATGTATGTTTTAAATATCTCTCTCGTGAACCGACTTCCGTTCTCACTTCTCACCCCCGTCGACCCTCATGACGCCGCAGCGATTGGCCAAGAAAACCCAATGCGCAATTGGTTTTGACCATTCACCACGCGCAATCTAAAGAGCACGGAGAACAAGGGACTATAAAAAACAAGGGAGTACAAGGGACTATAGACACTTAGAAGCGAAGAGATGCGACATACCTGCCGAGTGGAGCGGAGCGCGCAACGAAAGATCGAGTTTGTGCGCACGAACGATGCTCCGCGAATCACTCAAAACTTGATGACAAATGAAGGGTTCAATAACGACTTTGGTGTGACGTGTGGCGTGGATCTGGAATCGACCGCGCATCGCTGTCTGCTGTCAATGGCTGGCGTCGCTGGGGCTCTGTCAAAAGAACCCCCGGCCTGATTACCGTCTCGGGGAATCCGCGGCGACCGCACCTGCTTCCCCCAGAGGAAAACAGCTGACAGGTCAATGAACGCCCGCCGCAGCAGCCCTGCACGTCGGCGCCCAAGAATACGGTGACGTCTTCCGGTATTAAACCATGCAAACGTTTAACAAACAGCTCGTCAAGCGACTTAGGTAAACAAAAGACTTGATCGCTCCTGAATGAACAGGAAAATCTGAGAACAATTTATGTATGACTTGGCGCGGCCGCGCAATGGCCCTTTAATTTTCTTTACGCTTAAATTTAACAGCATAGTAATAAATTCATTTCAACATTTACCCAGGTAATGAGCTCATAGAAATGCATAGTTTTGTAACTTCCCGTGATTAAATTAAAGTTATGCTCAAAATTCTAACTGAAATAAGTGTTTTTGTTAAATTTTCAACAACGCTCTATTCCAATCCTCTGAGAAAGGTATCCCGCAGGATATACGCTAGCTGGCATCCCAAGAAGGCGTCGACATTACAGATCGCCGTCCCAAGTGTGGGACAGATTAAAACTATGCTTAAAATAATCAACGCGACGTCACAAATAGCTGCACAAGTGAGCCACAATTACTTAAAGATTGTTAAAGAAGAGTATAACCTCATCCACAGAATTTCTTGTTGAAAAATTTGGATCCGTTTTGCCAATGTCGTTTAAGCTTTACTGTACAAGCGAAATTTGAAACTTTTACACAACAAAACTTTTGAGTTTGCGAGAAACATTATTTGAAGTCATTTGAGGCAATTCTACTCACAAATGAAATGATGTATACAAATTGATGGAAATGTGAATATTAACTGCTTTAGAGATTTTTGAAAAAAATACATTTTTGTATTCTTTGAAAGAACAAAAGAATACAGAAAAATGAATATTAGGTCATCTTAAACAATACTAAATAGCACTATTCGTACAAAAAGTTTAAAGAAAAAATTGGAGCCGTTTTTGAAAAATGGCGTTTTAGCGTTTCTGAAAACGCGGAATTTTCAGCTCATTTTTACAGAAAACTTTATAAGACATAATTCAAACACATGATTTCATAAATGCAATAATGTGAACAAATCACCGCTAATGTAAATATTAACGACGTGAGAGACAAGCCAAAAAAAAAGCACATATTTTGAGTCGATGTCTCGGTCAACGGTCTCTACTCGCTCCTGGCAAAAACGGCATTTAACATCTTGGGAGATTTTGAAAACCGCTGATCTTACTGTCGTGTTCTCAATGTTAGCACTTAGGCTACTTTTACAGCTGCTTCCGATTCTGGCTTCATTCTTCCCCTTTTAAGCCACACAAATGATTTACCTTTATTGATCTGCACCTTGTCTATTCTTTTTAGATACTGTCCATGAAATGGTTTGTCTCTCCACGATTTCTTTCACATTTTTTGGGCGTCTTGCATTTCACGTTAAGTGGTATCAGAAGTTCATTGTCTGTGTTTTTCTGCATGTCTTGCGTTGTTTTCTTCGCAATGCTTCTTGCTACACTAACAATGCCTCTGTTTCTCATTCTTCGTTCAGATTAATGACCAACCTCATTTGTGTGTCATCTCCATGGCTGACTACGTACTTTCCCATCCCGTCAATTGCAGTATGCCAGGAGGCTTCAATTTGTCTGAGGCCTCTTCCTCCTTTCTTGCCACATAAAGTATATGTACATCAGCTCGAAGGTGCGCGACATGATGCATTGTAAGCAGTTTTCGATCCGTTTTTCGATCCGTGTTTCGAATTTCCGGTCCGGTCCACTAGTTCTATTATGTACTCGACTTCAGGCACCGCCAAGCTACGTATTGCAGATATTTTATTCCTGGAGTTCAGAGCGGACTGCAGGACAGCTCACTCTTCTGTAATACTCTTATAATAATTCTTCAATCCTCAAATATTGTAAGTTTTTACCTGTCACGCTAACCAAAAATCTCAAAACACTAACAAACACAGTAAAGGCACTCAATAAACACAATTTATCATTTTCCTCTCAAGTTCATCAAGTTTCTCAATGACGGATGGACGCGATTCACCGCACAAGGGCGAGATTCCACGGAAACAGCAATGACTGGAGAGCTTATCGCTGCGCCGAAGCGAGCAGGCGAGTTACTATGAGCGGCAGCAAGCTCTCAATTCGATTGGCGAATCTTTTAAGTGCTTTTCGTGGTTTCGCAGCTATTTCGCAGCTCTTTTATTGTTACCATTAATATCTGTAGGTTGTTTCCTAATATTAAATTCTTCTCTAAAATATTGAAAATGCATTAGTTTTATAATTTTGTTTCGTCATCAGCACATCTATCGATGACCAAATGCCTCATCTCTGACTGTGCAGGTATGAACAACAATATTGTTCAAAGTAACGACAATAATATTGTTCAAAGTAACGACAATAATTCCAACACGAAAGAACTTCAGGCAGAGCAACCGAATTACAATAATAATTATCATACTTAAACTCGTGTTCATTAAATATAATACTAAAGGTTTTGAATTAATAATTTTATTTCTTATATGATTTGATAACCTTGATGCTAGAAGTGAACAGATTATTTGATGAGCTACGAAATATTTGATGTAAACTTTAACACAATGACTTGAAGGTCCACAAATTCTTTGGCTTATACACATTAATCTAGGTTGGTTCAACACGTTCGGTTGGGCAAAGCACCTAAATGGCAGCTTTTTTATTGTGAAAGTGAAGTCGAAAGATTATTTTTAGTACGTTGTTTATATTATTGTAAAACTGTAGAAAATAAGTATTTGTTTGTATGGAAAATTACAAGAAAATGTTAATACATTTGAATGCGATTTCTGAAGATGATAGTCCCTTGGAAGAATATGTAGTCTTGATCAATGGTAGTACCTTTAATAAAGTGCCATCCATAAATTACGTAACGCAAATTTGGAGCATTTTAGATCCCCTCTCTCCCTTGTAACGAACCCTCAACGCGCGATTGAATCCCGCTAAATAATTACGTAACGTTTGCAACAGCCCCTCCTTATAAATGCAAGAAGTGAAAATAAAGTGTAGCTCAGTAAATAATTGTAATCATTTTATGTGTTGTGTATTAAAGTTTATGTTAATTAATATCGGAATTAGTTGTCGATGCTGTCTGCACCTAACAATTAGATTGGGGGTAAATTTTGAGTGAAGGAAGGACGCACAGATGATGAAAGCCGTGCGAATGCCGCCGTTTTGGATGGAACACGGGCAAGAATCTACTGCGCCAATTTAATTGTATTCTACAAAATACAAGAGATCAGTTTTGAATACTTTCTTCGCAATGTTCACGATTCAAAACAAAACTGACGAAAACATATTTACATTTATTGTAACAACTTCTAATAACTTTCAATTATTTATGTTTTAAAACAATTCGATAACACGTATTTTAATGTTTTAGCATAAGACTCAAGAAAGGAAGTATTTCAACAAATGTTAAAAAATGTAAAATATATTTCAATGTTACGTAACACTCATCGAATACCCCCCTGCCCCTATGTAACGCAGCGCAACGCTGCCTCAAACCCCCTCCCCCTTCTTTAGCGTTACGTAATTTATGGACGACCCCCTAAATGACCTGTAGACCTCAAATAATCTCTTTCCTTGCTTCGAATCAAAAATCCACTTTTATCGTCTTTGTACCGAGCATGCTATAATTATACTTTTGCGATTTCTGGAAAGGAAATAGAAAATCTATTTATTTATTTATTTATTTACGTCAAAAACAGTTAAAAACTGTGTGTGACGTGCTATGGGGGAAAGTTAATTTCAAGTTACATGTATGTCTAGAAGCAAAACAGGGGGCCATCTCAGCATTTTCTCAAGTATCAGGGAAACTGGACGAAAACCAGATCGAGAAGGGAGTCATTACCCAGAAGTTGAAGTACAATACATGTTACAGATTCTTTGGAATTATACAATCCAAATATTAAACAATACATTAAATTTCATTGTTAAAATTAATATTTCTTTCTTTCTGGAGGTTCGGTATCGTCTCTAATTGTATAGAAACTGCAGTCTAAAATTAGGTTCGGTATCGTCGTAAAAGGTTCGGTATCGTCTCTAATTGTATAGAAACTGCAGTCTAAAATTGTATAGAATTGTGCAGCAGAAAATATTTTACTTGGGACTTAAACTTTTGCATCGAATTTAATCGTTTAATGTTACTTGGCAAGGTGTTGTAAAATAATGTACATGTATGGTTGCGTAGGCTTCCGCGGCCGGAGTTTATGTTGGCTGGGCTATCCGGGACGAGCCGCGTCAATGTCATGGTGGCTGAATTTCAGCAGTACGCTCTGAAGAAGGCCACAATACGCTGGCCGAAACGTCAGCCACCATGACATTGACGCGGCTCGTCCCGGATAGCCCAGCCAACATAATGTACATGTATTATACGTGAATTTTTTTTAGTGAGCTGTTGATACTGTGACGTGATGAATATGATTACTACGTCGAGTGTTGTAGTTCTAGACAATGGCGTTTGCTCTAAAATACATTCCCGCCCTTAAGTAAGTCATTTTTGACAGAAACCACTGATTCATATATTAAGAGACAAGGTAATGGTAAAATGCCTAGATTAATAAAGATAGGCTTACAAGAATCACGTGGCTGTGGATTTGCTTATTATTCGTACAATTCGTTTTTGCAATCTAAAAGTCTCGGAGCTATAAGATGTATTTCCTCAGAGTATTATGCCATATCTTAGGCGGGAATGAACATTCACGAAATATACACAACGAGCAATATGAAGGGTGACTGAATTTGAAAGAATTCTGAAAGCGTAGCATAAAGAACTTAATTCAGTGTCCAATTCATTTAAATGGACGTTCCATTTAATATCTGACTGAATTGAAAGACCTTACATTTGTTACCTTAACATCAATCAATGGCACATCGTTCATTTTCGGTGTAGTGCAGAGCTGTTTATTTGAAATGGAAAACTGCATTGAAACAGTTTTATTTTCATTTACTATTAATTTTTTATTACGGAACCAATTAAAAATATCTGATATTGTACTATTTACGGTTTATTTACGGCAAAGAATATTCGTATAATCCGCAAAGAGAACTGTTCTTCCGTTTCTAATTGTCGAGGGCATATCGTTTACATACAGTAGGAAGAGAACAGGGCTTAAAATCGATCCCTGCGGGACTCAAATTGGCAAAGAATCAGAAAGGTGTGTTCATAATGTTTCACTATTCCAGTGAAGTATTTCTACTCTTTGAGACTGATGTTTAAGGTATGAACATAACCAATTTAGAGGAATATCACGAACTCCATACGAAGGTAATTTTGAAAGAAAAATGTTATGATCAATGACGTCAAAAGCTTTTGAAAGATCTAAAAATATTCCAAGATGTGCTTCGTTTTGATCCATGGATGAGGCGACATCTTCAAGAAAAGAAAACATGTCTGTTTCCGTAGATTTTGATTTTCGACGCGTCATGTTTACTAAGAAATGTTTCCGTTCGTACGTAAACAAGTCTCTCTAATATTTTTGAAAACACCGACAAAAGAGAAATTGGCCTGTAATTTTGAAATTCATTTTTGTTGCCTTTTTTAAAAAAAAATTCTTAATCTTAGCTGTATCTCCAAACCCTTACTTTGACTCTCCCGCGCCCTCTTGCTCTTGCCAGCCGCACACGACTCGGTTATCGTAAAAATACATTATTTTAGAAAAAAATGATCTTCACACCTCGTGCAAGTGCACATACACAAAAACAAAAAGTGTGGGAAGAGGAAAAACTCCAAGAAGAAAGATCTCAACATAGATACTAAAAGAAAATCGACACATCTACTGTACTTTAACCTTAGAGATACTTTATGTCAAAAAATGACTTTAGCCTACCGGCGTGCGCATTGCGTGTTTTGTAATACTATGTTTATGCCTCAGTCCCACTTCTCTGTTTCAGATTGCTCTTACTCCAGAGGAAATCTATGCTCTATGACATGGCATCATTATATACATCAGGATTTATTTAACCATGCACTTGACGTAAATCAGCTGTTCGCAGTTTTATCCAATTGGAAGCTTGAACGTCTCCATAATGACTTCACTGTAATTCACATTTAAGATCCCGATTCGATGAAGTAGGAATAGCTGACTTTCGTCAAGTGCACATAAATGATACCGCTCACCGCGTGGAGTGCCCTCAGGAGTGTATGTTGCTGGCATCGCTGGCATACTGGTTCAGCCTGGAGCCGTTCGGGGGTTTTATAGAACATAACCTATACTACGCTACAATTGTGACGAATTTTCATGTATTTCTGATCTTGTCCTATTGTATGTTTTGATTAAGACTAGAGCAAGCTACTCAAACAAAAATATTCATTTAAATATTAGAATATGAGTTCTTTTCAGAAGAAAAGGCAAGGAGGTTATTATAATCAAAACAATTTTAAGAAGAAGCGCAATTTTGTTTTGGAACCAGGTTTAAAGGGATTTATTTGTACGTGCAATAGCAGAGAGAAAGAATGTGTCAGAGAGGCATATAACATACTTAATGATTATGCCGACCGGCTTTACGAAAGTGAGGTACTGAACTTCAATATATTTTTTTATTTAACTTTATTGCTAAATTGTTTAAAACAAAGGATATTTTAGAAAAGATATAAATGTATTGTTTTCTTCTTTAGGAAAAGGTGTCAGATAAGACTGAAGAAGCAAGGAAACCATTAGAAGAGAATGAAGATGAGGATGACATTGACACTGCATTGTCAAAAGAAATCAGTAATTTGAAACAAGGCCCCAACAAACAGTGGCGATTTAATATGATTGAATCAGGAGCTAATAATTGTGTCTTCATCAAAACTACGGTTGTATTTTACTCTCCTTTTTTTATCGATATAAATTCTAACATTAGGTCAAAAAGTTTGAGTCTTGGAAAATGTGAATGCCAAAAAACTAGTGGTAGTTTGTATTTTGAACAGAATATAATTTTAATGCCTTTGCACACATTAACATACGTAGTAATCATTTTAAGATTGTCATAAATAATTTGGTAAATTGTATGCAAATATATGCATAGTGTACTATTGGTTTTCTTCATGAAGTTAAATATTATCTTAATTATTTTTTATGCTTACATGTTCTTCCATATTGACATTTTTAATGCTGATGTATTTGATTATTTTGTATAGCTACCTGATCCCACTGAATTGGCTTATTCCATTATGACAGACATTGACACAACCAAGAAACAGAGGTCACGCTTTTTGTTGAGATTAATACCAGTAGAAACCACTTGCAAAGTAAGATTTCATATTATTTTAATTGCAATTTCTTCAGCCTTGATGTATCAATAGCCATCAGTTCATTACTTCTTATTTGATTAACTTCTATTTGTTCATTTACCAACAAAATGACCTGTACTTTAATATATTTACAAAATTGACAGAAAATATATTTAATACATTTCTCTTTATCTTACATATTTTCCTTATCATTGAGCATTTGACAATTAATACAGGGAAAACTAAGTGAAAATCAAATAATTCCTAGAAAATTCATGGAATTGTCAGGGAACTGTAGCTTTAATATTACATTGTTTTGCCATATTAGATATGAAAAATCAAACAGTACCATGAAAATGAGTCACCTGTATCATTCTGCCTCCACTGATGAATGTTAGTTAAACTCAGATCTTCAAACAATTATTGCTACAAAGAATGAGAAATTACATTGGCTGAAATGATGCATACGGTACAACCTAAGGAAACCGGCACTTTGCACCGTTCCGGAGTTAACGAGGCAGTTAGAATTCTGGAGGCTTTCTTGAACAGTGATGTCTTATAAAAGTGAATTGGTAATTATGCGTTGGATAGACTCAAGGATGTTTATAGTGAACGCAAGGGTCGAAGGCCTGAGCCTCACCGTGACTTGGATCCGGGCGAGCGAAGTAAGAAAACTTGCCTTTGAAAGTATATTGGCAATACAATGTGGCGGAGACAAAACGTATGAAAGGTGAACAATGAAAATCGTATATCCGTAAGTTTTATTCATTTCTATTAGAGCACATACAGTAATTAGGGCTGAAACCTTGCCGTCACGCTTCTCTAAGGGTGTACCGTATACTCAACTTTAACCATTACATTTTATGGAAGGATAGGCAATTTCAGTATCTAATACTTTGATAAAAATGGGAGATAGTAAGGGGAGTTCTTGGAAAATAAACATACAATTGATTTTATATCGTTAGCTTTGTATTTAATTAAAATTTTTCTGAAACAAATAGAAAATTTAATTAAAATATTGAAGTTCTGATACTTACCATTTTATTAATTTTTTATACATAAATGTTCAAATATTTTAAATTTCATTTTTTAAGTGAATAAAAGGAATTCAAAGATATAAATTTCAGCCAGTTTTTTAACGATTGCTTTTATCATCAGTATGCCACATTTTCCACTTTAATAAGTTCCTTCAATTTCCATTCATCAAGGCATAATATAAATTTAGACTTAAAGCAATCATTGATTGTAATCATATCATTGCCAAACAAGTGAAAAAAAAAAAAAAAAAAAAAACGTAAAAGAACTGTAAAACAAAAGAAGTAGATTCTGATAAACGTGGATTATTTTTTTAACATTAACTTAAGTATGTTATATTAGTTTTAATAAACCAATTTTGTTTTGTGTTTTAGGCATATATGGATGAAATTCGGAAAAACGCTGCAGTGCTGATTGACAAATATTTTTCAAAAGAAGGAAAGACATTTGCAATTGTATTTAAGTAAGTTTTAGATAACTGCCTGCATTTTATAACATTGGATTTGTCCATTCACGTGATATTTTTCTATTAACACTAACATTTTTTGTTAAATGAATTGATAAAGTTACACTACCTGTACATATTATAGTTAGTTTTCTTTGTTTCAGTCATCGAAATAACAACAGTATCAAACGCAATGACGTTATAGAGGAACTTGCAGAGATGATTAAAGTCCGGCATGTGGACAATAAAGTAGATTTGTCTCAGCCTCAACTGACCTTCATTATAGAAATCATACGCTCAATGTGTTGTATGAGCGTTGTGCCAGATTACTTTAAACTTCTAAAGTATAACTTGCTAGAATTATGTGGAAAAGGTGAAAAAGGATCCAAGGAAGGACAGGCAAATAAAGCTGAAGGAGATGTGTGCAATGAAGACAATTCTGCAGTAGAGGAAAAGGAAAAAATATCTCCAAAAAAAAGTGATCATGACAATGACAATACGGGAGAGACAGAATCTGACAACACTCAGGAAAAGCAAAGTGGAGACAAACCAGTTGAAAATACTGAAAGTCCATCGGTAACCAATCTGAAGCAGCAAGATTCTAGCACATTCAAAGAAGAAAATTCCAATAGCAACAATGATGAAAAATAACCTTAACTCTAAGGTGGAGCTTTTTTTTTAATTTATTGGATTTGTTAATTTTTTACTTTTTTCTCACTGAGTGGTAAGTTTAGGATGCAGTAGCCCAAGGGTTGGCTTCAAAGACTTTAAGAAGGATCTATTTGGTTTAATTTTCTTTATTAGGTTGACATTTCTTGGAATAAACTTTGAAATAAATAAAAAACCTGTTGAGTTAATTGGGTTGATTTTTCATTGCTTGTTATTGAAAGCCTATTTGAATACTAAAAAGTTGCATGTCAAACTTATAGAAATTTATTTTTTTCAACCTCTAGTATTAAAACAATTCACAAGACGAAAAATTTAATGACACAGACTGTTAGGGTAGTTACATATTTCATTAATCTATCATAGTTCCTTTCACAGAAAACAAAACTTCCATTTTGAAATGATATGCCATAAAAACCACTTATTTCCACAATTTCTTGATGGACATGTTTTTCTCTGAGTCTTTCTGCATAACTTTTGCAACTGCCATTTCAAAATCTTCCTGAGTAACATGCACACGACGTTCTCTAAGTGCATACATGCCAGCTTCGGTACACACACCCTGCAAATAAATAATTTATAATTTGCATTGACTGAGACCTGTCAAGAGTATGGGGTTCATCAAATGCATGAATAACAGGTACCTTCACTTCTGCTCCTGATGCTCCAGGCATAAGTTCAGCTATTTTGCGAAGATTAATTCCACGAGTTAGGTTCATTTTACGAGAGTGAATTTTCAAAATATCAAGACGAGCTTCCTCATTTGGAGGAGGAAATTCAATTTTGCGATCAATTCTACCAGGACGCAGTAAAGCTGGGTCCAGAATGTCAATTCTATTTGTGGCCATGATGACCTAAAAGTTACAAAAAACAAATGCAAGTGTTCAGTTGAATTTTAGTATCATAATTTAAATTCAGTATAGGAAACATTTACAAAACATTTAGATACCTTTATATTCTTTGTAGCTTCAAATCCATCCAACTGATTAAGAAGTTCAAGCATGGTCCTCTGTACTTCAGAATCTCCTCCACTTCCAGATTCAATTCTAGAGGAACCAATTGAATCTATTTCATCCATGAAGATTATAGAAGGAGCATGTTCTCTGAAAAATGAAAGATAGAGACATCTCTGAAAATCTGTTACCAACGTGTGTGAGAGAGTGCCAATAAAATGCACACTTCAAGCATATAAACTATATGAACATAACAAAGCTGAATTCACACAACCAGAAAATGATGAGCACCAATAATCTTAGTTTTACAGGTACAACCATTACAACACGCCTCAAAATGTGTGCAACACGCCACTACTGGCATCGATAAGCTTCTAAGTAGTTAAACTACAGTTTGAGCAACATTTGTGAAACTGTCCTCAGTGGTTGTAACACATACTGTTTCAATTTATTTTTTATACTATTTCAATTTTAAGTGTAGCTGGTTTGGAAACTTCTTTGGACTTCCCCATAAGTAGAAGTCTTTAGAATGATGTAAATTGTACCAGCTACACTGGCAGCACTTCAGAAATAATGGATGAGGATGAAATGAATAAGATAAAGAATCAGGATGAAACGGTATGTGCTACAATCAATTAGGACACTTTTACAAATGTTGCTCGAACAGTAGTTAAACTACTCAGAAGTACATCAATACTTATAGTGGGCATTTGGAGCATTGTTCTCTCTCTCTTCTCTTCTCATGAAATTATATTTAAAACTGATGAGTAGCTTACACACTGGCAAGTGCAATGTACAGTTTAGTATGTGGGTAAAAATGCATGTGCCTACATATATATAACTTCACTTACCTGGCCATTACAAATAGTTCACGGACCATTCGGGATCCTTCACCAATGAACTTCTGGACCAGTTCAGAGCCAGAAACACGAATAAATGTACATTCTGTATGATGGGCTACAGCACGTGCAAGTAAAGTCTTTCCTAAACAAGCATGTCAAACACTTCAGAATTTTATATTTCACACACAAAAGGCTGAATCACAATTGAAAAAGGGTCAAAAAATCAAAGGTAATCTGAAATTACAAGTGAGATTTTCATAAACCTGGTATTAATCTGGAGTTGAAAAAATTAAATATTCATAGAAAAAAGAAAATTAGTATTACTTTTTCATCATATCAAATTTGTATCTATTATGATTTGGCTTGTGTAACTGGAGAGTCAACACTCAACCCCTTCCCAGCACAATGCCACAAAGTCAAACTCTCAAATGAAAGTACCTTCAACTCTAAGGAAAGAAAATTTTAAAAGCTTGGCACTGAGGAATGCTGCTGTTGCACTATGATGCATGCACAGAAAAATGAAATTAACATATCAAAGAATTTTATTCACTTTTCATTTATTATATTGTCTTTCACATATTTTGCATAAGCCTATGCATTTATTAAAACTAAATTCACCATTTGAAACAACTGGATTATGCCAGGAAGATTGGAAGAAGGTTATGAATTGTAGAATTTACACAACTCAGTCGATAGTGTATCAAAACATTCATCACCCTTGCTTTTAGATAAACACATACATTATTTTACAGTACAAAAGGCCTTACAGCAAAAACAAAAGCATCAGGTATATTAAAACTTTCTCACTAAATGCTGAGGCAGAAACCAAAGCAATGCAAACTTTTCAAAGAAAATCAGAATAGAATCAATATCATGACAATCATTAAAACACCAATAGTTTATAATCTTAAAAGGAATTCTTTTATAACAAAATTTCCAGGGACATTTCCAAACACTTAGCCAGAATACTGCAAAATTGATTTCTCAATGCAACTCACTCTTTTCAACGTCCAATAATTTAGCACAAATAAATGGTAGGCTATCGTAGTGTGATATGTGGCACTGGATCATTGGTCAAGACCAATGTTTCTTTTACACAGATCAGCTAATGTTAGATAGGAGACATGAATACTTTAGTAAGATTCAAAGCAGTATTGATGATTTTATGGATTTGAAAGATAATTTAATGGCTTTATAATTTCTCTCTTTCTGAAAGGCAAATGTTCTTTAAAAAATAAGATATCACTATTAGTCAATATATTTACTGTCAGATGATTTTTATCACTGAAATAATTTTAGAATAAAAATGTTGCTGATTGATTGTCAGAAAAAACACAATTTTAGCGAATTTAGATCCATCACTACCAAACATTGATTATGGCAGCGTAAGTAGGGGAATCTAATGTGAAGACAAGAATAGTATGTCTTCAAAAGTATTATTAGCGAAAATTCCATATCATCATTTGAATTTCTTGAAGTGCACACTTTCCTTCTTGTTTTTCTTAAAAAATGCAAAGAAATAAAGTTCTTTGTCCACCACAGATAAGATAGAAATTGAAAAAAAAGTGTGTTTGCAACAAGAAAAAATTCTTAAATTTAAGGAAAAAGAGGCAACCCCAAATATTAAAAAGATAAGCTTTTGTAAATGAAGGTTTTGTTTAAAGGATGAGAGGCCTGGTAGAACAAAATCTAATTACATTAATGCTGTTTAAAATGTGTGAGAGTATTCAAAATTAATCGTGTGACTGGAATCGTTGGAAGACCCGGAGACATTTCAATTCACCCAACTAGTCATTTGTTGTTCTGATCCTTTCCCTTTAATGATGCAAGATCATAAGTGAAATGAAAGGCAGTACATTATGTAGAACTCTTACTTTCATCCACATTGATTTTAAAGTACTTTTACTCTTTGTTTTGCAATAGATTTTGTTGAGTTCCTCTCTAATGGAAGGGAATGCTAGAAAGGATTACATACCTGTTCCAGGTGGTCCATAAAGAAGTACCCCTTTTGGTTGGGCTATGCCCAAAGCATCAAAAAGTTCTGGATGCTTTACAGGCAATTCAATTACTTCCTTAATTTCTTTGATTTGTTTATCTAAACCACCAACCATTTCATAAGTACTGTCAGGAACTTTCTCAACCATCATTAAAGAAACCAAAGGATCAACCTGGAATATTACACAAAAGTATATCACAAGTTTAAGTAAATAATAAGTATTTAATATTACTTGCATTCATGTAACTTATTACTAGTTACATTTACGCAACAACCCAAAGTGAAAGAATTCAAATATACCTTATTTGGTAGAATTTTGTGTAATGTGTAGCTCTCATTGCGTAAAGCTACTCGTGAATTAGCCGTTACATCATTGATGTCAATATTTTTATCAAGGTCAACAACAAACTTTCCTTCTGGGTGAACTTTTACAAGAACCTTTTTCTTATCCATAGGTTTCACTACTTCACCAACATAAGAACCTTGTTCTTGAAGAAGCTGCAATTCTTCCCTCAACATCCGTACTGGTAAAGACAAGGAATCAAAATTATAACAGGATGAAGTACACAAGGCAACATGCAAATACTAAATTCATTTATCAACATCTTTCAAAATTATTTTAATTCTGATTTCCCACTGAAACTTCAAAAATAAAGAAGCAACAAAACACAAATCGTAAATAACCAAAGAAATTAAAATATATTTGCAACTGGACACATAATATGCATGAAACAATTCTTAGTTTGATTTCATTACTTACTCGAAAACATACTAAATTATTCCAAGGTAAGTCAACCAATTTGTTGATGAATGATAAAGAAGCAGCCAAAGTGCAATACAAAAGCAAGGTTAGATATAGTGAAAAATACTCAAAAAACTGATACCAGCAAAATGAAACACATTGCACTGTACAACAAAAGTAATGCACTGCAGAGAACACTTTCAATAAACATTTTTCAGCAACTGGGAAAAAATATTAATTCAACACTAAATAACATAAACCCACAGTCAAATATCTGCACAACACAAAATGTAAATTCCAAATATGACAATAACATATTGCAATTAGAAGCACTAAACATCATCAGTTGAATGAAAAACAAATTCTCTTCAGATCTGAATATTCCTGAAACCCTCATTAAATACACTGTACTGTACATAATAAAACTAATGCTTGTAACAATTCCTTGTTAACAAGCATTTTTCCAGAAACTCTCAAAAAAGCTAAAGTAAAGCTACTAGAGTAGTCAAGAAAGTCAGCATACATGACCTGGCAAATTATACAGGATACCTGTATTTTCAAAATTTTCAAAAATTCTACACAATGCATAGTGATAGACTTTCAATTCAAAGAGTATACTGACAAGAGACCCAACATGGATTGAGAAAAGGCAGATCTACAAACATAGCCATGAATTCCTTTCTAAATGGCATCTTGTTGCTCTACACCAAAAAGATATTTCTATTGGTTTGTTTCTCGATTTATCAAATGCATCTGATATTATTGATTATCTTAAACAGTAAGATAAACTTGATTCTTTGGAAATCTCAGGTTCATTAATGACCCTCAATGAATAATTTTGACCAATTTTTTACATCCTATGAGGATAAATTGATTACTGCTATATTGCAGCTAGATTGTGTTCAAACCTAGAAACTATATTACTTTTTGTTAATATATCAGCGATATGCCTCTGATACTAAAGCACGAAAATACGAACAATAATAAATGAAAAGGTCATTATATTACATGATTAAAGCAAGTAAAAAACCATCATTACAAAAGGTACAAATGCTTCTAGAAACACTCATAAAATGGTTCAAAGAAAGCAAACTTTATAAACACCACAAAAGTCTCTTAAACTTAAGGAATACCACCCACATATTTTGTCATCCACAACATTCTTTCATATGAGCCTGAAAAACAACTTTCCTTGGACTTCAAGATGGTCTGCATTGGAATTATCATTTTACAGACCTGAATGACATGTTCACCAAGTCAAGCATATTATCCCATACACATTCTTAAGACAAACAAACTTATTTACATTAAGAACAATGTATTTTGCAAGTCTTTATTAACACCTAAAATATGGAATCATATTATGAAACCATTCTCTAAGATGTATACACACTTTCATAACCAAAAAACGAATATTGAGAACAATGACCAGCACTCATCAGCCCGAGTCCTGTATACCACTGTGAAAAAAATTAAAAATTCCACCACTCCAATGTACAAAAATATTTATAATTTTTCTCTTTACAAATTACACAAATCAGAAATTATTAGAAAAAATTTTTTCTTTCTTTGAATGCAGAAATGTATAACTATGACACTACACAAAAAAAAACTACATGTCCCTCAAACAAATTACACTCTTCTAAAAGATGTGGCCCTCTGGAATGAAATACACACAACAATGAACTTGCAAATGCATCCTTTCTTACATACATTAAAAAATAAATAATAATTATTATTATTATTATTACTACACATGCAATTTAGATTTGCAATGATATCAAAGTACCAATATTTAGATTTATTGAAATTAAATGATTTTGAGTATATTGTGAATGTAAATCCACTGAGAACAAATAAATATCATTTTTACATTCACAAAGGAACACTATTCACTATCCTGAGAAAACTTGGAACTTAACTGAGAAATTGTTTAATACCAAAAGTTAAGGACAATGTTTCAATAAACATTTTGTCATGAAGCTTTTATTAGCATTTTTAATCATTTGATATTTTTTAATTTTAACATCCTTCTTTTCAAAAGAACAAAATTATTAATTTGAAAAAAAAACTATCAAAATTGCAAAACTAATTTCATGTACACATGGTTGCTGTAAACACCAATCAAATCAGATGATAGAAAGTCAAAAAGAAATGGGTGCTTATACCTTTTGCATTGAGTTCATTACGTTGTGCTTGTAACCGACGCAAATTTTGACTTTTCTCTGCTACTATCAACTGTAATTCCTCTATCTTTGTAATGTAGTATGGACGAAATCCTTCACCTTTGAAAGGCTTTTCATCCACCTCCATCTGAAAAAAAAGAAAGAACATTTGTTAGTCATTATGGCTGTAAAAGGGTTAATATTATAGACAGAAGGTTGGACCTAAGATTATTACACTGAATCTAGAAGATTTGTGATAATACAAGATTCAATATCTTGAGCACGATGTATCATACTGAGAAATATACATATTCTGTTCAAAATTAAAAACCTAATCATAACCTATTATAACAGTCATCTATTAAAATCGAACCATGTTCACTAAGTGATATATACTAATTCTTGAAAAAAATGTAAATAATTACTTACTTCTAAGTTCGTGTGAGTCATACTTGAAATTCAAAAATGTTCAAAAATTGTCAACAAATTACTCCTTTAAGACCGAGAACTATGAGAATGACACAAGCACATTCCACAAACAAAGTTCTTGCTGTCTTTAACGCACGATGCTTGTCATTTGTTATCGCAGCTTTTCATTGCTGCCAACAGCCAAATTTCAAAATATTATTTAAATTTAATTCATATAATAACAGTTTTCCCCAAAACAACTCCTAAAACATTTACCAATTATTCTGTAAATTGATAAATATTCGGTCAGTCCCTCAAAACTATCATGTATCACTTCGTTTCAATAATAATACTGTTCCAATACTCCAATAAATAACTCTGAGACACATGTGGGATTCAGATTCTAGAGTTGCCGGTCTGGCGGAAGATTGTGGAATGTTCAATACTCTCTGGTTTATCCATACAAGCCTGATTTAACTCGAGCTAAAACAAGCGGCAAGTGATTTGCTTGGAATATAAGAATTGGTTGATTGAGAGCAATAGTATTATGCTTACTAATGTGGAACGTTAGCATTTTCCTGCAATTACGTGTATTTCAAGTGTATTGTTACAAGTGATGAAGATTGGAATATTAATGATTTGTTGACAACGGTGAAGAGAGGTTAATTTTTAGACAGTTGTTTGAGAATTATTTCAGCGAAATCCTGGACAATGATGGCAGGGCTTACAGATTTTGGACCAGATTCCGGTGGGCGAATTAAAGTATGTGTACAATTTTTAATGAAATTGATACATTTTTAATATAATTGTGCAAGTTTGATCATGAATTGACACCTCTGGTTTCAGGGTGTGACAATAGTTAAACCAGTAGTTTATGGAAATATTGCAAAATCTTTTGGTAAAATTCGTGAAGAGGATGGTCACACTCATAAATGGACTGTGTATGTAAAGCCCTACAGAAATGAGGATATGTCCATGTATGTAAAGAAAGTACATTTCAAACTTCATGACAGTTATGCAGATGCCAACAGAATGGTGTCAAAACCACCATATGAAGTTACTGAAACTGGTTGGGGAGAATTTGACATTGTTATAAAAATATTTTTTAATGATCCAAATGAACGACCAGCTGTAAGTATTTTTTTTTTTTTTTTTTTTTTAATGTGTTACATGTAAATGAATATCAATTTGAGAACTGATAATTCAGAGAGACATACCAAAATGATGTACTTTGTTCATAGTCTCAAAGCAACTTCTTAATGCACGTTGTTGAGCTTCCAGTCAAATTGTTAAGGTTATCAAGCTTTTTGTAATTTGAATTCAGGTACGTCCTAATCCAAATTTTGTGATTTTCAGGTTACTCTTTATCATACACTTAAATTATTTCAACCAGGCCCTGATGCTCTGGTAGCCAAGAAGACTCTAGTTACAGAATTTTATGAAGAAATAGTATTTCAAGATCCCACTGCATTAATGCAGTATCATCTTACATCTACTAAGCCCTTAACACTGGGACCTTGGGAACATGAAACTAACTGTAAGTACACAAACCCTCATGTTTTGTTTTTCCCATATGCATCTCAATATATTCCACACACTATTTCTTGTTACAAGGACCGTAGTTCAAGTTTCCGTAGAATATTTTTATTGTACATTTTGTTGCAATGTTTGATGGGTGGTAACTGTACTTAAAATGATCTACAATTTAATTTCTGTAATGCATTGATTTTACAAGCTGTTTATTACCTTCTAGAGTAGAACATCCAGTCCTAATTTTTCATCACTTGTTTAAATTTTGATTCATGTTTATTTTCAATTGTAATTTTGGAATTTGTTACGGAACTGGAATGAATGTTCTGCCTGTTTAAACATTTTTATAAAAGTATCTTAACACAACCCTAAGTCTGAAAAGCCAGGCATAACCATTTAGGCCTGGTGCTGTGCATGGGGAAACATTGCTTAACAGTTGTGAACAAAGAGAAAGGCAGATAACCAATAGTCTATCAATTTAATTGTACACAAAGATGTGATTATCTGTGTTTCTGACCACCCTTTCTGGGAGGTAAGACCAGAAGTGCAAATCTCCAAAAACTAATAGGTCTAAGCTAGCTGTATTTACAAAATTACAGCTTAACCTTAATTTGTACTATTAAGGGGTCAGAAGAAATTACATTGTACTGTTTTCAAATTATGTACAATTGCTGCATTAAGAAACAACTTTTATCATTTTCAAAATTTTACATTTTTAATCTTAAATCTGTTTGACACAAATCTGGGAGTGATTTTGTATCCAGCAATATCAAATTTTTAAATTTTATTTGTGGTAATATTAATGGAGTCTTGTAAATTGTACCTAACCATCATCATCCTTAGCATATAAAATTGAAGTGTGTGTGCCTGTGATATCAAAGTAGCCTAAATTATGCCCAAGAAAATACTCTACCTTTCATGGAAAGTTCAATTGGAATCAGTGTAGGCAATCCAGAGATTGGTTTGGGCAAACAAAAATAGTGAAATAAAAGTTGAATTATAAAAAGGCAGTTATATATTATAAATTTGTTAATGTAGATGTAAGCTTTCCATTTTTGGTAACTTTCCATCTCTTCTTTACATATGCTAAAAATGATTCTTTCGTGTTGGTTTCATAAGTAGCCAAATGCACTGGAGCATAGGAATGCATGGAATAGCACAGGAGTAGACTAAATGATGAAAGAAATTCTTCCACTCATGCCCACAGTGCCATCTGTCCTATGGAATAAGTGTATCTCAGTATGAATGAAATGAATGTTCATGATTGTTTCAGTTGAAGAAAAGAAAGACAAGACTTTGCAAACTATTTTATCTGCTAAGAACAAGATACGTCATGAAATAAATGATTTAAGAGACAAATTGAAGTTGGCCAAAGAAACAATGGCAAAATTCAAGGCAGAAATAAATAAAATACAAGTTGGAAACACCATGCAACTTGTGTGAAGATTAATATGTGCACTTGAGTGAAGTGTTAAAATTCTTGAAGCTCTTTCATCAATGTGAAGGAAAAACACTAAGAGCACCATCCTCAAAACATTAGTGACATTTTGTTTACTTGTAAGACATGAGAAAATCTCCCTGGAGATGAAAGATTGAGAAATTTAACTCTTAAGGACGTTATGTACAGAAAACGTAAATAACTTTTTTTTTTCTCGAAACAATGAATGGCTTGAAAGTTTGTTAAAAGCCGTAAGATTTAATTGTGTGTTTTATGTCCTGAAAGTCTGTGACCCTCAGACAGAATATAAGATTTTGTTTATTTCCTATTTTCTTTCAAATTATTTTGTCTTTGTTGAATTTTGTTCCTTAAAGTGTGCTTTTAGTCTTTTCTTCTTCTTTTCAGAACACCATGTGTAGAAAATGTAATTTTAAACAGAAATATTTTCAAATTTCAATTTTATCTCAACTCAAAAAAGAACCAAACAAGAATCAGAAAACATACCCAAAAATCTTATTAATTTTCTTTAATAGTTTAATAATCACATAAAATTGTAAGAAAACAAATTGATAACTCTGAAAGTAATAGTCAAAACACTCAGTCCCTGAGGATTTTTCTTTCCTGAATAAGCAACATCAAATCATATTTCCAACAGAAATACTGCTTAACTGACCCAGGTATAAAATTTTCTGAAAGTTGAATAACATTCATATTATTCAAAATGAAGCCCAGAATATATAATAATCCAAGTGACCTAAAACAAACATTTCAATTACTCTCAACAAATAGTTATATGTTAAAAAGTAATAAAGCATGTGAAAAATACACCCACCAGAAATCCTGCAAAAGAGGTCATAAAACCTTCTTTAGTTAATTCCCAAGCACCACCATATTCCTCTTCATCAATACTTTGAAAATTTGTAAAATAAATATAAATCAGTCCAGCATTTACTAGCACAAACCTACAAAAAGAAAAACATAATAAACAACGAACAGCCAATGACTCACTTCTGATTGAAACTCTACTTACAACAACAAGGCAATAAATCCTTTCAAAGGGATTAGACCCCACACCAATCCAATTATAATTCCAAGGGCTTGTCTAGACCAATAGATCACATCAAGGAATTCCTCCTGCAATGAAATAAACAATAATTCTTAAAATCATTTTGGCGCAAAATTGTCGTCTAAAATAATAATAAACTTTGTTTTCTCTCTTAATACTTTATCTGGCCATTCTGAATTGGAGGTGAATGCTCTGCTCCACACCGACCCCACTGCTTTACTAACAGCACCAACACTCTTTTCTGTGACTTTCGTTCTTGATGACATGTTGTCTCACAAAAACGTAAAATCGACGCGTACCAAAGGTTATAATATCAACACACTTTTAAAAAATTGGAAGTTTGTATATTACGTCTACAAGAACATGCGTTTGTCACGTTTCGCTATAACCTTCATTTTAATTCACGCACTGTGAATGCTCCTCACTCACTGTCTGCTCCACTGCTGCTAACTTACAACATCCTCTGGCGGCTTGTTGCCACCAATCGGATTGCAATTCGTTTCACCTAAACCAACCCCAGTGCTACGCCTGCCCAACGCAGGAAGTGTACACACGTGTGGACTGTTGCCATTCAGCGACCCTGGTGGATTACTATGAAAGCAAGAGCACAAAGCGGTGAATTTAATTCGTTACGTATTCTCGATTTTAAATTTATTTTGAAAATGGTTTGAACACGTATCCCACATAGTTGGCGCATGCATTACTATATAGTTGTTCTATTTCGATATACGGTAACCAAATATTCTACCTGTAGATAGTCAGTAAATATGTTAACTTACCGGTCAGTTGCGTGTTGTAATTCGATAAAATGTCAATACAGTATATTTCTGAAAAATTTGGCCCTATTTTTCCTCAACTCATCAAGACATGTAGATATTACGTGAATTAACTTCAATAATTAAGAAATTCATGTGAATTCGTCAATTCATATTTTTAGGGGTCGCCGAAAGAAAATACGGGCTCCGGAACAAAAATACCGAAGACTTCAGTTTTCAAAGAATTTTATTTATCAAGCAACAGTGCACTGTGCATCATGAATGTACCTACACCAAATTAATTGAAATGAACAGCCGTACACATCTGTAATAATTGGAACATTTCTCAAATTTAATAAATAAAACAATGAAGTTAAATAGGTATAATATAACATAAAAGTAGTACGTACTTACGTACTCCTTTTTCAACAACATACAAATTAGAATTTAGTAAGGGATCCATTCCTCAAGTTTCATGCAATTGAGTTTCACATCGCCACTAGTGTACCATAATGAATGGATTTCGTCAGTCAATAGATTTGTGTGTGTGTATTCTGCTTTCATGAAGCTCCAAAGGGGTTCATGTCGGGACATCTTGGCCGTGGAAGTACGATACATTTTTTCCATGAGTATCTTTCACGTTTTTTGCTTAATAACGGGGTAAGCAATAGAGTATAAACACTCATTAAACCAGATTGATCTATGTGGTAGTAGTTCTTCGTCCCCTCTCTGATTAGTTGATTCATCGTTCCCTCTCTGATATAGTCTTTCAGGATCCATGGAAGTCATTTCGGCCCAAAAATCACTGCAGATGTTGGATGTTTAACAGTTTGGTGTACACATTCGAATTGGAACGCCACATCAGATCGACGTCGAACAAATCTGGAGAGCTTTCATGAGATATACTGAAACATGATTCATCACTAAAGCACACTTTCTTCCAGTCTTTCTTTGTCATTGCAGGTGTATTTTTGGCTTTTTTCTGGAGCGTCATGATATTATTCCCCACCACAGAATTCTCACACTTCCTGGGGGAACACGAGATCCATATTCAACCATCATCATAATGAATTCTTTAAATGCAGTTTTTCTGTCCTTAAGAGCCATTTTTTTTTTAGTTTTTGGATGTCTCGAGGAGAGAGATTTGTTTTTTTCCTACTGATTTGTTGATATGTTTCGTTTTATCTCATTGTAATACTTGCCTAAAGAATTTTTAACTAATTGCGTGTATCTTAGCTAATGGCCTCTCTATACAGATACTTTCTTCCAGAAGAGTTTTAACAATGCAACTTTACGAGGGAAAAGATCCTTACTCCTTCCCATTTTACACTGTTAACATAAAATTCTTTAAATAATGTACTTACAAAAACTCTTCACGTTTGATGATGTCGTAGGCTTCCGCGGCCAGTCATGATCTGGCGTGTCCGGGTGACACTGCGTAGAAGCATGAGGTGCCGACGTTTCGACTAACATCATGATTTCTTCAGGGCTGTAGTGCGCCAGGATGTTGGGCGCTCCGGTTTTTTATGTTCGAGATGGACAAGGCTGTGATTGACGAGGTGACCGGCCAATCAGACGCCTCATTGGCCGGTCACCTAGCCAATCACAGCCTGGTCCATCTCGAACATTCAAACTGGAGCACACTACAGCCCTGAAGAAGGCTGCGATATGTTGGTCGAAACGTCGGCTCCTTAGCATTCTGGGCGGCACCACCCGGACAGCCCAGATCTTAAGTCTTCACGTTAACAAACAGATTCACCACCACAAGCAAAGTCGGTGAATGTCTCCCTTTTAAAAGAAGCGTTAGAACGTCACAATATGCGGTGTGCATTCACAAAACTATACATGTACTATCGCATGCAGAAGCGTTTGCAGGTAATTACGATAGTACTGATACCTAACGTTCATTCGTGACACTGCTTAGAAGGTATGTTATTAGAAGACGCATGGCGCATTTTACAAATGACTGTCAAAACTCTAGGAGTCTTTATATCACATAATCAAAACTATTTTTCTGTTGTGAAACTAATGATTTGAACAGACCTGTAAGGTTCGAGAGCTCTTAGAAAACGTGTGGTGCTTGTTTCTTTGTTTGAAATTTTCAAGGTAACTTTAGTTAATATTGTGCAATATATTTACGGTGAAGTATAGTCTACTGATTGCATTCAATAGTTGCAGCTCAAGTGACCTGTTATCTCCATCACCGAATGGCGAAATTTCAAAGTATTTCGTTTCATTCGATTTTGTAGATAGCGTACCTTCGCCTACTCATGTCGAATCATGATTTTTTAATTTATTGAATAAACACTAATTCTTTCAAAATATTAAGGTAGGTACGTGTTGCCGTTGTCTGAGTTCATTATTATTTCCAATTTTATCAAGCACATTAAAACGCATTCGTGACATGATTACTGCTCGTTCTATACTTCTTACTCTACACACTCAAAGACAACCTTCCAAAAGCCTTCACACATAACAATAATTTAGATCAACATATCCATCACAAGTATGTAACACTGCGAAATTATCCCACCGTGCACCCGTGGCTGCAGACAAAACACAGACATCAGAAATCTAGTCACAACTCAAAACAAATAGTGATCTAGATTATGAAACAGAATTTCCACGACTTCCTGATCCCAACTACTCTGCTCTACTATCGACTAAGTCACGTACAAAGCAACTCAAACAGGCTAGGAAGCGCGTCAAAACAAAAACACTTAAAGCTGCGCGTTCTAGCCCACCTATTAAGACATTCCTGCTGAGCCTAAAAACAGATACTAATTTTAGCACACAGCCATGGTCACTATGTTTCCTCCAATATCAGAAGATCAGCACCCTCCGAGTGCGCAATTTCATCGCAGCAAAGCACTTCGCCCGGAATATTCTCCACAGTGTTTAAAAAAGTCAAACATAACAATATTGATTCGCGAGTTAACATAATCTAACAAATGTGCTGTCAAGAGCTCAGTTTGGTTTTGAATTATAAATAAAAAAGGTACATAGTGTCTAGTAATTCGGGGAGGTGGGAGAGTGAAATCGTAGAAATAATATCAGGACATTCATAACTGTTAGAAGTAATATCACGGAGAAGTAGGAGTTCCGCAAACATTCGTTTCATTGCTGGCTATCATTGCAAATCAATAAAATTGCGTATACTTGTGTTCATGGGCATACAGTCGCGTGGCCACAGACAGCTGGCGCCCACGTGAGCACAACGACGTTGCATGGCGGGGGACGAAAGCTATTCGAGAGCTCGTGTGTAAGGACCTTCCGCTCCTCCGTCGGTTCAGATCGGCCCAACTGGCCCCGCCGTTCCTCAACCCGCCAGTTCAGTCCGGCCCTCCCTGCTGGCAGCTCCCCGACCGCCGACCCGCCCGATGGCCGCGGCAAAGTCGCTCTTCCGGAGGGCCGTCCTCCCCGAGGCGTCAGGTGCGGATGCCCGTGTAAGTACCACCGCCCAATAAATACTGTTTACCATGACCTGAATCAATCCTGCTCTCATTGTTCCCTCCCATCTGTCCGTAGGCATACAGGAGAATAGGGTACAGCCCCGAGGGCCCAATCTGCCCCTTCTGTCCTTCCCCCGCATGTGGTGTGTGGCGTCGTCGGGTGCGAGTAACACACAGACACGGAGTTGTTTATACAGTTTTATTTACAAGTTTTATTACACTATATACACACTCCTCGGAAAAGCGCTGCACTCCCAGCACTGCACATCTCTGAGGCATCCCCGCCACAGCCTGACGCAATCCCCAGCGGCTTGGCGCCGCTCCTGGTCTTTTGTCCCGTGGCAACCGCCACACCTCGCTGCCGAAGCTCGCGATAACCCCTGGCGGGTGACAAGTGCCTTCCGCACCGCGATTCGGTTCAAACTCGAATGAATGACCACGGCTGGTTACTCTCCAGCCGCCTCGCGAAGGGTCACGTGACACACCTCACATGCCGGCGGCGTCCTCTCATCCCGAAACGTGGGCCTGTTTGCAATTTTGGAGTCCAGCTGCACCGCGGCTGGACTCACCCATCATTTCCCTCTGCGCCAGTTGACACCCGCGTTCCGAGACACGCCCACCCGGGCCCTTGAGGAGGGGCCCACCTCTGGTGGCCTTCCGCTTGCCGCCAAAGGACTGCCCCCGCCCCCTCGCTGGCCTTCCGACATGTGTTGTCTATCTGGCCCCTAGGCACGACGTTACAGGTGCCAACCGTTCCCACACCACAACAACATACCATTGTCGTTTTGTTGATAATGGCTAGTCTGTCTATAAATCCATTCTGAACATACTCTAGTTTGGCTAAATCCCTTTAGTATATGGGGAATAAATAACCGACACACATAATCATTAACAATCAGTCAATTGATTTACGTTGCAAAAGAAAGTTTAAGAACTTGAAAAGATCGTTATCAAAATTACATCAATCTACACGCATCAAATTCCAGTGTATAAAAAATGAAATTAACTTTTACGGAGTTGGTGCGAAGGTTCGAATCCACAAAACAACAGCTAGTCTGGGAGCCAGATGCAACACTGCTAAGAAAGCACATACCTATACTGACGATACTACAGTCGAAGGAAACCACGAAGTAACCAAGCAGAAAAGAGGAACCTAAGAAAATAAAAGTAGATCAAGAAAAACTGACAAGACACAACTAGCAATCAAGGAAGAATTGGAAAACATGAACGTGACAAAAGCAATGAACCTGACCTGAGAGACAATACAATCTGCCAAGTTTCTCTGCACAAAGAGACGAGCTTAAGTTCGGCTCGATAAAGAATTCTATGAGGCAAGAAAAAAAGCTCTGGAGAGCCAAAGGAAGATAAAGACACTCCCAAAGGGTGCAAATTGACAATCATACAGATCAAGAAAGGAATTTAAAATACTACTAAATCAGAAGAAAACGGCACACATTGAGAAGGAAGCTAACAAAATTATACAATAAGCAAAAGCTAATCCATATTGCATACTACACACAAAACATCCCAGATTTCAACCAGATATACCAATTAATACATGAGAGGAACACATAAGGAAAATCGTAAACCGCAAAGAAACAAGACGGAAAAACCAAGTGGAAAATGGGAAGCATGTGAATTTATTTACTGTCAAGGAAGTGAGAGAAGCAATAAAGGAGACAAAAACAAACAAACAAAGCCTCTGGACCCGACGGCGTGGACTATGAGCACCTAAAACAATCACTGCTGCTCCTATTATAGCTAATTCTTGAACTGAACTATTCAATGCATAACCACAAAGTGGAGAAATACTATCAGAATGGCACACGGCAAATCTGAAACCACTTTACAAAGGCAAAGGAGACACATCCTCACTTGAAGCGTACTGCGGAAAAGCCCTTGAAAACAAGCCATTCAAAATTTTAAAAAAGCTGATACCAAAAAGATAAATTGAAAATACAGATCATTTACTAGCAGAAGAACAATTTGGATTTAGGCATAAAAGACCTACACACATGGCAGCGGTAAACATAATAACATAAATGTCAGTGTGAATGAACAACACAAGAAATGAGACGCAGAATTGGTTGATTTCTGCAAAGACTTCGATTATGTAAATAAACAAATCAATGAGAACTTGATTGACGTTGCAGGGCGAGATTGGTTATCGAGGATAACGATCAATATCCTTACAGAAAATTACATCCAAAGTGATGATATTACAGTATTAGAGAAAATTGAACAAGTGTAGAAGTACTGTAAGGAGATCCACCAAGTGCGCTATTATTAAATACGTACGTTAAAGGTTAACGTACTCGTGCATGATCTAAAGGCAGGAAAAAAGAAGTGGAAATACCAATCTATGCTGACGACGTAGCAGCAGTCTCAACAGACTGCGAAGAATTACAAAAGAATATTGACGCTCTAAGTAAATAGGCAACTGCAAAAGAGCTACATATAAAACAGAAATTACAATACTTCGAAGAGTCGGAAGAGCGAAAAGAAACGACATAATAATATGCGATTGGGCTAAACTAAGAGCAGCAAGCTCACTCAAATACTTAGCAGTTATTCGGCAAACTATAGGACCAACATTCACGGTACATCTAAAGGAAAGATGAATTGCAGCAACAAGAAGTATAAACGACCATATCTCAGTCAGTTGCATATAGAAACAGTTATGACATTATTTATCCACGAAGTACTTCCTGTGGCGACCTGAAACTCCAACTCGGCATCGTAGGTCACAACGGACCCCTGCGTGCACATAGGCAGTCTATTAAGCCATCCTCCGAAGTCCTCGGCTTTCTGCTGCCAAATATGCGTTAGAGATAAGGATGTAGCCTACACAGTTCCACCCCCTAAAATATGCATGTTTTGCAAAAGTTGAAAAAAATGATAAAGTTGCCCGAATGACGTTTGTTATGGATTTCCTTGGTCGTTTAGATATCTGGGGGTTGTGCGACCGAAGCACGAGCCGCCACTGATTTTGAGATCGGAGGAAAACGAACATTTTCATAATTTTGTAGAATTATAAAAAAATTGCTCTGTATACTTCTTTATTCCAGTTCA